>OZ035881.1:48277295-48891063 GCA_964034835.1 Muscina levida | reverse complement strand
ACGATTTTAGAGTCTCAAGGATTACTCTATCAGATATTGAATCGAAAGCTTACCGACATCTAGTACCGCTATATAGCAAGATCTGTAACTCTGATGATTGTCTCTTAGTAACATATCCAGCAACGTCGTGTTATCTGCACAACTGTCTATTGGCATAAAACCTCTCCGACTGTGTCGCCACACAATCGAAATGAAGAATGAACATACAAATTTCCAATATACCTTGTCAACCCTTTTGGGAGACCATACGATTTTAGAGTCTCAAGGATTACTCTATCAGATATTGAATCGAAAGCTTACCGACATCTAGTACCGCTATATAGCAAGATCTGTAACTCTGATGATTGTCTCTTAGTAACATATCCAGCAACGTCGTGTTATCTGCACAACTGTCTATTGGCATAAAACCTCTCCGACTGTGTCGCCACACAATCGAAATGAAGAATGAACATACAAATTTCCAATATACCTTGTCAACCCTTTTGGGAGACCATACGATTTCAATGTCTCAAGTATTACTGGATCAGATATTGAATCGAAATTACTGACATCTAGTACCGCTATATAGCAAGATCTGTAACTCTGATGATTGTCTCTTAGTAACATATCCAGCAACGTCGTGTTATCTGCACAACTGTCTATTGGCATAAAACCTCTCCGACTGTGTCGCCACACAATCGAAATGAAGAATGAACATACAAATTTCCAATATACCTTGTCAACTCTTTTGGGAGACCATACGATTTCAATGTCTCAAGGATTACTGGATCAGATATTGAATCGAAATTACTGACATCTAGTACCGCTATATAGCAAGATCTGTAACTCTGATGATTGTCTCTTAGTAACATATCCAGCAACGTCGTGTTATCTGCACAACTGTCTATTGGCATAAAACCTCTCCGACTGTGTCGCCACACAATCGAAATGAAGAATGAACATACAAATTTCCAATATACCTTGTCAACCCTTTTGGGAGACCATACGATTTTAGAGTCTCAAGGATTACTCTATCAGATATTGAATCGAAAGCTTACCGACATCTAGTACCGCTATATAGCAAGATCTGTAACTCTGATGATTGTCTCTTAGTAACATATCCAGCAACGTCGTGTTATCTGCACAACTGTCTATTGGCATAAAACCTCTCCGACTGTGTCGCCACACAATCGAAATGAAGAATGAACATACAAATTTCCAATATACCTTGTCAACTCTTTTGGGAGACCATACGATTTCAATGTCTCAAGTATTACTGGATCAGATATTGAATCGAAATTACTGACATCTAGTACCGCTATATAGCAAGATCTGTAACTCTGATGATTGTCTCTTAGTAACATATCCAGCAACGTCGTGTTATCTGCACAACTGTCTATTGGCATAAAACCTCTCCGACTGTGTCGCCACACAATCGAAATGAAGAATGAACATACAAATTTCCAATATACCTTGTCAACCCTTTTGGGAGACCATACGATTTTAGAGTCTCAAGGATTACTCTATCAGATATTGAATCGAAAGCTTACCGACATCTAGTACCGCTATATAGCAAGATCTGTAACTCTGATGATTGTCTCTTAGTAACATATCCAGCAACGTCGTGTTATCTGCACAACTGTCTATTGGCATAAAACCTCTCCGACTGTGTCGCCACACAATCGAAATGAAGAATGAACATACAAATTTCCAATATACCTTGTCAACCCTTTTGGGAGACCATACGATTTCAAAGTCTCAAGTATTACTGGATCAGATATTGAATCGAAATTACTGACATCTAGTACCGCTATATAGCAAGATCTGTAACTCTGATGATTGTCTCTTAGTAACATATCCAGCAACGTCGTGTTATCTGCACAACTGTCTATTGGCATAAAACCTCTCCGACTGTGTCGCCACACAATCGAAATGAAGAATGAACATACAAATTTCCAATATACCTTGTCAACCCTTTTGGGAGACCATACGATTTCAATGTCTCAAGGATTACTGGATCAGATATTGAATCGAAAGCTTACTGACATCTAGTACCGCTATATAGCAAGATCTGTAACTCTGATGATTGTCTCTTAGTAACATATCCAGCAACGTCGTGTTATCTGCACAACTGTCTATAAGCATAAAACCTCTCCGACTGTGTCGCCACACAATCGAAATGAAGAATGAACATACAAATTTCCGATATACCTTGTCAACCATTTGGGAGACCATACGATTTTAGAGTCTCAAGGATTACTCTATCAGATATTGAATCGAAAGATTACCGACATCTAGTACCGCTATATAGCAAGATCTGTAACTCTGATGATTGTCTCTTAGTAACATATCCAGCAACGTCGTGTTATCTGCACAACTGTCTATTGGCATAAAACCTCTCCGACTGTGTCGCCACACAATCGAAATGAAGAATGAACATACAAATTTCCAATATACCTTGTCAACCCTTTTGGGAGACCATACGATTTCAATGTCTCAAGTATTACTGGATCAGATATTGAATCGAAATTACTGACATCTAGTACCGCTATATAGCAAGATCTGTAACTCTGATGATTGTCTCTTAGTAACATATCCAGCAACGTCGTGTTATCTGCACAACTGCCTATTGGCATAAAACCTCTCCGACTGTGTCGCCACACAATCGAAATGAAGAATGAACATACAAATTTCCAATATACCTTGTCAACCCTTTTGGGAGACCATACGATTTTAGAGTCTCAAGGATTACTCTATCAGATATTGAATCGAAAGCTTACCGACATCTAGTACCGCTATATAGCAAGATCTGTAACTCTGATGATTGTCTCTTAGTAACATATCCAGCAACGTCGTGTTATCTGCACAACTGTCTATAAGCATAAAACCTCTCCGACTGTGTCGCCACACAATCGAAATGAAGAATGAACATACAAATTTCCAATATACCTTGTCAACCCTTTTGGGAGACCATACGATTTCAATGTCTCAAGTATTACTGGATCAGATATTGAATCGAAATTACTGACATCTAGTACCGCTATATAGCAAGATCTGTAACTCTGATGATTGTCTCTTAGTAACATATCCAGCAACGTCGTGTTATCTGCACAACTGTCTATTGGCATAAAACCTCTCCGACTGTGTCGCCACACAATCGAAATGAAGAATGAACATACAAATTTCCAATATACCTTGTCAACCCTTTTGGGAGACCATACGATTTTAGAGTCTCAAGGATTACTCTATCAGATATTGAATCGAAAGCTTACCGACATCTAGTACCGCTATATAGCAAGATCTGTAACTCTGATGATTGTCTCTTAGTAACATATCCAGCAACGTCGTGTTATCTGCACAACTGTCTATAAGCATAAAACCTCTCCGACTGTGTCGCCACACAATCGAAATGAAGAATGAACATACAAATTTCCAATATACCTTGTCAACCCTTTTGGGAGACCATACGATTTCAATGTCTCAAGTATTACTGGATCAGATATTGAATCGAAATTACTGACATCTAGTACCGCTATATAGCAAGATCTGTAACTCTGATGATTGTCTCTTAGCAACATATCCAGCAACGTCGTGTCATCTGCACAACTGTCTAATGGAAAAAAAACTCTCCGACTGCGTTCAAAATAAATGCTCCGAGAAGGTCTCTTGCTTTGGGAGACCGTACGATTTCAATGTCCCAAAGTTTACTCGATAAGACACTAAATCGAATGCTTTACTGACATCTGGTACCGCTTTATAGCAAGATCTGTAACTTTGATGATTGGCTCTATGTAACATATCCAGCAAGGTCGTGTTATCTGCACAACCGTCTATTGGCATAAAACCTCTCCGACTGCGTTCGAAATTAATGCTCCGAGAAAGTTTCTAGCATAAAATGGCATGAAGCCATCTAAAAAGCATCGAGGGCATCGTAATCGGCCGAAAATCCTCCGGAAGCAAGGAATTTAGCTTCTTTCGAAGGAAGATGGTTTTAGCCGCCATAGACGCCTCGGCCCTTACCACACCACAGTATTAAGTTCATTATTCGAACCAGAATTTCTTCTGGAACTGCACACCGTCCGCGCCGGTGGCAGTGGTAAGTGGGTGTCTGGATGACCTAATGTCCTCAGGACTAATGAGCATGATTTCTTGTGGAGGCTGACAACTTTCGTCGGGGCCGTCTAGGGTTGATCTAATGCAGCGCGATCGATGCTTATCCCAGTTACATTGTGTAACGGCAGAATGATGTCTCCGTCTGAGTCGGTTGTTACTAAACTCAGATCTAGTACTTCCCACACAAATGACCGAATTGATCCTCATAGTTATACTATATCGGTTCACCTCTTCTGGTACCCCAAATACAAAATGACCTATTTTTGAAAAATAAATATTTCTCCCATAACTTCCAAACGGACACTTGGGTGGTAGTGAACATTGGTCGATTAATTTATCTTGTGATATTAGGCAAATGCTCGAAGAACCTAACTATTTGACACACCCTTGTATCTCCCATACATACAAATGACCTATTCTTGAAAAAAATTTCTGTAAGTACACTGAATTCAATCAAATTTGCTCAGAAAATTTATCTACGCGTTTCTTACTAATTCATTAGATACTAATCATTTTATTTTTTTTAATTTTTGAATTTTATTTGAATAAAGACCAGGAATTGTCAGTTTGAGTGTTTAAAAGGTTTCTTAAAAAATTGGCAATTATTTTAGAATATGCCATTGAAATTAAATAAAAAATACTACTAACTTTTATAGATATTTTAGGAATGGGTTTCGTCGTAAGTTATTTTTATATTAAGGTCCTTTTGCGACTAATCTCCAAATAAGTCCTTGTTAATTTTCATAGAAGATATCTGTTATTGAAATTGAACTCAAAGAACAAGAAACATAGTTTTAAGGACCTATTTCAAACCATATTTCAGCCCAATTTGAAAACTGTATATCGGTAGCATCTACAAATAGTAAGTTAAAAAATATGAGCTCTTCACTGAAACCTTCGCAAATAATTAGGAAAACAGTTGTAGACTGTAAACCAGATCAGTGCGTGTTTCCGCAGTCGAAACGGGCAAAACAAATAAAATTAATCGTATTTAAAAAGCAACGGATATGTTGTCAGATCCACTAAATGTAGCAGAAATATGTATAACAGGGCACTTAAATTATTTGGAGAATGAACTATTCGTATTAAGTGACTGCGATTCCGACGGTTTTAAAAAATATCATCATGGGCACGTCGAAAATTAGGGTGGTCTCAGTGCAGGGTGATGGGTGAAAACTTTTTTGTTGTTCCGAAAATTTTCAGAGAGCTTCTCACCATTCAAGGTGTAATGCAGCGTTTATGACATTATAAAAGAGTTAGGGAAAGAATTTAAAGAAGTAAAATCAAACACAGACAAGAAATACTCAATCGAAACTGATTTCCGTTTCGGATACTTATTTGAATCCGCTTCGGACTCCCAACGCATTCGAAAAAAGCATAAAAACTGGTTTCACTTTTGGGATTTATTTTTCATAAAACTTATTTAATTTTTTTTTATTTTTTAGTTTTACTACTTTGTTTAATTTTAAACAATAAAATTAAACTATATAATTTTACTACCTGTGAATTGAATTGAATGTATTCGATTTTCTTAGCGATGCTCAATTAAAAATAGTACATTTAAAATGGCTTTATAACTGTTGGCATAGTAATTAACTGATTCAAAAAAATTACACTGTAAATTTATTTTATATAAATTCCTAATACATTCACACATATCACGGAGACCATAAGCACTACATGCCACATGCGTCACTTTGGAATAAAATGTCACTATAGCTTTTGCAGCCTTTACCATGTATGGAGCTGCATCCACCACAAAGAGCAAAATATTACTCTTATTGAAGTTGGCTTCTAGACTTTTGATGGTGTCGATACACAGTCAAGCAATTGCCCATGCAGTCTTTGTATATATATTTTAAATGTTAATTTCAAAGAACTGTTTCAGATGGCACTTGGTAGTCCGTGTATTCCGCAAGTAGTTTCCTCATATGCTGGGATCTCATTTTGTAAGCTCGGCACAATTTTTCCTGAAAATCTTGTTCTTTTGAGAGTCTGTCTACCATAACGTTCTGACAAAAACAATTGTTGTGTATTAACTCCACGTTTATACTTAACATTACATAGACTTTTGTATATTATGGAATTTGAAATTTTGATTTGTAAATTGTACTGTGCAATGCATTTATAAATTATACTTTGAAATTAATTATACTTACATTATGTTTCATGTCTAAATAGTACATTTATAAACATTTTAAAAATTTTCCCTATTACTGTGGATAACATTTTCAAAAAACTTTAACGAAACCAAAGTTAAGTTAAGCGCACACCCTCACTTACCTTAATTTTCAGTTCCCACTAAACTACTCTGGAATTCGGTAAAATATTATTTAAATATGCAAGAGCTTTAATCTATTTAATTTATCATTACTATTTCGTTCAAAAGCTAGATTATTCGGATTAGGAGACAGACGGGTTTTTATATTTAATTCATCAAACAATTCGTTAAAAAATTTCAAAAAATTTGATGTAGTTTTTGCCGATTCATCTAAAATACCATTTTAAATAAATGTCTCAATCGCAGCTGTCATTGTATTGCTCAAAACCTGCATTGCTTGTGAGACCGACATCTTTTCCCAAAATTTGGGATATACATGCTTTTCTGTGAGCTTAGGACACATCTTAAAATTTTTATTTTTACTATCAATTTCATATACTTTTCAAATAGGCGCAACACTTACTTCAATACCTGTATCTCGAAATTTAAAAAATTTGGAAAAGAGATTATTTCTGACCGATTTCAACAAATGACTGGACAAAAGCAAAAAATATTTTGTTATCTTTGAAATAAAATGCCCCATTTTCGTTCAATCCACAACCTAATATATTTGACAATGAAACATTTGTTGAAGCCAGATCACAAATATTAACTCGAACTTTTAAATTCATTTCAAACGTGATCTCTAAATTTCCTTTAATAATTTCTCGTAGCAGTACAGGCAAAGCTGTTTAAGATAGAGAATAATAACTTAACACACAAGACCAGTTATCACAAACTCCTTTGAGCATAATAAACAAACATTTACCGGCGATTTTATGAAAACGGTTTTCATTACCGTGATCTTTAAAACCCTCAATAAGATCTTTACGTCTGTTATACTCTAAGGATTTTCTAATTTCGATTTCATCGAAAACCAACAAACATTGCCTCTGTCGTTCACTAAAAATAGCCGTAATACCCTTCAAATTTTCAACTACTCGATGGTCTATACCCGAATTGCTGGAAGTTAAAGGACGCCAACGTAACAAACTATTAGGATGAGGCAAACGAAATTTAAGCTCATCACGCATATAATTATAACTTTTACTAGAACGAAAATAAATACTCTGACAAGTCGTTTTCTCCTGAGGGGAGTAATGTTTATCCTTATTGGTGATCATGTTCGAAAATATCAAGCAATTAAAATTGGTATCTTTATATGGAAAAAAATATCGCTTATCTAGTTTTGATAATTTTTCTGCAGCCTATTTATATTTCCCTTTAAAAAATGTTGCTGACTTTTTAACCTCCACAATTTTTCTATCCTTCTCTTCTATAACCGTCCATAGCTCACCCATTAGGTTATCTCTCTCTTCTATTTTTATTCTGTCCTTCAATAATCTTTAAAAGCAAATTATAACTACTTAAATAATCTTCCTGCTCGTCAGTTAGTCCCCGCCCTTTCTCTAGGGCTTCTATTTTTTTACTTAACCCAGAAATAACCTTTAAAAGTAAATCTTCGTTTGGCTGGTACTTTAAATGAGATTTCCACTGGTTCAATATCAAATGTAGCTGATACATCTTTGGATGCTGAAATATTTGCAACTTCTTCAGATCTACCTGCTTTAACAATATGCTCAATCTGTGATTCGCATTTTGCACATTCGATTTTTGACGCAGATGTTGTTGGGCTTGCTGCCGAAGTTGACACAGCTGCTTCCATTGACGCTGCTCCTTGCGCAGGACGTGGTACTGCAAAAAATTCAACAAATTCGGTATGGAATACAATGCGTTACGATAAAACAACGCTAGTTAAATAAAATGTAATCATAATTTAAAAATCACTTCCCGAGTGCCATCCTTTACAAGATAAGGGCTGCTAAGTTCGTTCATACGAAAATTGTTGAGCGACATCGATTTGTTCACTGCGTAATGTGTCACAATATTTTCCAATTTTGTTTTCAATATTTTCCATATATTTTCTTTGTTTAAGTTTACATTTCGTTGTGAACTAACTGGCATTGTCACTTAGATGGCGAAACATCATATCTTACAGACTTTCCTGGCATTGTTTGTTATTGTTAGATATAACATATAGATGTATTCGTTTACTTGCTAATTTGTACAAATTTGAGCAAATTTTTACAAATAATAATACCCTTCAACTATTCGATGGTCTATACCCGCATTGAAGGAAGTTAAAGGACGCCAACGTAACAAACGACTACGATGAAGCAAACGAAATTTAAGCTCTTCACGCGTATAATTATAACTAATACTAGAATGCAAATAAATACTCTGACATGTCGTTTTCTCCTGACAGGAGTACCCTTATTGGTAATCATGTTCGAAAAGAACAAGCAATTAAAATTGATATCTTTATCTGGAAAAAAATATCGCTTATCTAGGTTTGATAATTTTTCTGCAGTCTTTTCATATTTCACTTTAAAAAAATTTTCTGACTTTTTAACCTACACAATTTTTCTATCCTTCTCTTCTATAACCGTCCGTAGCTCACCAATTAGCTTATGTCTCTCCTCTATTTTTTATTCTGCCCTTCAAAAATCTTTAAAAGCAAATTATAACTACTTAAATAATTTTCCTATTCTTCAGTTAGTCCCCACTCTTCCTCTATTTTTATTTGTTAATTAACCCAGAAATAACCTTTAAAAGTAAAACGTAACTACTCTCTTTATCTTCGATATCATCCGTTCGTGATCTTTTTTCGTATTTCCGTTTGACTGGTTCTTTAAATGATATTTCCACTGGTTCAATATCAAATGTAGCTGATACATCTTTGGATGCTGAAATATTTACAACTTCTTCAGATGTACCTGCTTTAACAATATGCTCAATCTGTGATTTCTATAAATTTTTACTGGATTGCGATCGTTTACTCCAAAAGTCCAGTAAATTAGAGTAAGAGAGCATACAACTTTGACAGTACAATGGTAAAGAGTTGTTACGTGACTCTTTTTGGCTACGTGTTTCTATTGGTCCCCCAGCAGCCAGCAGTACCTCAGAGGGTTTGAACCCGTTCCATACTTAACACTGGGCACGAACATGAAATTCTTATTGATATTAAAGTACACTGAACAAGACAATACAAAACTTAATACACAACTGAACAATCCACATCGATCTAGAGAACTCGGTGTTCGTTCTCGCCCTCCCTTCTATGAATCCTTATTTACCTTTTTTACCACTTTCCGAAGGATTCCCATTAATCCACACACACACTTATTCACGCTCCCATCATTATTTGTTTCCCTCTCTTAATTATAAAATTAGCACAACATATTTATTACATACTAGTGGGCCCGGCAATGCTTCGCTATTGCATATTAACTTGTAATATATTTCACATTTAGGTCTACAAAGTACTTTGAAAACGGTACTTAAGCTCGACAATAATATATTGAGTTTATTTAGTTATGTAACTTATTTAAAGTAACTCCTTAACATTAAAGTTAACATTTATTTTTGCTTTAATTTTTCTAAATACCTTAACTAATTCACATCAATTGGATTGTTTATGTAAACCAAAAAGAAAATTAACAGAAGAAATGCAATGCAATGCATATTTTTTGTTAAACTCACTTTTCTCAATATCTATGACATGTTTTACTCAAATTATGTGGATGGACACTCACTCAAAGCATAAAATAAGGAACTCACACCGTTCCCTGATTGGGACCTGTAGGTTCTTGAAATATTGCTGAAATCGTCTCAGAAATATGTTTCATTTAAGTACCCGTACATGCAGGATAATCAATGAACCTCTTTTTTGACGCCCATGGACCCCGGGGCGGGGGTTGTGATTTTTTGGCTCCCATATTCTATAATTTATCAATGTTTCCACGAGCTTTCGAGAGTGCAAACTTTCTGAAAATCGATATTTGTTGGATTTGCTTAAAACCGGTTAAAATATGGCCAATTAATCGTTTAAACAGTCGATTTGAGATAATTAACAAAACTTAAATTTTTTCCTTTTCATTAAGTATGATTTACATGCTATCTACCCATATCTACTCATATCCCCTCAACAACATAAGCGAGATAGCCTAATAAGAAAACATGTAGGAGTAAGCAAAGACAAACACAACAAAATTATAGCAAAGTAATATTGAATTATAGGAAGGTGGATAGGAAATCAAAATGTACTGGTTTGACAGTAGATAGGGGATATGGGTGGATAGCGTGTAAATCAGCCTTTATGCATACAATTTTATAACAGTTTCACAAAATTACCAAAATATTTTTATACATTGTTTACGCCATTATTATAGTCGCCCAATCATGCTTTGTCTAAGGGATTTGAATACCCTAATTATAGTGGAAAAACACACTTCTGGGTTCATCTTACAAATATATTTTATTTGGGTACCCTAACATAGAGGACAGTGTTGGGCGTTAATCAATAAATTTTTATTCAAATATCAAATGATTTTTCAATCGTTATTTGGAATATATTGATTTCAAATTTCAACTGTTATCTATTTATTTGTGCCACAAATTTGTTAGTTGTTTTTGTTATACAAATACAAATATTTTTGATGTGAAAAAAAAACAATGTACGTACCAAGATGTATCAATTACAAGGTGGTGTTGACATGTCAGCTGTTAGAAAACTTTTTTTATTTGTATTTATGACGAGGACTGTCAAATGGTTGTTTTGTTTACATTCGTTTGCATGTTCGGTAACAAATTCTTAATGAAAGATTGTGAAATGTATTGTTTTTAATAACTGTGTGAAAAGATAATTATCTATCGAATATTTTCAATCAATACTGCTTCAGGAAATTTAATTTCTTTTTATTTTTGTATACCTATTGACTCTTTGCGGGCAACAAACACCACAATCAAATCAGATAAATTTGACAGCCATAGTCATATAATACAAAAACAATTTCCCTATTGTTCTTGTTGCTGTGAAATTGTTGTAGCTGATGCCACCACCAAATTAAAAAATAACAAATTAATTGGCTATTTGTCTTCACAAATAAAAATGTATAGTATTATTCCAAATAACAACTAAATTAAATTTATTTGTTATGTATTAGTAGCAGAGTACGTATTGGCTCGCTCTTTTCGGCTCCCGGCTCGCGAGCCAGGAGCCTCAAAACTACGTAAGAGCTCTTGGCTCGCGAGCTAGGAGCCACAAATTTCAAACGAGCTCTCGGCTCGCGAGCCAAGAGCCCAAATAAAGAGCCGGCTCGCGAGCCAAGAGCCACAAAATTTTAAATGAGCTCTCGGCTCGCGAGCTAGGAGCCACAAAATTTCAAATGAGCTCTTGGCTCGCGAGCCAAGAGCCCAAATGATGAGCTCTCGGCTCGCGAGCCAAGAGCCCAAATAAAGAGCTGGCTCGCGAGCTAAGAGCCAAGAGCCCAAAAGAGCTGGCTCGCGAGCTAAGAGCCAAGAGCCCAAAAAGAGCTGGCTCGCGAGCCAGGAGCCAAGAGCCCAAAAAGAGCCAGCTCGCGAGCCAAGAGCCAAGAGCCCAAAAAGAGCTGGCTCGCGAGCCAAGAGCCAAGAGCCCAAAAAGAGCTGGCTCGCGAGCCAGGAGCCAAGAGCTCAAAAAAGAGCCAGCTCGCGAGCCAGCTCGAGAGCCCATTTGAAATTTTGTGGCGAAAAGTACATTAAAAAGTACTTTTTGGTACAAAAGTGTACTCTGGTACAAAAAAAGTACTTTGTGTCAAAAAGTACGTTAAAAGTACTTTTGGTACAAAAAAGTACTTTGTGCTGAAAAGTACAAAAAAAAGTACTTTGTGTCAAAAAGTAAGTTAAAAGTACTTTTGGTACAAAAAAGTACTGTGCTGAAAAGTACATTAAAAGTACTTTTTGGTACAAAAGTGTACTCTGGTACAAAAAAAGTACTTTGTGTCGAAAAGTGCGTTAAAAGTACTTTTGGTACAAAAAAGTACTTTGTGCTGAAAAGTACATTAAAAGTACTTTTTGGTACAAAAGTGTACTCTGGTACAAATAAAGTACTTTGTGTCAAAATGTACGTTAAAAGTACTTTTGGTACAAAAAAGTACTTTGTGCTGAAAAGTACATTAAAAGTACTTTTTGGTACAAAAGTGTACTCTGGTACAAAAAAAGTACTTTGTGTCAAAAAGTACGTTAAAAGTACTTTTGGTACAACAAAGTACTTTGTGCTGAAAAGTACATTAAAAGTACTTTTTGGTACAAAAGTGTACTCTGGTACAAAAAAGTACTTTGTGCCAAAAAGTACATTAAAAGTACATCAAAAGTGTACTCTGGTACAAAAAAAGTACTTTGTGTCAAAAAGTACGTTAAAAGTACTTTTGGTACAAAAAAGTACTTTGTGCTGAAAAGTACAAAAAAAAGTACTTTGTGTCAAAAAGTAAGTTAAAAGTACTTTTGGTACAAAAAAGTACTGTGCTGAAAAGTACATTAAAAGTACTTTTTGGTACAAAAGTGTACTCTGGTACAAAAAAAGTACTTTGTGTCGAAAAGTGCGTTAAAAGTACTTTTGGTACAAAAAAGTACTTTGTGCTGAAAAGTACATTAAAAGTACTTTTTGGTACAAAAGTGTACTCTGGTACAAATAAAGTACTTTGTGTCAAAATGTACGTTAAAAGTACTTTTGGTACAAAAAAGTACTTTGTGCTGAAAAGTACATTAAAAGTACTTTTTGGTACAAAAGTGTACTCTGGTACAAAAAAAGTACTTTGTGTCAAAAAGTACGTTAAAAGTACTTTTGGTACAACAAAGTACTTTGTGCTGAAAAGTACATTAAAAGTACTTTTTGGTACAAAAGTGTACTCTGGTACAAAAAAGTACTTTGTGCCAAAAAGTACATTAAAAGTACATCAAAAGTGTACTCTGGTACAAAAAAAGTACTTTGTGTCGAAAAGTGCGTTAAAAGTACTTTTGGTACAAAAAAGTACTTTGTGCTAAAAAGTACATTAAAAGTACTTTTTGGTACAAAAGTGTACTCTGGTACAAATAAAGTACTTTGTGTCAAAATGTACGTTAAAAGTACTTTTGGTACAAAAAAGTACTTTGTGCTGAAAAGTACATTAAAAGTACTTTTTGGTACAAAAGTGTACTCTGGTACAAAAAAAGTACTTTGTGTCAAAAAGTACGTTAAAAGTACTTTTGGTACAACAAAGTACTTTGTGCTGAAAAGTACATTAAAAGTACTTTTTGGTACAAAAGTGTACTCTGGTACAAAAAAGTACTTTGTGCCAAAAAGTACATTAAAAGTTCTTTTGGTACAAAAAAGTACTTTGTGCTGAAAAGTACATTAAAAGTACTTTTTGGTACAAAAGTGTACTCTGGTACAAATAAAGTACTTTGTGTCAAAATGTACGTTAAAAGTACTTTTGGTACAAAAAAGTACTTTGTGCTGAAAAGTACATTAAAAGTACTTTTTGGTACAAAAGTGTACTCTGGTACAAAAAAAGTACTTTGTGTCAAAAAGTACGTTAAAAGTACTTTTGGTACAAAAAAGTACTTTGTGCTGAAAAGTACAAAAAAAAGTACTTTGTGTCAAAAAGTAAGTTAAAAGTACTTTTGGTACAAAAAAGTACTGTGCTGAAAAGTACATTAAAAGTACTTTTTGGTACAAAAGTGTACTCTGGTACAAAAAAAGTACTTTGTGTCGAAAAGTGCGTTAAAAGTACTTTTGGTACAACAAAGTACTTTGTGCTGAAAAGTACATTAAAAGTACTTTTTGGTACAAAAGTGTACTCTGGTACAAAAAAGTACTTTGTGCCAAAAAGTACATTAAAAGTACATCAAAAGTGTACTCTGGTACAAAAAAAGTACTTTGTGTCGAAAAGTGCGTTAAAAGTACTTTTGGTACAAAAAAGTACTTTGTGCTAAAAAGTACATTAAAAGTACTTTTTGGTACAAAAGTGTACTCTGGTACAAATAAAGTACTTTGTGTCAAAATGTACGTTAAAAGTACTTTTGGTACAAAAAAGTACTTTGTGCTGAAAAGTACATTAAAAGTACTTTTTGGTACAAAAGTGTACTCTGGTACAAAAAAAGTACTTTGTGTCAAAAAGTACGTTAAAAGTATTTTTGGTACAACAAAGTACTTTGTGCTGAAAAGTACATTAAAAGTACTTTTTGGTACAAAAGTGTACTCTGGTACAAAAAAGTACTTTGTGCCAAAAAGTACATTAAAAGTTCTTTTGGTACAAAAAAGTACTTTGTGCTGAAAAGTACATTAAAAGTACTTTTTGGTACAAAAGTGTACTCTGGTACAAATAAAGTACTTTGTGTCAAAATGTACGTTAAAAGTACTTTTGGTACAAAAAAGTACTTTGTGCTGAAAAGTACATTAAAAGTACTTTTTGGTACAAAAGTGTACTCTGGTACAAAAAAAGTACTTTGTGTCAAAAAGTACGTTAAAAGTACTTTTGGTACAAAAAAGTACTTTGTGCTGAAAAGTACAAAAAAAAGTACTTTGTGTCAAAAAGTAAGTTAAAAGTACTTTTGGTACAAAAAAGTACTGTGCTGAAAAGTACATTAAAAGTACTTTTTGGTACAAAAGTGTACTCTGGTACAAAAAAAGTACTTTGTGTCGAAAAGTGCGTTAAAAGTACTTTTGGTACAAAAAAGTACTTTGTGCTAAAAAGTACATTAAAAGTACTTTTTGGTACAAAGGTGTACTCTGGTACAAATAAAGTACTTTGTGTCAAAATGTACGTTAAAAGTACTTTTGGTACAAAAAAGTACTTTGTGCTGAAAAGTACATTAAAAGTACTTTTTGGTACCAAAGTGTACTCTGGTACAAAAAAAGTACTTTGTGTCAAAAAGTACGTTAAAAGTACTTTTGGTACAACAAAGTACTTTGTGCTGAAAAGTACATTAAAAGTACTTTTTGGTACAAAAGTGTACTCTGGTACAAAAAAGTACTTTGTGCCAAAAAGTACATTAAAAGTTCTTTTGGTACAAAAAAGTACTTTGGTGCAAAAAAAATACTTTGTGCAACAGAAAATTTTTTTTGGGCCATAACTTTGGTACTTTGCTCAAGAGCCAAGAGCTCGCTGGCTCGAGAGCTGGCTCTTTTTGGGCTCTTGGCTCCTGGCTCGCGAGCCAGCTCTTTTTGGGCTCTTGGCTCTTGGCTCGCGAGCTGGCTCTTTTTGGGCTCTTGGCTCCTGGCTCGCGAGCCAGCTCTTTTTGGGCTCTTGGCTCTTAGCTCGCGAGCCAGCTCTTTTTGGGCTCTTGGCTCCTGGCTCGCGAGCCAGCTCTTTTTGGGCTCTTGGCTCTTAGCTCGCGAGCCAGCTCTTTATTTGGGCTCTTGGCTCGCGAGCCGAGAGCTCATTTGAAATGTTGTGGCTCTTGGCTCGCGAGCTGAGAGCTCATTTAAAATTGTGTAGCTCTTGGCTCGCGAGCCAGCTCTTTATTTGGGCTCTTGGCTCGCGAGCCGAGAGCTCGTTTGAAATTTTGTGGCTCCCGGCTCGCGAGCTGAGAGCTCATTTGAAATTTTGTAGCTCTCGGCTCGCGAGCCAGCTCTTTTTTTGGGCTCTTGGCTCGCGAGCCGAGAGCTCGTTTAAAATTTGTGGCTCCTAGCTCGCGAGCTAAGAGCCAATTTTCTGGAAAAGAGCGGCTCGCGAGCGAGCCAATACGAACCCTGCCCAG
Source organism: Muscina levida (assembly GCA_964034835.1). Lineage (NCBI taxonomy): Eukaryota > Metazoa > Arthropoda > Insecta > Diptera > Muscidae > Muscina > Muscina levida. Next base: position 48,875,150 of record OZ035881.1, on the reverse strand, counting down.
TATACTGTGTGAACTGCGAAAAAGATGGTCACGCAGCAGGCTTCAAGGAATGTGCTACACGTTTAGCCATTATGAAGAGAATAAAGCTGAGAAAAACAAACCGCAGCAGCAATGTCGCTACACAGAGCGCAGTCGTCAGTGGAACCTCGTATGCGGGAGCAGTGCGAGGAAATACTACGGCACCTCCCAGACCTACACGGCAAAATCCAGCCAATAGTGGCGAATCGATGTCTAAATTTGATCAAATTTACGCCGATTGTAAGCGATTACTGGGTAAAGATATACTCACCTGTATACAGCAAGCTGGCAGTTTCTCCAGCACGTATAGTAAGTGTAAAAATGACAGTGACAAGGCAATAGCTCTCCTTAGTCTTGTTGCAGCTATAGGTAGAGATGTTTAAAATGAAATGTATCTTCATCAATGTTAATTCAATCGTGTCACGGAGCAAAAGCCACTTTCTTCGTATATTTTTAGATGAGCATAGCCCAGATGTACTACTTATGGCTGGGCATAGACTAAATGCAAGACACAAGCTAGATTTCTTTGGATATCAAGTTTTCCGTCAAAACCGTATTGGAAATGGAGGAGGCACCGCAATACTTGTTAAGAACACCATTCGATGTGAGCGAATCCTGCTCAGAACAGGAGATATTGAATGCACGGCCATTCGAGTACACAGGAGTAATGATGAGCCCATCACATATATTGCAATGTACTCACCACCTAGAGTAAGACTAATTTCCTCTGATTTTTCATCCGTTTTAGAATTGGCTATGCATAACGAAGTTGTAATAGGTCCGACCTTAATGCCATACACCCGCTCTGGGGAGACCCTACCACCAACACCAAGGGACGTGTTCTTCATAACATTCTTTTGGAAACACCGAATGTAGATATTTGCTGCTCTGATGGACCTACAAGAGTTGCTGGGACTTGCGAGTCTTTTATCGACGTCCTCTTGACCACTCCTGGATTAACAAGAGATCTGGCACGTGTCATTGAACGCAAGGCCTTGCTAATAATGGTCTTCCACTGGACCGGAATGTTACCACACAGGAAATTGATAGGTACATTGATGTCATGACGACATCCTTTAGTGGAGCGATGCCAGATGCTATTCCAAAAAAATGTGCTGAGAGACGGGGACTCCCTGAGCTTCCATAATACATTTAATTATACAAAAGAAGCGACTGAGAAGAAGACTCCACAGAAATCTAGATGACAGTCGTCATCAAACCCTCAGTGCGGAGATCAAAAATGCCGACATCATCATTAAAAATGCTATTGCCGAATTCGAAGAAGACTACTATGGTGAGAGACTTCGTAATATTAAAGTTAGCAGCAAACCCCTCAGGATTGTTAAATCTGGCGCAGGATTGTGTAAGAGGCGTGAAATACACGAGCTAATAGATGCTGATAATGATATCACAATGGATGACCTAGGGAAGGCGAATATACTAGCGGAAGCGTTCTCTGACGTCCACAATGATGGCCAGTTCTAAGCCTCCACAAGCAATTATGGAGGAGTAGTGAACGAATGTTTTCGAGACGCAAAGTACGTCGGAACCCCCGATGGACGATTTCACAGAACATTGAGGGGTGATATCTGGAGGCTATTAGTTCTGAGGAGATTGGATCTTCCAGACCCCCACTTACCACTGCACCCAGCGCAGAAGGGATCACAGCAAGGCAGGTTGGTGCCGTGCCGGAAGAAATTGTGGTTTTGAACGAAGTATTTAAATATGCAAAATAACTAAGGATTTAAATATTCTTCATTGGACAACAAACTTAGTCAGAAAAACAAATTAAATATAGATTAAATACATTTCCCTGTAAGCTTATGTGTTTATCCTGCACAAAGTGCTCAAGAACAGTTACAAGATGCCGAAGAGCAGTTACTAGATACTCCTAATGACCTTTCGGTGCCATCGTCCGAGAAACAAACACCAAACCAGAAAAAAATTAAACGATGTACATTAATACAAAAAAAAAATGCATTGGGATCTTTCTCGTCCATCGACCGAATTTTTTTGTTTAAAATAAATATTCTTCTTTGAATATCAACCTTAGTCAGGAAAAAAAATAAATATAGATTTAATACATTTCCCTGTAAGCTTATATGTTTATCCTGCACAAAATAGTCAATAACAAGAACAGCTACAAGATACCAAAGAACAGTTGCGAGATACTCAATAACAGTTACTAGATACTCCTAATGACCTTTCGGTGCCATCGTCCGAGAAACAAACACCAAACCAGGAAAAGTTAGACGATGTACCAATGGATATTTCAATTCCATCGGCCGAATTTGTTTTGGTTAAAATCAATACTAAGGTTTAAATAATCTTCATTGAACAACAACCTTAGTCAGGAAAAAAAATAAATAATCTTTGGTGTTTATCCTGCACAAAGTGGTCAAGAACAGGTTTAAGGTAATCAAGAACAGTTACAAGATGCCGAAGAGCAGTTACTAGATACTTCTATTGACGTTTCGGTTTCATCGTCCAAGAAACAAACACCAAACCAGGAAAAGTTAAACGATGTACCAATGGATTTTTAAATTTCACTGATCAAATTTGTTTTAGTTAAAATCTATACTAAGGTTTAAATAATCTTCATTGAACAACAATATTAGTCAGGAAAAAAATTAAGTAAGCTTATGTGTTTATCCTGCACAAAGTAGTCAAGAACAAGAACAGGTTTAAGGTAATCAAGAACAGTTACAAGATGCCGAAGAGAAGTTACTAGATACTCCTATTGACGTTTCGGTTTCATCGTCTAAGAAACAAACACCAAACCAGAAAAAAATTAAACGATGTACATTAATATAAAAAAATGCATTGGGATCTTTCAATTCCATCGACCGAATTTGTTTTGGTTAAAATCGGTGCTAAGGATTAGAAAAAAAATAAATATAGATTTAATAGATTTCCCTGTAAGCTTATATGTTTATCCTGCTCAAAATGGTCAAGAACAAGAACAGGTTCAAGATACTCAATAATAGTTACTAGATACTAGTAATGACCTTTCGGTTACATTGTCCGAGAAACATACACCAAACCAGGAAAATTTAAACGATGTACCAATGGATCTTGTATTTTTATCGACCGAATTTGTTTTAGTTAAAATCGACAAATTCAATAATAGTCAAGACATTAGAATAATTATAATAAGAATTGAAGCAAGAATGCCAGTTCACCCGAAAAATACTGTAAAATCGCCGACAACCGCAATTTTTATTAATAATGTTGGATTATGTACAACCAAACTCGATTTAACGATTATGAAAATAAGATACAACTATGATTCCATTTAAGAGCAGTAGCCTCCACTGAGAAAAAAAATAAAGTTCCAAACATATCGGTGGCAATTGCTGCACAAGAAAAAAATTATACCTATCGCATATTTAGGAACATATAAATTGTTTATAGGCACAATAGAAATTAATAAGTTATAATAAATTAATATGTCAATTTCATTGACAACCAAAACTTTAAAAAAGCTGTGAAATACATAGAGGTTCTTATAAGGTTAGACTCTGAGAAATTAATAATATTTGTAATGTTCCGATTAATTATAAAAGCAATGGTTGGAACGGCAAAAGTTACCAAATTACAATTATATGCTCGTTGCAATTATTTTGCTAATGGTTGTGGTCGATACCAAATGATCGTATTATTAGAAAGTATTCCGTTCAGGGCACATGTGTACGCTACAAAGAATAAACTAAAATATCCAAAACAATTTAAAAAAAAACACCATCTAAGAGGCATTGGCAGACGAATTTCTAAGAGAGACATAAAACATAAGAAAGCTTCAGAATAGAGAGAAACGCAGATATGTGTTATATCAACTAATTTGGTGAAATTGGAAAATAATCAACAATTATTATCAAAAAAAGAAACAAAAGATGAACACTGAGTGCATAGAGATGAAGATAGCTGTATTGATTTGTATAAAATGTCGAGTGAAGAAAAATAAAGGTTATATCAAAAAAATATAAAAAATGCGTTTATAGTGCATTTTTACACAGTTTGATTGCGCATTTAAAAAATTAGTTCATTTTACTTAAAATTGCTGAAGCATTTTTTAGCGAATATTATGTTAATTATGTACCTATTTTTCGGTTAGGGGCCAATTCTGAACAAATTACGGCACAGTGCTAAAATACACTGTCTTAGCTGCATTTAACAACAAAAATAAGGATAACACGTTAGAAAATTATATTGCGGGGTATTACGAAATGTGTTTAACAAATACAAATCCATAAGTGGATCTGGGGCAAATTTGCTGTTCGCATTTATTTTAAATTATTTTCGAAGATGTTTGAAATTAAAATATCGACGACAAAGTGGACATTTTTTACATTAAATATATTACTATTAATTTATGTTCAATAAATGTATTCACATCATTGCTAATACATTTTAGTTCACTGTTGTGTTTAACAAAAAAAAAGGCAGCAAAGGTAAAAACGTCTCTTCAGAACTATAAGTTGCCTGATGAATTTGAAAATGAAAGTCCAATACAAGCAAAAGACAAACCCTCCAACAACGACACCTTCTCCACTGTTTATAGAAAAAGTCCTTTTTATACGTTAGTAGAAGATGTAGACGCAGACATGGAAAAAGACGTAGAAAACAATACCTCAAATATTGGTTCAAAAACTCCATATTACAATAAAGAATTTGCAAAATTACTATTTAAAAAATATTCCCCATACGCTTCGTTATGGATAACTAAAAAAATTTTTGATGACGAGTTCACTAGGGTATCAAATAGTGCAGCGGAATCGTATTTTGCTATTTTAAAAAATTTAAAATTGCCTGATGAATTAGAAAATGAAAGTCCAATACAAGCATAGGACAAACCCCCCAACGACGACACCTTCTCCGCTGTTTATGGAACTAGTCCTTTCTATACGTTAGTAAAAGACGTAGACGCAGACATGGAAAAAGACGTAGAAAACAATACCTCAAATATTGGTTCAAAAACTCCATATTACAATAAAGAATTTGCAAAATTACTATTTAAAAAATATTCCCCATACGCTTCGTTATGGATAAATTAAATGGGAAAATTTTGAGATGACGAGTTCACTAGGGTATCAAACAGTCCAGCGGAACCGGATTTTGCTTTTTAAAAAATTTTAAATTGCTTGATGAATTAGAAAATGAAATTCTAATACAAGCAGAAGACAAACCCACCAACAACGACACCTTCTCCACTGTTTATAGAAAAAGTCCTTTCTATACGTTAGTAGAAGACGCAGATGTAGAAAACAATACCTCAAATATTGGTTCAATAACTCCATTTTACAATGAAGAATTAGCAAAATCTATATTTAAAAAATATTCCCCATACGCTTCGTTATGGATAAAATAAATGGGAAAATTTTGAGATGACGAGTTCACTAGGGTGTCAAACAGTCTAGCGGAATCGTATTTTGCAATTATAAAAATTATACATTTTATAAAGAGAATCAGACAGGGCAAAATTTGTTCGTCTTTCGGAATTGCTGCCAAGCTAAAGGAGAGACAGTAAATATTTCTTGATCGGTTAACAACCTTCAACAAAATAAGTAGAGGTAAGGAAAAATAGAAGAGAACTGCTAAAAAAAGAAATTGAAACATACGTCAACAGTAAATTTAAGAAAGGTGATAATAAATTTAAAGGTACATTTGTGTGATAAATCAAAATATGTAATTATTAGTAATAGGTCAATTTATTTAAATAATCAGAGCAGAATAGCTAAGCAAGCCCATTTTAAATCTACCAGAATACAGGAGTCTAGGAAAACGCGAACAACTTTATGGGATAGTGGTAGATATTTACATAGCCATCATAGTAAACATAACGGGCATAGAATGCTTACATACTTGTGTTGCTGTGGGGAAGTTGCAACATTATTTTTACTTTCAAAATACCTACACATGATACGAACATGTTTTTATCGCATTATTTAAACCTGGACATTTCACACTGATGTATTTAAATACTAAGGAGAAAACATTTTTTGTAATTTAATGCTCAGGCTGAAACTTTGCATCATGTGCAAAAATATTTTAGAAGTTTAGATCTTTTGAATCACTGAATGATAAATATAATTGCAGCGTTTTCGTCAGCCAATATATCGACGCACTTCTCAACAATAAAGACATGCAATCTCCCAGTCAGCATGATTGAATATTCGAATGACACATTACTAACTCATTTTTCACTAAAGTGAGTTGAGTGAAAATTAGGAAAAATGGAAGAGAACTCGCAGTAAATTTTAAGAAGGCGCTAACAAAATTAAAGAGACATTTATTTGTAATGTGTAATTATTAGTTACAGGTTAAAATCTATCAGAATACAGGAGTCTAGGTAAACGCGAACTAGCTTATGGCATAGTGGTAGATATTTACATAGCTATCATAGTGCACATATATTGGGAGAGAATGCATACTCGTCGTGTTGGTGCGAATGTGATTTTTTTTTACTTTCGAACGTGTAGAACTCTAAGCAACCCTACACATGACTACGAATTTGTTTTTTATCGCATTATTTAAACCTGGACACTTCACACTGATGTATTTTAATACTAAGAAGAAATTTTTTTTTTATTTTAATGCTAAGGCTGAAACTTTGCATAATGTGGAAAAATAGTTTAGGATTTTTTAAACAAATTGTGAAATAAGTGATGATCGATGTTTTAATCTTTTGACAGATCACAAAACACAAAATGAGAAATATAATTGCTGCGTTTTCGTCAGCCAATATATCGACGCACTTCTCAACAATAAAGACATGTAATCTCCCAGCCACCATTTGGATGATTGAATTTTTAAAAGTCATATTACTAACTCATATTTGAATACTTTATGTGATTAAAAAGTAAGTTGAGTGAAAGGAATAGTCAAATATGTCTAATCTTTATAATTAAAAACTGATGATATATTCGTTTTATCAATTTGTAGAGTCATTTCTCAATACTCTTTGTGGACCAATAACTGATGATCTATTTTCATGGTTTGACTGAGTTATTTTGCACTCCTCTTTGATGGCCAAAAACTGATTATCTCTTTTCCATTATTTGTCTGAGTTATTTTTCACTACTCTTGGTGAAGAAGTACTAAATAAATATTTTTTTTTTTAATTTTTTCGTATGCTTTGCGTGTTTACTGGTTTAATGGAACAATTTTACAAAGCTATTGTTGCAGATGTCGAGGGTTGAAGTGTTATTCATTTCGTTTTGAGTGCCTAAGTGTGAAGTCGTGTTTCATTAACCTTCCGATTAGTGTGTCATCCGTTGCCCTTTATATGAGGTACCTATTTCTATTTGTATGGAATTTTGTGATGGTTCAACCAATAAAATAATTAAAAACAAAAGAAAGTGCTTTTAATAATAATTTGATGAAATTTGGGAATGAAATGTTTGTACTCGTTCCCGACGGAACTTCCCGTACTAATCACCTTTAAATCTAAAAAAAAAATTACTTCTAACCAAATCGTCTTGAACTTCTTTTAAAACGATTACATATAAAATTACTTTGGAATACATGTGGGAGTCGGGTAGATTTCCATGGGCCATCACGGAATAATTTTAGTTTGAAAAGGAAATAGGTCCTTCTCACTTATCGTAGAGTTACTAATAAATATCAATTGACAGTGTGTAGGCGGAAATATCACCCCGTCAACTACATCTATAATCATGATCATCTATAATGATCATCATCAATGTCAGTCGTCTATAATTGAGTTGAATATTCATATCGAGCTTTAACTGCCAAAAAAATAGGTAGTTATGATCGAGAACATAAGCTAACAAAATATCATAGGTATACATATTTTTTTACGTTCTTTTTCTATTCAAGATATTATTATATTAGTTTCGAAATCGCAAAATATTCCATTTGTAAAACTGTCATTCCTGCTGAAGTCGGAGTTGACCAGTTTTAACACTAAATAAGAGTAAGACGAGGAACTGCTAGATGCGTTTAAGTAACCAAAAAATTTTCAGTGTTCCTTTCATCCCAAAGTTAACGGAGAGCAGATCGCTACTTAAATCGATAAGAGAAGACAAAGCAGCGTTGGCGTGCCGAGAGACTATTGGAAATTAACGAAGAAAGTAATCGCAGTAAAAGAAAGAATAAGCGTAGTAAACTGTAGAAAAGTTTACACTACACAATCATCGTTGTATATAACAACTAATGTAATGTTAAACATCATGTTTTTTAACTATTTGCAGTGTAAATGGATTTAATCTCCGATCAGCTAATTGTAATTTTATATATGTGCGTGTTTGTATACCCTCTTAGTTATTTCCTACAATAAATACTGTAATTATTTTCCAAGTCCTTTTATAGGTATGTATGTATGTAATTGTATTCCATTCACTAAATCATTTGACTAATCTTTCTCTGAAAATACTAGACATAACTTCTCCCTTAGATCCTCTTTCTTTGGCGTTCATCTTCGGCTTATCGCCATCACCAGCCGCAGTGCGCGCACTTCGTAGCTATCTTCGGGAAAAAGTAAGTGAAATATTTCCATTTATTGTCTTTCTTTTTCAGAAATGAATATTCAAACTCATGGAATAATTAAAAGACGGTTTGGCTGTTAGGAAACGGTTGAGTTCCCCATCAAGCAGCCACTATCTCGTTGCTTCTGGGGCTCACCTATACTATATGAGTATTTATTACATTAATAGTTCGGCGATAATCCTTTTTGCGACGATAAAACAAACAAACACACGGCTGAGAAGGAGGAAGAATGCACAAACATTATTTGGAGGAGACAATTAAGCACTTTTTTTCAACTGGAACTTTTGTTTCTTTAGCCTTTTGCCTACACTACTGCTACTTTTGTCTAATCTGTATTTTCCGCCTGCACTCTCGACTCTATATGTATTAGGAGAGTAATTACGTTGGATGTGGTGATGTAAGGAAAGCACAAGGCTGAAGCGTAGAAATTATTGTAAAGTACGCATATTTATTGCTCGCAATTAGTGAAGGCACCATGAATGGAAAAGAATATGATTATATTTGCACCCATATAAATTAGCAACCACCTCTTTTCGCAAGGAATTAGAGATGTTCCTTGACTGCCGTCGCATTTATTTATGGTCCAATGATAAGATTATCGGACAAAACTACAAATTATTACTACATTAAGTTGATATAAAAGCAAAAACTAAATGAAATTAAGAAGCTTGCAGTGGATAGTTGTAGTACAGGATGTAGTATGGAAACAATTAAGGAATTAATTTAAAAGCTTTTCAACATTTGTATTCCATTTCTTAAAAACAAAGTGAATGGTATATTCCATTGGTGTTCGGGCCGCCGTCCCATATTCTGCACTTCAGCCCCCGTAAATATTACTTACTAATAAATAGCTTTCTGCAGAGTAATATTCAATAAACTTTAACTGATCCGTATGAAAATGTACCAGTATTACTATTATGAAATAATAGGTTTGTAAATGGGCAGCATAGCCCCACCTCTTCTGGTACCGAAAGTCTTATCTACAACACTCCACAATCAAGCAAAAAAATAATACTTAAGTAATTTTAATTAAAAATCGATTAATTTCAACAACTCAAGGCTTAAACAATATCTAATGTTGAGAAAAATTAAATGTAATAATGTAATATTAAATGTAATATTAAATGTATATATTTTGGATAAATATCCCGAAAGTGGCAATACTACCTTGGATGACTGTGTATGACACATCCTTTTGTGAATAATATGAAGTTATAGTTAGTGGTAGTTGTTGCTACTGGGCACTCAGACGGTCTATATGCCACGTTATTGTCCACGCTTTAATTATAACGGGTTGTTGTCTTTGCTAACTAAAATGCAATTATCCGTGGTTTTAAAAAGAGGACATTTTGAAGGTTGAGATCTCAAATGAATTTGTATATAATGTGGTAGCACGCGTTGCCAATTTTTTGATGTGGTAGTTACAACATAGAGGGGCTGAAAAATTCTTAATAACTGACGAACAATGTTGCGGATAAACGTCGCGCACAGTGTCGTGATTTTATATAAACGGTGGCCAAAAATAGAAGAAGAATGAAAGTTGGTACATATTGCTTTTATAAGTAAAAAAAAACTTTATTTCCCTTTACACCCCATGAATGAGGTATGGGATAGCTTCTCGCGTTGTTGTGAACTAACACGCTTTCTATTTTTAGATTCACAACTAACTGCACCTACTTGGCAATGATAGAAAATTTTTCATTTTTTTATGACTGGAGCCAGGAGTTGAACCTGTGATCTTCCGCATGGTAGTCGCGTGTTCTTACCACTATGCCACGGCCGATCCCAAGTAGGAAAGGAAAATAAACGAATTTTCTGAAAATCGGCCCAAGAACACACCCACCTCCCATATATCCTGAAACTGAACAAACTTATATTTTGCAAAATTGTTGTTGCAAATAATTTAACACAGTTGTCAGGAAAAAATCAAGGACAAATCGAGCCAAATTTGGTTCAATACTTAAAACAGTTTAGGAAAACTTAAGTTATACATGGGAGGTAACTTTATATAATTCAATACTAACAACATTTTTGGAAAATATAAGTTTTTTCATATCTTCAGAACATAAAATGAAAATAAAAAATTTAAAGCATAAATAAAAAGGGGAACATAAACTAACTTTTATAAACTCTACACCCTTGATCAAGTACTATATTAAATATAATATATACGAACAACAATAAGGATTGCCAATGAGATCTCCAGCGTCGCCAATAATTGCCGACATAGTAATGGAGGAGCTACTAGACGTCTCAATGAACAAAATGACTACAAAGCCTAGAATCATGAAAAAATATGTTGGCGATCTGATTGCCATAGTTGGAAGTGATGAGATTGAAGACACACTGCGGCTATTGAATTTATTTCACCGAATTCAATTCACTATGGAGGCAGAAACTGCAAATAAATTGCCGTATTTAGACTCAATTATATATCGACAAGGGAATATTCTCAAATTGGACCAAAAACCATCTGGCAGACTGATTCATTTATACTCGAAACACCCCCGTAACACTATTATAAATACGGCGACGAATTTTATAATCAGGGTGTTTAATATTAGCAACGAAGATTTTCAAAAAGACATCGAAAAAAGAATTGTTGAAATTCTACAAAAGAATGAATTCCCAGAACGAACCATTAAAAATTAATCAAACATGCAAAGGGCAAATAGTCTAGGGACAAAACTAACGACGAAGACAAAATTTACCAACCGCTAAAAAGTTCAGACATGTACAACAAGGAAAAATATCAGATAGCATTAAAGACCAATCGAATATTAAACGAGCTATTCAGTAAGACTTAGACAAAAGTGAAAAAAGAAGAGAAACCTGTGAGGTTAATAAAATTAAGTGCAATGGAGACAACGTATGCCAAAAGGTATATGTTGGTACAACTAAAACAAAACTAAAAAGTAGACTGTATTTACATAAAGCAGACCAATAAGCCCTGGACAAACCTTTGGAACAAAAAACAACCCTTACGGTCCATTGCATCATTCCAAACTTCAACGACGTAAAAAACCAATTATAAGAGAAGATATACTCTGGAGATGCTACATATTATGGACATGCAGAAAGAGCAGAGCATGAATTACGGAAGGATTAGAAGATAATAAAATAAAAATAATAATTTTTTTAAATTCACTATGCGTTCATTTTGAGAAACTTACTTACCTAATGGTAAAACATCTGAAAAATTTGAAACACAAATTAGGAAAAGAATTAAATTATTAAAATGTTACTTAATACCAAATTCGTTTCAAGATTTTTTATGGCTTCCAAACCGACAACTTCAGTAACTTCCAAACGGACAACTGGAGGATATTTGAATTTGGTCAGATGATTTATCTTGTAATAATAGACAAATCCCAAGAAAATGAAAACCTTTGACACACCCCTTCTGGTACCTTTACATACAACACTGTTTTATAAGTACACTGAATTGGGAGTAATACTGATAGCAAAAATCTGCGAACAGTTGGCAAATCAAAGTTCAATAAACGCTTACCATGGTAAAATTTTACTAAATTCAGTATACATTCAAAAAACATATGCAGGTAAAAGGGAAAATTTCAGTTTTTTATAAGGGAGGTACAAGAAGTGGTGTGTCAAATAGTTAGGACTTATAAGGTTTTGCATCCTATTACAAGATAAATTAGTTGACCAAATTTCATTATTACCCAAGTGCCCCTTTGAGAGTTATGGTCAAAAATAGATCATTTTATATGGGAGGTGCCAGTAAGGGTCAACTGATATAGTCTATATTAATTTCTCAATCAAATTTTCATAAGCGTACATTTTACCCAAAATTTAAGTGAATTCAGTGCACTCACAAAAAAGATATGTATTTAAAACTATGAGGGTGAATTTGGCCATTTGTATGAGAGGTACCCTAAGGGGTGTGGCAAAGGTTTCGGTTTTCTTAGGGTTTGTCTAGTTTTGCAAGATAAATAAACTAACCATATTCAAATATCCTCCGGTTGTCCGCTTAAAAGTTATGAAAAAATTTATCATTATCCAAAAATAGGTTCTTTTGTATGGTAGGTACCAGAAGGGGTGGGGCTATTCTGCCCATTTACAATGCCATTACTTCGTATTCGGAAATATTAATACTGGTAATTTGTCATACGGATTAGTTAAGGTTTACTCGAGTTATCGTGCCCACCAGCCAGCCAGGCAGACGAATATAGCTCAAACGTCTTAAAATGTCCTGAAGCGAATTTAGTCTTAAGATACTTGGGGTCTAACTCGTCTCCGTTAATGCGTTACACTTTTGCTCGTATCGAATAATATATACCCTCATCCCTAAGGGTGATGGTATAAAAATTAATTACCAAAATTGTTTTCTGGAAACAACGAAACCGAATGCAGAAGATCAAAAGACTGTAGAGGACTTAGCGGACTTAGTTGCAAAATACAGTTCTTTCGTATATAAACTCAAATGAGATTGTTTAAAATAAAATTGGTATTACAAGACGCAATCGTACAATTGGCTCATTCCAAATAAGAGATAACTAAATAGATATAACAAGATTTTTTAAAAACAAAACTAAACCAAAGACAAACGCACAGTGCAATAGGTCTGTGAAGCGAAACACATAAAAAAAATTGAAACCGAAGATAATTTTAATAACATTAGTTGACTGTAAATTGTCGGTTGATGTGGACACTAGAGCGGGTGACTTTTACTTAATATTTATTTTTAAAGTTTTTTTAGTAGGTAATAAAAAAATCAGAAGATTACGCTGAATTTGCAGATTATGTTGTTCAAAGCCCATTTTACAGTTCAATTACGGTCAATTTGAAATAATGTTTTGCTGGGGTTAAAGGTATGGCCTCAAATGGGAACATTCAAAGCATTAAATTAATTTGAAACTTTAAGAAAATGCTAGTCAGAGCCAAAATTCAACTTCTACTATGATTAAGACGAGTTTTATGACTTTTATGCGTTGCATCGAGTTACTTATACAAATTATAAACAATCCGTTTCGTTCTCCACTACAATTTCAAAAGTATTCTGAAGAGTGTAATTTTACTTTACATATAGCTGCAACAGAGCAGAGTTAAAAGAAAACAGTAATATTAAACCGAATTTTGTGGTATTGTCGTTGTGAAAATGCACAACATGTGCAAACATTTAGACGAAAAATTAGGCAAAAACAGTAAGTCACAATCTCTTCTAAAAAATGCACTAATTCCTGCATTCAACTTCACAGTGTGTACAATAGTACATACATATTATGTTATTATTACTTTTTGCATATCAAACAAATGTTTCTGCAAATAGTCGACTTGTATAAAACAACAATGAAAGAATACCTAATATCTGATAAAGATAACGTTGAATCTGCAGATTCGATTGCTAAATGCCTATTTTACAGATTATTTCTGTCAATATACAATAATAATTTACTTGAGGTTGACGGTATTGTCTCAAATGGGAGCACGAAGAGAAACGAAATAATGACTACTGTCAATTTATTATTGAAAGATACTGTCCATTCATTGTGCTCTGGACTAATGAAATGGGTATACATGTAGACACTAGGGTGGTCGAAAGTTGTATGGGGAAGAAAAAAATCCAAAGGGTCACTTATTTCAAATCCGGAATCAAATTTTGAAAAAAAATTAAAAGGCAGATACTAAATAGCTGAATTGAAAAAAAATGCTTGAATTTAAGTGATATTTTCCCTCAGAGGGTTTTTGGGGTCGCTAATTTCGAATCCGGGGTCAAATTTTGAAAAATACACATTTGGTAACTGGCAGCCACATTGTCAGCTGGCAATTGATTTATGTTGGATCAATTTCAACAATTAATTGCATTTCGCCCAAACAACGCTTCCAAATTGTGCAGATTTATTTTTAAAATTATAGTTCTGTTCGAAATTCGTATCGTGCACTAAGTCAACATAATCGTCGTCAATCAGAGCAAATTATTCCAATAATAATGGAACGTTTTCGCACCATGTTTACTCTAATTGACAATACGCATCCACAGAGACGTCGTACAGTGTGTACAGAAGAAGTCATTGCTCCATACGGATATTGTTCCTCGAATAGTAGTTTAATCAATCATTAATTAATCAATTCAGAACTGATTTATGCCCAGTGCTCCAAATGCCAAAGTGATGAAATTCAAGTAAGAGCGGGTAAACGACGGGAGTAACTTGGACGATAAAGAATTGGAATTTAGTGGCCGGAGAAAGCCGAAAGGCAGACCTTCCCATTACTTTCAAGTGCCAAATATCACCTCCTCGTGGTATCTTCCGGGCAAAGGTATATGGGAGAAATCCTATATAGCGGCTGACGAAATTGGCTAATCGAAGGTTCGTGCGGGTTACCAGCCCTCTCGAATCGCCTCAAAAACTCACTTGGTCCTGCAAACAATAATAACATAATTAATAGGCCTCTGATTCCTACCAGAGGTGAAGTGAGAAATCCTTCGGGTGAAAACCGAAAGAATCTGCGAAGCAACTTGAACCGTCAACAAAACACCGCGGCAAATACAATACCCTCGGGAACTGTTAGAAGTGTTACAGTTACTCGAGGAAATATAACACCCAGTACAAGTACATTAAATAACACTTCTCCACCACGTCCGCCCGACGCCTTCCCGGTAGAACCTATCGGTTCTCCGTATATTTCTATAATGAACAATCATATATCATCAGCTGTCCTGACAGATGAGTGTACGAAAGGGCACCTCCTGCATTTGACCAGAATCCGCTTGGGACTATGAATTTCGGATTAACCTTTTCTTGCGCTGAATGAGGGCGTGTATTCTCGACTAAGTCGGGATGCATATGAGGTGAGCACATACGGCTGTATTTGATCAGATTAACCTCCGTGAAGATAAAAAGGCAAGATGGAATGAGGAAGAGTTGTCGATTTTGGCCAATAGAAGCAGAAGCTGAGCTCATCCGTAATGGAGAAGTGAGGCTGATGAACGTTGAGCTAAACAGTCGCTATCCACATCGCTCAATTAAAGCCATCAAGAAAGCTCGTCAGAAGGAAAATTATAAGTCCAAGGTCCAGACATTCCTTCGGCGTCTTGCTGGGAACGACACCGGACCCGAGAATATAATGAGCGTGGAACGACCCGACCAGACACACTTGGAATCTTCCACTGCACATGGGACTTCTGCTTCCTTGGAAGTAGACCCCATATACTCCTTTCTGACCAGTCTAGGGAACGTGAGATGCAGAACGCAATATGCTTCCGTCATCGACTCCACTGTCTGTAATGTCAATGGTGGCGACATGAATTATGTACTCCATAGACTGTCGACGTACATATATGGATTATTCCCTTCTTGGCTCAGACGGAGATATAAGTATGCCATTACTCAACGTAAGTGGGATAAGCAACGATCAATCCTAGACAGCCCTGATGAAAGTTCTCAGCCTCCACGAGAAATCATGGAGGATTACTGGACGAATGTATTCGAGACGCAAAGTACGTCGGAACCCCCGATGGACGATCTCAAAGTGTATTGTAGGGGTGATATCTGGAGGCCTATTAGTCCTGAGGACATTAGAGCTTCCAGACCCCCACTTACCACTGCACCCGGCGCAGACGGGATCACAGCAAGGCAGGTTCGTGCCGTGCCGGAAGAAATTCTGGTACGGATCATGAACAACATTGTGGTGTGGTGTGGTAAGGTACCGAGACGTCTACGGGAGGCTAAGACTATCTTCATACCAAAGAAGCAAAAGTCCTTGCTTCCTTAAGATTTTCGGCCGATTACGATGCCCTCGATTCTTTTGCGATGGCTTCATGCCATCTTATCGAGGTGGCTTTCACAGAGCATAAACTTTGAACGCAGTCAGAGAGGTTTTATGCCTACAGACGGATGTGCCGACAACACGACCATGATATATATGTTACTTAGAGGTAATTATCAGAACTTTCGATCCTGCTATATAGCGGTATTAGATGACGGCAAAGCATTCGATTCAGTGTCCCATCGAGCAATCCTTGGGTCATGGAAATCGTGTGGTCTTCCTGATAAGTTGACAAAGTATATTGAGAACTTTTATACTGCATCCTCAGTCAAATTGTGTGGCGACTCTTGGGAATCTGCATCGGTGGTTTACCCGGCCGTGGGGTCAAACAGGGAGATCCACTCTCCCCGGTCCTATTTAATATGATCATAGACCGAATGATTCGGAAGCTCCCAAGAGAGATTGGCAGTAGGGTTGGAAATTACATGACCAATAATGCTGCCTTTGCCGATGATCTAATCATCTAGGCTTCCACTCCGCTCGGTCTTCAAAAACTGTTGGATATTGTGACTGATTTCCTAGCTACTTGTGGATTGAATCTCAACAGCTCCAAGTGCCTTTCTGTGTCCATTAAAGGACAACCAAAACAGAAGCGCACTGTTGTTGAAGAGAGGACATTCACAGTAGCCGGACGGTCTATACCAGCATTAAAGAAGAACGATGAGTGAAAATACCTAGGTGTGACATTCACCGCTGACGGCAGGACGAAAGTTCAAATTTATGATGATTTATCTCTGAAGTTAGACCGCTTATCGTCGGCGCCTTTGAAACCCAACCAAAAGCTGTATGCATTACGAACATTCTTGATCCCTCAGACCTATCATGTCCTTTCTCTGGGAAATGCCATGATAGGCTGTCTGAACAAGATAGACCGTTTAGTCAGGAAGACGGTACGTAAATGGCTAAGCTTGCCAGACGATGTACCAACCGCTTATTTCCACGCTTCTGCGGATTTTGGGGGGTTGGGAATAGTCTCACTAAGGTGGCAAGCGCCTCTGATGCGATACAACAGACTCCAAAACTTACAACTGCCCCTACCCGGGGGTATTGTAACGGCGGATACGTTTATTGCATCAGAGGTCACCAAGGTAGAACGACGCCTAGCTTTTTGCGATAGCAATAGGTGCCTTAGTGTCATTGATTTGAAAAAGTATTGGGCCAATCAACTATATCGACCCTTTGATGGGCGTGGTCTACTGCTTTGCGGTGACCACAGTGCAGCCCACCGGTGGGTAAAGGAGCCCTCCAGACTTTTGTCTGGCAGGTACTTTGTACAGTGTATAAAGTTTCGGGTGAACGCACTGCCTAACAGGTCCAGATGCTCTCGTGGCAGAGCCGAACTGGATAGAAGGTGTAGATATGGTTGTGAAGCGCAAGTAACCTTTAATCATATAGTTCAGACTAGGGCTCACCGGACTTATAGACATAATGGCATCGTGACCAATCTTGCATGTAAGTTACGGGCGGCGGGTTACCGAACTGTCATTGAAGACAGACTGCATACAGTTAAAGGGGTCAGGAAACCTGACCTGTTGGTTTTCGAAGACGATAATGTCTGCTTGATGCACAAGTAACTACAGATGGTCGTGATTGAGCCGAAATGCACAAAGAGAAGGTTGACAAATACAGACAACAAAGTACTACAAGAGCCCTTACAAAGAAGTACTGATGTGACCGATTGCACTTTGGTGCAATTACCATGACGTATAAAGGGGTTAGGTCAAAGGAGTCAATCTCATCACTGACTTCCTGGGGAATCCGTAAGGGTAGTGAATCCAAAGTGATGAGTTTACGAACATTGAAACGAAGTTTGAACTGCTACTATTATTTCATGTGTCCACGTGTGGGCATCGGGTGACCAAGAAGATTAAACACGTCTGCGGTAAATCGTGGTGTACCAATTAACACCACGATTTAAGGCCAGACATGCTTGTGCTGCCTGCTTAACAGGCATAAACTTATTGCGCCAGTAGCAAATAATTACTTGATATATATCCTGCATATCTATCAGGAAAGATAATTTGTTCAAACAAGACCTAAGAACAACAGGCACTCCTATAAGTTAGAGTTGGTTTAACTTTACTGGCTCTGCTTATAGAGGTGATGGAGCTATTGCTACCAGCCGATAACACAAGTAAAGGATTTAGTGGCCGGAGGAAGCCGAAAGTCAGGCCTTCCCACTACTTTCAAGTGCCAAATATCACCTCCTCGTGGTATCTTCCGGGCAACGGTATATGGGAGAAATCCTATATAGCGGCTGACGATATTGGCTAATCGAAGGTTCGTGCGGGTTACAAGCCCTCTCGAATCGCCTCAAAAACTCACTTGGTCCTGCAAACAATAATAATATAGTTAACAGGCTTCTGATTCCTACCAGAGGTGAAGTGAGCAATCCTTCGGGTGAAAACCGAAAGAATCTGCGAAGCAATTTAAACCGTCAACAAAACACGGCGGCAAATACAATACCCTTATGAACTGTTAGAAGTGTCACAGTTACCCGAGGAAATATAACACCCAGTACACCCGACGCCTTCCCGGTAGAACCTATCGGTTCTCCGTATATTTCTATAATGAACAATAACAATATGACGCCAAGGGGCTCTGGCGATCATATATCATCTGCTGTCCTAACAGATGAGTCGTAAGAAGGGGCACCTCCTGCGGGTGACCAGAATCCGCTTGGGACAATGAACGGCGGATTAACGTGAATGTGGGCGTATATTCTCGACTAAGTCGGGAAGAGGCCTGCATATGAGGCGTGCACATACGGCTGTATTTGATAGAATTAACCTCCGTGAAGATAAAAGCTGAGCTCATCCGTAATGGGGGGGTAAGGCTGATGAACGTTGAGCTGCACGGTCGCTATCCACATCGCTCAATTGAAGTCATCAAGAAAGCTCGTCAGAAGGAAAACTATAAGTCTAAGGTCCAGACTTTCCTTCGGCGTCTTGGTGGGAACAATACCGGACCCGATAATATAATGAGCGAGGAACGATCAAACCTGACAAACTCGTAATCTTCCACCGCACATGAGACTTCTGCTTCTTTGAAAGTGGACCTCATATACTCCTTTCTGTCCAGTCTAGGGAACGTGAGATGTAGAACGCACGATGCTTCCGTCATCGACTCCATTGTCAGCAATGTCAATGGGAGCGACATGGAATATGTTCTCCAAAGACTGTCTACGTATATTGATGGATTATTCCCGCCAAGGAATACATCCAATACTAGACAGCGTCCGGCCGAGTCGGGCAGACCTGAGTTTAGGAATAACCGGCTCAGGCGGAGACATAATTATGCCGTTACTCAGCGTAACAGGGATAAGCATCGATCGCGCTGCATCAAAACAATCCTAGACGGCCCTGATGAAAATTCTCAGCCTCCACGAGAAATCATGGAGGATAACTGGACAAATGTATTCGAGACGCAAAGTACGTCGGAACCCCCGATGGACTATCTCAAAGTGTATTGTAGGGGTGATATCTGGAGGCCTATTAGTCCTGAGGACATTAGAGCTTCCAGACCCCCACTTACCACTGCACCCGGCGCAGACGGGATCACAGCAAGGCAGGTTCGTGCCGTGGTGTGGTAAGGTACCGAGACGTCTACGGGAGGCTAAGACTATCTTCATACCAAAGAAGCAAAAGTCCTTGCTTCCTGAAGATTTTCGGCCGATTACGATGCCCTCGATTCTTTAGCGATGGCTTCATGCCATCTTAACCGGGAGGCTTTCACAGAGCATAAACTTTGAACGCAGTCAGAGAGGTTTTATGCCTACAGACGGATGTGCCGACAACACGACCATGATAGATATGTTACTTAGAGGTAATCATCAGAACTATCGATCCTGCTATATAGCGGTATTAGATGTCGGCAAAAATGGAAAATGGGCCTAACGGTGAACGAGGACAAAACGAAATTATTAGTTTCAACGAACAAAGAATCTACTTGTTTGGGAAACTGCGTGAACGTTGAAAACTATGATTTCGAGGTGGTAGATAATTTTGTCTACCTAGGCTCCGCCATCAACAAAACAAATAATGTCAGCCTAGAAATCCGGAGAAGAATCCTGCTTGCAAATAAATGCTACTACGGACTAAGCAAGCGATTCAATGACAGAGCCCTCTCTCGACGAACAAAACTCCAGCTATACCAGATACTGGTTCTACCTGTCTTAATGTATGGCTCAGAATCCTGGGTTATGACACAAGCGGATGAATCGGTTCTGGCGGTATTCGAGAGAAAAATACTCGGTAAAATATATGGGCCCATCAACGTTAACGGAGAGTATCGGCATCGCATGAATCATGAGCTGTACACTGACATTGACGTGGTCAAACGCATCAAGGTGCAACGGTTGCGTTGGCTAGGTCATGTTGTACGCATGGACGAAAATGCTCCAGCTCGAAAAGTCTTCGACAATGAACTCGATGGACGGCGCAGAAGAGGGCGACCAAAACTCCGTTGGAAAGACCAGGTTACTGAGAACCTTAAAGAACTCGGTGTGACTAACTGGAGAAGAAGCGCAGAAGATCGAGGCGCTTATAATATTTTTCTACGTGCGGTATATAATCCACTGGGATTGCAAAGAAGTACCAGCTAAGTACGTAAGTAAGTAAGATGTCGGCAAAGCATTCGATTCAGTGTGCCATCGAGCAATCCTTGGGTCATTGAAATCGTATGGTCTTCCTGATAAGTTGACAAAGTATATTGATAACTTTAATGCTGAATCCTCAGTCAAATTGTGTGGCGTCTCTTGGGAATCTGCATCGGTGGTTTACCCCGGCCGTGGGGTCAAACAGGGAGATCCACTCGCCCGGTCCTATTCAATATGATCATGGACCGACTGATTCGGAAGCTCCCAAGAGAGATTGGCTGTAGGGTTGGAAATTACATGACCAATAATGTGCCGTTCTGTGTCCATTAAAGGACAACCAAAACAGAAGCACACTATTGTTGAAGAGAGGACATTCACAATAGCCAGACGGTCTATACCAGCTTTAAAGAAGAACGATGTGGATGAGGTGGAAATACCTAGGTGTGACATTCACCGCTGACGGCAGGACGAAAGTTCAAATTTATGATGATTTATCTCTGAAGTTAGACCGCTTATCGTCGGCGCCTCTGAAACCCAACCAAAAGCTGTATGCATTACGAACATTCTTGATCCCTCAGACCTATCATGTCCTTTCTCTGGGAAATGTCATGATAGGCTGTCTGAATAAGATAGACCGTTAAGTCAGGAAGACGGTACGTAAATGGCTAAGCTTGCCAGACGATGTCCCAACCGCTTATTTCCACGCTTCTGTGGATGATGGGGGGTTGGGAATAGTCTCAGTAAGGTGGCAAGCGCCTCTGATGCGATACAACAGACTCCAAAACTTACAACTGCCCCCTACCCGGGGGTATTGTAACGGCGGATTCGTTTATTGTATCAGAGGTCGCCAAGGTAGAACGACGCCTAGCTTTTTGCGATAGCAATAGGTGCCTTAGTGTCAATGATTTGAAAAAGTATTGGGCCAATCAACTATATCGATCCATTGATGGGCGTGGTCTACTGCTTTGCGGTGACCACAGTGCAGCCCACCGGTGGGTAAAGGAGCCCTCCAGACTTTTGCCTGGCAGGGACTTTGTACAGTGTATAAAGTTTCGGGTGAACGTACTCCCTAACCGGTCCAGATGCTCTCTTGGCAGAGCCGAATTGGATAGAAGGTGTAGATATGGTTGTGAAGCGCAAGTAACCTTTAATCATATAGTTCCGGGATGCCGTAAGACTAGGGCTCACCGGACTTATTGACATAATGGCATCGTGACCTATCTTACAGGTAAGTTACGGGCGGCGGGTTACCGAACTGTCATTGAAGACAGACTGCATACAGTTAAAGGGGTCAGGAAACCTGACCTGTTGGTTTTCAAAGACGATAATGTCTACGTGATTGATGCACAAGTAACTACAGATGGTCGTGATTTAGCCGAAATGCACAAAGAGAAGGTTGACAAATACAGACAACAAAGTACTACAAGAGCCCTTACAAAGAAGTACGGATGTGACCGATTGCACTTTGGTGCAATTACCATGACGTATAAAGGGGTCTGGTCAAAGGAGTCAATCTCATCACTGACTTCCTGGGGACTCCTTAAGGGTAGTTTCATGTGTCCACGTGTGGGCATCGGATGACCCGAAAGATTAAACACGTCTGAGGTCAATCATAGGGTACCAAGTAGCACCATGATTTAAAGCCAGACCAGTTTGTGCTGCCTGCGTAACAGGCATAAACTTATTGTGCTCGTAGCAAATAATTACCTGGTAGATATCTTGCATAGTGGCGACCTACGGCTCCTATACCGGGGATGGATTTGCCGTGGAGGCCATGAGGAGAAGGTCGAAGGAGTTTCGCATGGCGCAGAGAGATTACGTCAAAAACAGGCGGAATCAGGCGTAAATAATCCTGAGGGGTACCGGCTTAAAGCTCGGAATTTTTTAAATTTCTAACAAATTAACTTTTTCTGAATTAAGGAATTTCAAATCCAAACTGCCGCTTATGACTTCCTTCGACTTCCACCATCATCGATGCAACTTTTGCCTACACAGAAGAAAACTACTTCAAAGAGGCCTACAATGTATTCAATGTTTCCAGTGTTACTCCTTTAGTTAATTTGAATATAAAGCTTAACTCTAAGTGCTTTTATAGACAATTTTTAAGTATTTAAATTAGAAAAAATTAAAAATATAACGCTACAACTAAAAATACAAAACAAAAAATTTATTTCGGCTAGACCCTTTACATACTGGCGTCCAAAATAAACTAAAATAATTAAATTAAACTTAAAATTTTTATGAAAATAATAATAATTTTAAAATAAATTTGAGAAACCATTTCAAGAGTTTTGTTACGCTTACTTTTCAATTTGGCAACACTTTCCTACGTTTTTTAAAGCACTTTAAAGAAAAGCATTCGATATTCCGACATTTATTCAGCCCTATTCTGCGTTTCGATTACGCACGGATTTTCTCCGTTTTGGCAACTTTGGTATTCTGCGTTCCGTTCCGCTTTTCTTTCGATTGTAGCTATTCTACATTACGAACGTAGTTACGTTTTTGTAAGTTGTAATTTAGCTGGCGGAGTTTGCGTAAAAAAATACAAAATATTAAAAAGTATTTAGAAAAATGTAAGTATCAAATAGATAAATGTTTTTTATTTCTTTTTATTTATTTCTGATGTTTATTTCTATTATTACAGGTCAAAAACAACAACGCCCGCGCAATATGAAAAGCTGTTAGCTTTCATGGCCAAAAATTAGGTTTGGACGGACTGGAAATGCTATATCATGCGGAAGCTCTCCCACAATAGGCAGGAGAGAATGAGCACCGGAGGAGGCGAATGTCGTTTGCAGCGCATTACTCCCCTTGAAGAGAGGGTTATCCAGTTGACGGGACTGTGCATACTGATCAGCGTTGTCATCCTCTTCCAACAAAAACGCCGCTGCTATCAATCCATTTCTCTAAAAAAAAATAAACAAAATTTAATTGTTCCGCTGCAATCTTGCAAACTTTATGCTTTAGGTTTTTGCTTTGTTTGCAGTTTACCTAACAATTTTTACACAATTGCTTATATGTTTTGTTTCGTTTTTTTCCGTTCCACTGACAAAACAGCTTATTGTGAATACACACTTGCTTCCTCATTTTCTTTCGATTAAGTTTTTTGCTGGAATACCAATTTACGATCCGCGCGTAGCGGAATGCGGAGGCGTAATCGAAACGCAGAATAGCCCTGATTAAATTTTTTTTTGAATCAGGTTGCCGTCTGCAGCTGAAGATAATTCGCCGAACAGCAGCAGAAGCCCAAAAAAGGAAAGGGTCAAACAAATACCCAAGCTGGATGGGAGCCAACGGCTCCACAAAACCCGTACCCATATACAAGCCATTAGTAGTATCCGACCCTATCAGCTACAATGGCCCCACCAATTACAACTACAGTAATAACAGAAGTAATAGAATCATTAATTAATAAAAAGATTAAAAAATGTATTTAAAAAAATTAAATAAAAATTTAAATTTTTTTCCTGGTTTCAAAAATATGAATAAGAAAACTGATTCACCTAAATATGCTACTGGTAACTTGGGTATGAAAGTGTTCGTTGGAGATGTAAAAGAAATGTGTGATAAGCAATCTCTGCGAGAGTTCCTATCGCTGACAATACAAGTAGTGGAATGTCTCGTCATCTTATTTGTGATGCGTATCAATACATTAACGAAATTCAAACTTCTTAGCATTCGTAATGTAATGACGTGTCAGTGGACGAATAAAGAAAGTTAAATAGGTACTTCGTATACTGAGTACTATACTAAGCACCAAGAAACAAATCTGTGGACATTTGACAAAACGACTTCTTTCTAAATCTTTAACTTTCCGGTAGAGCGAAGAAACTGTTAAATTTACCAACAAAGTTTGTTTTATAGAAAATGAAAGAAATCTTATACTAAGACATTATACAGAAATATGTAATAAACATTTTGCTATCATTTTTTTCCTTCTAAGAGCAAGAGTTTTCTTTAAAACTGCAACAAAAAAAGATAAGCTTCTTTGTCAAATGGATTTTAAACAAACAAAAATAGCTTGTGCCATACAAGTCGTTTTGTCAAAATTGTTTTGATTAAATTGGAAAATTATCTTAATCGCTTATATCAAGATTAGTTGTTTTGTCAAATTGAAATGTAAAAAAAAATCTGAAAGAAGATTATTTGGCAAAAATAAATTTAAAAATTTACTTCACTTTTTCAGTACAATAGTCAAATAACTAATTAAAGATGACAATTTTTCATTAAAAACAATTAACATTTTGTTAAGTTTAACCAAAAAAAAAATGAACTTTTAAATAAAAGAATATTACAAACTTATAACGCTGCGGTTTTTTAAATTTTATATTCATAGGTCGAAAAATTTCGTGATACTTCGATTCAGACACGGGATCAGAGTGTTTTTCAGTATACAACCGATATAAAGTTGCAAGATTAAAGTCCCGCTGAAAATACAGTTGAGTTGTATGACGACGACTGTAGTGGCTTTCGTACTTTGGAATACTGTTTATGTGTTCTGTTACTTCATTGTGTTTATGAATAGGTAGCTTGTGGGCTGGCTCATGTTTGCCACGTCCATCACCCGGTATAAGTCCACCAAAAAGTTGATTTATTTTATGCCTATTTATGGTTTTGATGCTTGAATCCGTTTCTCCAAATACTTTTAAAAAACACTTTTTGCATATGCGATATCTTTGTCCATGTATCTCAAAGTGGTACAAATAAACATACTGTCGATTTCGACAATTCAATGCTTTGACAAATGTCTCGGATTTCTTATTTTGAATGTCAATCATATTTGAAATATAAAGACGTCGCTTATTATAATCGCCCAGATTCCAGTACTTTTGTCTTCCTGCTGCTCAGGGCTAATCTTTTTGTGACACATTTTTTTGCAATGCCCTATTGTCTCAAATTTCTTGGCAGGTACTTTTTTATTCCGATATGTGTAGTATTCTTTCCCCAAATTCTTGTTTAATTTATTTAATCTCTTTGATGTTGTGGGCATAACAACAAGTTGTTCTTTGCTAGCTTGTGGTAAGTCGGTCTCGGTAAGTTAAGATTCCAATATCGCAGCCATATCTCGAATACTCTCAAATGTTGTATCCAAATCTGAATATTCCGATGGAATATAATCGGAATCATCGAAATCGGTTTCGTGAAAAACGTCTTTATCATCGTCCATATTTTCCAAGCTCTTAGCCTCCTTACTTACTTCGGTTTGTTTCTTTTTCAGTAGTGTTAACATATCATTACTAATACCGACATCAAAAGATGTGATTGCCTCACAGGGAAGTTGCTTTAAAACCGATCCATTCACATGAGCGAAGTTTTGGGCACCCCAATTATTTCCATAATTGGCAAAAGATTTTTCTATTTTATGTTGTTTGGTCGCAGTCAAAGACGTATTTACAGCTTCTTTTTGCACTTTTTTGGCCATAGCCGCTAGTTTTTTACCTCGCTCCATTTCCACAAATTTATTTATTTTGTTTTGTTATTTAAATTATAGTTTTCCATTCTAGCATTAAACAGCAAAACAGCTTCTTTTTTCTTTTTAAAAAACACTTATGTTGAGATAAGACTTAACTTTTTAAAATTTTCGTTTTTTCAAAAGAACTTCTACCGATAGAAGACGTTTTGTCGCAACGACAGCACGCGATCAACGGATTTAAAAATCAACTTGTCTCAGACAAGGGGTGGGTTTTTTACACTTTGCTTTTGACAAAACGACTTCTTTTGAAAGAAGCTGTTTTGTCAAAAGGGGATTGGTAAAAGCGTGCTAGAACTAAATGGATACAGGCTGTTTTGTCAAATGGCAGTTATCAGTTTTTTGTTTGAATTCTCGGAGTTTTTTGAATTGTCTGGGAGAAGCTGTTTTGTCAAATTAAAATTGGGGGAAAACCTGAAAGAGGTCGATTTGTCGATTGCGTATCTTATGTTGTAAAAGTCGTAGAAATACGGCGATCAGACCAAAAAAAGCGCATTAAAATTTTATATTTACTACAAAAATCTTGGAAAATTGTCTTATCTCGAGAGAAGTCGTTTTGTCAAATGTCCACAGAAATGAATATTTGTGTATTGTGTGTATTACACTCATCAAATTGGTGCAAGTCGCTTGGAGTGGAAATAGGTACTTTCCTAAAGTGCCTTAAGTTTATTTAATTATTTTTTATGGGCGACACTGCTGGCGGCGCTTTTCGATTTTGGGTCATTTTCCATATCCAAAATAAACCAAATTTGCAGGCATGAAAAATACCCCTATTTTTTTCCACAAAATACAAAAATTCACTTATTCACATTCACTAACTTGTGAATAAAATCGAGACGCGTTCGTCGATTTTCATGATCTATGTCTCATTTTGTTCATAGGTTATTTGAAATTACGTGAAAGTAGTAACACTTGATATCGTTTTGATTTTTTTTAAACAGAATTTTTAGGCAAATTTGTTATTTTTTTCATTAATGTATTTATAACTGCGAAACTTTTGATTATGCAGGGGAATAATATATAAAGAGATTAAAGGAATTTTAATTCCTCGATTTCGGATTAATGCTTCATCAAATTATTGGATTTCATCATTATTGGGTTATGCGTCCTAAACGTAGCTGTAGGAGCTTAATAACTTTAAACCCAAAGCGGCACGGGTTAACTAACATACTCCAATCGTGCTTCCTCCAATCGTGCTATCCTGCAAAGACTTATCATTATTGGGGGGTGGCACCGACAAAATTCTGGAATTTTTTTCCCCATATAATTTCTGACCACCCTAGTATCCCCACATCGGATATCGGAAGATAATCCTCCTGTATTGTTATAAGGTCGGGCTTTTCCATTCCATCTGCGCTTGGTGTTGGGCAAAGTTGTGTCTCTACATCCCGCCAATATGCGTGAGGTTGCATGGTTAGCATGTCTGGGGTTCGATGGAATGCTTTTACAGGGAAGTAAATTATATCAGCAGAATTACTCCAACATAGTCCTCCCCGCTCTAGAAATGTGCGACCATAGTTTGTGGTGTCCCCCGTTTTTGGTGGCCAACAACGACATATACATGTCAAGTTAGAAATTTTTAAATTAACAAATCAACTCTGATGATTAAAAGTTGCTGTGCAACTGATAAAACGGATAAAATTGGAGGCCTTTTTTCCTGGCTTTTTGGTGAATGAAAATCGAGAACGACACACGAACATCCGGTTGTATTTATTTGAAAATTTTGAACAAACAACATAAAGAAAAGAAATCTATAATCGTTAACTTGAAATAAAAACAAAAATAAAAAATCGCTAGAAAGGAAAAAGACAATAAAATAACAAACCGGTGTGAGAAGGGAAAAAAGGAGAAACATAAGAAAAAGGAAAGAAAATTTATTTGAATTTATAAAATAATAAGCGGGAGTGTGGCCCCTTCTCCAAACATAAGCACCGTGGGAAAAGCCAGCTGCTGCCACTAATACAGAGTTAAGAGCGCCGAGGTTGTCATCGCTGTAAGAGGGGTAAGTTAATACGGGACAGTACAGACCAACGAACGGATGGAATCTGAAAATAAAAAGTATTTTTTTAAATATAAAATAGTGATTGGTTATCAGGCAGTCTAATGGCCTGTTTTTGTAACTTATTTTTCAACCATTCGTACGCCAAATGGCGAACGATTGACATTTTTGGTTTTTTTACTCTTTATTTTGAGTGAAACAAAAAAGAGCTTTTATTGATGTAAATTTTTGGTCCGACAAACTGAAACTCGGGCGAAACAAAACGTCATATTAGACGATCAAAAATTAGCAATCGTTGAGGTGTAAAATTGCACAGAAAATGAATTATTGTTATTAAAATTGAGTATTTGTACAACAGAATGTTCTTTCTTACAGCTTAGAACATTTTAAACACTTATATACATTGTAATTTGAAGATGGTGGATTTAAAAAAAACGACAACTGGTTTTTATGGAATATTTAGTGGAATCGATCTATGTTACTGTTTTTCGTATTGTTATATTCTTACTTAAATCATTTCATTTTCATTAATACAACTATTAATTAATGCGGCTTTACACCTTTGAGTTGTTGTTTGCTTATTTTGTTTGTGTGTCCGCAGTCAGCTGTATTCACTAAAGACAGGGTTGCCCCCATCTTTCAAAATCTTGGTATTTTTCAATAGCAAAAGCTTTTGAAAAGACCAAAACAACACATCGGCAACAATGGATCTTGAAAGAAGGACAATGAGTGAAATGAGCTTTTACTCCCGAGCGAAAAGAAAAAGAAAACACAAATAAAAACTCAATCGTCTGGGTAGCAATCGTTCGTCTGCCTACACGAAAAAGTTCGCTGAACAGGCTATAAGGGAAGGCACTTAGCGATTTGCGTATTGTTGGGTCCTCGCAATTTAGAGAGATAGACCGACGATTAGGGTTGAGCTCAAACCAGGTCGTATGGTGTAAAGTTAGTGCCCGGAATTAGCATAGTGTTTCTTGTCCTCCCTGTAACAAATTTTAAGTAATTATTAGAACTTTTTATTTAATGATTTAAAGAAAAAACAACATTACCTCTAAACTTTTACGCAACGGACCCCCTTTTAGATGAAAGCATATCCGTCAGTTGCATCAATCCAAAATGGCGCCTGTAACGGAACATAAAAATTAGAAATACAGTTTACAAAAGAAATAAATAAATAAATAATTGTTATAGTTTCGAATTTAATAAAAAATAAATAAATTATTTTCAGATATTACATTTGCAGTTGAAGGTACAGTTGAATTTTTGATGGATCCGTTTCCAAAATGCAGGCCTAATTAAACAACAAGGTAAGTGATTCCCGGTAGCTGCTAAGGGGTAGGTGAAGGTGAATTGGGGTAACGACAGAAAAAGGCCAGAAGTTACAATGGTTGGGGTGGGTAAAGCCGGGCATAGAGAACATCATCGATCTATGCTATTCACGAGAAAACTAAAATAATGTGTAACCCAGTCTATATGTCCTAATTTCAGCTTTGTGAATGTGTTAGGTGTGTGGTAACTTAAAATTTTTTGAAAAGTATTCTTTATGAAGTTGTTGCCAATTCAGTGATGTTTTTAGAAATATTTTTTTTCTTCAAATGGCCGAGTTATTAACAAAACACCAAAAAAAAGTCGTTAAAAAATTTAAAATTTTAAATTTTGCTAGAGAATATCTTAAAAAAACGGTAAAATATATTCTGCAACACTAAGCACGTTTTCTGTTCGCCTTACATAGTAGATTCCTTAAACTTTAAGGCTTAAAGTGACACATCTTTGTAATCCGGCTAAAAGTGTAGAAGTACATGACTTTTAATGGTTCAGCACTGTTGTTACAAGGTGCCTCTGAATGCAAAATTCTGAAAGCCTGACTCCTCCTTTACAAATGTCTAGAACATTTCAAAATGATATGAACAATAATTAAAAAGTTGTGAACTTATTACCGTGTTTTTTCCAATCGTCCCCACTGTGGGCCCCGGCAGGCCGAGTCAGATTGGAGTACTGACTCAAAATCATTTAATAATTTAAATAATAGACGTATTTATTAGTCAAAAAAAAATTAAGTACAACATTTTAACAAAAAATAATTAATTTTATCAAGGCCCGAACGGGGGCCGTTCCGAAAATGTAATATTAGACAAACAAAAAATAGCAATCGTTGGGGAGTAATGTTGCACAGAAAATAAAATATTGCCTTAAAAATTTAGATTTCTACAACAATAAAAATTGTTGTTTGCTGCTTAAAACGTTTTATACACTTATAAAGGGTGGTTAAATTGTAAGGGCCGATGTTGAATGTGAACCACACCAAAACGTCAAGTTCTTTTCTGCATTTCATTTGACATTTTTCACTTTCAGACTAACTCAATTTGAACTTTGGAAAGATTCAAAAATTAGCAACGTGTTTAAGTTATTTAGTCTTATTATAAAAATGGGCGTTCAAATCAAAATGCATATAGTGCACTTCGTGATTTTTTCGGTCAATTTCATAGTCCACATCGTGCAAACATTTGATCAAACCAGATCTGTAGGAGATGTGAAAACACCAGTACATGCACGTAATGCAGAAAATATTACTGCTGTTCCCGATAGTGTGGCTGAAGAGCGTCCCCCCTCAACTCGTCGTCGTGCCCAACAATTACACCTCTCACGATCGTCGTTGATGAACATTATGCATAAAGAGTGACTATTTGGTGCGGCTTAGGGGCTGGCGGCATAATCGGGCCTTATTTTTTACAAAATGAGGCAGGTCTAGTAGATACTGTGAATGGTGTTCCCATTAGTATTTTGATCTGCAAAGGTTTAATCCGTTATTATTAGTATTTGTCCCGTCCGAGAGAATATTCTTTCACATGGCACAGATATTGCCATAATACACAAAGTGTATACATAAGTGTATACACGCGGATATATGCTTTTACGTTCCTTCCACCATTCCAAAGGGTATATTTTTTTTCTTTCCAGGTATACTTCATTTATGTACTTGTCAAATTCCAGCATACTTGCAGCAGCATTATTTTCAGGCTGCACTGTTTTTATCAAAATCAGTATCGTACTCTTTCCAAATGCTAAATGACTGAACACGACTTGGTAGAGGTTGGCGATTTCTTCACTGTTTGTGCGGACTGAGTCAATATTTGCCAAACTTATGGTAGAAATTTTACTACGCAGACTATTTAGTGCACTCTCATCAGCTGAAGTGCTTATGAAAACGAGGAACGAGTATTGTGCTTTCCGTATAAAGAACAGATTTCTTCATATCGCCAAGTCTGCAATTTTTTCATTTAATTGGCTACTTTCTGAAACGAATGAGATCAAAAGGTTTTTTTACGCAGATACTTCTATTGTCACCGCGTAAAATGGCTTAAATATGGGAATGGCTTCTTTTAGAACGTAGGTAGTAACCAAGGGTAGTAACAAGTCTGGACGTGAAAGAATATGTGTTAAAATTATGGCACCCTTCAACAAAATCACTCTTTGCAACATTTTATATGTCGAGTTCCACCTTGTAACAACATCTTGTTTCAGTTTTAAATCAGACATACTGCAGGAGCAGAACGAATTTTAGTTATGATATCCTCCGAAATTTCAGCATGTATACTTGGTAGTATATTTTGAACGTCGTAAAAGTCTCTTTTTATACCATATTTAATATACTAGTATAGTACTAGCTCAAATTTACTATAATGTTTCTAGTTCGTAACAACATTTCTGAAGTTGTATGTATGGAAAGTGAACTAGTTCACTGTCCTATAGGGAACTAGCACTGAACTAGTTCCGATATAGTATTTTTTGCATTGGGCATATCCTTCTACTAAAACTTATCCTACTTCAGTAAATTTTATCGCGAACGTAGCACCAGCCACGTATAACTCACATTATAAACAATTCTATTACGAGACAGGCTGATATCTTTAAACCATAAATAAATTTTATATTACTCTAGTGTTAATGTTCGGTCTCTCATCTTCTAGGAAAAATGGATCAACAAAGAGTGTTAGTATACTCTGCCAGAAGTATTAACAAACGGGACAGGCACTTAATGAAGGACATCAAAACTCTTATGCCACATCATAGACCCAAGTCCAAAATGGAAAAATCCAAATCATTTATGTTGGTTATTGAGGTGTGAAATGGAACGGTGCAATAAAACCATTCTGTTTGAGGGACGCCGTAAACGGCATCTATACTTGTGGGTGTCCTATATACCCAACAGGACATCGGCTAAGTTTTTGGTAAAAAGTATTTACACCATGGCCGAGTTGAAGAAGACTGGTGTCGCGTGCCCCATTGGGACACCAACTGTCATTTTACAAGGGAGAAGAACGGACGGCGCTGACTGCTGGCGTTGGCTCCGGCTAGTGTTCAGGGGTTCGGGCGCGGTTCTTGTCCGTCTCTTCTCTTAGACAGTTGACAAAAATAATCAGTCAGCTTATGGGGGACAATAAACAAACACTGGTCACACAAAACACTGAAAAAGGACAACACTGCGGAAACAACAAACCTTGGTAGTTTTGGTTTATGAGGCCTGGCTTTCAACCTTTTCAAAAACCTCTGGCAAATCCTCCTTACCTTTTTGTTAACCTTTCTGGCTGGGGGGCCAATAAATTTTGCTCATAAATAATTTAAAATTGTAAAGTAATTTTTATTAAAGCATAGCAAAGCATATATTATAATTTTTTTTTAAATTATTGTTGCTGCTGGTCCGGTGGGACGCGATAGTGGCGTCAGGGGCCGTCGTGGTAGCTGTTGCCGCCATTGCGTTTGCTGGGGCCGCAACAGAATGAGCCGCCACATTTGTTTGAGGCGGTGGGGCCAGATACCCATATTGATAGTTGTATTGGGGGGTACTATAAGTGTACTGTGGGTACATTGGTGGTGGTTGTGGCGGCGGCGCAAATTGCAGGCCTCCAGCAAACTTCACCTTTCACTGCCGTCTGGGTTTCGGTTGTTTTTCAGCGAATCGTCTTGAGACTTGCAACTGCAAGCCACAGCCTGGACAGCATGTAAAGTTTGAATTCTGAAATAAAAAATAAATGATTAAAGAATGAAAAAATAATATAAAAAAAAACTTTGGAGAAAAACGACTGAAGTTAAAAAGTTGATTCATTTTTATCACAGCTGTGGTTTGTTGCATTAGAAAGTGCATGTTGTCTACTATAAGAATCACCAAAAAAGTAAAAATCGATTTTTTCGACCCATAGGTCCCTTTTAACTTATCGGGTCACATATTATAATTTTTTTTTAAATTATTGTTGCTGGTGCTGCTGCTGGTCTGCTGGGGGCCCGATAGTGGCGTCAGGGGCCGTCGTGGTAGCTGTGGCCGCCATTGTGTTTGCTGGGGCCGCAACAGAATAAGCCGCCACATTTGTTTGTGGCGGTGGGGCCAGATACCCATATTGATATTGGGGTGTACCGTACGGGTACGTTGGTGGTGGTTGTGGCGGCGGTGCAAATTGCTGGCCTCCAGCAAACTTCCCCTTTCCCTGCCGTCTGGGTGTTGGGGAAACGTCTAATGACTTGCAACGGCAAGCCACAGCCAGGACAGCACGTAAAGTTTGAATTCTGAAATAAAAAATAAATGATTAAAGAATGAAAAAATAATATAAAAAAAAACTTACCATCTTTCCTTGACGCTTCTCGAACATTAAATAAATTATTTGAAACACTTTACAATAACCGTAAAAAAGTGTTGCCATACATAAAAGTTAGCATTGCCAAACTCTACAACTGGCTTTTTATACTACGTTTCCATTTGGCTAAATTCAAATTCTTGAAGTGCTAGAGTGTTATCGATAACAAATTACTACGACATTCTTGTTGTCAATAACCGTTCAGACACAAAATTTCATACATATGTGACAAGTCTGTCGACAGCTCCTGTTCAATTTGGAAATTTAATATATAAAACTGTAAGTAAAAATTATATTTTATATAAAAATTCCAAATTATTGGAAATTTCTAAATGTTGATTAAAAATAGAAATTTTAGAAATTGTTTAAAATACATTAATTTTTGTAAATAGAAAACTTTTATTATTTGTAGAAATATTTGACTATCCCTAATAAAACGTAAAAGCTTTTTTTTTAACTTTATTTATTAAATTATATCATAATTTACAATATTTTTAATAAAAATTAAAAATAAGTTTATTTTTTCTTCTCCTTCATTCTCCCTTCGTTCTGGTTTGTTATTTACTTATCAACAAACTATTTCACAGCGTTTAGCAATTCAATTTAAAAATTCTTATATTTGTAGAATATTCCTGAAAAAGGACGTTTGTGGGCATGTTTTTCATATCGTTGGATGCGTCTTTTAAAACGGTTGTCTAAGATACTAATTTTTAAAAACGGTCCGGCTTACTGGATCTTAATCCTAGGCACGAAATTTTTTCGGATTCATCATAAAACAAGCCAAGATACATTATGGGGTATGGACCCAAGATACTTTTTTTGGCCCCTTACAATATGAGTCGCTCTGTATATATGTTTGGAGATCAAAACATAATTTTTGTTCAAAAAGATTTAAGGCCTTATTCGTAATAATTTATAAATCTTTATTAAGTTTTATAAAAATTACTGTTATTTTTTAAAAACTTAATTTCGAAGTACCTTATTAGGTTTCCAGTCTTCCAGCTTTGTATCCAGCAAATTCAGCTGAAAGCATTGCTTATCATGTTTTTACTTGTAACTTATTAGTTAACTTACTCTTTGATGCTGTACTAATGAATTCCCATGGGCAGTTTTTTCCTTTCCCAACGCCTCCGCCCACCCCGCCGAGATTGCTCTATGCAGATACTTATTTAAATGTATTCATCTTTTTGGTCCACCCTGTATATAAACACATAAGTGTGTATACATATGTACATAAGCATTTATATATATTTAAAACATTTAAAACATAAGTCAATATCGAATTTTAAAGAGATCGAATACAAACCGTAGCTTTTATAAGGGTTTGATTCTACTACAGTATATATACATATAAGTATTTATATGGGGACTATATGTATATATGGACCGATTTCTTAAAAACTTCAATCAAATCGATCTTATAGCAAAAGGATCATCCGTGCCAAATTTGGCTAAGATTGGTCGCTTCCTTGAATTAATCTCCGTTTTGGGTGTTCAATACCCCACTGTGCAACGGTAACGCTGCCAGTGACGTCATCACTAACTATCCTATAAAACCATATCGACCCGCCTAAACATATACAAAGAAACTGGCAGTGTTGAAATTCAGGGATGGGCAAAAAATCCTCAGTACATTCTTAGCCAGTGAGTATTACTGTGGTGATTCCACTATCGAGAATCCTACTCAGCCATACCTCACAATTTGTCGCGGTCCCGTATGGGACCGAAACTGTCTTTGGGGAGAGACCGAGCAAGCTGCTGGTGTTTAAGCTCCAGCTGAAACTCATTGTTCGTGTTCTATTCTTGCCAAACACCAATCACAGACAGTTGACTAAAAGCAAAATCAACCAGCTTTTGGATAGGACAATCATTAAACTGAAAATAGGACATATGGACTAGGGTACACGTTATTTAAGTTCTCTGAGTTGATGCATATATAATTGACGTTGTTTAGGCCTGGCTTTACCCTCCCAACCATGGTAATTTTTAGCCCTATTGTGCAGTTACCCCAATTCACCTACCCCTTAGCTGCTACCGGAAATCACTTACTTTGTTGTTGCTTAATTAGGCCATCATTTTGAAAACGTCACGCTTAAAAATTTTCCAAAAACATTATAAAAAATTTATTCACCTTTATATTAACAATTGTTCTGCAGTTGACTGACAATTCCATCAAAAATCCAAAAGTAAATTTAACTGTAATTGCAATATTTCACATTTAATTCAATTAATTCTCTTTTTCAATTATATTCACAACTCAAATTATTATGTAATTTCCTTTCATTTGAATACTGGATTTTGTATCTTTATATTCCGTTACAGGCGCCATTTTATGTTGCTGCAACTGATTCGGAGGTCCGTTGCGTAAACGGTCAAAGGTAAGATAGTTATTTTTTTCAAAATCGGTTAATAAAAAGTTTTGATAATTAATTAATTAAAATTTGTTGCAGGGAGGAGAGCAAACACTAAGTTAACTCAGAGCACTATCCCCGAACAGGTTTGAGCTTAACCCCTAATCATCGGCCTGTCCTCTAAATTGCGAGAACCCAACAAGACTCAAATCACCTAGTGTCTCCTCTTGGACTGCCCGGGAACCAAACACCTTTTTTATATTTACCAAAAAACACTTTTTATTTTCAGATTAATTGTTCGTATCGTCCGTCGGTCTCTACTGTCCCTTTCTTACAGCTATGACATCCTCGGCGCTCTCAAATCTGTGATAATGGAAGCAGTTGGCTTTGCCCTCGTTGCTGATGCTTGGAAAAAGGTTCAACCTCCAGCTTATTATTTTATAAATAAAAATAAATCTTACTTAAAAAAAAAAAAACTTAATTTCCCTTTGCACCCCATGAATGAGGTATGGGATAGCTTCTCGCGTTGTTGTGAATTAACACGCTTTCTATTTTTAGATTCACAACTAACGGCACCTACTTATTTATCGACGAATGCGAACGTCACTGTTTTGAGAAGCTCTTACTAGACACGACGATTGAATCGACGCTTAATACTGCGAAGTTGCTGTCAAACAACATTCGAGGGGAGCCGACAGTGAAAGAAAATTTTATTTATTTTTTCTTTTAAGATGACTGGAGCCAGGTTTGAACCTGCGATCTCCCGCATGGTAGTCGCGTGTTCTAACCACTATGCCACGGCCGGTCTCCTTTCTTTTTTTTCTTCGCTTCTCTTATTTTCCTTTTCAGGCCGGTTTGTTATTTTTTAGTCTTTTTTCTTATTTTGCGATTTGTTTTTCTACGATTTCAGTTTAGCGATTATATAGTGTTCCTATTTCTATGTTAAGAGGGACCTTCGCGTGTAGTCTTTCTCGTTTTCTTTCTTCACCCAAAAAGCCACGAAAAACCCTCCAATTTGATTTGTACCCAGCCAACTTGACCCGCCTGTCAAGTCATTCCACCTGTCAACTTTTATATGTTTGTATTTTCAGGTTTCGTATTTATCTTTTTGTGGGTCAGGGCCCGGATTTACCAAAGCACCCCTGTATCTGTTGTTGCTGATCTGCGTCTCCAACGCTGGATCTCTCCTTTCGGCCTCTCTGGTGGTTGTCGCCGTGTTTTGCTACCGTTGTGTTTTGTTGTTTTTGTAATTTTGTATTGTATGTATATCACCGTGTTACTTTACAACGTTATCGACTTGGTATTTAAAAAAAAATAAAAAAACGGGTCGATTTATATTTGGTACTGGTTTGGTCTTGCTCTGGATTCGGAAAGAAACTGCCTTATTCAAAAAACTTATAAGAGGTTTATAAACCATTTTTAAGCAATTTTCGTGAAAACAATATTCATAAACGATTCACATCTTCAATAAGTTAAAGTAGGGTTGTCTCTACTTTAAGCATGCTATAACTTGACGTTTGTACAATCTATTGCATATTAATGAATTTGAGATCTTTATTTTGAGTTTTTCGGCATTTTTCCTATTGAAAAGAGTTGTTGCATGCATTCATTGTGTAGGAAATTTTCTTCTTAATCATTGCGCACATAGAAAAGTATCTAAATAGACACTTTTCATTCATGAATACCATTTTGAAAAATATTTCTCCAAAAATCTTTAAAAATAATTTGTAAATAATGAAATAATATTCGTGATGTATAAACAATCAATACAAGGAAACAATGTAATCGGTATCCGATTCTAATTTAACATGAGGAAAAGAAAATCAAACTTTTTACTATAATTTTTATATTAAATTTGTTTCAACCTTATTCCTGAGGTTGTATGCCTTCCTCATATAAACACGGTTGATTGGGTTTTAAAAAATAACTTTATTACTGGCTTCTTTAATCGCTATGAAAAGTAGCCGTCCGGTATAATTTATACTAGGCACACTACAATTCACTTTGATGGCAGATTGCTGAAATTCCTTTGCAGGTGGCTCTGCTTTTATACAATTTTCATGGCAGAGTTGTATACTTAAAGGACTACAAATAAATGATCACACAGAGTTGTTAAAATAGTATACGTACAATACATACAGAGTCGCATTTGACGGTAGTAAAGAACAACGATTGTTAAAAAGACGTTATATTCAAAAACTTAACAATGCAACAGGGTTGTTATTTTAAATAATTCAGTAATTTAGTAATTCAGTAAAAGTATTAATAATGATCTGCTTCAAATTTACGTTAAAGTGTATCAAATGATACATCAAATTCGGCTTACGATCAGAAAAGTGTTTTTTTATTGTTTGATATTTTTGATCAAATTTAGTGTGTCACGCACTAACAAACAAACAGTTTAAAATACAATTTTTATTTTAACGTCTTTCTTATCATCATGAGAATCGTAGTCAATGAAAAATTGTGCACAATAATGTTTATAGTTATTATAAGTGCAAATACATATTTGGTATCCGATTATAAAGCTGTTTTAGTACATCATTAACGACCAATAACACTATGTCACAAAATTTCAAAAGTTTCTGTATCCGGGACATTTAATAATACATTTTAATGTAAAATTTCACGCTGAATTCAAATCTGCTCTCAGATATGTGGAAAGTAGAACAGATTTTGAGATATGGTCCAATTTCCATTTTTTGTGTTTTGAAAAAAGGTAGGTCTACTAAAATGTGATTTTCTCTGGCTTTAATTCACCGATTTTACTGAACTGTGACAAAAATAAAAGATAATAAAATTATTTCTTAAAAACACACGATAGTTGATTAAAATCCAATCATTAATGACGAAGTTATGGCACTTCAAAGTTGGATTTTTGTAAAAATTTTAATGATTTTTCAAGTTTTCGCTGCCTTTAATTAAGTCTTTTTCCGTGTTTCCGTCAAAATTGCTCCGGTTTCAGATTATTGCATGATAGAATAATATGTTACACAAATTTTTTGCCCTTGGTCATCAAAATCGGATAAAAAACACTTCCGCATTTGCAGCATTTGGTGAAATAACCCAATTTTTTTTTACATAAGGATCAACTATTTAGAAGCCGGGATCAAAAATTTGTTGCATTGTGTAACAGTCGGCGTTGCCACCTGAACACATTAACCTAAAGTACTGATAAAAAACGTTTATGAATACAATTTGTTATTAAAGGTTTGTTAGAGCTAAAGAACGCGCGTGAAGATAACAAACCAAGTTGAACAAACCAAAGGGTGAGAGAGCTTATTTTGGGAAGAGAGAACGGTCTCCTCTCAGAGATCACATTCATTTGTAATGAAGTATTGCCAGGCAATAATGAAGTTTACATACTAATTTTTACAAGCGAATTGCTAAACGCTGTGAAATAGTTTGTTTGTTAGTAAATAACAAACCAGAACGAAGGGAGAATGGAAGAAAAGAAAAAATAAAATTATTTGTCATTTTTATAAAAAATATTGTAAATTATTATATATTTAAATAAATTAAGTTAAAAAAAAAGCTTTTGGTTCTTGTGTTTTATTGGTGTGTGTATGTGTGTGTGTAGTAGTGTTTATGAGCTTTTAGTTTAGTTAGTTTTTGTGATTTGGTTTTTGTGAAATGTGTTCAGGATGTTTTTGGTCCTGGTGTCCAAAATACACAAACAGACACGAAAACAGTGATGGGGATTGGAACTTCTAAGCCTGCTTAACAAAACTGCATCAAAAAATGTATTAAAAATCCCGTCGTATGGAAAATCGTAGAACAAAAACTTTTGTTCTTAGTCAAAAAATATGATTTTTTTTAAGTGAGGAGGAATTTTTTCGTCCTGGTGTCCAAACTACATAAACTGACACCAAAGCGCTGATAGGGAAAGATACTCCTAAACCCTACTTAACAAATCTACATAAAAAAAGGTGTTAAAAACCCCGTAGTGTGGAAATTGTTATAAGTTTTGTTCTTAGTGAAACAAATTTACTTTTTTTAAGTAAGAAATACATTTTTGGTCCTGGTGTCCAAAATACATAAACAGACACAAAAGTGCTGATGGGGCTTATAAACATTAAGCCTTCTAAACAAATCTACATTAAAACATTAGTAAAAAACCCCATCGTTTACAAAATCACTGGACAAAAACTGTTGTTCTTATTGAAACAAGTTTACTTTTTTTAAGTATGAAATATATTTTTGGTCCTGGTGTCCAAAATACATTAACAGACACAAAAGTGCTGATGGGGCTTATAAACCGTAAGCCTTCTAAACAAATCTACATTAAAACATTAGTAAAAACCCACATCGTTTGTAAATCGTAGAACAAAAACGTTTGTTCTTAATGATAAAAGTGTACTACTTAAATAAGGAAGACATTTTTGGTCCTGGTGTCCAAAATACAATAACAGACAAAAAAGTAACGATGGGCAATGAAACTCCTAAGGCTTCTTAAAAAATTTACATCAAAAAATTTATAAATACAACGTCTTGTGGAAATTTGTATAAAAATTATATATATAATATATTTTATGTCATTAAAAAAATTTCAAAAAAAAATCAAATAAATAAATAAGAAAGTTTAAATAAGGTGATAGGTTTTGTTTTTATAAAAAAAAAATATTTAAAAAGCTCAGCTCGGCTCAAATGTACCAGCTGCGCGCAATTCATTTTCGTTCGTTTGATATATTTTTTGGCTCATTTATGCAAATTACTAATAACATAAGAAAAAACTCAATTTCATTTTCACTCTTGCAGTGACAACAGCGCCCCAAGATTTCGTTTTTTTTGCATTTTAATCCACAATTTTCTTTGACAGTATTTGCAGACTCATAAAAATCAAATATTGATCTGGCAATATCAATGATATGAATCTTTATTTACGAATTATTTCAAGTTGTTAGTGTTTCACATAGTTAACATATGCAGGCTCTCGCAATTTTTATTCCGTCGAAGAAAATGTAATTGGAAATTATTACATTGGATGATAATCCTCTTCTAGCTCCACAGAGGCCATCTGACGAGGCGGTGCCATACAAGGTAAGAAGGTTGTGAAATAAAATTCTCTACCAACAGTGTTAATGTTCGGTCTCTCATCTTCTAGGAAAAATGGATCAACAAAGAGTGTTAGTATACTCTGCCAGAGGTATTAACCAACGGGATATGCACTTAATGAAGGACATCAAAACTCTTATGCCCCATCATAGACCCAAGTCCAAAATGGAAAGATCCAAATCATTAATGATGTGTGAAATGGGACATTGCGAAAAACCATTCTGTTTGAGGGACGACGTATACGGCATCTTTACTTGTGGAAGAAATGCAAATGCTTTCGGAAGATGGTGGCTTAGCTGAAGTTATTTAAGGTACGTCTATTCACTGGCAACACCATTTGGGAGAATTCCGACTATGTTAGTCCAGCCAAGCAACGTCAGATGTTAAAGAAATTGACCAAGGAGCGTTATGTCAATCGCATTTAATAAAATGTACACCATGAGGCTACATTGACCACGAAGGCCTATGAAGGAATAGAGTATGACGAAATATTTGAAGACAAGAAAAACGCCAAAGGAACTACAACGAGAGAGTGCGTCTTTGGCATTGACGCAAATGGAAGAGCAGGCCTTACCAGAGTTAAGGGAGTTTTATAACGTGGACAACATCACGGATGAAATAACTATACAAAAAATATCTCAACCTGCCACCTTCAATTTTGCCACACGGCAAAGGAACTACACTAAAAAAAAACATTTTTCATTTCAAAAATGTAAATATGTATCCTTATTTTGACTACAGACATCAAACGAAGTTATACGTTGTATTTATTTTTTGATTTATTTTATATAACATTTTATATATATATAACATGATTATATATATTTTATATAACAAGATTAAGTTTACAAAAGAATATTCAACAAATAATGCACGCAATGTGTTTAAAAATATACAAATACATTTTAATAAATTATTCTGTAGAAAACACTGTGTTTTTGTTAGTATTTATTTTAATGAACCCATTTTACCTATATTATATCAAATGTTTAAGCTGTTGGATGTATGTTATAATATTGTACAATATGAGTGTGTTACATTTTTTTAAAAACATTCTTTGCGGGAAGCAAAGACATACTGGTCGCAACGATGCCATAGAGACGGCCAACTATAGGCTTAGAAGACAAAAAAGAAAGTCTGGGCGAAACAAGAAAAGTTGAAGAAGAAAACGTCAAAAACTAGGAAACAATTGAAAGCTGTCACACAAGTAATTAAAAAGAAGAAACAAAAAAATGAAAGTAGTAATACATAAACCTTAAATACGACACGAAATGTTTTCTTTTTTTAACTTTATTCTTTAATATGTACTATAGCATATGCGTGTAAGATTTTATAAATTTAAATAGACACATACATACAAATATTTCTATGCATTAAAAAAAATATATATACCCAGATATTTTTGTGCCTCATAACAATATTAATAAAAATGATCACAAATAGTAAATAAACTTGAGTTTTAAATTTAATAAGGATTTAGAAATCTTAATGAATAGACTTTGTGTGGCGGATTTCGTTATCGTATAAAAAGATGAATGAAACTAAAATATTTGGAATAATTAAAACTGAATTATTATAATTCGTACATTTTAATTAAAAAAATATGCATTGTCATTACGGTAAGAAAATGTATTTTAATCAGATATCCGATATTAATATCAAAATACAGGATTTTTATTTAATTTTTTCCTCATAAAAACTAACTTACAAGTTCAAAATCAAAAGTTTCTTTCAATTGTTCTATTTTAATTCAACAAATGTTTGAAATTATATTGAACTCTTGTGTTCAATAAAAATTTTTCAACCGATGAAAAAACTAAATAACGAACAATTGTTCAAAATAAAGTTATTTAATATTGTTGAAAAAATATTTAACGTTCATGTACAACAAAATAATGAACTTTTAAATATCGTACCGAAACTGGAATGTCATAAACATTGTCTCGACCAAATGAAACACAAGAAATATGTTTATATTAAAATAAGTCATACCAATACAAATGGAACACAGCATCTTAAGAGTTTCAACAAAAATTTTTGGGAGAAAATCTAAAATTTCAGGAAACTTTTAGAGCTAGGTATTTTCCCCAACATCTAATGAATGAGATATGATCGATACTATACCATTGCCAATAACAGAGGCCAGGTATTTTGAGTTTTGCTGAATACTGTGAAATAATCAACTTGATGAATCTTTTTAGAACCCATCGTCAATTTTTTATTTATATATAGAAATGTATATTTTTTATAATTTGAAACGAACATTGTTTAAAAAGATTTACAACTCTAAAGTTGAAAAAAATATTCTACTTGAATATTATTTATCTTTTTGTTAAGACCACCTTACCTTTTTGTTAACCTTTCTGGCTGGGGGGGGGCCAATAAATTATGCTCATAAACAATTTAAAATTTTAAAGTAATTTTTATTCCATTAAAACAACAGATACAACCTGTTGCAATGCATAGTTTTAAATTTTTTTTTTAAATTATTGCTGCTGGTCCGCTGGGGTCGCGATAGTGGCTTCAGGGGCCGTCGTGGTAGCTGTGGCTGCCATTGCGTTTGCTGGGGCCGCAACAGATTGAGTCGGCACATTTGTTTGAGGCGGTGGGGCCAGATACCCATATTGATATTGGGGGGTACCGTACGGGTACTGTGGGTACATTGGTGGTGGTGGTAGTGGCGGCGGCGCAAATTGCTGGCCTCCAGCAAACTTCCCCTTTCCCTGCCGTCTGGGTTTTGGTTTGTTTTCGGGGAAACGTCTAATGACTTGCAACGGCAAGCCACAGCCAGGACAGCACGTAAAATTTGAATTCTGAAATAAAAAATAAATGAATAAAGAATGAAAAAATAAAATAAGAAAAAAAACTTACCATCTTTCCTTCACGCTTCTCGAACGTTAAATAAATTCTTTGAAACGCTTTACAATAACCGTAAAAAAGTGTTGCCATATATAAAAGTTAGCGTTGCCAAACTCTTTAACTGGCTTTTTATACTACGTTTCAATTTTGCTAAAATCAAATTCTTGAAGTGCTAGAGTGTTATTGATAACAAATTACTACGACATTCTTGTTGTCAATAACCGTTCAGACAGAAAATTTCATGCATATGTGACAAGTCTGCCGACAGCTCCTGTTCAATTTGGAAATTAAAAAAAAAGTATAAAAAGTCCAAATAATTGGAAATTTCTAAATGTTGATTAAAAATAAAAATTTTAGAAATTGTTTAAAATACATTAATTTTTGTAAATAGAAAACTTTTATTATTTGCAGAAATATTTGGCTATCCCTAATAAAACGTAAGAAAAATTTGTGGAGCCAAGTCCATACTTCCCGAGTATAAAGTAGCGGAACATGCCTAATATTTGAATTTTCTTTTTACAAAAACTTAGCCCAACACTTTTTGAATGTTTGAATTACGTCTCCCTGCGAATCGGGCGGTAAATTGTTATGTCGGCCATATAAATATAAATTGCTTGACTAAGTG
Organism: Muscina levida; assembly: GCA_964034835.1. Taxonomy (NCBI): domain Eukaryota; kingdom Metazoa; phylum Arthropoda; class Insecta; order Diptera; family Muscidae; genus Muscina; species Muscina levida. The sequence continues at coordinate 48,830,253 of OZ035881.1, read as the reverse complement.
ATTGAGTGAAATGGCTGTAGATAGGAGGATGAAATTTGGGGTGGTTTTCCATCCTTTCGAGTAAACGTCAGTTAAGAATAGATTTTTGAAAATTCGTACTTATAGGGATACAAATCACCAATAAGAGATAAAACTTATACCATCACCCAGATCCATCGAATAATGATAAAATCGCGAAAATGCTCACTATGAAATTGGATTAAAGGTTTTTTTGAAATCCAATATTTCTGGGGGGAAAAAATGAAAAAGTTGAAAAATATTGGACTGTTGCCCAAACCAACCAGCTAATAATCATGAAAAAGATAAAACTGGTACTAAACGGCTAAAGGTATAGTCGCAAAAAATGAATTGAATATTTTAGTTGTGCGATGTGAAGTAACTATTCGAAATTCGTTCTTTATGTGTAAAAATACCGAATGTGGATAAAACTGATAATATCGCCCAGACCAAATGCCTAGTAGAGTAGTAGTTGTGGAGTAGTTCCCAGAGTAGAAGTTTACCTTATAGGTACCATGTGCATTTATGGCTTAGGAAAAAAGAAAAATTTAATTTTATTATATGTATTAAATTTCAAATTTTATAGGTTTTTTGAAAATTCTTTAATTTATGTAATTTTATTTTATGTAAATGCATTATATATATGATTGTTGGGGTAGTCCTCAGAGTAGTAGTTCAATTTGTGAGTACCATGTGCATTTATGGTTAAGAGAAAAAGAAAAATTTATTATCATTATTATTTATATAAGAGTTATAATTATATCCATATTATTTTTGTAATATGTAGTATTTTTGAAACCATGTATGACCCTAAGAGCTCGGTTTTTATATAAATACAAACAATAATGATATAATCATGAAAAGTGGTAAAGAGGCCGAAAATAAATGATGTAAACGATTAAATTTGTAAACATGTATTAAAAAATTTAATTATGTTCTCCAAAATAAATAAAGGTTTATTGGAAATAAAATGGAGGGAAATTAATGAAAAATCTTCCAAACCCGTTTTTACAATAAAGAAATTGTGTGCCTTTATAAATGCACACAATTTTTTTGTAACTAAAAACAAAAATTGTAGATGTGTAATTTTCCACACAACCTGAGAGGTATTACACAATGCGCGTTGTCCTTTATTTTAAATGGTAAATAGTAGGCCTACACCATCGATGTACATTAGAGCCCTTTACAAATGCATTTGCTCAACTTTTTGGTACAACAAAAGAAGAAATTGTATTTGTTTTACAAAACACTGATTTGTTTTGTTTCTGTCTTTGTGGTCTACATGTCTTGTTTGCACAATATATCAATCAATGTTGATATAAGTAAAATTATATTTAAACTATTTAAAAACCTGTAAGAAAGTTTGTTAGAGATTTTCGCCAAGCAATGTTCACAAGCACATTGAAAAATTTTCCTCATTAATTAACTGATTCTCAGATGTTTTACTTTTTCTGGCTAAACGGCAACCCTGTTCATTTTCGATCTATCGTTATCTATCTATCTATCCTAATCGTTCATTTCCCTCTTTCATAATTTTCGCTTGTCTATGTTCTTTTGACCTTGTAATTCAGCGCACAAAGGATCCCGTTAGATCTGCAGACGCCATGATTGTTTCTGTTTCTTCTTTGGTCAAACACTTGTTGCTACCAAGAAATAAATCAGATAGGACAGTCGTGATTGAGCTTTTAAAGGTGACGGTGGCGGACGGGAAAAAAAAAATATTGTGTCCGGAAGAAACTATGTTATTTTGATTGGTTAAATTCCACATAAAACGGTTTCAAAGAAAACATCAATTATAAAATAGAAAATAAGAACAATGGAAAAAAAAAAAAAAAAAACTTGAAATTCTGAAATCAACAAAAAAAAAAATATTAAAAAATGATTGAAAATAAATAAACCTTAAAACAATACAAGGAAAAGAACTGAACGATTTTATGCTACATAAAACAAAAATGTAACAAAACAACAAAAACGTAAAAAAAAAAAACAGTTAGCAGTTCATTTTTTTGAAACATAAAAAGAAAGACAACAAGCAACATAACCTATAAACAAATTTAGTTCCGACTTCATCTCATCACCATCACATAATCACGAGTTCCAGCTTCATCTCATCACCTTCATCATAACCTTCCATCTTCATCTTCTCATCATCGTCATCATCATCACGAGTGCCAGCCACCATTTTCCTCATCATAACCAGCCTAAATGCCAGTCAAACTTATATATAGTATTAAGATAGTTGTAAGTATAGTGTTTAAGATAGTTATAAGATTTATTTTATAAAAAAAAACAAAAAAAAAATAATAATATGAACTTAAAAAAAAAAAATAATTAATATGAATTAAAAAATAAAATAATGTGTGTATTAGGCTATACCTTTTGGGGCATAAGGTAAGGGTGGTTCATGGGTATGCATTGGGAGGGTCATATTTTGATTTTTTTTTAAACCAAAAATTAGTGGCCTTGTAATGGCATTATTTTTTTCTATGATTACGGGTTGAAATTTAACGGGTCAAGAACCACGCCACAAAAAAGGGTAGGAGCTAGCCTGGAAACATTCAATATGCCGTTGGCTTCGTTATTTTATATTTTTAAAAAAATCAAACCAAATTTACATTTACTAATTTTGTCATAGACTCGCTCGTAACATAAATGGCGCCCAACGTAAAGAAAATCGAAAGTTTACCACCTCAATTAAAATCATTGTTTGGAAATCCATAAGACATCATTTTGAAGATTTTGATTCTGCTTAATTGGATAGCGATGGATTTTCCCAAATAAATTGTTTTTTTTGAATAAAGTATATCATGTAACTACAAGTCCGAAATCTTTGCAATTTTAAATGCGGGATGTTTGTTGCTGTAAATTACATGATATTTCCAATAATGAGTACTGCTTTTAAAGCATTAACAGTTTTTACAAAAGGGAATGACCTATAGACTTTGTTTCATTTTTTTTAACTGTACAACTGAAAATAGTGTCGACTGGTTCGGACATAGTCAACGTTAAATTTAAATTATAATTTGGCTTAGTGTGTTCGAAACAAAGCTCTTCCCTTCACCTACCCAATGCCTCAGCCGGAACCTCCCAAAATCTTATGTCCTATTGTTTATAAAGAAAATAAAAAAAATTTTAAGCCTTCACCAAATAGCAGGTAAACCATTTTTATTAATTTTTCCATTTTATTGTTTTTGATTTATGGTACCTGGTTACATTGTTAATTAGATTTGCCCCCGTATTTTCCCTATACATATTTGTACATGTTTAAAATCTTTTTATCAATTTATATATACATACTTATCTATAGCGATTGTTATTAATACCAAGGTAATTATTGCATTTTTTTGTTAGTTCATAAGTAAAGTTTTTTCAATCCCCCTTGATTTTTTTATTATTAATTTGCATATACTAACAAAATTATTAAAATTGTAATTTCTTTTTAATTTTTTTTTATATATTTTCCAATTATATATCACACTTGCACTTTACAATTTATTTCTCAATTTTTAAAAAAAAAAATCTCTTGCATTTCACGCCTTTTTCCTTAGTGGAAATATTTAATTTTTTTTAAATTTATTTTGATTTCCACGGACTTGACTTGTGTACATGTAAATTTTATAGTAAACTTCCTTTTTACAAAAGTTGTGTCCATCAAATTCATTTCGCCATGATTTTAGTGGGTCGCGCCACATGTTTAAATAATACGTACCTATGTACATTTCAATTTAATGTAAAAGGAAAGGATCCCGTTAGATCTGCAGACGCGCTTCATCTCATCACCTTCATCATAACCTTCCATCTTCATCTTCTCATCATCGTCATCATCATCACGAGTGCCAGCCACCATTTTCCTCATCATAACCAGCCTAAATGCCAGTCAAACTTATATATAGTATTAAGATAGTTGTAAGTATAGTGTTTAAGATAGTTATAAGATTTATTTTATAAAAAAAAACAAAAAAAAAATAATAATATGAACTTAAAAAAAAAAAATAATTAATATGAATTAAAAAATAAAATAATGTGTGTATAAGGCTATACCTTTTGGGGCATAAGGTAAGGGTGGTTCATGGGTATGCATTGGGAGGGTCATATTTTGATTTTTTTTTAAACCAAAAATTAGTGGCCTTGTAACGGCATTTACTTTTAAATATGTTAACGAGCTAGAAATTTACGGGTCAAGATAACCACGCCACTAGGGTAGAGCTAGCCCAGACCATATTTAAATGCCAATGATTTGTAAATTTTTCATTATAATTTTTTTATTTTTTTAACTCATTTTATATGCGTTTTTTTAACCCGCTCGTAACAAGTTTCAGTCGGGCATCCCGACTTACATATACCCCAACTAGGGTAGCCAGACGTACTGTTTTTGACAGTACATGTACTGTTTTTTTGTGAATGTACTTTTTTATGCACAACACGTAAAACAGTACGCAAATGTACTGTTTTTTACACTTTTCACTGTTTTTGTACTGATTTTTTATTTTACGATATTTTTTTTATATAATATTACATTTGATCTCAAAATGTTTTGTTCAGTGTACAAAACTAGTTGATAATATGAAACACCATATTATAGTAAACACATTGTTTCTTTACAACGTTGTTATTGTTTGTTTACAACGTATTTATATTTTAAGGACAAGACAATTCACATTTTTACATCGCGGTAAGATTTATTTTATATGTAAATATGTAGTAATATATTTTAAAATGTTTTTTTTTTAGAAATGGAGAGTAAAAATACCGACTCTGATGATAGCTCGTCTACAGACGTAGAAGAAATTACAGAAGAATCACATTCTAAACAAATTGCGCAAAATGGTAATCGACGTAAAAACAAATTTAAAGATGCCTGGAAAAACAAATTTAATAGGATTGCAAGAGCTAATGAGGAAACTATGGCCAAATGCTCCATTTGTGGTGTATGTTTTTCAATCGCCAATAGTGGTATTTCAGACATCAAACGACAGATGAAAACAGCAAAACATTTGCGAAGTTTGGGAAGCTGCAAGCAAAATTCTGTAAATTTTTTTTTAACCATAATTCCAATAAAGAACCTGGAGATGCAAGACAGGACAGTTCAATAGCGGAGGCTACCTTCGCCTACCTTACAGTGTTACATGGCCACAGTTTCATATCAGCAGATTGCACCAGCAAGCTCTTCAAACAAATGTTCCAAGGCTCGAACGTGGCGTCTAATTTCACCTGTGGTAAGACAAAGCTGTCAAAAATTATAAACAACGTTCTGGCGAAGCATTCCATAGAAACTGTCTTAGGGACTTGGCTGATGATCACTCCTTTTCCATTTCTACCGATGCATCAAACAAAACATTTCCAATAGTTTTAAGATATTTTTCTAAATATACGGGAGTGAATACGAAATTGTTAAAGTTTTATGAATCAAATTCCGAAATGTCGATTGATATTGTTGAATCGTTGAAGTCAAAATTGGAATCTTGTAATTTAAGCTTAGGTAACGTCACTAGCTTTTGTGCGGACAATGCAAACGTTAATTTTGGCAGTAAAAAAAGTGTTTTTATTGAGCTAAAGTAGAGTAACCCAGGCATTATCGGAGTTGGATGTTTGTGTCACATTTTAAATAACGCCTATAAAAATGCATTAAAGCTTTTAAAACACGATACAGAAAGTATTATAATGAATGTTTATAATGAGTTTAGCTCCTCAACTAAGAAAACTTCCAATTTAAAAGACATTTTCGAGTTCTGTGACCCATAATGGAGTGAAATGCTGCGTCATGTACCGACGAGATGGCTTAGTTTAACTCCTGCTGTTGAACGATTTATTAAGAACTATCCAGCCATAAAAGAATATTTTCTTTCTCAGGAGGTTTGCTCACCTGTGTTAAAACAATTTTTTGAGCTTGAGACATCAGAAGCATATTTGAGATTTGTACACAACACAGGAACTGCCTTATTAACACCAATAAAAAAATTAGAAGAGAAGGACAATCTTGTTATAACCGAAATTTACAAAATAGTTAAAATGCTTCGCGACAAATTTGAACAGCAGAAAAACGAAAAGTTTTACGGATACTTGGCTGAAACCGTTTGCAGAAATTGTGACAATTCACAAGAAGTTTCTTTATTCGATAAACGAGCCGAAGCTGTTCTATCATACGTAATAAAATACATTGAAGATCGTTTTGATTTAAAAAATAATAAACTTGAAAAACTCAGCATTTTGAACATTAATTCTATTTGGTATTTCATGATTTTACTGAAGTTGTTAAATTGTTCTGTATTAAAAATATTGATATAGATGTGTTATTTGATGAATTTATAGTCTTAAAATCTTTTGCTAAAAATGTTAAGAAAGATACAACTGTTGTTGAAATGTGGAAACAGTTTTTAAACAGTGGTACTTTTCCTAATTTTGAAAAAATTTGCAATTTTATTTTTTCAATACCTCATTCGAATGCTGCCACTGAAAGAGTTTTTAGTTTAATGTTATTATTTTGGAGAAAGGAAAGAAATAAACTTGTTATTGACAGTTTGGAAAGTGAATTAATAAAAAAAACCAATTACATATATAACTGTAATGAGTTTTACAATTATTTGAAAACTAAAGACGGAGTAAATGGAATTTTAAAACATGTACAAAAAAGTGATAAATACTTTTAAATTAGTTGTATTTATATGATGTACAAATTAAATTTTTATAAAACTGTAGTTTTTCTGTATTTATTTTTTTTAATTATTATACCAAACGGCTATAAAATTTCGATTTGTTTCTATAAGAACATTTCAAATTTGGAATAAAAGATACTATACAAATGGATTTGATAATACTCTGTGCAAAAATGTTCCTAGAATGATCTCATATTTTTTAAGATTTGTTTTTAAAAAGAATGTAAATATTTATTTCATGAATCAATTTCAAAAACTGTATTTATAATACAATATAAAATATTATTCTTAAAAACCATTTTGCAAAAGCTGGTGCTGTTAAAATGGATTCATTTACTATATAGGTACTCTGCGAAAATTAATAATATTTTGTATGTTTTTTAATGTTGCTTTCATTGAAAGAATTCTCAAAATATGTTATGTTTAACAAATTCTATATGTGGTTAAAAATGTAACAATGCATTTTGTTATCACTTTATTTTTGAATTGAGAAGAACTTTTTGGATGAAATTTTGCATTTTTTTGATTTTTCTTCATAATGCTTACGTACACATCTATTGCAGATGTAGTACTTACATTTTGTGCAAACAGTCACCTTTTCACTAGTCTTTTTTAAACAACCACAGTGACAACAGAATCTGGTCCTATCGCCCTCATGTTTAATTAATAATTTTTTCATTTTAAGCCTGAAATTATTTGGGTCCTCTAATTCGGTGAGTTTCTGGCTTGTAAGTATTTTTGATGCATACATCAATACAAACGCACCACAATTAGATCCATCTTTTTGTAAATCACGATCCTTTAATACATTGTAAAGCCATGATGTTTTTTGAACGTCCTCATTCATTTTAAATTGTTCGTAAAATATTCTCCCAAGACCTTCATTAGGCATCGAATTTATGAACGGAAACTCATGGGTAAAATAGTCCAAAACAACTAATGTATAATGCAGAGACCGTAACTGTTATAACTTTTATTTATAAAAGTCCCTCTGTAAGAGTTATTTTCTGATTTTTATTTTATCTCTCCGAACATAAGACTTATTTTTGATTTATATTTTAAAAGTCCCAAAATAACAATTATTTCTGATTTATATTTTATCGCTCAGAAATAAGAGTTATTTTTGATTTCTATTTTAAAAGTCCCACAATAATAATTATTGAAGACTTTTTGAAATAGAAATCAAAAATAAAAATCATTCAATGAGTTTTTCAAATCAAAGTCGAAAATAAAAATCAGCCTGAGACTTATATTTTTTCTGATGAAATATAAAACTCACTTGAAGAATTTTAATTTTTATTTGTTCAAATAAAAGTCTTTTGGTTCAATCGATATTCAAACAATATTTATATTCTGGCCAAAATAATTACAATTGTGGGACGTTCGGACCATATTTAACTCATAGCTACACAATGCAACGAATTAACGATGGTTTTTACCATCACCCTTAGGGATGAAGGTATATGTATATCATTTGTTACAAATAAAAGTTTAACGCATTAAAGGAAACGTGTTAGACCCCAAGTATCTTAAGATCAAATTGTTTCAGGACTTCTTAAGACCATTGAGCCATGTCCGTCTGTTTGGCTAGCTGGATGGGTCGTGGGCAGGATAACTCGAGTAAACTTTAACTGATCATTATGAAAATGTGCCAGCATAGACAAACCCATAGATGACCGAATCATTTGACACACTCCTTCTTGTACCTCTCATATGAATGACCAAATTTGTTCCTTAATTCTACAGGCATATTTTTTCTGTTATTAGAGTGAATTGTGTCAAATTTTGGACAAGGTAGTTGAATAATGGTTGAATATAAACCTATTTTGAATTTTTCTGTGTATTTGGAAAGGAGAGACTATGGTCTTTCCAAATCTATATATATGTATGTAACTTGTCATAAACTTTTGGTTTTTTTTTAATTTTGAAGAAATTTTTAGCCAAAACTTTTTTGCATTATCCTAACGTTTATTATATTGTTCAGAAAGTGCACACTGTCATGATTAAAACGCATACTTGTTTATAAAAATCGGTTAACAAATCGTTAAGTTATTCATAATTTTCAAGGAATCTGGGGGATAATTACATTTGGTCGGAAAATAAATGCGATCTAACCCAAAAAAAATGTAAAAAAGATCCCTCTGGCGTTACAAATAAATGAGAAAAATGGATTCCTTGACCCCAAAAACAGTAAGATACCTGTGATATCATTTAAGATTTTTGATTAAATTAACAAGAATCCCATTCAAAATGACCCAATGCCCAGAAATAGTTAATTTCTATACATGAATTTTTTTTGAAAGTATATTTAGCTCACTAGCAATTTCTTCACTTGACTGCAACTTCACCACCGATTTGTTTTATATATAAAATCCCTTCTATAAATTAACAAACACAATAGGACGGACAATCGGATGGAAACTGTATGTGCATGGATATAGCTTCTTATAACGTAATGTACTAAGTATGTTTGTATTAAAGCGTTGTTTTGTAACAAAGGACAAGAGTTCTATAAAGATTTGAAGCTGATTCTTTATTCAACCAAGAAGCATTTGTATTGCATAATATTGTCTTTTGTTACAAAACAACGCTTTAATACAAACATACTTAGTACATTACGTTATAAGAAGCTATATCCATGCTCTTGTGAAACGATCCTTTGGGATTAACGCGAATAACGTCTTCAAGCTGAAATACCGGCAAATACTTAGGATTGATAAAGCATGCATTTGGTTGCATTTGCGAACTTGTAAAACGGTGTTGCGTGAGATGGTACACACCTGCCAATTAGATAATTTTTTTCGCGGTTAAACAATTTTGCACCCTTTTTTGCCATGTTTAACTCACAGTTCGCGAACTATAAGTGAACACTTAGCCCAATTATTTTTAGCTAAACTTGCTCGTCTCGTTGAGCTGATCAAAATCATATATACATTTCTTTTATTCCAAAAAAAAATAATGATGATATCAGCAAAAGACTTTTATTTCAGGCCTGAAGAAATAAAAATCATTAGGTGAGTTTTAAATTTTGTTTTGAAAAATATAAGTCTTTGATTGATTTTTATTTTTCGTTTGGCAAAATAAAACTAACTTCGTAATTTTTATTTCAAAAAGTTTTCAATAACTCTTATTCAAAGACTCAAAAAATTAAAATCAACAATAACTCTTATTTATTGAGGGATAGAATATAAATCAAAAATAACTCTTATTTGATGAGCGATATAATAAAAATCAAAAATAAGTGTTATTTGGGACTTTTATAATAAAAATCACAAAATAAAAGTTTATTGCGAAATTCTACAGAGGGAGTAAAAACCAATGTATTGGTGTATTTAAAATAATTTTAGCACATTTTCTTCACATTGATTTTTTTAGTTGTAAAATCGATCAATAACAGTTATTTTCGGTCCCTGGTATAATGGTTTGAGCTTAGTATTGGAATTAAAATTTTTGACGGTTTTTTGTTTAGTATCAATTGTAAATTTTCATAATTGATAGCATCCGTTTGACATGGCATGCAGTAAACATTTTTTAATCCACTTTCTTTCACAATGCATAAAAGGCAAGCGTCTAAAACAAAGTTGATTAACCATTCATTACTGTTCAAAGAAATCCAGTCTGAATCTTCCAAATATCCGTAAAATCCAATTTAAATTGGATCTTCTAATAGATTTACTTCACGAAATACATGATCAAAATTAAATAGAAAATACTTTTCACTACTATTGGACGGAAGTGCTTTTTTATGTGAATCAAAATCATTTATATTTTGTTTCTGAATATTTTCAATTTTTTTTGGATGTTTTTGCTTCAAACATAACTTTAGGTCGAATCGATTGCAGTTTTTTGCGATTCTTCTTACCCCACTGCTCTTCTGGTTCGCTTTGAATACTTTGAGAGTAACTATGTTCTTCTTCTAAATTCAAACTTTGTTCGAGAACGGAAAGAGAGTCATCTATTTCAATAATATTTTCTGAGATCATTACATTGGTGTAATTTGATATTGCATTTGCAGTTTGTACTTTATTTTTGTTCGCCAAAAAATTTAAATCATGTTTTATGTCAATCTCTTCTGTATGTAACATATTCAATTCATTGTTACTCATGTTAAACATACCGTGCGAATATCGTTTTTCCTTTAGTGTGCTCATGTAATCAGCTCTGGTTGCCTTTATGAACTCACTTGGTCTTACAGATTTTTGTGAAAGAATCATATTCTTCTTTAAAAACTGACTGAACTCAATAGGTGCATTACTTATATTTTTACCAGATTGGTCTACATGTATACCTATTATATTAGTCCAGAGAACAATATAGGGACAGTATCTTTCAATAATAAATTGACAGTATTCATTATTTCGAAACTCGTTCACGGTACCATTTGAGGGCATACCTTCAACTTCATGCAAAACACTATTGTATATAGACCGCAATAATTTGTAAAAGGGACTTTGTTTCGCAATCGAATTTGCAGACTCAGAGTTATCTTCATCAGATATTGGATATTCTTTATGATCTTCTTCATTGTAATTTACTACGAATGTACGCAAGGACAACATACTGTTCTCAAAAACTTTTGTTTTATATGGAGAGAGTAACACTGTACAAATATGTGCGAACCATTGTACACACTGTTCAATGGTGTGAAAGTTGAATGCAGCAATTAGAGCATTTTTTAAAAGAGAACGTGAAAAATGATTTTTGCCCAATTTTTCATCTAAATGTTTGCACATGTTGTGTATATAATGGCATTTACACAACTGCAATACCACAAAATCGGGCTTAATATTATTGTCTTCTTTTAATCTGTCTAGAAATGATGCACAAGCGCAAAGATAGTCCAACAAAGTTTGTTGGTTGCATCTATTTAATATTGCTCCGTACAAAGCAGCGCTAGCATCTGTACATATTCTTTTACAAAAAGGCCACTTAAGACGGTATTTTAAATTATTAACCGTTAAAAATTCTTGAATAGCTTCTAAAAACTTGTCTATCTCCTTGAGAGTATGACAACTTATAATTGCTTCTGCCAACACTAAATCCTTTTTCAGCTTTGGACTTCTTAAGACTATCTTATATATTAAAATCCATTTTTCAGCACATTCAACTTGTTTGACACTGGCCGGTTGCATCTATATGTAAAGTATAATTACACTCTTCAAGAATGCCTTTACATTCTGAAAGCGTTTCGAATGTGAATTTTTCCCATAAATAAACTTGTAGTGGAGAGCGAACGGATTGAATATAATTTTTATATGGACCTCGATGCATTGCATATAAGTCGAGAAACTCGTCTGTATCATAATAGAAGTCAAAGTTTCGCTTTGACTTGCATTTTCTCAAAGTTTCCAATTTGTGAATGCTTTGAAAATTCCCAGTCGCAGCAATTTCATCTGAGGCTTTTAATATTTGGTTTTGTCGGAAAAGATAAGCACTGTTTTTGCTTAATTGTTCTTTTACAACACATCTCTTAACACCTCTAATTTGACCGGAATGTGTTTCACCAACAGCGTGAGATAAATCTAGCGTTCTATAAACTGTTACATTGCCTTCAGGAGTAACATCAAACCTAAATGTTGTGCAATCATTAAATCGACAATATGCGTACAACAATTTGTTTAGGTTGACTTTTTTAAAGGAATAGAAACATAATACGCATGCATTGTTATATTTCACAAATTGTTCACGTACTACATCCTCCAAAAGTTTTTTTTCTGAGAATTTATTGGAACATTTAACCGTGTCCATATTTACAGAAAATTTACAGTCTTCAAAATTTTTTTTAAAAATTCTTTTTGGTTTCGAATTTTTTAGAGCGTCTCGTTTTACAGACCTATTGCACTTTGTGTTTGAACTTGGTTTAGTTCTGTACTTTAAAAAATCTGTAATATCTATTGAGTCATCCGTGATTTCAAATGGGCCCAAGGTACGATCACGTCTTGTAGCACTAGAAGTATTTAAATCAATCTCATTCGATTTTTCTACTACATAAGAACTGCCTTATACTAAATCCTGTACAGTAGTTTGAACTTCCGATTTCGGTTGTGTTGTTTCCGAAATACAATTTCGATAATTAATTAGTTTAATTATCATATCATAAAAAGCGTTTAATTGCGTTTGTATTATTGCTTTTAAGTCATTTCCAAATTGTTTTAATGCTTCCAAAAACATTTCATTATTTTTTGTACATAAAATACTGACTTCATTTTTAATTTCATTTTTAACGAAATTTTCGGAACTAGTATTACCCTTTGTGTTGTTTGCAAACTCCTGAAGTCTTGATTTCAAGTCATTACAAACAATTTTAAAATCTTCAAAAGTTGTCGAAAAATTTTCTACAGAACTACTAATGGGAATTGAGTATTTTTATATACCATTGATGGCCGATTCAAAGACCTGGCTGTTTTCTTCTTTTTCGCATATGTTACTAATATTGTTTGTAGAGGAATCTACTTCTGATATTTTAATGCACATAACACTAGAAGCTTGAGGTGCAGTATTGGATTCCAAACGTAATTTAGACTCTATAATACATTTAGATTCTGATATATTTAAATTTTCCTTTTCCGTGTCTGATTTTCTTTCTGAAATTTCAATATGTTCAGAACTATAATCAGCATCGGAAAGTAAAGCTGTAATTAGCTCTTGTTCGATTTGACTATTGCTCTTGTGAACTAACAATCCAGATATGTTTGTTTTCAAAATTGGATCAGGATTATTCTCAGAGCAAATTTCAAAATGTGATTCTTTATTTATTTCGATATGACGATTAATCAAATATAAATTTGATTTAAATATTTGGTCACCATCGAATTCAGAATCCGGTTTTAAGTCTACAATGTCGTCAGAGGCAAAGTTGACTGTATTTTGAACAGAATTATTTAACAAATTGCGTTCTTTCATTATGTTTTTAGCAATGGAAGCAATTCTTTTTCTGTTATTTCTATTATTTTGCATTCTATTGCAATTTGCAACGGAATTTAAAGAGTTAATAAAATTTTCAAACAATTTCTTATCATCGTTATAGGGATGTAGTAAATCCTCTATAGATGAGTAGTTTGAAATTAATCTCTTTAATTCGTTTAAATTGTACGATCGGTACAATTTACGTTTTTCTACTCTATGCTTAAATACCATACTTATCTTGTTGTGTCGCCGTCTGCTGATTTAATTCTAATAATTGAGAACAAATTTAGTACCAATTTCATAAAAAAATTATAAAAATATTTTAATAAATAAAAATTTTACAATTTCTGAATTCTGTCCTAAAGTTTTAATTCTGTTCGAATTTGTGAACTTTGTTTAAATTTTTAGAAACATTTTGAATTTGATTATATTTTCAATTTTTTATATTTTAAATTTTTAGAAACATTTTGAATTTGATTATATTTTCAAACTACTCTAATACTTTAATCCCTTTCAAACTTTTTTTTATTTCGAGTGTTTCTATTTATATTTCATATTTGAATAAATAATCAAAATTCTAATAAATATAATTTTCAAAATTTGTTCAAAAGTTTTCTATATTTTGTTCAAAAGTTCAAATTCGATTCGAATTAATATACTTTGTTTTTAATCCTTTCCTGACTTTTGGGTTTTATTTCGCCAAGATTTTTGTTAATTTCGAGTTTTTCTATTTATATTTCATATAAATTAAAACTTTTGCTCTCAGTTTTTCTTTTAATTTAAGTTTTTTGCAGGGACCGTTACTGTTATAAGTTTTAAAATAAAATTGTTATATAACACTTATTTTAAAATTTTTATATAAAAGTTACAAAATAACACTTATTTTTAATTTATTCACTTAAAATGCTAAAATCAGAAATACAATTTAAGTTGAATATTGAACCAAGTGACGGATTACCAAAATTTTAATATCTTTCATATGATGCATCACGTGTCCTTCAAAGACGACTTATAAGGATACTACTATTTTCTAATATATTCCATTTATGCATCTGTATCCTGTTGCAGTACTATTTGTTGTATTTACTTGAAAACTAAATAACATATACTTATTTGTAACTTTTAAAATAAAAGTCAAAAATAACTCTTAATTTTTATTGTTATTGTTAAAATAAAAAAAATTTTATTTCGCAACTTTTAAATAAAAATTAATTATTTTTAATAATTTGTAAGCATATTCGAAAAACTTGAAATTAAGCAAAAAATAATAAAGCGAAATTTGGTAAATGGCTTATACAACATTCGACCACATATTTTTTCTTTTTATTTTTATTCTCTTTATATAAGAACCAAAAGAAATTATTTTTAAAATTTCCATTTCGATACATCTTTATTTTTGCAAATAATTTACTAAAATTATTGATAAAATGTTTATTTTTGCAAATAAATTACTAAAATAATTGATAGCTAGAAAATCTGTCGAAAAATCTCTTGGCAGACATATCTCACAGACTTGTCTGCCAGTGTAAAGTAAACTTGAAAAGATGATATTGCTTCTGACTGATATGTCGTCGGTATACTGCGTAAATTGACCAACTCCACTTTCTTTTATAATGGGCTCAATGATGCAAGTGTTCCAAAACTAATATTCTATGCCGTTTAAAAAATCTCGTTTCTATTTGAAGAAGTTTTGTAGTTATTGTACAGTCGAGTACGCCTCTAACGAACACCGTTTATAACGAATTTTCAGTTATAACGAACACTTTTTCAGGTCCCAAAGGTTTTGCCTTATTTCTTTATATAAATCTACACTGTTATAGCGAACTTTTTTTTTAAAACGAACAATATTTATGGTCCCATTTTCTGTTTTCATACATTTTATGGCGGTAATAACGAACACTACAACGTCTTAAATTATTTCAGCGACGGTAACCCTTTCATATGTCCATATGAATTTTGATATCCTTGATGTTACACAACCTAGTCTATTAAACGATATTTCTTTTATAAAATTTATTTCAATAGATGACAATATTTTTACAACTCAATTTCTATCTGATGTTGATATTGTGAAAAAACTACAAGACGTTGACGTTTGTTGCAATGATGATGATAGTGACGAGTTCGATGAAACGGAAGTTTTTTAACTCCACGTAATCGGACCGTTAGAAAGAGTTTAGAGACACTTAAGCAACATCCTGAAAGTAATTGCAATCAATCTGAGTTATATGAGCACATTTATGAATTATAAGGTACTTCTGTACCAAAAAGAGTTACTGACTTTTCTCAAAAACAAAAAACTGTATACTCTAAGAGAAATACAAATTTTTTTGCAAAAAAAATATTGAAATATTATTATTTTTTGTTGTTGGTATAATTCTTACGTTTTTATATAATGTTGATGTACGAATAACGATATTTGGCAAAAAAAAAACAAAAACAGAATAATCTTTTCCAATCGGCCATAAACTTTAAATTATCCATAACTCAGAAACACAAAAAGTAGAGTTGGTCAGTTTATGCACTGTACCGACAATGTCTTGCAAATATTCTCGGAATCGCATATTTATTCCAGTTGTGCACCAAATGAGCGTCATGTTCACTTCGGATTTTCAAAATACTTACCGAAAGAAATTTACTTTCTTCCAAAGTGATGAAGTCCTTCGTGGCAACCTGGTCTTGAGATCTTCTTCAATTCGGTAGAAAACTCCTGAAATGTAAAAGAAATAAGAAAAAGTATAATCTAATATTAAAATACTTACCAAAGCGTCCTTCTTCGAAATTGAATTCATCGGTTGTAATCAAAACAAACCAAAAATTATTCACAATAGACATATCGGAGTTCAAATCGATTCCGGTATTTTGACGGCGTCACATTTTGTAGGTAACTTGCGGTTGAGCCGATATTTTGATCTATTGACTTTCAAATATTTTTAAAAATTATAAATTATTTTTGCAAACAATTTTTTTAACTAATTCAATGAGATATTATAAATTAATAATAAATCAGTTTTTATTTATCTCATACCCTAAATGACCACGGCACGGTATTTTGACGGCGTAAAATTTAGGGGTAACTTGCGGTTGAGCATGTATTTTGATTTATTGACTTTCAAATTATTATTTGGTGATTGTCAATCACATGCATAAAACCTGCATAAGTAAAAAATCAATACGATTTTGATTAGTATATATCTGGGCAGACATGTCTGATAACGTAGGAACAGGTTCGACAGACTTTTTTTTGTTGCAAAGAAAAATTGGAGACTAAAAATATGGAAAAATTTTTAAACTAATGAGAATATACAAATAAAAGTCAAATAAAGAAATATTTTAAGAAATAAACATTCAAAAAGTGTTGTGCTAACTTTTTCATATATCTGGGCAGACATGTCTGATAACGTAGGAACAGGTTCGACAGACTTTTTTTTGTTGCAAAGAAAAAAAGAATTTAAAATAATAATAGGAAAAATTGTTAAACTAATGAGAATATACAAATAAAAGTCAAATAAAGAAATATTTTAAGAAATAAACATTCAAAAAGTTTTGGGCAGACATGTCTGATAACGTAGGAACAGGTTCGACAGACTTTTTTTTGTTGCAAAGAAAAATTTGAGAATAAAAATATGAAAAATTGTTAAACTAATGAGAATATACAAAAAAAAGTAAAATAAAAAAATATTTTAAGAAAACAACATTCAAAAAGTGTTGTGCTAACTTTTTCATATATCTGGGCAGACATGTCTGATAACGTAGGAACAGGTTCGACAGACTTTTTTTTGTTGCAAAGAAAAATTTGAGAATAAAAATAGAAAAAATTGTTAAACTAATGAGAATATACAAATAAAAGTCAAATAAAGAAATATTTTAAGAAATAAACATTCAAAAAGTTTTGGGCTAAGTTTTTGTAAAAAGAAAATTCAAATATTAGGCATGTTCCGCTACTTTATACTCAAGAAGTATGGACTTGGCTCCACAAATATTTCTTACGTTTTATTAGGGATAGCCAAATATTTCTGCAAATAATAAAAGTTTTCTATTTACAAAAATTAATGTATTTTAAACAATTTCTAAAATTTTTATTTTTAATCAACATTTAGAAATTTCCAATTATTTGGACTTTTTATACAAAATATAATTTTTACTTTTTTTTAATTTCCAAATTGAACAGGAGCTGTCGACAGACTTGTCACATATGCATGAAATTTTCTGTCTGCACGGTTATTGACAACAAGAATGTCGTAGTAATTTGTTATCGATAACACTCTAGCACTTCAAGAATTTGATTTTAGCAAAATTGAAACGTAGTATAAAAAGCCAGTTGAAGAGTTTGGCAACGCTAACTTTTATATATGGCAACACTTTTTTACGGTTATTGTAAAGCGTTTCAAAGAATTTATTTAATGTTCGAGAAGCGTGAAGGAGAGATGGTAAGTTTTTTTTTTTCTTATTTTATTTTTTCATTCTTTATTCATTTATTTTTTATTTCAGAATTCAAATTTTACGAGCTGTCCTGGCTGTGGCTTGCCGTTGCAAGTCATTAGACGTTTCCCCGAAAACAAGCCAAAACCCAGACGGCAGGGAAAAGGGAAGTTTGCTGGAGGCCAGCAATTTGCGCCGCCGGCACTACCACCACCAACGTAACAACAGTACCCGTACGGTACCCCCCAATATCAATATGGGTATCTGGCCCCACCGCCTCAACCAAATGTGGCGGCTTATTCAGTTGCGGCCCCAGCAAACACAATGGCGGCCACAGCTACCACGACGGCCCCTGACGCCACTATCGCGCCCCCAGCGGACCAACAGCAGCAGCAACAACAATAAATAAAATTGTATTTATGCTATGCAACAGGTTGTACCTGTATAATAAAAGTTACTTTAAAATTTTAAATTGTTTATGATCCAAATTTATTGGCCCCCCAGCCAGAAAGGTTAACAAAAAGGTAAGTAAGGTCGTCTTAACAAAAAGATAAATAATATTCAAGTAGAATATTTTTTTCAACTTCAGAGTTGTAAACCTTTTTAAACAATGTTCGTTTCAAATTATAAAAAATTTAAATTTCTATATATAAATGAAAAAACTGACGATGGGTTCTATAAAAATTCATCAAGTTGATTATTTCACAGTATTCAGCAAAACTCAAAATACCTGGCCTCTGTTATTGGCAATGGTATAGTATCGATCATATCTCATTCATTAGATGTAGGGGAAAACACATAGCTCTAAGAGTTTTCTGAAATTTTAGATTTTCTCCCAAAAATTTTTGTTGAAATTTTTAAGATGCTGTGTTCCATTTGTGTAGGTATGACTTATTTTAATATAAACATATTTCTTGTGTTTAATTTGGTCGAGACAATGTTTATGACATTCCAGTTTCGGTACGATATTTAAAAGTTCATTATTTTTTTGTACATGAACGTTTAATATTTTTTCAACAATGATAAATAACTTTATTTTGAACAATTGTTCGTTATTTAGTTTTTTTCATCGGTTGAAAAATTTTTATTTAACACAAAAGTTCAACATAATTTTGAACATTTGTTGAATTCAAATAGAACAACTGAAAGAAACTTTTGATTTTGAACTTGTAAGTTCGTTTTTTATGAGGAAAAAATTAAATAAAAAACCTGTATTTTGATATTAATATCGGATGTCTGATTAAAATACATTTTTTACCGTAATGACAATGCATATTTTTTTAATTAAAATGTACTAATTATAATAATTCAGTTTTAATTATTCCAAATATTTTAGTTTCCTTCATCTTTTTATACGATAACGAAATCCGCCACACAAAGCTAATTCATTAAGATTTCTAAATCCTTATTAAATTTAAAACTCATGTTTATTTACTATTTGTGATCATTTTTATTAATATTGTTATGAGGCACAAAAATATCTGGGTATATATTTTTTTTTTAATGCATAGAAATATTTGTATGTGTCTATTTAAATTTATAAAATTTTACACGCATATTAAAGAATAAAGTTAAAAAAAGAAAACATTTCTTGTCGTATTTAAGGTTTATGTATTACCACTTTCATTTTATTGTTTCTTCTTTTTAATTACTTGTGTGACAGCTTCCAATTGTTTCCTAGTTTTTGACGTTTTCTTCTTCAACTTTTCTTGTTTCGCCCAGGCTTTCTTTTTTGTCCTCTCAGCCAATAGTTTAGCCGTCGTTGTCTTCAAATATTTCTCATAATTTTTTCTTCATAGGCCTTCGTGGTCAATGTAGCCTCATGGTGAACATTTTATTCAAAGCGATTGACATAACGCTCCTTGGCCGCCTTCTTTAACGTCTACCGTTGCTTGGCTGGACTAACTAGTCGGGATTCTCCCAAATGGTGTTGCCAGTAAATGGGCGTACCTTCAAAAACGTCAACTTCAGCTAAGCCACCACCTTCCAAAAGCATTTGGAAATTTCTAAACCAAATTTGGCATCAAACGGCCTCTTAAGCAATTACCAGTCTTCTAAAACTCGGCCATGGTGTGAATACTTTTTACCATAAACTTAGCCGATGGCCCGTTTGGTATATAGGACACCCACAAGTATAGATGCCGTTTACGGCGTCCCTCAAACAAAATGGTTTTATTCCACCGTTCCATTTCACACGTCAATAATCAATATAAATGATTTTTCCATTTTGGACTCGGTTCTATGATGTGGCATAAGAGTTTTGATGTCCTTTATTAAGTGTCTGTCCCGTTTGTTAATACCTCTGGCACACACTTGTTGATCCACTTTTTCCTAGAAGATGAGAGACCGAACATTAACACTGTTTGTAGAGTATTTTATTTCTCAACCTTCTTACCTTGTATGGCACCGCCTCGTCAGATGGCCTCTGTGGAGCTAGAAGAGGATTATCATCCAATGTAATAATTTCCAATTACATTTTCTTCGACGGAATAAAAATTGCGAGAGCCTGCATGGAACACTAACAACTTGAAATAAATGGTAAATAAAGATTCATATCTTTGAGTCTGGCAATGCTGTCAAAGAAAATTGTAGATTAAAATGCGAAAAACGAAATCTTGGGGCGCTGTTGTCAGTGCAAGAGTTGAGTGAGAATGAAATTGAGTTTTTTCTTATGTTATTAGTAATTTGCATAAATGAGCCAAAAGACTATCAATTTGAGCCAAGCTGCGCTTTTTAAATAATTTTTTTTTTTATAAAAAAAAACAAAACCTATCACCTTATTTAAACTTTTTTACTTATTTATTTGATTTTTTTTCCAATTTTTTAAATGAAATAAAATATAATATACATATAATTTTTATACAAATTTCCACAAGACGTTGTTTTTATAAATTTTTTGATGTACATTTTTTAAGAAGCCTTAGGAGTTTCATTGCCCATCGTCACTTTATTGTCTGTTTTTATATTTTGGACACCAGGGCCAAAAATGTCCTCCTTATTTAAGTAGTACACTTTTATCATTAAGAACAAACGTTTTTGTTCTACGAAATTACAAACTATGTGGTTTTTTACTAATGTTTTAATGTAGATTTGTTTAGAAGGCTTACTGTTTATAAGCCCCATCAGCACTTTTGTGTCTGTTAATGTATTTTGGACACCAGGACCAAAAATATATTTCATACTTAAAAAAAGTAAACTTGTTTCAATAAGAACAAAAGTTTTTGTCCAGTGATTTTGTAAACGATGGAGTTTTTTACTAATGTTTTAATGTAGATTTGTTTAGAAGGCTTACTGTTTATAAGCCCCATCAGCACTTTTGTGTCTGTTAATGTATTTTGGACACCAGGACCAAAAATATATTTCATACTTAAAAAAGTAAACTTGATTGACTAAGAACAAAAGTTTTTGTGCTACGAATTTCAACACGATGGGGTTTTTAATAAAATTTTTGATGCAGTTTTGTTAAGAAGGCTTGGGAGTATCATTTCCTATCAGCGCTTTGGTGTCTGTTTATGTATTTTAGACACCAGGACCAAAAATGTATTCCCTACTTAAAAAAAGTAAACTTGCTTGACTAAGAACAAAAGTTTTTGTCCAGTGATTTTGTAAACAATGGGGTTTTTCACCAATTTTTTAATGACGATTTGTTTAGAAGACTTATTATTTATAAATCCCATCAGCGCTTTGGTGTCTGTTTATGTATTTTGGACACCAGGACCAAAAATGTATTCCCCACTTAAAAAAAGTAAACTTGCTTGACTAAGAACAAAAGTTTTTGTCCAGTGATTTTGTAAACTATGGGGTTTTTTTACTAATTTTTTAATGACGATTTGTTTAGAAGACTTATTATTTATAAATCCCATCAGCGCTTTGGGATGTATGTATTCCCTACTTAAAAAAAATAAACTTGTTTCACTAAGATCAAAACTTTTTGTTCTACGAATTTCCACAAGACGGGGTTTTTAATAAATGTTTTGCTGCAGTTTTGTTGAGAAGGCTTAGGAGTTCCAATCCCCATCACAGCCTTCTTGTCTGTTTGTGTATTTGGACACCAGGGCGAAAAATGTCCTCCTCACTTAAAAAATATCCTATTTTTTGACTAAGAACAAAAGTTTTTGTTCTACGATTTTCTACACGACGGGGTTTTAAATACATTTTTTGATGCAGATTTCTTAAGTAGGCTTAGAAGTTTAATTCCCTATCAGCGCTTTGGTGTCACTTTATGTAGTTTGGACACCAGGACGAAAAATGTTCTCCTCACTTAAAAGAAGTCATATTTTTTGACTAAGAACAAAAGTTTTCGTTCTACGAATTTCCAAACGATGGGGTTTTTAACACATTTTTTGATGTAGATTTGTTGATAAGGCTTAGAAGCTTTATTCCCTATGGGCGCTTTGGTGTCACTTTATGTAGTTTGGACACCAGGACGAAAAATGTCCTCCTCACTTAAAAGAAGTCATATTTTTTGACTAAGAACAAAAGTTTTAGTTCCACGATTTTCCACACGACGGGGTTTTTAACACATTTTTTGATGTAGATTTGTTGAGAAGGCTTAGAAGTTTAATTCCCTATCAGCGCTTTGGTGTCACTTTATGTAGTTTGGACACCAGGACGAAAATTGTCCTCCTCACTTAAAAGAAGTCATATTTTTTGACTAAGAACAAAAGTTTTTGTTCTACGATTTTCCACACGACGGGGTTTTTAATACATTTTTTGATGTAGATTTGTTGAGAAGGATTAGAAGTTGCATTCCCTATCAGCGCTTTGGTGTCAGTTTATGTAGTTTGGACACCAGGACGAAAAATGTCCTCCTCACTTAAAAAAAGTCCTATTTTTTGACTAAGAACAAAAGTTTTTGTTCTACGAATTTCCAAACGATGGGGTTTTTAACACATTTTTTGATGCAGTTTTGTTAAGCAGGCTTAGAAGTTCCAATCCCCATCACCGTTTTCGTGTCTGTTTGTGTATTTTGGACACCAGGACCACATTTCACAAAGAACAAACCACAAAAACTAACTAAACTAAAAGCTCATAGCCACTAACCCAAACACACATACACACACACACCACCAATAAAACACAAGAACCAAAAGCTTTTTTTTGTAACTTAATTTATTTAAATATATAATAATTTACAATATTTTTTATAAAAATGGCAAATAATTTTATTTTTTCTTTTCTTCCATTCTCCATTCGTTCTGGTTTGTTATCTACGAGCCAACAAACTATTTCATAGCGTTTAGCAATTCGCTTGTAAAAATTAGTATGTAAACTTCATTATTGCCTGGCAATACTTCATTACAAATGAATGTGATCTCTGTGAGGAGACCGTTCTCTCTTCCCAAAATAAGCTCTCTCACCCTTTGGTTTGTTCATCTTGGTTTGTTATCTTCACGCGCGTTAAAACACAAGAACCAAAAGCTTTTTTTTCAACTTAATTTATTTAAATATATAATAATTTACAATATTTATTATAAAAACGGCAAATAATATTATTTTTTCTTTTCTTCCATTCTCCCTTCGTTCTGGTTTGTTATCTACTAGCCAACAAACTATTTTATAGCGTTTAGCAATTCGCTTGTAAAAATTAGTATGTAAACTTCATTATTGCCTGGCAATACTTCATTACAAATGAATGTGATCTCTGAGAGGAGACCGTTCTCTCTTCCCAAAATAAGCTCTCTCACCCTTTGGTTTGTTCATCTTGGTTTGTTATCTTCACGCGCGTGTTCTGGTTTGTTATTTACTAACAAACAAACTATTTCACAGCGTTTAGCAATTCGCTTGTAAAAATTAGTATTTAAACTTCATTATTGCCTGGCAATACTTCATTACATGAATGTGATCTCTGAGAGGAGACTGTTCCCTCTTCCCAAAATTAGCTCTCTCACCCTTTGGTTTGTTCAACTTGGATTGTTATCTTCACGCGCGTAGCTAAATAATACTTTAGCTAGAGAACGCTTCATACCTACTTTAGAAATTACTTATGAATATGGCCGAAAGTCTTCTGTTCCTCCAGGAGCCATTTTACCCCTCATTGCCCTTACCCCTATTTTTCACTGTTCCCCAGCGCTTATCACTATTTCCACTTTGTTTACTGATTTACCCCCTTACAAACCACTGATCGCGATGTCACTACTCTCCGCTAGATGGCGCTATCATTGCCAAAGATGGCATGCCACAAGTACTCCATTTATCACAAGGACATTAAGAGGAGGAGACAGAACTCCCCACTGAGGTGTTCCTCTAGAAGCTATATTTTTAACGCAGCTTCCTCCAAGTTCTGAGTAGACGAGCTGGTTCCCCAGCAGACGTGACCCATACATGTTCTCTAAGGATATTCTTATTTCGCATGACGGCACATTATTAAAAGCCCTTTCTATATCCAGAAAGACCGCTAAAGTAAAGTCACCTGAATTAAGGTTGCGATCCGTAAAGCCTACTACGTCATAGAGAGCGCTCTCAACTGATCTCCCTGCGACATAAATATGCTGAGGGTGCTCAGAGTCAATTAATATCTTAAACTTTCAGCAAAAAGGATGAAAGAACAATCGGTCTGTAGTTCTTTGGAGAGGCATGAACGAGCTTACTCGCCTTGGGTATTAAAACCACATAACGTTGTTCGGAACATTTCTCGCATAGCCTGCCGTATTAATTCCTTCAAAAATTCAATCAAAAAACTTGGAAAAGCTTTAGGATATTATAATTATTCTGAACGGATTCGGATAGCTTAACTAAATTATGAAACAAATGTAGAACATAGCTCAGATTTTTTTGGTGTAGGGAATTAGTTTAGGAGAAGAAGAAAATTTTTGGAGCCAAACCCATACTTTCCTAGCTATGGGTTTTCAAAGTTTTTACATATACCATGATGTAACTTCCACACTTGTGATCGGATCGGGTCCAAATTAGACTTCTTAGAAAACTGTCTGAAAAAGATTTACAACAGTGCATATACAAATTACTTTTTTAACCCATTATGTGCTGAAAATTAAAATTAACCTATTTTGGAAACTTTTTTTTTAAAAAAAATATTTTTATTTCCAAAAAATCTTTATATAATGGTACATTCTTTAGCTAGATCAGTGCACGAAAGATTAAAGAATGTGGAAAGATTAAATACTCCTCTTTACTTTAGTGCAAAACAAAATTTACCATTATATAAGGTTTTTTGGAAATAAAAATAATTTATTAAAAAAAATTCATGGTCCAAAGTAGATTCATTTTAATTTTCAGCACATAATGGATTAATACAATAATTTGTATACGCAAGCTGTATATATAGAAAGCTGTCTGAGCATTCTAACAAGCCTAATTTGGACCCGATCCGACCACAAGTATAGAAGTTACATCATGGTATATAGAAAAGCTTTGATACATAAAAGTGTTGTCAAATATCTCTGCGAGAAAATTTTGGGCAAAATCGAAGCTTTGTCCGTAAACAAGTGCAAAACCCTTGGGTTCGGGCGATTTTTTTAAATCCAAAATTTTCGCTGCGGCGCTTTTATCTGCACCATAAGTATTTCAACTCTATTTTACAAAAAAAAAAAAAAAATCCCGGGATATATCGACAAAACAAAAAAAAAAAAAATAATAAAGGCTTTTTCTACTCATTTTTTAAATTTTTTAAAATTCTTTTTTCACATTTTCTTAAAATTTTTGTTAATTTGCTATTTTTTCCCCTGAAAATTTCCAGTGGGTCATGATTTCTTTTTCTACTTTTTTTTAAATATTTCTTGAAATTTTCCATTTTTCCCTTAATTTTTGCAATTTTTTTCTTAATTTTTTTTAAATTTATTTTTTAATTTTTTTTTTTATTATTTCCCAATGGGCTCCTTATTTTGTTTAAAAAATAAATTAGAAATTATATCAATTTACGTTAGTGTATCGTATGATACATCAAATTCGGCTAAAGATCAAAAAAATGTTTTTTTTATTTATTGTTTGATATTTTTGGTCAAATTCAGTGTGTCACGCACTAGGATGACGCGTTTCGAACTCCATGACGAGTTCATCTTCAGACCCCTTTGTGACGAACTGATGCACAATGGTACATCATCAGCTGTATATCGCTTGTTTTCTGCAAGACCGTCATAACTCAAAAAACGGGATTTTTGAGTTAATGATGTAGAATTGTTCATTTCATCATTCTCCATGCTGTGTAAACAATTCATGTTAATATCTTTTATACACTCCGCATGAGAGCTATTTGAATTCCCCCATTTCGTACAAGTTGGGTGTAAATTAAAAACTTTAAACGCGTTTATCTCGGAATCGATTTTTTTGAGTTATGACGGTCTTGCAGAAAACGAGCGATATATATCTACAATTATGCCAAACATGTGCATGTGAAGTAGATATCAGCCGAAAATGTCCAGCATAGTTATGAATTTGACCATTGATAACCAAACATGAGAATGGAGGATATTTTATCCCCACGATTCCCTTTTTACCACAAAGCTCAAGTTTTTTACCACAAAAGCGCAGGGTTTTTTACCTCAAAGTTAAGCTTCTTACAAGGTTTATTGATAAACTAAGCTTACTACTACTACTAAGCATATAGTTTGTTAGGCCGTGCCGTGCCAGTGTATGTTAGTGATGTAAAAAAACATCGATGCATCGAGCATCGATGATTTCTGGGCGATGTTTTCCGATGTTTTGTGCCATACCGATGTTTATCGATTCATCGATGTTTGACAAAACATCGGGCGTCGAGTTTCACAATATTGCAAAACATATGGTTTCAGTGCCGCACGGACAAATTCGAGGTTTTTGTTTTAATTTACCCTGTGTTTGCAATGCCAAAGTAAGTATATTGGAAAAAAAATATATATAAATATAGTTATTTGCAATTACAAATGTATTTATTCCAGAATAATAACAAAGACAATCTTTTGCTGCAGCCACTTCACTTAAATTGACGGAAATAGCTAATAGCTGCTAAGGAAGCATTTTTTGTTATATTATTAATTTAGTATTTTTGATTCTCAATGTAATGAAAAAGACTGCTAAGGAAGCATTTATTGTTATATTATTATTTAATTATTAACTCACTGACCACAAGACTACGAAAAAATCATGAATTGATACAGTTTTAAGTTCTGTTTATTATATTGTTAACTAAACCACTCAATGAAGAAAAAACTAAGAAAGCATTTTTTTTTGTAGTCTTAATTCCTTTTTATTTAATTTATCAAAAAATCTTCATAACAAATTTAAAAGTCTTCTAAGAATTGATTTAACGAATAATAACGGAATGGGTTGAAAACATCGATGCATCGAAGTTTCCAGCCGATGTTTCACACAACATCGATTTGTCATTTTGCAAACATCGATGAACATCGACATCGAAGTTTCGACCCAAATTTACATCACTAGTGTATGTGTATTCGTTTTGGTTAGTTTTTAGTCGATCTTACTGTGTATTATATCAATTTACGTTAGTGTATCGTATGATACATCAAATTCGGCTAAATATCAGCAAAATGTTTTTTTTATTTATTGTTTAATATTTTACAAATTATTATAATTTTTTCCATGATTTTTTTAAAAAAAAAATTTTTTGTACATTCCGGAATTTCAAATTGTTCTAACTCGGTCCTGGGAGCTTAAAAATAAAACTGTTGGATTCGTCTCGAAAATATCGTTCAAAAATAAAAAATTGAAAAAAATGTGAAAAAACATGGGAAAATATTGAAAAATGTAAGGAAATAAATAGAAAAATTAAAAAAACATAAAAAATGGAAAATCGCCAAATTTCTAAATTTTATTTTTTCTGAAATATCCCGTGAAAATTAAAAAAATGTGAAAAAATGATGGAAAATAGAAAAAAAAGGAAATGAATTGAGAAATTCAAAAAAAAAATTTAAAAATGAAATCACATGAAAAATTTTAAAAAGAAATGGACAATTTCAGGAAATATTTAAAAAAAATTTTAGAAAAAGTGGAAATCGAAATATTTAAGAAAAGACATTGGAAAAGAAGGCAAATTGAATAAAATTTGAAGAAAATTCTAACAATTTCTAAAAAGAGGAAAAAAGTAAAAAAACGAAGAAAATTTTAAAAATATTAGAAAAAGTGAAAAAAAATTAAAATTTAAAAATTGTTGGCTGAAAATTGTGCCGTTGGTCACAATTCAAAAAAAAGCAAGTTTGGAAAGGGCAAGGGTTGTGGGGTTGAAGAAGGAAAAATTATAAAAAAAATTCTTCCGGGACCCATATCACTCAGTCTGATGAGTCTGTGATTCCCGGAAGAATCCAATTTTTTATAATCGGTACCAGTGTGGCAGCATCACGCTGCTCCACTGGTATCATAAAGCAGAAACCTGTTTCTCGCTCGAATCCCCCAAACACCCACTGACCCTCCACCACTTTCCCCGGACCACCTATAGGCTTCATGTTGCTCACGAGGTCATCGTAGGTGATTTTTTTTAATTTATTTTGAAATATATATGCATTTTTTTTGTGTTTTGTTAAAATGAAGAAGGGTACGACCACGAGCGCGTGATTTTTTTAAAAAAAAAATTTATTTTTTGAAATATCGCGTGAAATTTGTTTTTTTTAGTGAAAATGTAGAAGCAGATAGCGCCTCAGGCAAAAATTTTTTTTTTAAAAAATCGGGCGATTTTTTTATAAAAACATTTTTTTTTGGTATGTCCGGGAAATTGAAATGGGTCTAACTCCAGGAGACCCGTAGGAACTTAAAAATAATGTTGTTGGATTCGTCTCGAAAATATCTTTCATTTGAGCACCCACACAAGGGGGGTCATCATAGAACCCAAGGTCCCCTTTATTGACCCCCCGGGCCTTAGCCCCAACTTTGACCTACCATTACGATGTCTGAGGACCAAGACGAAGAGAATGACATATTTTTAAAAATTGGGATCCCGCCCCATATTCTTGATTTTCGTGTTTTAGGGCGTATTTGGGTAAAGTAGAATTTTTTTAGGTTCCCGCCCCATATCCTGCATCTTTGCCGCCAACATTTTTCTTGTTCCTATTTACTATCTTTCAACCTAAATGTACCCATAAAAAAAGGTAAAACTAAATATTTCTGTATCGCCACCTAAAGTCATAAATTTCAACTATTTGCTAAACATCTCTGTTTTCCAAGTCTCCAGTAGCAAACAGCTGTTCTCGTAGTGGTTGTTTATTATTGTCCACAATCTTCTCATTTTTCACAGCGGGAGCTGATTGGATACTTGCTTATTCGTCGCTTGACGCACAAATAATGCACAATCGTTAATATACACAGACAAATCACACAAAATAAAACACAATTGGAGTACAAACACGATGAGTATCGATGATATCATTTATGTAACCTGCCTCCTGACCTGCATCGGGGCAGGA
Organism: Muscina levida; assembly: GCA_964034835.1. NCBI lineage: Eukaryota > Metazoa > Arthropoda > Insecta > Diptera > Muscidae > Muscina > Muscina levida. The sequence continues at coordinate 48,800,924 of OZ035881.1, read as the reverse complement.
AACTATTTGCGGAAAATACCAGATAAAGCCCAGCAAAAATTCCTAAGCACAGGATTTGGCTTCTTGATGGTATTCATTGTATCGGGATGGAATAGTTTGCATTGTTTTGTATCGGCAGCTATAGGAGCAGCATCCGTAGTTTATGTACATCCGAGGTAAGAAACAAAGGGCGTGGAGTTGTGTGTTTGATGCTTACATTCTTCTCTATGCCGAATTGCAGCAACTGCCATTTGGTGGCCTTTGTGGTCATGTTTGGTTACTTGGTATTCTTCCGTTTGTCGTCAATGTTCGGTCTTCCAGATCCCCCTGGCCATACAAATATGATACAAATGATTCTGACCTTGAAGGTAAGCAGTTGTCGTCAAGAATGTGCATTTGCATACAACAGAGTTGATATGTTAATTAATTCCATGTGCACAGGTTGCTGGTGTTGGCTTTGAAAAAACTGCCGCTTGGAAGAGAATCAGGGAGCACAATAAGAAAGATGACGACAAGGAGGATATATCGAAATTTGATGAAGACATTCAATCAATTAGCCTTGTTGAGATTTTCCACTATGCGTTTAATTATATTGGCGTTCTTACTGGTAACTATGAGTACTTTGACCTTATCAATTAAACAAACTTTTAAGGCACAAGACAGATAAGCTACTGAATTGTGACAAACCGGCGTAAAGTAAGTTGTGAAAAATAAGTCATAGCTACCATAACAAAGCTTATCTGAATTAAGGGGGGATTTAAAATTAACAACAATTACACTGTTTTACAAAAAAAAATATTTTTCACTTTTGTGGTTATTTGAATTGTGATTACTATGGTTCTGAGTATCATGGTTTCGTATATGTTTTAGGATTTTCTTCATCAGGCATAGTTTTTTTTAGTAATTTGGATTTGATGTTTTCTCCTTTCTATATGTTGTTTTAAAATACATTTTGCGCGAATGTGATGAAAACTTTATTTGGTCCAACAGAATCTTTTCTAAATACAATAACCGATACTGGTAGAGGTTTAAACATGAAAAATAAGATGAACAAAAATATATTTTTTCTATTAGTTAATAAAGTTATTTCTTTTTTTATGCTAAATAACCTTGTAGTCTCGTAAAATATTGTAGCAGCGAGCATAGTAGGCTTCTATTTTCCTTTTCTAAAGTTGGAATTTATTTGTGGAACCTTTCAACATGTTCATGCAGCATTCATGGAAGAAATCCAATTCAGAGTGCATAAAATGCACTTTAAAGGACATGTTGCATCCCATAGTAAAGCAGAATAGGGTGTTAATCGCAGCCGAACAGGCATGTTGCTGATGTTACCACCTGTTTTTACTAAAATTTTCAGCTATCCATACAAATTATTAATGAAAAACAAAACTTACTTTCAAATAACCAAAAAACTATGCTTGACAGAAAAATTATGATTTTGTATTTGACATTCCCATCTCAAATACCCATAGAAATGCATAATGCAACACAAGAAAAAAACCCTTATCGAACAGTATTATTAAAATCCACCATATTAATATACTTGGACCGGCAGTGGCATGATAGTTAGAACACGCGACTACCATGCGGGAGATCACAGGTTCAAAACCTGGCTCCAGTCATCTTAAAAGAAAAAAAATTTCTTTCATTGTCGGCTCCCCTCGAATGTTGTCGACAACAACTTCGCAGTATCAGTGTCGGGTCAATCGGCTTGTCTAGTAAGAGCTTCTTAAACAGTGACGTTCGCATTCGTCGATAAACAGTAGGTGCCGTTAGTTGTGAATCTAAAAAAACAGAAAGCGTGTTAATTCACAACGCGAGAAGCTATCCCATACCTCATTCATGGGGTGTTAAGGGAACTTAAGTTTTTTTTTATATTAATATACTGCTTCGGAAATATGACAATAACACTGTGTGAAACATATTATGTTTTATTATGATTTATGATTTCCACAGATTTGGAGAGACCAGTTCTGCACTACAAAACTCTGTTTATCTGTTTGTTAGGATCCGAATTTTTCAATTCGAAAGCAAGCGCAAGTGTTTAAAATGTGCATAAATCTTCATGAAACCATATTTAGAATAAAGATCTAAAACTTCACCCGTACAAATTTCAATTGTTGCAAGAAATAAAACCGCAGAATAGAAAAATTCCCTAACAAATTGATATACAGGAAAGGCGACATCAACTAAACTTTATACAGTCCTGACTGAACTCCTGTGGTATTTTTCTTGTGGAGTAATGTCAAATATAATGTGTATAAAAATAAACAAACTTCTCTGAATTGAAACCATAGAGCAATAAAATAGGTAGAGGCACCAACTCACTCTTTAAAATTATTGTAATTTGTGGAAGAAGGGAGGTTGAAAACAAAACATCCGCTTAGAGTCTAGTGAGCATACATTCCACTGTTAGGCAAGAGCGAGTTAGTGGGGCACTGACTGAAACTCACAAAATTTAAACTTTTTTTTGAGACAAGGTATATACAAAATAATTTTCTGTTCCCGAATTCGCACTTAAATAACAGCTGCGATGTTGTTCATCCGTTTATAGTAATAAACTGCACCGTGTTTCAGAAAATAATGTTAACATAAATTAAATAAAGCATTTATAACAGTGTTACTGTTTGTATTCCATTGTATTAACTGGACTTTACTTAAACTACGGCTGTAATCGTAGGGACAGACCCCAAAAAGGGGGAGTTTTTATGGGAGGTTGGAGTAGTTTTTGACCGATCGGGCTCATCTACACTACATCGGTTTGAGGGATAGAAGCTTGCATTCCAAATTTCAGCTCGATATCTCTTAAACTGCGGCTATAATCGCGGGGACGGACAGACAGACGGTCACCTTTAAATCAACTCAGATTTCGATGCTGATCATTCATATATATATATTCTCATAACCACCACGCCTCCTTATTGGCGTTACAAATAGAAGAACAAAATTAATATTTCCTCCACACTGTTCATGCGCGTGGTGGAGTGTACACAGAATATGAAATTTATGAACTATGTTTTCTGGGATATTTTTGGTTTTTCAATTTTTACATAAAGGACGTAATGGATTGGTATAAAGATTTGTTATCAATATTCAATGTTTTATTCTAACAGAACGAATTAATGAACATTTTTTACCGACAGGACCCTATTATCGTTACCGTACCTACCGTGATTATTTCGAAACATCATTTGCACAATATGCACCCAACGTTCAGGCAACAATGGACAAACTCAAAACTGCTGGAGTCTTCTGCGCTTTATATTTGTGTACTAACTATATATGGCCTTTAGAAGTAAGTAACTGTTATATATTTGTAAATTACTTTCTTTTTAAACTTTTTTTTTTAATTTTTATTAAATATTTACAATCAGTATGCCCTTTCGGACGAGTTCTACAATCAACGTTCAGTGTTCTATCGTCTTATGTACGTGTGGCCAACTTTCTTCATATTCCGTATGCGTATGTATACAGGTTTGACTTTAAGTGAATGCGTCTGTACAATGGCCGGCTTTGGGGCCTATCCGGACGAGGCTGATGTCGTTAACGGCGAAGGTCCACGCAAGCCGTATTTGCATTTAAAACCGGAAACATACAAAGGGACATATAACTTCACCACCATAGTTAATACCCGCGTCGAAGGTGTAGAAAAATGCATTACATTCCGTGAGGCCATGAAACATTGGAATATTTGTGTTCAATATTGGTTGGCTGTAAATGTTTACAAATTGTTCCCTAGTAAAAAATATAGGTAAGTGATGGCAAAATATCATAAGTGTTTGGTGATACGTATGCTTTGTAATAATATTAATATTTGTTTAATGCAAACTAACCGTTGGGTGATGGGCAAAGGAATAAAATAACACGTAGACTGTGATGCCTGATTTTAACAATACAACACAAAATGAAAGGAAAAATGTAAATTTCCAAAGGAGCAATTGAGATAGTGTATAACAAAAACGTTGCTCCATACATTTTGAGGCGCTTGTTTCCGTAAATATGATTATTTGGAATATAGGTCCCAACAAGGGCATAGTTAGCGTATGTTTGCGATCGAGCCAAAATTTGGCTCCTAACTAGTATCTTGAGGATACGCAAATTTGTGTATTTTTACACATCAACTAGTTCAGGCTCAATTGTCTTATATTTTAATAGCTTAAAACTGGCTTGTACTGGCTTGAAAAGTAAATTCTAGAAAATGCCTCATTAATTTACGAGTTTTGTTCAAAAGAAAATTGATAAATTCATAAATACCTAATCATAAATGATCAAATATTTTGTAAAAACTTCAAGTAAATTTAATTCTACATGTATTAAGCCCAATATCAAGTTGATGTTGGAATTTTTTAAATGGAAGGAATTTAAAAATTCTTAAATTTGGTATATTTATTTTTGATTTTTTATGTTAAATTATATTACTGCAAAAATCCCAATTTTTATAGCGTCTTTAGGCATATAGCAGATAATTTCATGATTAACCACATTAAATTACTTAGAACTAACTTTAACAAACAACCAACGTTGGTGGTGGTGTCATTTACATAATATGGTGGTAGTTTGAGTACAAAGTAAGTAGTGCTTTAACCCAAATAAAACATATACGAATCATGTAATAACGATAAAACTGTTTTGTAACCTTTCTAATTCATACTTTTCAAATTTCATTCTTCAGTATTAATTAGAAATATTCTTATACTTATATTAAATCTATAATAATTTTGTAAAACTTGATATGTTCAATTTTTATAATGTTACAGGAAGCCGATTCACAGTTTTGAAACCTTAATAAGACATAAGAACATATCGCACCTGTTCAACAAAAGGGAGACAACTCAAAATGTATACATTTTTATTTTCACATCTCATCTCAACCCAATGTAAAAATGGTTTAGTATCCTCTTCCGTAAAAAACCGTTATGACATTCTCAGTATTTTCAGAATAATTTATTTAGACTAAACCAAAGAGTAACACTTTTATTTTTTTAAATTTTAAGTTGTCTCTTTTTTGTCGATTGGTGCAATATCTGCTTATTATATATAATGGACCACTTGTTTCAGACATATGATCCTTTGTCTTTTTCGTAAAGTCTTAAAAGGCAAGTAAGAAAACCATTTATAACTCTAATAGCAATGTGCAGCAAATCTGTGGTTTTCACAAGCAATCGCTTATCTCCCAAATCCCGTTTTTTCAGGAGAGTAAAAAATACGACATGAAAATTGCGTTTATCGTAAAACTCGAATAACTTAACCGTTATGTCAACATTTTGTAGAACTTGTATGCATTTTACTCGTGGAAGCATTTTGAAAAAAAAAAAATAAACATTAGGGTAGGGTATCCTAAAAAAATTGGATAAAAACTTTTTCAAATTAAAATAATAGTGAAAAAATCCAAAAAGTTTGCGGTTTGAGGGTGTTATGGAACTTTGGTATACAGATGTATGTAGTACTAGTGGGCCCGGCAATGCTTTGCTATTGCATAACTGACGAAAATTAAATAATAATAAATTTCATATAATATATTTCACGGAATTGCCTCACAGTTATAAGTGGTGCCATATTCCACGTTTAAACATACTTTTGAGACGCTTTCTATACACCATAACAATATGTTGGGCTTGCTTACTTCCTCAAGCACCCTCCGCTCACTTGCCGAAATTCAAAAATCTGTGTCCGAATATATATTCAACCGAGTACTATCTGTATACAAATATTACTTTATATACCCCTTAAAAAGAGTTTTCGCACGTCCTCTTTATATATGTTTGCCTTCATATGCATTGCTGTATTGCCGAGTACTATCTGTGTATCGAATTGATTAAACAAATTGCTCTAGCGATAAAACATTTTTACCACGCCAATTCCGCCCACTTAACGAAATAAAATATTTGGTCTGTATTAGTGCTCCCCATTTCCCGGGAAACGGTATTCCCGGTTTTCCCGGGATTCCCGGTCCTTTCCCGGGAAACCGGGATTTATATATTTCCCGGGAATCCCGGGATTCCCGGGAAATAAAAAAATGGTTTTTTCTTTGGTTTGTTAAGCAATTATGCACAGAATGACTTGAAATTTGGCAGAAATCATTAACGGAGACTTGGTTATAATCTCCCAAAAAATTATGCCATTTGATGGAACGCTGTCCAAACGCCGGTCCGGGACGAAGAAATTTCTATTATTTTCATACATTTGTATGACATTTTTCGGTTTTTCGGTTCATCTCGGACCGGCGTTTCTAAAGTACTTTTTCAAATGGGTCGCGAGTCGGCAGTATTGAAGAACAGCATTAGTAGAGCATTTCCACGAATTTCTGTGACGTTTGCTTAAAAACTGCGAAAACGCCGGTCCGGGAACGAAGGAATTGTTATTTTTTTCATACATTTGTTTGAAATGTTTCTGCTTTCCAGTCAATATAAGGCCGGCGTTTCTAAAAAATTTTCTTAAGTGGGTCGAGAGTTTCCAATATTGAAGAACATCATTGGTAGAACATTATCACGAATTTTTGTGATATTTGATTAAAATCTGCAGAAATGCCGGTCCGGGAGCGAAGAAGTTTCTATTCTTTTTTTCAGTTTTCCTGTCTATCCCGGACCGGCGATTCTAAAATACTTTTTCAAATGGATCGCGAGTTGGCAATATTGAAGAACATAATTAGTAGACCATTATCATGAATTTTTGTGATATTTGATTAAAATCTGCAGAAATGCCGGTCCGGGAGCGAAGAAGTTTCTATTATTTTTTTCAGTTTTCCGTCTATCCCGGACCGGCGATTCTAAAATACTTTTTCAAATGGATCGCGAGTTGGCAATATTGAAGAACATAATTAGTAGACCATTATCATGAATTTTTGTGATATTTGATTAAAATCTGCAGAAATGCAGGTCCGGGAGCGAAGAAGTTTCTATTATTTTTTCCAGTTTTCTCGTCTATCCCGGACCGGCGATTATAAAATACTTTTTCAAATGGATCGCGAGTTGGCAATATTGAAGAACATAATTGGTAGACCATTATCATGAATTTTTGTGATATTTGATTAAAATCTGCAGAAATGCCGGTCCGGGATCGAAGAAATTTCTATTATTTTTTTCAGTTTTCCGTCTATCCCGGACCGGCATTTCTGCAGATTTTAATCAAATATCACAAAAATTCGAGATAATGTTCTACCAATGATGTTCTTCAATATTGCGGACTCGCGATCCATTTGAAAAAGTATTTTAGAATCGCCGGTCCGGGATAGACGTAAAACTGAAAAAAATAATAGAAACTTCTTCGATCCCGGACCGGCATTTCTGCAGATTTTAATCAAATATCACAAAAATTCATGATAATGGTCTACCAATTATGTTCTTCAATTTTGCCAACTCGCGATCCATTTGAAAAAGTATTTTATAATCGCCGGTCCGGGATAGACGAGAAAACTGGAAAAAATAATAGAAATTTCTTCGATCCCGGACCGGCATTTCTGCAGATTTTAATCAAATATCACAAAAATTCATGATAATGGTCTACCAATTATGTTCTTCAATATTGCCAACTCGCGATTCATTTGAAAAAGTATTTTATAATCGCCGGTCCGGGATAGACGAGAAAACGGAAAAATTTCATACAAATGTATGAAAATAATACAAATTTCTTCGTTCCCGGACAGGCGTTTGAACAGCGTTTCATCGAATTGCTTAATTTTTTGACGAAATATAACGAAGTCTCTGTTTATGATATCTGCAAAATTTCAAGCCTTTCTGTGCATCTTTGTTTAACAAACCGAAGCTCCATATATATACAGTTATGAAAAAATTACTGTTTTTTGTCTATCCCGGACCGGCGTTTCCGCAGCTGTTAAGAAAACGTCACAAAAATCCGTGAAAATGTTGTACTAATGTCGTTCTTTAATACTGCCAACTCGCGATCTGTTTGAAAAAGTACTTTAGAAACGCCGGTCCGGGATAGACCGGAAAACCGAAAATAGTCATACAAATGTATGAAAATAATAAAAATTTTTTCGTTCCCGGACCGGCGTTTGGACAGCGCACAGTGGTTCCTTTTTGGTTTTTTTTGGAATTAATTCTGTAACTTTTGAACGGATAATGCAATCTTGATGAAATTTGAAATAGTTAAAGCTGAGGTGTTTTCGAGATGATTTGGAAATATTTGGCTCCCTAGGGGGTGTGGGGGCCACTGCGTGGCCCTCCAAAGTTGGTCACCTCGGGTGTTTCAAAATTTCAAATGCTTGAGGAATGTGCATTTATGAACCGATTTAAAAGATATTTTGCATTTAGATAGTGCTTCAAAAAACCTTCAAAAAACATGCTTACATGCATATGTTATCTCATTTATGTCAAGAGATATTTGAGAAAATAAAAAAAATTGTATCATTTTTGGACGAGGTTGATTTGGTATTTTTAAGGGTGTGAGCTCAGTTTTTCCTTGATTTTAAATATATTTATATCGTTAGTTAGCTTATAAAATTCTGAATGAAATTGCTGAAAAAATAATGCAAATATTTTGTTCCAATCAAAAGTTATAAGCATCGCAAGTAAAAGTTTCCAAAAAAAGGCATATTTTTATCGTTTTTTTGCAAAAAGGCGACTACATTCTTTCGTTTGTAAAAAAATATTTCTTCCGGGAAGTGGCAATTTCTTAATTATTCCTCATAGAAATGTTGATGCAGATGCATTTAATGCTAAATTTGAATCAGTTCAGCAAAATGGTTCCCCGGCAAGGGAAGTCAAAAATACCCCATTTTTGAAAAAAAAAATTTTTTGTTTTTGAAAATTCTCAAATCGCAAAGCGCCAACGAGAAAGCTCATTATATATTTTTTTGACCACATATGTGGACTAGTTAACCGTAACGTATTTCAACATCCCTGCCATAAACAAAGACAGTGTGGCCATTTTAGTAAAAAATTCGGAATTTTGGAACATATTTTCCCCGTTTTGGGAATTTGGGTATTTTGTTATAAGATATGGCAACATATTGGTATTCGATTTTTTAAGGACAATTTTATCTATTTTTCATATAAGATATTATTTCTCCAAAAAATACGTTTTGACCAAATTTTATATTTGACTCAGAATCATGCCCAAAATAAAATGTGCTTTTAATTAATTTTTGTAAATTATTAAACTCCATGTCGTTCCCTTTTCAACGATATGCAATACTTGTATGTCAAGAGTTCAATTATTGTTTATAATTATAATCAAACTTCACTACCTCTGTAAAAAAAGTATATATCGTGAAACATACATATATATGGGGGCTATATCTAAATCTGAACCGATATGCTTAGTTTTGTTACCACATTAGAATAGTGTGAAAAAACTAAGATGTGCAAAGTTTTGTTAACATCAGAGCAAAAATGTGGTTTTTGGCAACAATAATCTATAAAAGGTTATGCTAATTTGTATGGGAGGTACCAGAAGGGGCGGGGCAAGTGGACCCATTATTTCAGTATATACTTCACGCTGTCAAATAATAATACCATCCAAATTTTAGCTTTGTAGAGCCCTCCTGCATGATGTTAGTGACAGAATAGTGGTTTTAGTAAAATAGGTCATTTTGTATGGGAGGTACTTGAGGGGGCGTGGCTATTTCGCCCATTTTCCAACCAACATTACGACTAGTGAATTTTATGCCACTGGTAAATTTCTATTTAAATTGATTAAGAACTACTCCAATTATCGTCTTAACCATTTACCCAGCCGGCCAGACGGACATAGCTTTATTGGGTTAAAAAGCTCCAAAACTTATTTTTTGTAAAGAAATCTAGGGTCTCAGTTATATGTTCTGTTGTGTTTAACTTTTTCCCGTTTAAAATTATATATTCTCTCTACCATGTAGCTGAGCTTGTACAAATTTTATTCAAAATTTGTTAAAAATTGTAATAATAACACACAAAATCCACAAAAACATATAAATATTGCATTAAAAATCAAATTTTTAACTTAAAAAATAATTTTGCTTAACATATTTATGCAATAAGGGACATTTTTCGTAATTTGTCTCGCATTCCTGTGCATAGGGATTTATAAATCATAAATAACTTAATTAAAGAGTCTATGACCTTGTAAGTTTTATTAATAAGTAAGGACTCCATAATGATGTTTTAGTCTCATGTGTACTAAAAATGTCTCTAATTGCATAAATATGTTAAGCAAAATTATTTTTTAAGTTAAAAATTTGATTTTTAATGCAATATTTATATGTTTTTGTGGATTTTGTGTGTTATTATTACAATTTTTAACAAATTTTGAATAAAATATGTACAAGCTCAGCTACATGGTAGAGAGAATATATAATTTTAAACGGGAAAAAGTTAAACACAACAGAACATATAACTGAGACCCTAGATTTCTTTACAAAAAATAAGTTTTGGAGCTTTTTAACCCAATAAAGCTATGTCCGTCTGGCCGGCTGGGTAAATGGTTAAGACGATAATTGGAGTAGTTCTTAATCAATTTAAATAGAAATTTACCAGTGGCATAAAATTCACTAGTCGTAATGTTGGTTGGAAAATGGGCGAAATAGCCACGCCCCCTCAAGTACCTCCCATACAAAATGACCTATTTTACTAAAACCACTATTCTGTCACTAACATCATGCAGGAGGGCTCTACAAAGCTAAAATTTGGATGGTATTATTATTTGACAGCGTGAAGTATATACTGAAATAATGGGTCCACTTGCCCCGCCCCTTCTGGTACCTCCCATACAAATTAGCATAACCTTTTATAGATTATTGTTGCCAAAAACCACATTTTTGCTCTGATGTTAACAAAACTTTGCACATCTTAGTTTTTTCACACTATTCTAATGTGGTAACAAAACTAAGCATATCGGTTCAGATTTAGATATAGCCCCCATATATATGTATGTTTCACGATATATACTTTTTTTACAGAGGTAGTGAAGTTTGATTATAATTATAAACAATAATTGAACTCTTGACATACAAGTATTGCATATCGTTGAAAAGGGAACGACATGGAGTTTAATAATTTACAAAAATTAATTAAAAGCACATTTTATTTTGGGCATGATTCTGAGTCAAATATAAAATTTGGTCAAAACGTATTTTTTGGAGAAATAATATCTTATATGAAAAATAGATAAAATTGTCCTTAAAAAATCGAATACCAATATGTTGCCATATCTTATAACAAAATACCCAAATTCCCAAAACGGGGAAAATATGTTCCAAAATTCCGAATTTTTTACTAAAATGGCCACACTGTCTTTGTTTATGGCAGGGATGTTGAAATACGTTATGGTTAACTAGTCCACATATGTGGTCAAAAAAATATATAATGAGCTTTCTCGTTGGCGCTTTGCGATTTGAGAATTTTCAAAAACAAAAAAATTTTTTTTTCAAAAATGGGGTATTTTTGACTTCCCTTGCCGGGGAACCATTTTGCTGAACTGATTCAAATTTAGCATTAAATGCATCTGCATCAACATTTCTATGAGGTATAATTAAGAAATTGCCACTTCCCGGAAGAAATATTTTTTTTACAAACGAAAGAATGTAGTCGCCTTTTTGCAAAAAAACAGTAAAAATATGCCTTTTTTTGGAAACTTTTACTTGCGATGCTTATAACTTTTGATTGGAACAAAATATTTGCATTATTTTTTCAGCAATTTCATTCAGAATTTTATAAGCTAACTAACGATATAAATATATTTAAAATCAAGGAAAAACTGAGCTCACACCCTTAAAAATACCAAATCAACTTCGTCCAAAAATGACACAGTTTTTTTTATTTTCTCAAATATCTCTTGACATAAATGAGATAACATATGCATGTAAGCATGTTTTTTGAAGGTTTTTTGAAGCACTATCTAAATGCAAAATATCTTTTAAATCGGTTCATAAATGCACATTCCTCAAGCATTTGAAATTTTGAAACACCCGAGGTGACCAACTTTGGAGGGCCACCCAGTGGCCCCCACACCCCCTAGGGAGCCAAATATTTCCAAATCATCTCGAAAACACCTCAGCTTTAACTATTTCAAATTTCATCAAGATAGCATTATCCGTTCAAAAGTTACAGAATTAATTCCAAAAAAAACCAAAAAGGAACCACTGTGCAGCGTTCCATCAAATGCCATAATTTTTTGGGAGAATATAACCAAGTCTCCGTTTATGATTTCTGCAACATTTCAAGCCATTCTGTGCATCTTTGCTTAAGAAACCGAAGAAAAAATCAATTTTTTATTTCCCGGGAATCCCGGGATTCCCGGTTATACCGGGAAAATTCTATTTCCCGGGATTCCCGGGATGATTTCCCGGGAAACCGGGATACCCGTTCCCGGGATTCCCGGGTTCCCGGGACAAGCCTAGAGCACTAGTCTGTATATTCTTGTCTATATTGCCGAGTATATATGTGTATCAATTATTATTCCCTCCGTCCACTAAAAAATATAAAATATTCTTCATAATAATATGATATGAGTAGTAATATGAGTTGTTGTTGTAACTGTGTTTTAAATTTATTTCTCTGTGGTTAAAAAAAACCCTTTTGTAACAAAAACCCGCCCACTGAGCAGAAAAAAAAATTTCGCCTATATTTTTATATTTGTTGTGCTATGTATTACACTATGACACAATTTGAGGGTCATTGGCTCGGGGGTGAACCAAACCAATATCAAACGATAGCATTTAACCTCAGTAACAAAACCCTAAACTCCATTTTGCTCCACTACGTCACAAATTTTTTTTACAGTGGTTTGAACTTTGATTTTTTTGGTCAAAAGTCGATTCAAAAAATATGAAAAATCATCTATAAAAATACATTTGGGGTATTTCATGTCTTCGGAGACATATATTAAAACATTCAGGGGAATATTTTCTCGGAACATTTTAACCGTCTAGCTCCCACCCATATGGGACATTTTTGGCCCAATTCAGAAAAACTGTTTAAAAGTCAACTTTGGAGAGAGGTCAAGGCTTACAATCTTTAATAGAAATATTCTCCGGAGAGTTTCACTAAGAGTCACCGAAGACAAATAACCTCTACGAGTCAAAGGTTATAAAATAAAATCAAAATGAAATGTTATGAAGGCTACTTTTGAGCAAAGAGTGCAACAAGCTTTTTCGGGAGTGAACAAAACCAATATCAAACGGTAGCATTTGACCTCAGTAATAAAACCTTAAACTCCAATTTGCTCCACTACGTCAACATTTTATTTAAAGTGATTTGAAGTTTGTTTTTTTTTTGGTAAAAAGTCGAATCAAGGAATTTGATTAATCATATGTAAAAATACATTTGGGAAAGTTCATGTGTCTGCGAAGACATTAAAATTTTCAGGGGAATATTTCATCAGAACATTTGAACCCACTAGCTTCACCCGTATGGGACATCTTAGCATGAATTTTGAAAACAGCTTAAAAGTCAAATTTCTCAAAATGTTTAATATGAGTGGCAGATAGAGGGTTAAAATGTTCCGAGGAAATATTCCCCGGAAAATTTTAATGTAGGTCTCCGAAGACATGAACTATCCCAATTATATTTTTACACATGATTTTTCATTTTTTTTATTTTACTTTTGACCAAAAAAAATCAAACTTTAAACCACTGTAAACAAAAATTGTGACATGTGACTCGGATGATCACAAACAATGCACGAATTTGATCGCTTACGTAGAAACGCAAGTTTAAATTTTTTGCAAGCCTCCCAAAATGCGACGCACAGCACGCAGCGAATTGAAGGATAAGTAGCATTCACCTTGGCGTGGATGAACTGTTAAGTCTGATTACTTATTGCACGACGTTTTCGTCATCTAAGGTTTGATCGTCTAATATGAGGCATTAGTCAAGCAAATAACTCTCCCTAAAAAACTACAAAGTCGTTACGGAATGAATGCCCGCAATCAAATTGGATAACTTAATTGTTCACACGTAAACTCATTTATTGAAAAAATTATCAATTTGATAAATATTGCATAGAATATCAATAAATATATTTTATCTAAATATTATTTATCTCGTTAAATTCTCCAACCAAAAGTTATCCGAAATTTTCCACCTTTACATCGTGCAAAATCATCAAATCATACGAAAACTGCAAAAATTTCGTGGAAAAAAAATGATAAATTTTTTGTGTTTTTCCGGCATTTTCGCTAAGAATTTTCTATTTTTCCATTTGAAAGCCATTCCTTAACAATTGCACACAAAATTCCATACAAAAATTCAATTTCTGATTTTTCCAATTTTTTGTTCTCACTTGATGATTTCACAATAATCCGAAATCACAACGAATTTTCCACGTTTACGTTGACTGAAATCATCAAATCAAGCGATACAATGGAAAATTCGTCGAAAAAATCCAAATCCTTCAAATTTTTTCCTGAAATTTTCGAGTTTTCCACAAAGATTTTTTTTTATTTTTCCATTCGAAAAGTCAATTTGTAATAATTATCCGAAATTTTTAGCTTTTACATCGTCCAAAATTATCAAAACACAATAAAATGCAAAATTGAGTCGGAATTTTTTTTTTCAGAATTTTTCAACAATTTTCCATTCGAAAAGACATTCGTAACAATTGCAAACAAATTTTCATACAAAAGAGCAATTTGCGATTTTTCCAATTTCCCGACTTTTCCCAAAATTGTTTTTCACATGGCCTTATATCTCATTCGATTGGGCTTTATTGCACGTCACCGCGTGCCCCGCACCGACTTCGTCTTGTGCTCCAGAGAGACTAAGTACACAAGGAGACTAACTGCGGCGTATGCGACGGGGGACCTGCATTCGTCTCTCGCTGCAATTTACTCTCTAGTACTTCGTTTATCGACTTATGAACAGATACAGAGATACAGAGAGTAGCGAGGCTTGTTATGCAGCTAGACTAGGGGGCGCAAAACAAACATACTAGATACATTTTATTCAAAAAAAAATTTAAAGGTGAAATAATGCCATAATCGCTTTATTTCACACCCTCTGTGGAAATAAAGCCATATGGCCTTATTTCCCCTTATTTTATTACCTATGGTTTTATTGCACGTCACCGTTAAAATCTGATATGTAACAGACAGCAACAAGAATGTTGTCGCAAATTTGTGAATCGGCGTAGTTATTCTGAAGTTTTATTAAGCTATATATTATTCGCGTAGTCATGGTTCGTCTATGCTTGCTTGATCGTCCTTGTTAACCTGTCTAGTTTTTTTTGTGTAATCATCTTTTAATATGAAGTTCTTGCTTCTATGACTTTCAGAACTGCTGCGACCTTCCTTTGTTCCGCATTTTGGCATGGATTTCGTCCGGGCCATTACTTTTGCCTGATGCCACCTCCATTCCATGTCCCCGTTGAGGACATGTGGAACAAATTAATACGCAAAGATGCCACCGGAACTTTAAGACAAGTGCTTGACGTGATATTTTGGATATTCAAGTTCTACGCCTTCAGTTATATGGGTACAGCATTCCTCTTGGAGTCTTTCGCTAATATATGGAGATTCTACTCCTCGGTTTATCACGTGGGCTATGTTTCCTGGTTTATATTCCTTATAGTGGGTATTGCATTGACAAAACAAAAGAAGGCCGCAGAGAAACGTAAAAAGCGTTTGGAAGAGAGCAAAGCCGAAGGAGCGGAAGAGACAGCAGACAAAGAAAAAAAGCAGTGAAGCACGAGCAGCAATCAAAGGGCGGCTGATACTTCTTAAAATCAAAATTTACAGTTTTTAATTTACTTTTGTACATTTGTTTAAGATTATACACCAAGATTTTTGTGTAATATTTTATGTGTAATATTTGTTACAAGACATGTTATCTTCACATGCGTTATTTTATGTTACCCACCAAAGAGGTAGTAGTGAAAATAGAAACCATGCAGTTTGACCATTTTGTCACTTTGCACATGTGGAAATGGCGCACTTTTTTCATTAAAATATACATTAACATCATATTTTATATTTTTTTTTTTTTTTTGGAGCAGTTTAATACGCCGAGATGCTACCGGAAATAACCGACGCATGGTGGATATTGTTTTTTGGATTTTCAAAATGTTCATCATAAGTTATCTGGGCACAGCTTTCCTTATGGAGACATTCCAAAAAATTTGGAAATTCTATTCTTCTGTTTATCACATTGGTTACATTTGTTGGGTCATACTTCTTGTAGGAGGTTTTGTATTGGATAAACAAAAGAAAGCAGTTGAAAATCGCAAAGAACGTTTGGAAGATAACAAAAATGGCGGAACATCCCTGGAAGTCAGACCAAAAACTTTGTAAAGGCCTCTAGGAATTGCAGATTATTTTCCTCAACAGATATTTATGTAACATTTTATTAAGGTTTTGGTGATTCGTGTTGTTAGTAGTAATTTATATCAGGGGGTTTAACAAAAATGTTCTCTTAGTCTTAATGCCAAATGAAAAGCCTCTGAAAGAACGCATATCTTGCAGATAATAAAATGGAGACTGTTTTTTTTTATTACCACGGGTTTGATCCTCTGGAAATCAAACATTTTTCCAAATTGTTGTTAACTTAATTTTAGCAGGGATTTCTTATTTCTTTAACTTTCAGAACAACCGTTACTCTATTGGTCTCCGCAGGCTGGCATGGTTTTCGCCCTGGTCACTACTTTTGCATTATGGGTGCCCCATTCTATGTGCCCGTCGAAGACATGTGGAATAAGTTAATACGCAAAGATGCCACCGGTACTAAGAGACAACTGCTTGACGTCATATTTTGGATATTCAAGTTTTTCGCCTACAGCTATATGGGTACTGCCTTCCTTTTGGTATCATTCGGAAACATATGGAAATTCTACTCCTCGATATATCACATCGGCTATATTACCTGGTTCGTTTTTATGGTAGTGGGCATAATATTGACAAAACAAAAGAAGGCAGCTGAGAAGCGTAAAAAACGCTTGGACGACAATAAAGCCGTAGGCGATAGGGATGCAGCCGCAATTCCATCCCAGGAGGAGAAAGAGAAAGCACTATAAGGTGCTTTAGATAAACAACATTAACAAAGTAATATTATTTTTAAAACTTTAAGATCTTCCACTAATTTTGTAGGCAAAATAAGTTTTCCTTTTCTCGTATACCAAAATGTCTACAATAGTCTTCGTTTTTAAGTATTAAAACAGCTATTAAGTTCTTATTTGCTTTAGCATCTAAAGTTTTATTTGAAAATAGTCTTTTTGATGCAAAATCAATACTTTTACAAATACTTTGAGAAATGGATGAAACAAAAGAGAGATATTGAGAAGAAATCAATTAAAATAAATTGTATCTATACGAAATTATTACTAATTATATGTATGTATTAAATATCTTATATAAGATAAATTCATAAAATGTATGTCATCATCAAACAAATCTTGTTTAAGCAGAGCATCATGCAAAGATGTGGCTCCTATTCGATACCAGCTCGAATCCATTATAATGTGCTACAAAATGTAAATGCAATTATATATTTTTTAAAAATTCTTACAACTACAAATAGGAAACATTGTAAAAGCTAAAGCTTAAGGCTACTTATGACAAGGAGTGTATGAAAAAAGAAAAAAAAACTAAAATCCCATAAATGGCAAGCCTTGTTATGATTCCAGAGCTCCAGAGTTACAGCCTCCTGCTTGCTCCTCTGTTAGAGAGTGTGCATTGTAAATGTCTTTCCAGATTTTATGGAGGTTATTATCAATTGTCATGCCGATGTGGGTTCGTCTGAAACGTTAAGCACAAATTGTACAAAAAAAACATTCCAAATATTTAATATGTATTGTTCTTACCTGTTACCAATGACATGCGTCTTTTGACATTTTGAGTGGTGTTATATGCACCGCAGTGCACACATTTTAAGCCAATGAAATGAAATTTTGTCTTGGAAGTCTAAGATAGAAAAAAATAAATATTAAGTTTTACAAAACCTTAACAAATAAAGGTGTGTTTTTTATTCATTCAACTCACCTTGTGGCAATCATTACAGAAAATGTGTATCTTTTGATTTTCATATTTATTAGGAATTGGCATAAGTTCAGCCTGGGCATCTAAATATTCCCATAATGCTGTCATGTCTATCAGTGAAGTCTGGCATGTGGGACAGGTGTAATGTCCCGATGCTAACAATTGATCGAAACACATCTTATGCAGCAGATGGCCACAGTCGGGTATGTGACAGGGTATTCGTGAAGTGTGTATATCGCCCAGACACACGGGACAATGAGAACGGGAAATATTTTCCACACACTGAAAATAATAAAAAAAATAACGGTTTAAAAAGCGATACAATTAAAAAAATAATAGAATAAAATAAAATAAAAATGTTTTATTGCATTTTCTTTTTTATATTATGGTTTACAACACAGTGCAACACAATTTTTCGGGGGTGAACCAAACGATAACATTTGACCTCAATAACGAAACCTTAAACCCCATTTGGCTATACTACGTCACAATTTTTTTACAGTGGTTTGAAATTTAATATTTTTAGACAAAAAATAAATTATATCCAGTACAAAAATTTCAGTCAGTTAAACTGACTGATAAATACCATCACCCACTATAAGATATTGTTTAAGTCTTGAGTTATTAAAATTAACCGATTTGTAATTAAAACCAGTTAGAAAGTTTCAGTCGGGCAACCCGACTTACATATACCCTTACCCTCAGTAAAACAAATAATTTTCTATTATATTGATATTATTACAACATCCCTAAAGTGGGCGGAAAGGTACATTTGTATGGGAGGTACAATAAGGGGCGTGTCTAGATTTTCAAATTTTTTCTCCAAAACTTTATCCTGCTTGAACTTTACCAAATACAGAATTTGGGAACGATCGCGTCAGGTCTATTAATAATATCAATCGATTTCTAAAGTGGGCGGTACCAGATGTGTATGGGAGGTACCAGATGGGGCGTGGATAGACTTACAATTTTTTTCTTCAAAACTTTATCCTGTTGTAGCTTTACTAATAATAGAATTTGATTACGATCACGTTTGATTTATTAATATTATTCCTCCATCTCTATGTTATAGCTTTACCAAATACAGAATTTGGGTACGATCCCGTTGGGTGTATTGATATTATTACTCGATTTCTAAAGTGGGCGGAATGATGTATTTGTATGGGAGGTAACAGAAGGGTCGGGACCATGTAGCCCATTTGCAATACCGTAAGTAGTTTTGAGGAAATAATAACTCGTGCAAAATTTCAAAACATTTGGTTACGTCTTTCGAAAGTTATCGTGCGAACCAGCCGGACAGCAGACAGACGGACAGACAGACGGACATGGCTCAAACGACTTAAAAAGTCATGAATCGAATTTGGTTCAAAGAAACCTAGGGTCTAAAGTGACCCCTTCTATGTGTTACACTTTTGGGTCGTATCAAATGATATATACCCTCATCCCTAAGGGTGATGGTATAAAAATATATATATAATATATAAAAATTCATGTGTAAAAATTTATTTGGGATAGTTCATGTCTTCGATGACCTATATTAAACTTTCCGGGGAATATTTCCTCGGAACATTTTAAACCTCTAGCTGCCACCCAAATAGGACATGTTAACCCTCAATTTAAAAAAGCTTTAAATACAACTTTGGGGGGAGGTCAAGGGTTAGAATCTTTGATAGCTAATTTCTCCGGAAAATTTCACTAAGAGTCGCTTAAGACAAATAATCTCTATGAGGTTAAATTTTAATATAGGTCTCCGAAGACATGAACTATCCCAAATGAATAATCCTTTTCATAGACCGGGTCACATATATAAAAGGCTTGACTGATCACTCAAACGGCTAAAGCTAAAACCTTGAAATTTGGAATATAGGTTCCCTCTATGACGTAGACGCGCACTAAGAAGCGATTTTTAGAAATTCGGAATGCAAGGGTCTAAAAATGGAGTGGCACCGCCCCATACAGCTTAAAATTTAAAATGGCTGTATCTCATAAAACATTATAGCTATGAAGCCGAGATTTAATACATATGTTAATCGTACAAGAAAAATGCCTTTTTGTGAAAAGTGGGCAATCGACTAAATAAATGGGCCGATTGCAATCAAATTTACACTGTGTACTACTGTCTGTAGGGCCTCTATTATAAGCTATATGGAAAAATAATTAGACAAAGGGGCGTGGCACCGCCCACACAAACCGAAATTTGAATCGGTCGAATCTAACGAGCCATTAGAGGTATACAGATGAGGTTTTCTTATTTGTTCAAGAAGGATAACGTATTGCTGAGAAATGGGCGGTGCCGCGCCCCTTTTGAATAAATCATTATGTCGGTCATATTAATGGACCGATTGAAATAAAATTTTTACTGTGTGGTTTTGTGGTAGGGCCTCTTCATTGGCTTCGGAAAAACATAATTAGTCAAAGGGCGTGGCATTGCCCACACAAACCGAAATTTCTATCGGTCATATCTCACGGGCCATGTAAGATATGAAAATGAGATTTCCTACATATGTAAATGGTACAGAGGAACTTCGTCTCGCTGGGAAATGGACGGTGCCACGCCCATTTTGGTAAAATTTGTATGTCTGTCAAACGATTGTAATAACATTTCCATAATTTCTTTATTTAAAATAGTTTACTGGCTGAAGGTAGGATGATGAAATTTGGGATGGTTGTTCCCCTCATCGAGTAAACGTCAACAAAGAATGGATTTTCGTACTTTTAGAGATAAAAATGACCAATAAGGGATAAAAGTTAATGTAATCGCGAAAATTGATATGGGCATGCTCACTATCAAATTGGATTGAATGTTTTTTTAAAATCCGGTAATTCTGGGTAAAAAAAATCGAAAAAGGGATACAACCAAACAGCTAAAGCTATAATCATATATGGCCATGGATATAATCGTATATGGGACCAAAGCGGTACAATCACACAGACCAATGGGATAAAGGTACAATCACATAATTAAAGTGTTGGTTCGTCGTATGAAGCGTTTGCATTTTAACTGTATTGCTTAAATTCGTACGAAAATTCACTGTAAGTACGGGCAACGCGAGCCGGGAAAGGTAGTTTTTTTATATTCTTTGATTCGACTGTTGGCCAAAAATAACAAATTTCAAACCACTGTAAAAAAATTGAGATTTAGTGAAGCATAATGGAGTTCAAGGTTTTTTTTACTGAGGCCAAATGCTATCGTTTGATATTGGTTTCATTCACCCCCGGAACAATGACCCTCAAATTGTTGCATAGTGTAAAATTTTTGTTGACTTTTTTTGAACTTTAAACAAATTTTTTTGAAAATAGTATTGTATCATACACAGTGCAACACATAAATTGGTGCCACCTTCGTACCCAGCTATTTTTGAAGTATATCATGAAAAAATAGCCTTTTTCCCCATATTTTTACAATTTTCATGCACTAGATGCAATTTTTTTGGGTCGGTCTATTTGAGACTTTTTTTGCTCTGGTTTAGATCTACAACTTTGCCGAAGACGAATTCCGAACAGTTTATGAAATATGGACTCCGTAAAAATGTTCAAAAAATTGTATTGGGTTGAAAATATTGGAGTATCCATAAAAAAATGTTTCGATGTAATGGGGCCAAATCCTTTGGGGACTCCGTGGCGTATGATAATCATACGCAACCATATAGTATGTCAAACAAAAGAGCCCAAAACGTGACAATTTCCCCTATACAATACTTACTAACTTCAAATCGATATTAAATTATTATGGCATGTAACTTGACAAAACGAATGATGCAGAACTTCTTCTTTTTGGGGCTAATTTCACGTGCAGTTCTCAGAATTAAGTCCCAAAATCATGTGTTGTACTATGTAGTGCTCCCCATTTCCCAGGAAACGAAGAAATTTCTATTATTTTAATACATTTGTGTGAAATTTTGCAGTTTCCCTTCTATCCGGAATAATAGAAGGTAGGTATGTTCAGGAAAGATGTTAGGAGGGAAATACTAGTGGGGGTCAGTCGTACATTTTACCCCTCTGCAGGCAACATAGAAGCAGCAGGAGCTGATTTCATAAAAAAAAATTATAAAAATAAAAAAAATCTAAGGGTTGAAGATAGAGGGTAGATATGATCTGAGAAACTGTTGGTCGAAAATATTTTGGGGGCTGGTCAAATATTTGACTCCGGGGAAATTAGAGCGGTGGGAACAAATTTTATAAAAAACAGTGAAGAAATTTCAGTCAGGTGAACTGACTTATAAATACCATCACCCATACGACTTTCTGTACTATGGCCAGACAAGACGTATGGTAAAATTGTAGAAAAGGTTGCAGCCCACAAATATAAAATGTTAAATTCATATGTTAATTTTTATGGGGTTACCGAAAGGGTCCACATAAGAATCATTGAAAATTTCTCTAAAATTCTATGGTTTCTTAGGTTTCACTTGTAAATACAAAATATTAAAAGTAAAATATTCTTAACGGGGTACTAACGTGTCAGATTTTAATTCGAAAATTAACTTTCAATAAACGTTTTCCTTCTGCACAATTTTAAGTTACAAATTAAACTGATCAAATTTAAATATTATCCAGTTGTCCGTTTGAAAGTTATGGTAAAATTATTAATTATCCAAAAATAGGTAATTTTATATGGGAGGTACCAGAAGGTTTTTGGCTATTCTGCCCCAATCCTATTAGTTCGTTTTGAAAAATATTAATACCGGTAAATTTTCATACGGATCCGTAAAGGTTTACCTGAGTTATCGAGCCCGCCAACCAGCATTCCAGCCAGACAGACAGACGGACATAGCTCAATCGTCATAAAAAGTCCTAAAACGAATTTGGTCTTAAGAAACTTCTAACTTACTCGTCTCCTTTGATGGGTTAGACTTTTTCTCGTATCAAATGATATATACCCTCATCCCTAAAGGTGATGTTATAAAATTTTCTGTAAGGGAGACCCCTTAAGGTGAAGACTGGTTTTCGTTTCCGGGGCAGATGTGTTTCTTGTTGTGGATTTTTCCCCGATACGAAAAGTTTCTCGTTAAAAACCAGGGGCTCAATTTCGATTTTTGACCCATTGTTCTATTAGCAAATATTTCATCGTAGATCACGATTTTAATATCCGCTTGGTGCATTTTTCTACTCCATTACAATTGTCCCACTCTAATTCTCGACGAACAAAACTCCAGCTATACCAGATACTGGTTCTACCAGTATTAATATATGGCTCAAAATCCTGGGTTATGACACAAGCGGATGAATCGGTTCTGGCGGTATTCGAGAGAAAAATACTCCGTAAAATATATGGACCCATCATCGTTAACGGAGAGTATCGGCGTCGTATGAATCATGAGCTGTACACTGACATTGACGTGGTCAAACGCATTAAGGTGCAACGGTTGCGTTGGCTAAGTCATGTTGTACGCATGGACGAAAATGCTCCAGTTCGAAAAGTCTTCGACAATGAACTCAATGGACGGCGCAGAAGAGGGCGACCAAAACTCCGTTGGAAAGACCAGGTTACTGAGAACCTTACAGAACTCGGTGTGACTAACTGGAGAAGAAGCGCAGAAGATCGAGGCGCTTATAATATTTTTACGTGCGGTATATAATCCACTGGGATTGCATAGAAGTACCAGCTAAGTAAGTTAGTAATTAAGTAAGTAATATTTTAATATACCCCACTATATATACACATGAGACAAAGATTGAATGTTTGATTTTGTAAAGTTCATTCATAGGTGCATAACTGATATGAAATAAGCCAGTGTATGTGACCTGGAAATTATGGGTTCCTAGGCAGAAAACTATTAAAATGAAATTGATCAAAGACCATAAAACGATCTTCATGAAATACTTAGTGTGGCATATGAATGGACACATTTCTATGAATGGATACATTTGTTGCCATCTTCATCTAAATAGATATGAGTATATTATTTTTATAAAGATTCAAGTCGTTTGCTTTGGCATCCACGATACAATAATTGCCTAATTTTCGAAATTCTAATTGCTAAAGTGTTTCCGAAAGTATTTATGTATACCTCTCACTCGTGATCATAGCTCATAAATCACTTCGTTTAAAACATGAAACGAATTTTGCTTTGCACCCACTTGTGTTTTCGTTTAAAAAAAATTCAACACTTAAAGAAAAAACATTCCAATTTAAATATCGACACTTACCCTGTGGCCATCAATTTTCAATTGGATCGGCAAACACATATCGCACACCTCGCAATGGAAAAAATTCTCTTTGCCTCCTATGCGGCAGATGCCGCATTGTTTACAGTGGTACTGCTGTTTGTCCGAATCATCGAATAAATTGCAAATTAAACACGTATACTACAATAAAAAGAAAGAAAGAATCTTAATGATAATGATCATGTGTTGGAATTCCTAGTGGGTGGCTAAATTTTATGACTAACAATTGAAATGTCGTTGAAAGAATTATGTGAACTTACCTTTCCAAAGCGTATGCCACAGTTTTGACATCGTTCCTGCACCTTTTGTCTGGTGTTACATTCGGAGCAGATCAGTTCAGTTAGAGTTTTGCGATCGAAATGATGAGATTCATTTTCATCGTGACAAAATCGACATTTGTAAAATTTATTGCAGCAGGGTGTCTGTAAAGAAGATGAAAGGTATATTGAAATTAATCTGAAACATATTTTTTTGCTTTTTTTTTTGTTATGATATATAACGCGCCGAAGATATTTACAGTATAACAATAATATGAATAATAATAAAATAACATTTTGTAATAAACCGAGTTGTAATTTGGAATCAATTAAACATAAATTGTTTTAAGACAAAAAGTGTTTTTTTTTTAATTTAGCGTCGGGATTTCTAAATTAAATTAATTATATTTAAAAAAAAATCGATTTTCAATTAAAATATTATATTTTAATAAAAAACCCAATTTAAAGAGAAACACTTGAATTGAAGAGTATAAGACTGCATTTAGCTACATATTGGCAATCAATTCAGTCTAATAATTTGGGTATATTCATAAAAGATTAACATATTTTTTTATAATACCCAATAAATATACAAGAATTGCAATATAGGTGTCGTAGGGGATGTTGTCTTGGTCCCTCCTTTATCTCAAGTGTGGACAGATTCAATCCGATGGATGAGAGTATCTGTACAAATACGAACAGTTTAAAGATATATTTTATGAGCGTCTAGAGAACAAATATGACCGCTGCCCAGGAATGGACTGCAAAAAGTATGGTAGTAATCTTCGCCAAGTCATCCGATGTTGATTGGCTCTCATTTTTTTTTCTAAATGAAAAACTTCGGTTCTGTTTTTTGATTATGTTTATTTGAATCTTTAGAATTTTATTGGTTAAGTCGAGAAGATGATATCTGCCAAATGGGCGCCGTCATTATTGATTGCCCTACTGGCTTGTTTCATTTTATCACTTTGAGAACTTCGGGCGAAAGATTCTCGCACTCGTGTCATATGTTGTCTTTGAGGGCTTCCAGGGTCTCGGGCTTCTTCACGTAAGCACGGTGCCGAGCCGGACCCTTCAAGTCCGGTGGCGAGGAGCGTAAGTGTATTATGTCCTGTGCTGAAAAAAGGTGATCCTTCAACTACCGCGGGATCAGCCTTTTACCCATCGCATATAAGGTCCTGTCGAGTGAGCTATGTGAAAGAATAAAGTCAGTGTTATAGAACCTGATCGGGACTTATCAGTGTGGCTTTAGATCTGGTAAATCAACAACTGACTAGATATTCACACTTCGGCAAATCCTGGAAAAGACCCAAGAGAAACAAATCGACACGTACCATCTTTTCGTGGACTATAAAGGTATTCCAACGAAGCTGATACGCCTTTGCGGAATGATGCTGACTGACACGAAGTCTTCAGTGAAGATTGGCAAGTACCTTACGGAGCCATTCTATATCAGACGAGGCCTAAAACAATACGACGGCGTATGGTGTGACCTCTTCAATATAGTGATGGAGAAGATAATGAGGAAAGCTGCAGTAAACACGAGTGGCACGATATTCAACAAAATCAACATGCTACTAGCGTACGCTGATGACGTAGATATCATAGGTCGAAAACTGCGGGATGTGACTGCAGCCTTCTCAAGTATACAGAAGGAATCAGTGAAAATGGGTCTAATAGTGAAAGAGGACAAAACGAAGTTATTAGTTTCAACGAACAAAGAATCCACTCGTTTGGGAAACTGCTTGAACGTTAACAACTATAATTTCGAGGTGGTAGATAATTTTGTCTACCTATGCTCCGCCATCAACAAAGCAAATAATGTCAGCCTAGAAATCCTGAGAAGAATCCTGCTTGCAAATAAATGCTACTACGGACTAAGCAAGCGATTCAATGACAGAGCCCTCTCTCGACGAACAAAACTCCAGCTATACCAGATACTGGTACTACCTTTCTGAATGTATGGTTCAGAATCCTGGGTTATGACTAGGGCGACCACTTTTCAGCATATGCTGAATATTGCTGATGCTGCTTAATTTAACGATTTCAAGCGATCTTGCTTATTTAAAAGGTTGGTGCTTTTTTATGCTGTTTTTGCCCTTATTTGAATTTTTGATACATTTTGATAAAATATGTTTCTATCAATTGAACATTTTTACATATCACAAGCCCTTGCGGTTCATAAAAATATGACAGGTAGTATTAAATTTGCAAACTATCCTCTTATTTTACACACAGCCTGTGTTCAAGATTTTGTAATAGCCCTGTTTTAATCGATAGCTTTGATCGTTCGATTCGTTATATTCCTACAGTTTTCAGGCGCCTTATCGAAAACAAAAATTTAAACTAATGAAACCTAATGCGTATCTATAACCTAAACCAATAACGACACGATGGGGAACGTGGTTGGAAGCAGCAGAGTATTATACTAATTATTTGGAAGACATAAGGGAAGTCATTCAAGAGTTTAACGAAAATGATTCTAAAGCATTGCGATAAAGCAAAGAGGTTCTTTCTAATGAAAATTTGTAATCCGACTTTTCCTTCATAAAAACAAACTTTAAGTGCATCCGGCATGCCATCACAAAAATTGAGTCAAGCGGATTGCCATTGAATGAAAGCTTGGAAACAATACAATCAATTCAACAAGCTATAGAAAAACATCTAATAAAAATTATTTAAAAAAATTACTGCCGTACTTACGCGAAATCCTGACTTTTGTGGAAATCACTAAAATCAACAATGTTATTTTTAAAAATTTCAAAACAACAAGTGTGTTTATCGGAAAATATTCGCCTGCTGAATCAACACTTTTTAAATACGCTCCCGTTTCATCGTGTGGCATGGAACGTATTTTTTCTATATATGGAAATTTTTTTACAAACCAGAGTAAAAGTTTCACCTTAAGAAATTTAAGAAATAATTTTTTTGGTTTTAAAATTACCTTCTTTGTATGTTTTTTATTACTTCTTTAAAGATGTGAAATTGTTTTTTGTTTGTTTTTCAATAAATAAAAAAAAATAATAAATGCTGAAAATAAAATTAATCGTGCTTATTTCAAGGGTTTTTCATGCTGTTTTAACTACTGAAAACCGTTTTTTTCGTGCTGAAAAATGGTCGCCCTAGTTATGACACAAGCGGATGAATCGGTTCTGGCGGTATTCGAGAGAAAAATACTCCTTAAATTACACAAGGGAACAAAATTTAACTTTTTGAGTGTTGTTTGGAATTCGATAGCTGTTTTTTACTAATTTGGGGTCGCTGAATTCAAATCTAATCTCCATTTTTCTCCATCAGCTCGAATTTTTAAGTTACAGGTACTAATCGTATTTTCGACTTTTTTCCAAAAAATTATAGTTCAAAAAATCATAATTTTTTTTTCATAAGCCGGATTTTAAAATTTTATTTTTTTATTAAAGATATCGTTGTTACCTTTGAAAAAAATCAAATTTTTTAATATTACAAAAAAAAAAAAAAAAATTACACATTTTAATTTTCTTCACGCTGAAAGTTAATCGGTTGGGGACAAATTGTTATTTTTATTAGCTTTATTGAATATCATATTAAGATAGCTTTCTAAAACATGTATGTACATAATAATCGATTGAAAATTGAATGAGTTATGCTAAATTCGGTGATAACAGATTTTTCGCAATTTTTTGTTTTTACCCAAAAAAAATTAAAATTTTGTATTTTTAAAAATCATGACAAATTTGCAAATTTATTTATAGTTTAATTTTTAGTTTTGCCTCCTATTACAATATTAATTAACAGACCAAATTTAATTAATCGGCAGGTTTCAATTTGGAAGTTAAGGAAGAAATATTAATTTTCCAAAAATAGGTAATTTTGTATGGGAGGTACCAGAAGGGGTGATCCGATATAGTGCAAATTCATTCCTGATTTATATTTTCATAACCGTAAAACTTCCGCATAGTCTGACTGAATTCAGTGTACTTACAAAAAAGATATGTATGTAAGACTATTGGGGTGAGTTCGGTCATTTGTATGGGAGGTACCAGAAGGGGTATGGCAACGCTTTCGGTTTTTCTGGGGTTTGTCTACTTTTGCAAGATAAATAAACTGACCAAATTTCAATATCCTCCGGTAGTCTGTTTGGCAGCTATCGAAGATATATTAATTATCAAAAAATAGGTAATTTTGTATGGGAGGTACCAGAAGGGGTGGGGCTATTCTGCCCATTTACAATCCCATAAGTTCGTTTCGAAAAATATTAATACTGATAAATTTTCATAGCGATCCGTTAAGGTTTGCTCGAGTTACACTTTCACAAACATATTAATAAATGTTATTTTTGTATGGAAATCGTGATTTTTGTAAATTTAGTTATCTCAGTAAATTGTTGACAAAATCAAAAGTTGTGCAGATATTTTAATGAAATAAAGCTCATTTGATTCACACTATATTAAACTAAATGTTTTAAGACAAACACTGTGATTTTTGTTGCAATAATTTTTTTTATGAATTTTTAAAAAACAAAAATTTTTTTTTTTTTGTAAATTTTTTGTTTTATTTTTTAAAACTACAACGATATCTCTGAAACTACTAAGCCAAATTAAAAACAATGTAGGCACGGATTAAAGATAATTTTGTTGGCGAGTTTAAGTTTTTTTTTTTAATTGAATATGGTGAACCGTTTTCAAGTTATTTAAATATTTGTAGTGGAAGTGCCTTAGTTATGGACATAACGGTACATCGCGAAAAGTCGAGCTGATACAAAAAAACCAAGTGCAGATTTGGATTCAGCGTCCCAAATTACCTTTAAAACAATATTCAGTTCTTAAACAACAAATACCTTGTTCCCTTGTGTTATCGTTAACGGAGAGTATCGGCGTCGTATGAATCATGAGCTGTACGATCTGTACACTGACATTGACGTAGTCAGGCGCATTAAGGTGCAACGGCTGCGTTGGATAGGTCATGTTGTACGCATGGAAGAAAATGCTCCAGCTCCTAAAGTCTTAGACAATGAACTCGATGAACGGCGCAGAAGAGGGCGACCAAAACTCCGTTGGAAAGACCAGGTTACTGAGAACCTTACAGAACTTGGTGTGACTAACTGGAGAAGAAGCGTAGAAGATCGAGGCGCTTATAATATTTTTCTACGTGCGGTATATAATCCAAAGAAGTGCCGGCTAAGTAAGAAGTTGCAAACTAAAACTTTGAAGTAGTCAGTGAGATTATCTACCACGATACCGCCATAAACAAAACAAACAAAATCAGTTTTGATATAAAAGATATAAGAGGAACAATCCTGGTTAATAGATGCTACTTTGGAGAAAGTATTCTGTTTAAAAATAAAGCCACCGCTCGTCAGAAAAAAAAACACACTCTACGAGTAACTGAAACTACCCATACCGACATACGGTAAAGAAGAATGGGTACTTGCGAAAGCAGTACTTCCCAGCAAAATATGTTGTTACAAAGAGCCAATTAAAGCATAGCCGCGAATAACATTTTAAAAGCAATTTTTAGCAAAACCCGATTTTCGTTAGCAGATTACGCTTAGCGTGACCCTCAATCTAGCTAGGTCATTTTGTGAGAATGGATGAAGATGTTCCAGCTAAAAAACTAATTCAATTTGTGTCCGAAATTGGAGAAGAAACGCAAAACAACGGTTCGTCTGAAAATCAATTATATGTTCGGTTGAAGGAACTAACGTTTCGTAATAGTGACCAAAGAAAAAGAAGAAGAGAAATACAAAAATCAGCATTGAGAACCTAAAAATTAAATTAAAAAAACTTACAAGGAGAAAAAACCAGTACAGAAATTTCAGTCAGTTAAACTGACCGATAAATACCATCACCCAATATAAGATATTGTTTAAGTCTTGAGTTATTGAAATTAAACGATTTGTAATTAAAACCAGTTAAAAAGTTTCAGTCGGGCAACCCGACTTACATTTACCTTTACCCTCAGTAAAACAAATAATTTTCTATTAAATTGATATTATTACTCGATTTCGAAAGTGGGCGGAGTGGTACATTTGTATGGGAGGTACGAGAAGGGGTGTGGTTAGGCTTTCAGATTTATTCTCCATAACTTTATCCTGTTATAGCTTTACTAATTACAGAATTTGGGCACGATTGCGTTGGGTGTACTGATATTATTACTACATCCCTAAAGTGGGCAGAAAGGTACATTTGTATGGGAGGTACCATAAGGGGCGTCGCTAGACTTCCAATTTTTTGGAATTTGGGCACCATCGTGTCGAGTGTATTGATATTATTACCCTATTTCTAAAGTGGGCGGAGTGGTACATTTGTATGGGAGGTACCAGAAGGGGCGTGTCTAGACTTCCAGATTTTTTCTCCAAAACTTTATCCTGCTTGAACTTTACCAAATACAGAATTTGGGCACGATCGCGTTAGGTCTTTTAATAATATTAATCGATTTCTAAAGTGGGCGGTACCAGATGTGTATGGGAGGTACCAGATGGGGCGTGGATAGACTTCCAATTATTTTCTCCAAAACTTTATCCTGTTATAGCTTTACTAAAAATAGAATTTGGGTACGATCACGTTTAATTTATTGATATTATTTCTCCATCTCTATAGTGTTCGGAAAGGTAGATTTGTATGGGAGGTACCAGAAGGGGCGTGGCTTGGCTTTCAAAATTTTTTCTAAAACTTTATCCTGTTATAGCTTTACTAAATACAGAATTTGGGGACGATCCCGTAGGGTGTATTGATATTATTACTCGATTTCTAAAGTGGGCGGAATGATGTATTTGTATGGGAGGTATCAGAAGGGGCGGGGCCATGTAGCCCATTTGCAACACCGTAAGTAGTTTTGAGAAAATAATAACTCGTGCAAAATTTCAAAACATTTGGTTGCGTCTTTCGAAAGTTATCGTGCGAACCAGCCGGACAGCCAGACAGACAGACGGACATGGCTCAAATGACTTAAAAAGTCACGAATCGAATTTGGTTCAAAGAAACCTAGGGTCTAAAGTGACTCCTTCTATGTGTTACACTTTTGGGTCGTATCAAATGATATATACCCTCATCCCTAAGGGTGATGGTATGAAAACCTACATTTGAAATGAATGAACCCCCGAAATACTAGAGGGTTATTGCATAGTGAAAAAACTATCCCCAAAAATTTGTTTTTGGGGCTCATTTCATTAAGAGATTGTTTCGTTAAGAAATAACCCAATATAAGATATTGTTGAAGTTTTGAGTTTTTAAAATTAACCGATTCTTAATTAAAATTCCTTATGTATTATGATATGCGTGCTTGAGAAGCGTAAACGGCTGTCGATAGGACTTTCGATCAGTTATTTATATGGGAGTTACCAGAAAAGGTGTGTCAAATAGTTAGGATTTCTCAGGTTTTGCCTCCTATTACAAGATAAATCAATTACATAGATCATTTAAAATCTTACCTCCTGGATTTTTTAATTGTGAATTGGAAGTAAACACTATTTGCGTCATTCATTCCAATAAGATAAAATGAAGACGTGCGTCACGGAAATGTTGCCTGTCCTAAAATGTGAACCTCACCACAACATAATGCATATCAAATGAATAAATTTAAAATAGAAATTGTCCTTAATAGTTTGTCTTATAGTGTAAGTTTGTCAAGATGTAAGTTTTCGGTGGAAAGTTTATTAAGAGCCTATGAGTACCTTAAGCTGATACATTTATAATGTTTTAAAAAAGTTTGTACTATATCACTGGCCAGCTTGAAACTCTTTACTCAGTACCTAAAGTGATAGCTTGCTTATTCCACCTTTTAGCAACATCTCATGCTACATCAACTTTGAAGACACATTATAAAATATATGTTAATCATTATACACAAAAAAATCCCCGAAGTATGTTGTAAAAAATACCACGTCAAATCACATTATATGCGTCAAATAGAAGTCAACAAAAAGGCAACGTAAATAGCTTATTCCAGTATAAATTAGAAATTATTTATAGCTTTTCAAAACTAGCTTAGTTGTCAGGCAGTCAGTGAAACAAACATATGCAATGTATGGAAGTGAGTTTAATATAAAAATTAGTTTGTTGGTATGTTACTAACACCACCTACCAACCGATCAGTCAATAGCCTAGAGTTCGATTTGAAAAATCTCTCACATTTTGAAATTAAATTAACATCACACAACAATCAATTTACACTGATCGTAAAATTTCAAAATGAATAACGATTTTTAGCAAATTTAATTATTCAATGACTCCCCCAACTCGAACATTGAAATTATTATTAAATACGCGCGCGTCATTCAGACTACATCAAAGTGAATATGGATGGTAGTATGAAAAAGTTTTGAGTATTTTTGTTGTACAACGATCCCTTATTTTATACGATCTTCTTAGACAGGTGCAAATTAAAAATACAAATTTTTCATATTAATACAAAGATTAAATGTGTTAACAGGGCTTTTAAACTGGAGAGATAATTTTAGGTCTAGCATTTTCCATATTCCTCTAAGTGACGCAGTCAAAGTAAAATACGAACTCAATATTTGATTTCACTACAACAAAAAAGTTAACATTTGTAATAAATTCGGAAGTTGTTTGTTGAAATGATAATTATTGGTTTGCGCAGTAAAATATTGTAATTATGGCTGTGCGGTTTAGTCGGTCATAAAATGTTTATCATAGCTGGTGCGAGTGAGAAAACGTATAAGCTTATACATAGAAATATTTTTTCAGTTTGACCAGTGAGGAAACGACATAAACTTACTTAGGGATATCGTTCCTGAGGAAGCGGCTGGTTAACATGATTAAAATGGATTGGATAACAAACCATTTTACGAAAGAAAAATCACCGCAGGCGAAAATGTTTTAGGTAATTTTATTTGTGTGAAGATATTTGCACAAAAAAAAATTCGTAAAGGGGCTCCTATACAAAAACCAACTTTTATGAAATTGGCTCCTAGTGCTCTAACTGCCACAAAGGTAGCCCTAGAGGAGTAAAATGTAGGATCGACCCCAATATATTTGCAACACCAACAGTTTCTCAGAGCATATCTACCCTCTACCATAAATTCTTAAGGTGGCCCCCATAATTTTTTTTTTTAAATCAGCTCCTGCCGCTCCCATGGTGCCTCGTGGAATGCCTCCTGTATAAAAATACAGGTTTTGTAGACGGTAATATACATTATGTATATCAAGAAATCAATAGTACACCGAATATTTTTTAGATTACATATTACGGCTTTGGGCTAATATTCGCGGCAATCACTATGATATAAGCGCCTTCAGCAAAATGTATTAAATATTAATAAATAACACTTTGTCCATGATATTTTATTTGAGAAGCAAACATTATGTTTTGCTATTGTCAAGCCCTAACCCGTTAATAACCAATTAACATGATACTATTGTCATTGTATCTCCCCCATATGTGTGTGCTTTTTTTTCTCTATTCTATTTATTTTATTTTAATTGACTGTCTCCGCAGCGCCATTGCCAGCCAGCACAGTGGACGACGGCACGTCTCCACCATTAGGCGTAATTGAAGTTACTTTTGTTGATTTCAAAACAATAGATCAATATTTGTTCTAGCGCTATTTTGTAATTAGTATGTAAATTGAAGTAATCAATTACTTTGCATGAAACTCCAAAGCGTTTTCATTCATGAGACATCTTATCATGCAATCCGAGTTGTCGAGGCTGTAAAGTTAGGGTTGTAACAGCCCGCATCTTTAAGCTGTCCGAAACTAAAATTTACATTGACGTGCGTGCGTATTGTGTCGAATATAGAGAGATATTCTCTAAATTGTTTAGAAACAAAAAGAACTAATAATAGAAACAGTTAAATACGTTTTAATTGCTTATTATTAAGTAAATTATTTTATAATGATTTTGTAGTTCTTGTACATGCCGAATATCTGTCCGCCTGTTTGCTGTGGGAATTATCAGCACACGACTCGGTGTGCAAGAGAGTGTGGAATGGGAGATTGCCGGCTGTGTTTGCGCTGTTTAAAATACTTTGCACTGTGGTTTGCTTTGCTGGTATTTTTATAATAAAGTATGAGTTACAAAATTTGTAATATAAATGAGAACTAAGGAAGATAGATTAAATAGAATTTGAAAATAATCGAATTATAAACAAATTAATGTAAAACATGTACAGAAATTTCAGTCAGGTAAACTGACTGATAAATATCATCACCTAATATAAGACATTGTTTTAGTATTGAGTTATTGAAATTAATAGATTTTTAATTAAAATTAATAATTCGACCAATTTTCATTACTCCCAAGTGTCCGTTTGGAAGTTATGGGAGAAATATCAATTTTCCAAAAATAAAAAAAATTTGTATGGGAGGAACCAGAAGGCGTAAACCGATATAGTCCATATTCATTCCTAAGTCCAATTTTCATAAGCGAACATCATGCGCAAAATTTGAGTGAATTCAGTTTACTTACAAAAAAGATAAGTATATAAAACTATGAGGGTCAATTCTGTCATTTATATGGGAGGTACCAGACGAGGTGTGGCAAAGGTTTCGATTTTCTTAGTGTTTGTCTACTATTGCAAGATAAATAAAGTGACCTTATTCAAATATCCTCCGATAGTCTGTTTGGCAGTTGTGATAGAAATATTTATTACCCAAAAATAGGTAATTTTGTATCGGAGGTTCCAGAAGGGGTGGGGCAATTCTGCCCATTTACTATCCCATTCGTTCGTTGCGAAAAATATTAATACTGGTAAATTTTCATACCGATCCGTTAGGGTTTACTTGAGTAATCCTGCTCACCAGCCATCCAGCCAGACAGACGGCCATAGCTCAATCGTCTTAAAAAGTCCTGAAATGAATTTAGTCTTAAGATACGTCGGGTCTAACACGTCTCCTTTTATGCGTTACACTTTTTTCGTATCAAATGATATATACCCTCATCCTTAAGGTTGATGGTATAAAAATAAGTATGAAGTAGATATGTAGTATGAAATAGTTATAAACTTCAAAAACCTGAGTCAAATCATTTCCTGACCTAATAAAACAAATGTTATTGGATAAGAGTAATAAAACCCCAATAATGCAGATCGGTGAGTTGCTACGTCTTTTGATTTTCTGGGTCCTTTTTTTATAATTCATAATTAGGGTCAACAAAAGTATGCATACTTGAATATGCAAATGCATATTACAGCTCTAACGGCATGTTTGGGGGTCTATGCATATAAAAGCATATTTTGGAGCTTTTACTATTTTTTTTTTAATTTTCATATATATGTTTTGCAGTATAGACAACACCTGTTTATTTCATTAAGATTTGAAAATAATCTCTATAATTTTTCACAACTGAGGACGCCGTTCTTTTGTTACAGAATTATTAATAATAAATAAATATCTTCTACAAAGGCTGCATTTTTTAAGGTATGTTTTTCCGGTACTAACTAGTTGAAATATTCTTTTTTTGTTTAGACTAAGGATTCGTCGTCAAGATTTTAATGAGCTTTTCCTAGCGTTGCGTTGCCACCAGTTCCATCGATTACTCGTTGGTATAGTTGGCAGAAATTGTCACAGTACTATTTAAGGAACGTTAGGGAATTTGTGGAATAGCGCAACAGTGAGGAGACTGAAGAAATGCGTACTTCCAAAGAGAAAAAGTAAAATAGCGCTTTCCTTTTTTTACGTTGAAACAATAAGCGGTGGGACATTTTACTAAAAGTTGGACTTTGCAACTTCCTCGGAAACCTTAAAAAAAACTTAATTTCCCTTTACACCCCATGAATGAGGTATGGGATAGCTTCTCGCGTTGTTGTGAACTAACACGCTTTCTATTTTTAGATTCACAACTAACGGCATCTACTTGTTTATCGATGAATGTAAATGTCACTGTTTGAGAAGCTCTTACTAGACACGCCGATTGACTCGAGACTAATACTGCGAAGTTGCTGTCGACAACATTCGAGGGGAGCCGACAATGAAAGAAATTTTTTTTTTCTTTTAAGATGACTGGAGCCAAGAGTTGAACCTGTGATCTCCCGCATGGTAGTCGCGTGTTCTAACCACTATGCCACGGCCGGTCCCAACCTAAGTCCCATATAATTGTAAAAAAAAATGCCGGTTTTTCACATAAAAATACTAGGCAAGTTTTACACTTCCTTTCACAAAACATCTTCTTAAAATCACATACATATTTTCATAAACAGAATATTGTTCAAGATTATGTGACAAAGATTATAGTGAAGGGGTATACATAATATTTATTATACATTAAGAGATTAAGTACGGCATTGAATTTAGCACGACTGAAATATGTATAAAGAGCTGTTAGTCAAAAAACCTCATGCCATTTTTTTACATTAGAGCAACTAATCAAAAGTCTGAATCTTATACATGTAATGTAAATAATAACTTTGTTTGATTTTTAACAATTTATAAATTTGTATTAGAAATAAATTTAATTCAGTGAATAAACTTTACTACAAGTCAAAATCGATTATGTATTTTTTATCAGTTTTAAAGACTTTTTTAAAAGTTTTTCTTGCTTATCTAATGCGCATATTTTTAGTTTTTCATGCATATTTGTGTTGGCCCTGTTCATAACAGATTTGACTTCACGATCAATGTGCTAAACTTAAAACCTTTTACCTTTCTCGATTTTTTACAAATTTATGCATTTTTTTTTTGGAAATTGTTGCTTCTTTTTAGATGACTCAAAAACTATTCATCAGAGTATAACATTCTATATCCTATCCAACT
The DNA here is from genome assembly GCA_964034835.1 of Muscina levida. NCBI lineage: Eukaryota > Metazoa > Arthropoda > Insecta > Diptera > Muscidae > Muscina > Muscina levida. The sequence continues at coordinate 48,763,930 of OZ035881.1, read as the reverse complement.
TATGTCAAAGGTCATAGATAACCAGTAAGAAAGTTTCATTCGGAAAACCCGACTTACATATACCCTCACTATCAGTAAGGTATACAATTTGCTAGTATATTGATGTTATTACTCGAAAGGGGCGTGGCCATGTAGACTATTTGCAATACCGTAAGTAGTTAATATTAACTGGTGCAAAGTTTCAAAACATTTTGTTGCGTCTGTCGAAAGTTGTCGAGCGAACCAGCCAGACAGACAGACAGACGGACGGACATGGCTCAAACAATCATTGGCTCTAAAATAATTCCTTCTATGTGTTACACTTTTCGGTCGTATCAAATGATATTATATATACTCTCCTACCCGTAAGGTGAGGGTATAAATATAGAAAACGAACCCATATGGTAAATATTTCTGACTGTAGCGTTTTAGCCAATGTAATTTTCTACACTTTCAAATAACTCAAAAGCAGAAAAAACTTTTAAGTCATCTTGTCTTCTATAAATAAAAACATTGATATTTAAATATAATTGAAAATTTTAACTTTTTCTTAATTCCAATGCAGATAATTCAAGAGAAACTACAAGATATATCATACACTCAGTGTCTCCCTTGTATAATTAATATAATACATGTCGTAAAATACTGTTCCTAGTATTAACTCATACTTAATGGATATAATTGTATAAAAGTTTTTTGTTTTTGTAATATTGTATTTTTCTGTTTGTTTCTAGGAAAGTACATAGATACTATAAACCGGTTAACTCTAATAGTTGACACTTTATATTGAAATGTTTATCATAATCCGTATACACAAACGTGCATATTTATTATAATATTTTATGAATATTTATACAAATGTAGCGAACAATTACAAAAGATCCAAAATATTGTGAAAAAAAAAAACAAACTAACATAAGAAGTAATTGTCCGTCTGTCCATCTGTCTGGTAAGTATCTAATTGTACGCTCGAAGTACCAGCTATTTTTTTGTCTTATTTCAATTATTTACAAACTGTCTATCAAATATTCATAATTAACTATACGTTATAACATGACACGTAATGCGTGAATTTATGTGAATAGTCGTCAATTGAAAATGTAAAAAAAAAAATTTCAATAAGTTCGAATATTGCGCACAGTGTTCAGCCATTAAATTATAAACAAAAAACTTTTCTTGCTTACAAAATTTCAGTTGACCAAATAAATGAGAATATATATGAAAAATAAAGCATATGTTCGATTAACGTAACATATTTAAGACAGACCGGACATCTGTCATAAAAGTGCTAGATACCACAACCGAGACCGAAATTTGACGATTATAATTCATAAATTACTATTTAAATTATTCGCGTGTGCGAAATGATCAAGCACATTTATTGGCGTCGTTTAATTTATACATTCACAAGTATATTCATTGAAAGTGGAAAGGAGGGTTTATGATAGCGAGAAAGTATTCTGCAGAAACTCTCTATTAAAAGGCTGACAGTTAATTGATATAAATACTAAAATCAGTGGAATTTTACATATTCTCACAATAGAATTGTAAAGTTTCCGTTAGGTGTTAAAACAAAGCTGTTGACAAAATTGAAACAAACTTCTTGGAGCGGAATGTGTATACACAATACCTTCTCAAAGAATGTCTTCGGCATAGGTCTTTAAAGAATGGTTGGAGGGAGATATTTCCGAACGGAAAGAGAAGGTCTGTTTCAGACATGTGAAAACAAGGCCCGATGACATGATGTCGGACATCGTTTTGCAGAATGATATTCACGTAATGCTTAGCAGTCTGCATAGTCATTTCTGATCCAGTCAAGAATTTTTATCATTAAGTCTTATTTTTTTTAAGCACAGAGACTTTCCAAAACTTCACAACCATTAGCTTGCAAGGGATATTATTGCTTCGATGTTCAGGTTGTACAATTTTTATAATAAACAGACTGAACAAAACATAAACCAAATGATGAAGACGTAGTGCATGCCGGATTATTAAATGGTTGCCAAACCAACAACAAAAATCATGTTAAAAGAAAATGTTTTTAGCAAATGATTTCATAAATTTGAATGCTTGTGAATCTTTGTATGCATATACAAACTGCAAGTGCAACATCTTCCAAACAAAACTGGTTTCAATAAAAACATAAAAAAAACAAAACAGACCGCACAAAATACAAATCAAGATGATGTAGATTATAAATTTTCTGAATGAAGAGAAATTTGTAACAAAAATTGTAGGAAAAAATTTAGACAGCTTAAAGTTTGTAAGCAAATTTTAAACAGCGAAAAGAAAACAAATATAAAAAAACAATGACTTATAGAGAAAACAAAGTAGACTAAAAAATGCCAAACTGGTGGTACCAACTGTGCGTGTGAGACTCACTCCAGAGACATTAACTAGACACTGATCGGACGGGGTAGAATTTTGCAAAAATATTTTGGACAAGCCAAATGAACTGGTTAAGCAATCAATAGTGGTGCTATTAAGATTAGAGCAATTTCATTGGGACGGGTGTGACCATGTTACTCATTTGTTATTTAAAAAAGCTGTGATTACCAAGGATGTTAAGCTTTACAACGTTTAGTAAGAGGTAAACTCTGAAAAAACTTGATTTCTACTCAGAATGTCCATTAAAAGACTTCTACGGGTTTGACCTTAGCAAACACTCCAGAAACATTAACTAGAAGCTGATCAGACGGAGTAGAATTATGCAAAAAAATTTGGAATTTTCCGCTAACAAAATGGCAATTGATTAAGCAGACAAATATTAAGACTTGGCCAATTCCATTGGGACGGGTGTGACCATGTTACTCACATTTTAGGTAATAATATATAAATAAAAAAACGTATTATTTAAAAAAGGTGTGTTTAACATGGATGTTAAGTTTTAAAACACTTAGTAAGAGGTGAACACTGAAAGAAGTTGATTTCTGCTCAGAATGTCCATTTAAAGACTACGACGGGTATGACCTTAGGAGTTTGAGATTTTACAAATTTATGACTTCTGTAAAATTTTCCGTAGAAAGTGCACAATTATTTTGATGTAGGTAATTGTTTATACTGTTTTTGATTGGGTTAACTACATAATGTTCGCAAAAAAACTAATGTTTTTAATAAAAAAACATTTTAGAAAATAAGACGGGTGTGACTTAGTAAAAAAAAAACTTAACTTATATGTAAACATATAATAAAATAATAAAGCATATATTTATTCGTTATCTGTACTATTATATACATCATTGTACTACAGAAGAGTATGTTTTAAGAATTTTTTATTAATTTAAAATAAGTATGTACAGCGAACAAACACAGAGACTGCATCTGATCTTTTAAAGCTATGCTATGTATACAAATACATTGGATAGTTCCTATCATCGATACATATATTATTATATCCAGGGAAATACGTCCTTATAACATTTTAGCAATCTAGCTCCACCCATATGTAGGTAAATATCTAAATGACCATGTGAACTCCCTAGACCTAGCGGCGTAAGCTTCTTACTTGCCAAAGAAGCTAAGAAGGCTCCTATTACATAGCAGCCATATTCAGATAGTTTCATTTCTACGTGACTTTGCACTCGTGCACGCGCATCCAATGTTATGCCCCCACGGAAGTCTCTGTATCCAAAGATAAAGAAGTCTTTTACATCCTTCTGGACAGGACAATAAAGGCCACACCTAGTGGCGACATTATTATTCCAACCGGCTAATTTAACGCACAAGTGTGTCCAGATAACACTAATATGAAAAATAAGAAACGAACTGGGACAAATGAACGAGAATGGATAACTTTTCACTGGAGCCTGTGCAAATAACGATCTCACTATCGGCGGCACTTTATTCCCTCACAGGGACGTACACAAAGTAATATGGGTTTCCCCGGATCCTGGAATCTGGCGACAATGAACACAGTCTCTGCCAAGACGATATGACGTAGTCAAACTTAAGTCCACTCATGTACGCGAAATCTACATCGATTCCTTGAGGACTAGATATAAAGGTGTATCTAACAACTGTAGAAGGCAGTAAGTAAATGAAATCAAAAACATTTTTTCAGAGAGAGCGAAACAACATCTCGGTTACCCGTCACGTAAACGTTAAGTGTGGATATCAGACTATACCCTGCAACTTACTGAAGACAAAAGTCGCTTGAAAGGCGCCATTAACGCTGCCCGAACTAGAGTCTCAAAATCATGTCTACAAGCTCAATGCAACCTTAACCACCTGATAAAATCATGTCTGCGGCGAGACAAGAGCGTTTGGACGAAAAACATGGCCTCTGAAGTCCAGGCTGCTGCCAATACACACAGTAGTAGAGATTTGTAATCCTGTGCAAAACAAATTTCAGGGAATGCTCGTAAAACCACATACCCTCTAAAAGATTCGAATGGGGGAACTGCCTCATCCTACTACTATGCTGACTGTCAATTCCGCATGAAATTAGAGCTTCCAATAGAACTAAGGGAGGGAGTCATAATTAAGCTTCCCAAGAAAGGCGATCTTACAGAATGTTAAAACTGGAGAGGCATAACGCTCTTAACTATGGTCAACAAGGTGTTAGCCACAATAATCTACGTGTGATTGTCATCCTTGCTTGCAGTATATCCTCGCATTGAACAAGCCGGTTTAAGATCACAACGAACTTGCACTTGTAATGTAAAAAGTCCAAGAAACATAGTGGAACAATCTGTGGAATGGCGATCCACACTATATCTTATTTTCATTTGATACTCTTCATCATCAGGCGAAGAATTCTAACAGCCGAGTGCTACATGAACGTTTGTTGAGCAACCCAATTGGTGTAACAACTAAAATACGGCAGATATGTATTTTATCACATGGGGTAGGAACAGTCGACTGGAAGATCTGGACTATGCGGATGATATTTGTCTGCTCCCCCACAACTACTCTGATAAATCAGCCAAATTTTATCAAGAACACCATATAGCATCCAATGTTAAACTGCACATTAACATAAGCAAGACAAAGGTTCTACGCATGAACACGGGTACAATATTGAACTGTCACTGTCAACAATATGGAACTCGACAAATTTTCAGTCTTTTTGCTATCTGGGGAGCATTATATCCTCCACCTGTGTATCACGTAAGGATATTGCAAATCGCATAAAAAAGGCATATTAGTCCTTTGGAGCACTGAAGAAAGTATAAAAATCTCCCCAAATACACCTTAACACTAAACTCCGCCTTTTCTCTTCGAAGTTAAAATCTACACAACTATATGGCTGTGAGTCATGGAATTGCACAGCAGGTGACGATGTTGACTTGTTATTTTTGGGGTTGTCATGGTCATCTGGAAATCACCTCTCCTTTAACTGGCTCGAATTTCATCCAGATACCTTAATCCGTTCAAAAGTTACAGAATTAATACCACAAAAAAAAATTGTTTTGGCACCACTGTGCCATTGCGCCGTGATATTTATCTCGTATGATGTTGTGGAAACAATATTGCTTTATTTAATGTAACACACATAAACACAATATAAATACCAACTAAAGTCGTTTTTCTCACATTCATTTGAAATATGTATCTACATAAATAAGTTAAACAGGAAAATATAAAATTTTTGGGAAAAATAATAATAAGAGATTTTTAGATTTTTTTTCGGAAAACTTATTTTTCTGCAGAAAAGATCCATTTAGACAGAAGTTTCTTAAAGCGTACGCTTCCAATGAGATATAACACGATATATTATCTCTACGATTTGATAGTGGAATCATGGGGCAAAGAAACGTAATTTCTACAAAATAGCGCAAAATGGAGTAAAATACAAAAAATTGTTTCATCATTAAAAAAGGATCAGCTAGGATATCGATTCAGGATATCGTTTTTGTTGTCTTGTGTATACAGAAAATAAGAAAAGCATTGAATTTGAAAATTGTATTTGAAGTATGATTTATGTTATTAAAATGCTGAACTTCTTGAGGTTTTTTCACCTTTTCCCACTATTCCGCTTTTGTGCTACTTAAGCGCTGTCAGTGTTCAATAAGGTAATAAGGTGTATAAGGTAATCGTTTAGTGAAAGCTGAGTTTTGAATAAAAATCGGACAAGTTGAGGTGCTCCTTCTTGTTCCTCCTATACAAATTAAGCATTATCCCGAAAATCAATCATTTCCATTCACCAAAAGCGTTGTTATTATAAGAAATATCTATTTCTGACCGGGGTTCAACAAAGACTAAGAACTTAGACAAACAGAAAAAATGTTAAATTTTGTTCAAGTCGGTTTTTTTAACAGTGGGTTTAGGACACTAAAGCTTCAAAAAAGTGAACACAAACTCGTTGAATACGAATATCTCACTGCTCTCTTTCGTAAGTATAATATAATATAAAATGTGTCAGCCCTGGTGCATACCCTTATAAACATTTTTATCTTAGTTTCATACTAATCTAATAAGCACGACGATCTGCCACACTTACAAATGTCTTTATTTATTAAACACCTTTTGACACGTTAATTTGTTGCATAAACACTAATCGTAGTGACTGATCAGATCAAACAGATCTGTGTGTGTATCATACTAAAAATTCTAAAAATGATTAACATTTTAAAAGTATGTTAAAGTTATAAATAGTAATAATAAAATATGCGAGGGTCTTATGCAAAAACTTATATAAAGATAAAAATAAATTGTATTTAAATTCCTACAAATAATATTGTAATTCAAAAAGTAAACAATTGGTTTGTAGATTGATTACACAGTGCAACACACTTTTTCGGGGGTGAACCAAACCAATATCAAACGATAGCATTTGACCTCAGTAACAAAACCCTAAACTCCATTTTGCTCCACTACGTCACAATTTTTTATACCATCACCCTTAGGGATGAAGGTATATATCATTTGATACGAGCCAAAAGTGTAAAACATAGAAGGAGTGACTTTAGACCCTAGGTTTCTTTGAACCAAATTCGATTCATGACTTTTTAAGTCGTTTGAGCCATGTCCGTCTGTCTGTCTGTCTGTCTGTCCGGTGGCTATCCGGCTGGTTCGCACGATAACTTTCGAAAGACGCAACCAAATGTTTTGAAATTTTGCACGAGTTATTATTTTCTCAAAACTACTTACGGTATTGCAAATGGGCTACATGGCCCCGCCCCTTCTGGTACCTCCCATACAAATACATCATTCCGCCCACTTTAGAAATCGAGTAATAATATCAATACACCCTACGGGATCGTCCCCAAATTCTGTACTTAGTAAAGCTATAACAGGATAAAGTTTTGGAACAAATTTTGAAAGCCTAGCCACGCCCCTTCTGGTACCTCCCATACAAATCTACCTTTCCGCCCACTATAGAGATGCAGAAATAATATCAATAAATTAAACGTGATCGTACCCAAATTCTATTTTTAGTAAAGCTATAACAGGATAAAGTTTTGGAGAAAAAAATTGGAAGTCTATTCACGCCCCATCTGGTACCTCCCATACACATCTGGTACCGCCTACTTTAGAAATCGATAAATATTATTAAAAGACCTAACGCGATCGTGCCCAAATTCTGCATTTGGTAAAGTTTAAGCAGGATAATGTTTTGGAGAAAAAATCTGGAAGTCTAGACACGCCCCTTCTGGTACCTCCCATACAAATGTACCACTCCGCCCACCTTAGAAATAGGGTAATAATATGAATACACTCGACACGATCGTGCCCAAATTCTGTATTTTGTTATGTTATAACAGGACAAAGTTTTGGAGAAAAAATTAGAAGTCTAGCGACGCCCCTTATGGTACCTCCCATACAAATGTACCTTTCCGCCCACTTTAGGGATGTACTAATAATATCAGTACACCCAAGGCAATCGTGCCCAAATTTTGTAATTAGTAAAGCTATAACAGGATAAAGTAATGGAGAATAAATCTGGAAGCCTAACCACACCCCTTTTCGTACCTCCCATACAAATGTTCCACTCCGCCTACTTTAGAAATCGAGTAATAATATCAATATAATAGAAAATTATTTGTTTTACTAAGGGTAAGGGTAAATGTAAGTTGGGTTGCCCGACTGAAACTTTCTAACTGTTTTAATTACAAATCGGTTAATTTCAATAACTCAAGACTTAAACAATATCTTATATTGGGTGATGGTATTTATCAGTCAGTTCAACTGACTGAAATTTCTGTACTGGTTTTACAGTGGTTTAAAGTTTGATTTTTTTGGTCAAAAGTCGAATCAAAGAATATGAAAAATCATCTGTAAAAATACGTTTGGGGTATTTCATGTCTTCGGAGACCTATATTAAAACAATCAGGGGAATATTTTCTCGGAACATTTTATCCCTCTAGCTGCCACCCGTATGGGACTTTTTCCCATACTAAAATGTTTCGAGGAAATATTCCCCGGAAAATTTTAATGTAGGTCTCCGAAGACATGAACTATCCCAAATCTATTTTTACACATGATTTTTCATTTTCTTTTATTTTACATCTGACCAAAAAAATCTAACTTTAAACCACTGTAAACAAAAATTGTGACGTAGTGGAGCAAAATGGAGTTTAGGGTTTTGTTACTGAGGTCAAATGCTATCGTTTTATATTGGTTTGGTTCACTCCCGAAGTGCGTTGCACTGTTTGCTCAAAAATAGACTTTTTAACATTTTATTAGGATTTTATTTTGGAACCTTTGACTCGTAGAGGTTATATGTCTTCGGTGACTCTTAGTGAAATTTTCCGGAGAATATTTCTATTAAAGATTCTAATCCTTGACCTCCGTCCAAAGTTGACTTTTAAAAAGTTTTTTAAAATTGGGCCAAAAAAGTCCCATACGGGTGGCAGCTAGAGGGTTAAAATGTTCCGAGAAAATATTCCCCTGATTGTTTTAATATAGGTCTCCGAAGACATGAATTACCCCAAACGTATTTTTACAGATGATTTTTCATATCCTTTGATTCGACTTTTGACCAAAAAAATCAAACTTTAAACCACTGTAAAAAAAAAATTGTGACGTAGTGGAGCAAAATGGAGTTTAGGGTTTTGTTAATGAGGTCAAATGCTATCGTTTGATATTGGTTTGGTTCACCCCCGAGACAATGACCATCAAATTGTGTCATAGTGTTATTCGCTGTATCAAATTTACTTAAATAAATTATAACACCTAAATGTGATTGATGATTTTTAAACTAAGTTTAAACAGAGTTGTCCTTAATTTTAATATTGACAACGAATGCCCGGAAAACCCTTAAATTTCGTATTTAGGTCTCCACGAACTCGACATATATTGATTTTTATACCATCACCCTTAGGGATGAGGGTATATATCATTTGATACGACCCAAAAGTGTAACACATAGAAGGAGTCACTTTAGACCCTAGGTTTCTTTGAACCAAATTCGATTCATGACTTTTTAAGTCGTTTGAGCCATGTCCGTCTGTCTGTCTGGTGGCTGTCCGGCTGGTTCGCACGATAACTTTCGAAAGACGCAACCAAATGTTTTGAAATTTTGCACGAGTTATTATTTTTTCAAAACTACTTACGGTATTGCAAATGGGCTACATGGCCCCGCCCCTTCTGGTACCTCCCATACAAATACATCATTCCGCCCACTTTAGAAATCGAGTAATAACATCAATATACCCTACGGGATCGTCCCCAAATTCTGTATTTAGTAAAGCTATAACAGGATAAAGTTTTGGAAAACATTTTGAAAGCCTAGCCACGCCCATTCTGGTACCTCCCATACAAATCTACCTTTCCGCCCACTATAAAGATGGTGAAATAATATCAATAAATTAAACGTGATCGAAACCAAATTCTCTTTTTAGTAAAGCTATAATAGGATAAAGTTTTGGAGAGAAAAATTGGAAGTCTATCCACGCCCCATCTGGTACCTCTCATACACATCTGGTACCGCCCACTTTAGATATCGATTAATATTATTAAAAGACCTAACGCGATCGTGCCCAAATTCTGTATTTGGTAAAGTTTAAGCAGGATAAAGTTTTGGAGAAAAAATCTGGAAGTCTAGACACGCCCCTTCTGGTACCTCCCATACAAATGTACCACTCCGCCCACTTTAGAAATAGGGTAATAATATCAATACACTCGACACGATCGTGCCCAAATTCTGTATTTTGTTTTGTTATAACAGGACAAAGTTTTGGAGAAAAAATTGGAAGTCTAGCGACGCCCCTTATAGTACCTCCCATACAAATGTACCTTTCCGCCCACTTTAGGGATGTAGTAATAATATCAGTACACCCAACGCAATAGTGCTCAAATTCTGTAATTAGTAAAGCTATAACAGGATAAAGTTATGGAGAATAAATCTGGAAGCCTAACCACACCCCTTCTCGTGCCTCCCATACAAATGTACCACTCCGTCCACTTTCGAAATAGGGTAATAATATCAATACACTAAACACGATCGTGCCCAATTTGTGTTTTTTGTTATATTATAACAGGACAAAGTTTTGGAGAAAAAATTGCAAGTCTAGACACGCCCCTTATGGTACCTCCCATACAAATGTACCTTTCCGCCCACTTTAGGGATGTAGTAATAATATCAGTACACCCATCGCAATCGTGCCCAAATTCTGTATTCAGTAAAGCTGGAAGTCTAGACACACCCCTTTTCGTACCTCCCATACAAATGTACCACTCCGCCCACTTTCGAAATCGAGTAATAATATCAATATAATAGAAAATTATTTGTTTTACTGAGGGTAAGGGTAAATGTAAGTCGGGTTGCCCGACTGAAACTTTCTAACTGGTTTTAATTACAAATCGATTAATTTCAATAACTCAAGACTTAAACAATATCTTATATTGGGTGATGGTATTTATCAGTCAGTTTAACTGACTGAAATTTCTGTACTGGTTATAACAACAATTATTTTTTATTTTTGTGTATTTATCAAACACAAAAAGAAGTTTTATATTACCAATAATAATATTTTAATGTGTTACTATTCTAATAGCGTGTTAATTTGTTACAATTTATTACGAAATCTTCGAGATTGACTAAGTTTTCAAAAAAAAAGACCCTCGACAACAATTATCCCATAATTTGCTACATGAAAATCTGTCATAAGTTACATGATTTACAACATTTTATCGATTTGAAAATATACAACAATACCAATAAACAAAAACAACACAAAACATATGTTTACATGTAAAATTAATTATTGCTTCCACTTTTATAATATAGGTCCCAATAAACATTATAAACTTGCTATAAAATTACTATAAGCTTACATTAGTAAACATGATGTTTGGAAAATATTTATCGGAAACATTGTAACTTGTTAAGTTCCAATTATTGGATAAGCGAAAAGGGTCCCTTATTGTACAATTGTATTCATGTTTGGAAAATATTTGGAAATAAAATGATAATGCAATACATAATAAAGATGTTGGAAAGCTTGTAGTAAATTAATGTTTTCATTTATTTCCAAATTAGATATAAATTAATACATAAATTCACCACAAGCTTACCAACTTATTGATTATGCATTGCATTATTATGTTTATTTCCAAATATTATCCAAACATGAATACAATTGTACAATAAGGGACCCTTTTCGCTTATCCAAAAATTGGAACTTAACAAGTTACAATGTTTGCGATAAAGATTTTCCAAACATAGTTTACATTCCAAAGTAAATACAAAAATTATTTCAATTGATATTTATTAAAATTTATTATATTAATTAACATTCATTAATTGAAAATTAAATAAAAATTTAAGTTAACATATTATTTTGTTATTTTATAAATATTTACATTATTAATTCATATATTAAAATTAAATGTTTTATATATTAATATTATATACATACATATAATTATTAAAATTTATTAAGTCGTATTTATTATTCCGTATCCGCGTTGTTTTTGTCTATTTTTGACAATCTGGAAAAATGATTTGGATTCCTGAGCGAAATGGCCTTCATCCAAGCCACGCTTTATTGTAGGATCTATTCAAAAGTTAAAAAATAATTTTGATATTATGTGTGTTGTAATTAATTACTTTTTTTGGTCGCTGTATCCAAAGCTACTTTTTTTCTGCTGTTCCCATTTTTCAACGAATTCGTCCTTTAGTATTTTACGGCAGCAGTTCTTCACAAATCGACCACCATTTTTTTAAATTTAAATATTATTTCACCACTTTATTCGGTACACTTTTTTATATTTATAAGGCATTTTACCTTTTACACGAAACACGTCAATTATTCAGAAGCAACAAACGATACTAAATGCAAAGACGAAACGAAATTTGTAAATAAAAAATAAAAAATATTATCTGACTAGCCTGGGTCGCCTGCTTAGTAGAGCATACAAAAGCATTGTATTTTTAATTTTTTAAAAAAGTGTTACAAACTCATTTGGAAAAAATTAACAAAAATCTTTGGGAAACATATATCTATTAGCCAGCTTACATCAATGTTTATTGGGCAATTGTATTTTTCTTCTTTTACAAATGTTTTACAAAGTGTTTGTAATTAATTTACTGATGGTTTGGAAAACGTAATTTTCGCAAACTAATTTTGAAAAATTAACTTAAATCTTTGGAAAACATTTATTTATAAGCCGGTTTACATCAATGTTTATTGGGGTGGTATTGCAGTCACACCCCACAACAACAAAAACAGTTTACATACTAATAACAATCAAAATTAATTAACGCAAGAAGACGAAATCTTCCCGAAGCTACTGTAACTACATGACTCAACTTTGGATGTTATAAAGCCATTAGCGATGAACGGCAGAGGAGGGGACAGTCGTGAAGCCATCATGCCAATAATTGGTGATCAATGTAATTTGTAAAAATTGATTCTGTTGGTTAAATTCTGTCTGCGTAATACATAATTTTTGTCGATTGTGTAAATCGGAACAAATGGTGAAAATGCGGTTGGAAAGGTTTTGTCGCTTATGCGGACGATGCAGAAACCCGACAAATTTTTTTATACTTAGTTTTTTATTGGAAATAAGTAAAAAATCAATTAATATCTGTATTTGGCTCTTGTTGGATTTGATGTTGCATCTAATAAAAGGATCTAGTGTCAGCCGAGTTATCCTGCCCGTCAGACATCCAGCAGATCTGCCAGACAGACGGACATGGCTCAAATGTCAAACGTCCTGAAACGAATTTGGTCTTAAATTACTTGTCTCGTCTCCTTTAATGTGTTACACTTTTTCCGTACCCTAATTCCTATGGGTGGAACCTGTATAACTCAAAGTACCTTATTTTGAAAAAGTGGAAACGGTTTATAAAAATGCTTTTAATGCATTCATTAAATAGGTTAAGAGCTAAACCTATTTAATGAACGTGCATACTATGACCAACAAATGCTTTTAACGGCAGTCTAATGAATTTAATTCATTGCTAGCAAAATGTACAACAACATTTTTTCGTTACTCTTCTAAACAATTAGAAAAACATTTAACTGATTTGTAGCATTGAAACACGTTCAAAACAAAATAACACGTTTTAAAATAATAATTCGAATTTGAATGATTAGTAACGACAAACAATGCACTGCATTTAAAAATAACGAAATGTTAAATTTGTTTAAAACACCGAACAAAAGCAGATTTTAAACACAAAAGAGAGAGGACAGGTTCAGGGTAATTCCCCTTTCTTAGAAAGCTGTAAAATCTTGCATCAATTAAGTGCACAAAACATTGAATTTTTAGAACTATATTTTTGTATATAAACAATGGTTTCATGTAAAATAGTAAAAATTCACTGTCTTTGTCACATCGTAAGCGCGTTCCTTTAGTATAAAGCATCATAAATTGAAAAACATTTAAAAATATGGGATAAAATGTCAAAATTATAAAACGTAATGTACAGTTCTTCGTTTTAAATCATTCCTCTGTCAAACTTATTCAGATTTTGATCCATGTTTTTTTTTAATAAAATAATACAAGTAATAATCCGAATGAAGGTAAAATTTTGGGACTTGTTTGTTTAAAATTTATTTCGCATTGTTTGGAATTTACTTAATTAATTTTGTTAGAAATTATTTAACTTTTAGCGTTAATGTGGGTCTGGAAAAAACTAAACCAAACTATAACTAAATACAAATATATGTACTTAGAACAAAAAAAAAATAAGATTATTATGTAAAACAAAATTTAAATTTTGTGTTTTTTTGTACAATAAATGGTATTAAAGCTGTTTGTAAGCAATTAGACGAACAAAAAATACTTATTTTAAAAAATAAAAAAATTATTTTGCAGCTGTACGACGTTGTGGTTTATAGAGCAAAACTTTCATCACAGTTTTAGTATTACATTCAAAATATATACATAATTTACTTTGGAAAATCAATTATTTTGGTTTCTGCACAGAGAAATAAAATTCACAAAAAATTAACCTAATTTGAAATTCCCTTTCTGCCCTCATTAAATAGTTTGGGGTTATAACACTTTTGCGCTAATACCCTCATAAAACGAATTGGTTAAATCCGATAATCGATCCTAAAAACGGAAATCGGAAAACAAAATTAGGCTTCAATGAGTAAAGTGTGCGAATAATATCATGTCAATAGAGAAGTTTGAAGATTTTTTGTGGAATATGTATTTTAAAAGTTCAATAGATGCTTTTTAATTTCAGATATGGATTAATTACAAAAAATGGATCCAAAAACATACTATTGAAAACTGTTCCTGATTAAAATTGACATATTGACGGCTAAAAAGGAACAAGTTGTATCACAATTTTTTATACTTTACAAGAGGAAGAAAAATCTGAATAAAATCGGAGCGATTTTACGTTATTTGTTTGTTAGTGAGAGCTTTTTTAATGAGCTTTAGAGCTTTTTTTAAAAGAATTTATTGTCTTTATTCATTTTATAAAAAAACGTGTATTTTAATATGCAAAAGTCGCGATTTCCTAATAACCGAAGCACGATCTTTTCATATTAAGCCATATACAGGGTAGAGGGTGAAAGCTGCTACCAAAAAAAAACGTAATAACTTTTTTCTATTTAATAAATCTAGTTAATTTATTTTTTAATTTTACAGATTGATTTTTATATTTAACAAAAATGGACATTGGATCAAGAATTTGGATTGTCTGCCGCTATCACGCACTGGAGTCCGCAGTTTCGGTTCAAAGAGAGTATATGCGCACGTTTGGCGGCAATCTTCCGAGCAGATGTACCATAATGAGACTTGTTAACAATTTTGCTGAGTATGGGACAGTCAAAAGAAGACCTTACCAACGAAATCCTTTAGTTCGGAAGGAGGAAACAATGCATAATAAACGCAGCAGACTTCAAATAATGGAAGAGGACGGAAACTTGTTAAACTGTTTTTTATGTCTGACGAGACCGCATATGAGATGTATTTGCATCCACTTGGTGTCACAGTGGAGACCGTTACTTGAGCATGTTCTATTCAGAATTTTTAATGTATTTTTAATGTTCTACAGGGCTAAAAAAAAGGGATAACACAGTGCAACACATTTTTTCCGGGGGTGAATCAAGCCAATATCAATCGATAGCATTTGACCTTAGTGACAAAACCATAAATTCCATTTTGCTCCACTTCGTTACAATTTTAATCCCCTCACCCTACGGGTAGAAGGGTTTATATCATTTGATATGACCCAAAAGTGTTACACATAGAAGGATCACTTAGACCTACAGTGTTCATATACTTGAATTTTTCAGAAAACCGGTTTCCGGTTTATTCGAAAAATAACTTTTTCTACCAATTCGGTTTTCGAATATATGATGAAGTAAAAAACAGGGTTAACTGGTTTCGTTCGGTTTTTCGGAAGTTGTAAAACAAAACCAAGTATGCAAAAATATATGATAAATATGAATATCAAGTCATTAATCTTTTGAATTCAGTTTGCTTGAATTAATATCCAGTTCATCCAAACAAAAGTTATTGGGAAATTTTAACTTTACATATGGGTAAATGGAGTTTATATTAATCAAAAATTTAAGCGCGTTTCTCGTAAAACTTAGATTTTACACTAAGCATGGTTTAGAGTTAAGGTATCGATTTGATCACAGATTAACCTTCATTTTACCATTGGACATTTAGTATAGGAAATAAAAGCACAAAGTTTTTATTAGATAATCGACGGCTTCCCACTCATTTCGAGATGAGATCCAAATCTATTTCAAGATGAGGTACCAACTGTATATTAGTGAGTTCTCGACTATTGTATGGTGTTCATAAATTAAGCTACTTTATGCGATCGGTCACTTTAGGAGATAAAGTTGTTCATATAAATATTGAAGGCTTTCCAGCCTTTTTATGGTGATATCCCAACTATATTTTAGTAATTTCACAAATATAGTATGGGGGTCACAATGTTTAGTTTAGAACAATTGAAAGTTTTGAAATTCCCTTATGTAACACAAACATTTGTTTGGAAAATGCTGCGAGACTGTTCCCTCTCAACGTGTAAAGGGTGGGATGCCATCCGTATTCATAAACAAAATTTTCAATTGTCGTTATCTCCTAAACTAAGCATCCAATCGCGAAAAAGGGTTTAACGATCCCCATTCAATATTTGTGAAATCACTAAGATATAGTTGGGATATTACCTGGCAATGGGTGAGAAGCCGCCAATATTGATATGAACAACTTTAAATGCAGATATGAATACGGACGGCATCATACCCATTTCAAGATGAGCGAAAAAGTCATACAGCAATATTTTTCAAAACAAATTATTTCGTATTGCATAAGGTAATTTCAATGAAAGCATCATTTGCCCAATTTGCTTATAATTAACCGAGTCATGTTCTGTGAAAATACTCCTTTTTCAAAAACCGGTTAACCAATATAAAAAAATGTTTAAGCCGGGTATTCGAAATTGGAATTTTTAAAGAAACTGGCACGATTTCGGAGAAAAAAAAAACGGTTAGACGGTTTTCGGTTTTAAACACTCTATTTAGACCCTAGGTTTCTTTGTACCAAATTCGATTCATGACTTTTTTTAGTTGTTTGAGCTATGTCCGCCTGTCTGTCTGGCTGCGCCGCTGGTACGCAACCAAATGTTTAGAAATTTTACACGAGTTAATATTTCCCCAAAACTTGTATTAATATCAATACATCCAACTCGATCGTACCCAACTTCTGTATTTAGTAAAGCTATAAAAGGATTAAGTTTTGGAAAAAAAAATTGAAGGCTAGCCACGTCCTTTCTGGTATCTCTCATACAAATGTATTACTCCGCCCACTTTAGAAATAGAGTAATAATACCAATATTTTATGTTTTATTGAGGGTGAGGGTATATGTAATTTGGGCTTCCCGACTTAAACTTTCTTACTGGTTTTTACAGTGGTTTCACATTCGATATTTTTGGTCAAAATTCGAATCATAGAATATGAAAAATCATGTGTAAAAATAGAATCTTCTCGCGTTGTAGTGAATAAACACGCTTTCTTTTTCTACATTTACAACTAACGGCACCTACTTGTGTATCGACGAATGCGTACGTGCCTGTTTGGAAAAGCTTTTTATTAAACTTGCCGATTGACTCGACACGATACTGCGAAGTTGCTGTGGGCTACATTGAGGGACCGGCAATGAAAGAAAAATGTAGATGACTGGAGTCAGGAGTCGAACCTGGGACCTCCCGCATGGAAGTCATATGTTCTAACCATCATTCCACGGCCAGTTGCTACACATCGCTCTAAGCTCAAAAATATTTTTTCGTTTAAAAAATATATTAAAAAAACTTTTTTGTGTTATTCACCAACTAGTCATGTAACAAATAAATACAATATAGATTATCGTTTATCTATCAAACATATTAATACATTTTAGTAACAAATTAAATATGCAAAACCTCTATATTTATATTGTTATTACTGTATATTAAATAATAAATTGAAATCTGTATATTAATAAAGTATCACACATGATTGATTCATATTGAATTTAAATCTAAACTTAAGACCAATCCTGTTTCAAGGCAGGTATAACAATTAAAAACATTCCCTCAAATTGTATACTAAAATATGGGGAAACTTTTGAAATACTTAAATTTAAACATGTTGCAATCAAAAATAGCTCTGAATTCAAAATTATTGTTTAAAGTTACAAAGCTTAATATTCGTGTTTTAATTTTTATGTGTTGGGAATTTCCAATGCAGGGAACCGACTCAAACTTATTAGATTTAACACGACGAAAAACAAGGTAGTCGAGTGAAAATAGATTTCAACACAAAGATATCCCTTAAGCAATTTGGCTAACATCCGATTAAAAGAAGAAAAACCAAATTAATTACTATTTAATCGATAGATGGCATGTTTCATATGCAATGGTTGTGCATTTGGGGGAACACACGTCATTCAGCGGACAGAAAAAACGCAGTAACCAAAAGTATAGACAAATAGACTTTAGAAAGCTGTAAATCCCAATGTCATTTTCAGTCAGATCTCTCAATTGCTATGAAATAAGGCCGCTGGTGATTATGACTCACAGGTTGCAGCATATAGTGCATTTGATGCCAGCTGCAACAATCACACGCAGTTACGAGTAGTTTTAAAGACTACTATAAAAAACTAAGAAGAATTTCGCCTAGCGTCTGAGAAAAAGGTAGAAAGATGCAGATGCTGAGAGATAATGCACGTGTAATGTTGAAATTAAAGGGTATACTTAACAACAAACCCAAATATATAATATTTTAATATTTATATTTAATATTTAACCATCGCAAATTCAAGGCCCTATAGAATGAATGACTTAAGTCTGTTATTGCTAACTTGATTATATTTTATCAGTTTGGTTTAATATACAGAAAATAAACAAAATATAGGGTTATGATTTTCACTCAAGAAATGCGAAGGTTCAATTTTTTTGGCCGACTATAAAGTCACTTTTCATCCCTGCTATTTGAGGTTCGATGGAGGACCACAAGAGATTCAGAAAATGTTATAAACAAATTCGCAAAATTTTACATACTGATTTGGGAGGCGTTTTCGTAAATTGAAATATGAAATAAGAAAAATCCATATCATATTGGGACAATCCAACACCAACTCAATTTACGGAAAGGCCTCCCCAATAATTTTATCAAAAACAATTTTATATATCCTACATTATTCAGAATTAATATATATTTTCTTAATACATTTTTTAGATTTAGATAGATTTTCTCCACTGCAACTTGAAATGGTGTAGTAGTTTGTGTTACCCTTAACCGAATCGAACTATGATTTAAATCGATTTATTAAAAATAAATATTCAAACTTACCACAAACATAGCCTTGCGTTTGTAATGAGCACAGCCTAAGCTTTGAGATGCTGATGAAGAAGGTATTTGAGGTGGTGTTGGTGATTGTGATGAATTTGTGGTCTCTATTCTTGGCGGGTGGTTTAAAGTTGGCGTAGGAGATGAGGAGGTGTACGAACTATTCTTGTCGTGATTTGTATGGTGGTGGTGGTTATCAGCACAGCGTGGTGTCTTCGTTTGCACCTGCTGGTGATGATTGGTAATGATAGTCACCTCACCGTTTAGGGGATTTTGAGGATCTAGTATGTTAAAGGCGGGCGTTGAGAGAGATTTCCTGAGAATTGGTTTATATTCGTCGACCATGTCGTCATAGTCCATTGCAACCATTTCATGGGTTTTGCTTTCGAGTAGCGATAAATGTTGTTGATTCATAATCAATGCTTGTGGTAATGCGGTGTGACGCCTCCTATTAAGCGGCGATTGAGCCATTGCGTCCATGGCTATAGGAATGGGAGAAGTGCAGGGGGTACAGGCAGAAGAGCAGCGGTTCGCCGCTGCCGTTTTCGATGTTTGTCTTGTAGTATTCGAATTTATGGTATTTAAATTGATTTGATTGAAGTCTTCAATTTCTTGGATACTCGTACCCTCGTTGTCTATGGCCATCAATTGTGATTGTACAATTGATGATAATGATGAACTGGGTGATGATGCCGACGATGATGATGACATTGATGATGACGACGAGAGCGACGATTTGAACATGATGGAGGGCAATGATGACGGCGCTGAAGTTGACGACGTCTGTGTTGGTAATGGTGATAACGATGATGATGGCGAACTTATACAATTGTGTTGGGTTTCTATTAAATTTGTTGAGTAATTTTCCTTAAACGAATATTCTCGATTGCAGGCGAAAGGGTTTGATGCGGAGATTGTGGCTGTGGTATTTGACTGTGGCACAGGTGCGTCCATGGTGGAAGTTATGATTTTTATATTCTGTGTCTGCCCAATATGATATGATGAAATATTTTTTTTTGGCATTTATCATTTATCTAAGTGCTGGCGAATTTTCATTTCGTGCACCTCTATTTGCATTGATCTTAAAATTGTTTTAATAACGCCCGAATACGTCTGATAACTGGTGTTAAATGAAGCGCTATAAATACCAACAGCAGCGCCAGTTGACAAAAAGTAAACGATTTAAAATCTGAAATAAGAAGACAGAAGAAAAGAAAGAAATGTTGCTTAATATTTGTAAAACACTTAAGAAAAAAAAAATACATATGTACATCTCGATTTCTGTCTGGAGTTTAAATTGAAACGTCATCATCGTGTTTTTATTTGCGGTTTAATATTTAAGCACGTTTGTAATTAGGGTTGCCAAGTGTGAATGAGTTTAAATAAATTAACAAAAAAAACAAAAAAAAAAAAAAAAGGCCTTAGGCTACTTAATCTCATTAGCAATAACAAGAGCCAACCACAATTTCATCAGCTTGTATTGAATTGTTTGTTCAAAATATATCGACAAGACAAATGAGTTAATTATTAATTACTAACGATCTTCATCTTTGTTCATAATCTAATATAAAAGGTATGAAAAAACAGCATATGGCGCTTAGTCTAATAGGCCTTAATTACTGAGTACCTGAGGCGTCTTAAGTATATGTAACTTAACTTCATGTTATATCTACGATTTGTCTCCAATGAACGAAATAAATATTTGAAAATACAGGAAAACTGTAAAACTGTATTAGCTGCGGTTAGTCTGCTGTCACGTTTAATTTTGATATTCATTTAAGCTAGATTTGAAGTATTTCGTGCACACGTATCTGAATTTTGGAGCTTCCAGTAAGAGTTGTGCAACGGACTCTTGTTAAGTTTTGAACTCTTATGCATTGGTCAAAGCAACACAATTTTTGTTTCCCAATATAACTTTGTATTAATTTAGATAAAAAAACTTGTTGAAATTACACAAACATCTTATACATCATACTGACAATAGACAAGTTTCTGGCAAGTTGTTCTTAAAAAATTGTTCAAGGGTTTCTTGGGATTTAATCAATCTATCTAATATTATACTACTCCCACTTTGATTGAAAAATATACACGTTTTTTATTGAAAATTCCGATATATTTACACGTTCTTATCAAATTTTATAGCACTTTTACACAAACCTTGCGTGTAGTATTTACTTATCAGTTATTCTCACCAAAAAAAAACTCCCAGATAGAAGTGAACTCACCGAATTGTAATCTCAAACTAACTCTTTAAAATCAAAGTGAAAGTTTCATTACCAAAAACTAGTTCAGTTTTCGTTTGGATTTCCTGTTAACACAATTACAGGGCGGGTAAACAAAGAAAAACTACAACGATGGTATCTAATGCAATTGACAGACAGCGATAAAAATGCATCCTAATTCATCATATCTCGGAGCTCATATCAGGATTACTAGCGGCAACATGGCAATGTCACATTTAACACATCGGTGATAATTGAGCAACACGATGATTATGTTTGCACCACCACCGCCGCCGGTTGATAAGAATGCGATGACGAAGTTACTGAGCTGCTATTTTGTCGGAAATAAAAGAGAATGTGTTTGCTTAAGCGTTAACAAATGCATCTGGAGGTATATATCAAAATGTGAGTATTCGTCAAGACACACGTGTAAAAATGCATGTCTAGCATAAGATAAAAATCGTTGTTGGTTTTTGAAGGTAACGTTTGTGATTGTTGTCTTAAGAGATATCGAATGGCGAAAGAGAAACGTGAGATAAGAAGTTAAAAAACAGGGATTGCAAACAGTTGTTATGTAAATATTCTTTAGAACATGTTAAACCTATATTTGATATATATGTAATACCTTATATTAATATCGTGCTGTTCATGTTCAAAAACAGGATTTATTGAGCAATATACAGGAATCAGTGCTGGTAAAAATTATATTTTTTAAAAAATGATCGTAATCGTTTTTTGCACTTTTGTTTTACCAAATCCTATAAGACGTCTTAAAAATCGAGTGGTGTTTTTATTTTTGGTATGTATCATTTGATATGAACCAAAAGTGTAACACATAGAAGGAGTCACTTTAGTCCCTAGGTTTCTATGAACCAAATTCAATTCATGACTTTTTAAATCGTTTGAGCCGTGCCCGTCTGTCTATCTGGCTGGTGCGCACGATAACTTTCGAAAGATGCAACCAAATGTTTTGAAATTTTGCACTAGTTAATATTTCCCTAAAACTACTTACGGTATTGCAAATTGGCTTTATTGCCCCGCACATTCTGGTACCTCCTATACAAATACATCATCCCGCCCACTTTAGAAATCGAGGAATAATATTAATGCTCCCAACGGGATCGTACCCAAATTCTGTATTTAGTAAAGCTATAGCAGGATAGAGTTTTGGAGAATCTGGGGGTCTAGACAAGCCCCTTCTGGTAACTCCCTTAAAAATGTATCACTCCGCCCACTTTAGAGATGGAGTAATAATATCAATACACTCGACACGATCGTGCCAAAATTCTGTATTTTGTTAAGCTATAAAAAGATAAAGTTTTGAAGAGAAAATTGGAAGTCTAGCCACGGCCCTTATAGTTCCTCCCACACAAATGTACTATTCCGCCCACTTTAGAAAACGAGTAATAATATTAATAAACCAAACGCGATCGTTTCCAATTTCTATATTTAGTAAAGACAAAGCAGGAAAAAGTTTTGGAGAAAATAACTGGAAGTCTAGACACGGCGCTTTTGGTACCTCCCACACAAATGTACCACTCCGTCCACTTTAGAGATGGAGTAATAATATCAATACACTCGACACGATCGTGCCCAAATTCTGTATTTTGTTAAGCTGTTACAGGATAAAGTTTTGGAGAAAAAATTGGAGGTCTAGGCACGCAAGATATTTCTTGATTAAGAACTGAATGATGTTTTTAAGGGTGTTTGGTATGCTGATATTCAAATCTGCACCAGGTTTTTATTTTATCAGCTCGGCTTTTCGCGATATAACGTAATGTCAATAAGGAAGCCACTTCTGCTACATATTTTATATTCAGATAAAAAAATCCAAAATTTTTCAACTAATTTTATCTCCAAGCTGTGCTTAAATTGGTTTTAAATTTGACTATGTAGTTTGAGATATCGTTGAAGCTTTAAAGAGCTATTCAGAAATAAAAACTTAAAAATCTAGTCTAGTTAAATATCAAAAATCTTTAAAAAACTCAAAAAAATACCATTTTTAAAAACGGTCCAGCTCACTGGATCTTAATCCTAGACATAAAAATTTTAGGGATTCATCATAAAACAAGCCAAGGTACATTTTAGGGGGTGGATTCAATTCTAAGAATTACAATAGTAGCATATTTTCTCTTTCTGTCTAAGAATAGCTGTAAAACAAAATAAAGTTTGTATAGAAAAATAACTAATTTTGATTCTTTAAATTTTAAATTTTTAAATCATTGCTACATTTTTTATTTTTTCTACTAGAAAAAAATTCTAATAATTACCACTTCTGAACATTTCTTACATCGTTAAATTGTTAACTTTAATTATTTGATTTAATAATTTAACAGGTTTAAAAATAACCATATCACCTTTATGGCGTTAATCGGTTTGGTAAGTGATGCATCCAGATATAATTTAATGATTACAATTATGGTCGCACTGCTGAACAGGCTATTTGAATGATATATTGCAATTCAGTTATTGATGTAGTTAAAACAAAGTAAAATACATTTTTTGGGGTTTCTACAAACACGTTATCATTGAAATCAACTCGCAAAACTTTCTATGTTGGCAAAATCAAAACAAAAAATTTCCATTAAATGCCAAATAATAAAGCAAAAATATTACATAAAAAGTACAAGTACATTAAGATATTTATATGGGCAAACCAAACTCGTGTAAATCATACACACGGGAGCATATATACATATTTTCGCACGTTTGTGCATATTTATATAGTAAGGGAAACGGTAAGACTACTTATTTCGAATATTAATTTATAATTGATTTCATACTATCACAAAGTTGCCTCGGGGCATATCAATGCAATGTCAGCCTGACCATTACAACACATAACTGGGTGAAATATAATGGAGTAAGGCAATGTACTCGCACGCGTATTATATGTTATTTATCTAAGTTGTGTTGCCATCTGAAATGCCGAAGAAAGTACGAAACTACACCCACTACATGTTAATGTGGGCCATAGGTTGACTGGACAGATTTTCTGTCATTTCTTGAGGATTAGTAATACTAGTTGTTGTATGTCACTTTGCATATTGAGAACTTTAAAAGTATGGCAGTGACAAACATTTTCAGATTTTATAATTTTAGACGATGTAACTGTGAAAAATGTCAGATATTTTTCCGAAATGTCTTTCCGAATGGAAAAATAGAAAAATTCTCGGTGGAAAACTTGGAAAATTCCGAAAAACACGAACAAATTTATATTTTTCGCAAAATTTTGCATCGTATCACTTGATTTTAAGAAAATAGCGAACTGAATTTGCAATACTTCCATAGTTTCTTTTCGAATGGAAAAATAGAAAATTATGGAAAAATTCCAAAAATTTTAAATTTTTCGATGACATTTTGCATTTTATCGTTTGTTTTGTTAATTTTGGACGATGTAAATGTGAAAAATTTCGGATAATAAATTTTTGAATGGGAAAATAGAAAAATTCTTGGTGGAAAACTCAGAAAATTCCGGAAAAAACTCGAAAGATTTGGGTTTATTCGACGACATTGGGAATGCCAGCACCAACTCGTTCTATGCTAGATTCATAAACGAGATGAGCTGACCGAAAGAGATCGAATAAATATGCCGCTGTTAAATGCCGAGTACAAGAACGTGTACGATTCGTTGATTAAGGTTGTTGACGATGAAATGGGAGGCATTTACTTTCTCGGTGCTGCCGGTGGGACAGGCAAGATATTGTATTGTTGATTCTGGCAAACAATTCGGTCAATTCGTCGACTACCTCAAAACAATAATTGTCAACGTTCACGGTGCGTCCCCATCGATAGGACTCTTTGTTCGTCGAAATCATTATTTTTGTTTTATCCTCGTTGACCGCTAAACCCATTTTTGCTGACTCCTTTTCTAGTGATGAGAAAGCTGCAGTAACATCCCGCAGATTTCGGCCAATGATGTCTATATCATCGGCATATGCTAGTGACATGTGGCTCTTGTGGAATATGGTGTCAGACATGTTGACACCAGCCTTTCTCATCACCTTCTCCATAACTATATTAAATAGTGTACAGGACAGGCTATCGCCCTGCCTGAGAACTCTTTCTGTGTTGAATGGTTCAGACTGATAATTACCAATCTTAACCAAGGATTTGGTGTTGTCTAAGGTACATTTGCAAAGTCGAATCAGCTTTGCAGGAATACCAAACTCAGACATGGCCTCATAAAGCCTATTCCTTAGCAGAGAGTCGAAGGCAGCTTTGTAGTCGACAAAGAGGTGGTAGGTGTCGATCTTTTCATGTGTTTTTTCCAGGATTTGTCGTAAGGTGAATATTTGATCCGTCGTAGATTTGCCAGGTCCAAAGCCGCACTGATATGGTCCAATTAGTTTTTCTACAATTGGCTTTATACTTTCACACAATATGCTTGAAAGGACCTTGTACGCAATTGGTAATAGGCTTATTCCTATGATATTGCTCATGAAATCTACTGTTGCCGATTTACCTACACCATGATTGAAATCGTCGTCAATATCAAGAAGTTGAAACTGACCACAAACATGGGAGTCGCCTTGCAGAACCTGCCATCGTCTGTTGAATTCTCGAGACAACAGCTGGAGCTTGTCTATGGCCAAATTCGTGTTGATGTTTCGACTGCATTGATATCGTTTTCTGCAAACTTTTGCGAGTTCACATAGTCGAAAGAACAACCCATCACCAAAGTGTTCCCTGACATTGCACAAAATTATAAAAATCTCGATTGGATTAATCAACGGGCAATACTAGCAGCGAAGAATATTATTTTAGAAAGTCAAATCGCTGGAGAACTGCATTAGTACAAATCTGAAAACAAATTGACCGACAAGGATGAAACGACCAACAATCCGACCGATGTTTTCAACTCGCTCAATGTGCCACATAATTTACAAATGAAGGTGGGATCGATCATAATCATATTGCGGAACCGGAATCAACCGAAATTGTGCAACGGCACGTGGTTGTCCGTGCCGTCAAGAAACTGATAAACAATGTGATTTAGTCGACGATCATTAATGGCAGATTCAAAGAAGAAGTCCTTATCTCACGAATTCCTATTGTTCCAACTGATCATCCATTCCAATTCCCCGTACGGTTGGCTTTGGCAGTGACAATCAATAAATCGAAAGGCCAATTGTTGGAAGTACTTACTTACTTACTTAGCTGGCAGAATCCCACTGGATTATAAACCGCACGTAGAAAAATATTACAAGCGCTTCGATCTTCTGCGCTTCTTCTCCAGTAAATTACTCCAGCTCGTAAAGTCTTCGACAATGAACCTCGAGTCTTGGTCGCCCTCTTTTGCACCGTCCATCGAGTTCATTGTCGAAGACTTTACGAGCTGGAGCATTTTTGCCCATGCGTACAACATGATCTGATCACGTCAATGTCGGTGTACAGCTCGTACAGCTCATGATTCATACGACGCCGAAACTCTCCGTCAACGATGATGGGCCCATATATTTTACGGAGTATTTTTCTCTCGTATACAGCCAGAACCGATTCATCCGCTTGTGTCATAACCCATGATTCTGAACCGTACAACTAGACAGGTAGAACCAGGATCTGGTAAAGCTGGATTTTTGTTCGTCGAAAGAGGGCTCTGTCATTGAATCGCTTGCTTAGTTCGTAATAGCATTTATTTGCAAGCAGGATTCTTCTCCGGATTTTGAGGCTGACATTATTTCTTTTGTTGATGGCAGAGCTTAGTTAGATAAAATTATCTACCGCCTCGAAACTATAGTTGTCAACGTTCACACAGTTTCCCAAGATTCTTTGTTCGTTGAAACAAATAATAACTTCGTTTTGTCCTCGTTCACCGTTAGATCCAATTTCGCTGATTACATCTATATACCTGAGAAGGCTGCAGTCACATCCCGCAATTTTCGACCGATGATGGCAGCTTTCCTCACTATTGTTGAAATAGGGTGATCAGTTCGGTTTTCAGAAACCGGCTTCTCGGTTTTTTTCACTCATAAAAACCGTCGGTTTATTTTAAATCCCTGTTTTTCGAATATCGAATAATCCGGTTATTTTTTTGTCGAATCTCGGTTTTTTGGCGTTCGATATTTTTTATTTAAATTTATTCATAATTGTGTTAAATGTGTACTCGTACATGCTTTTTTCCATTGTTTCGGCCGAACAACCTAATTGTCAGTTTTATAAATCTTCAATGTTCAATAAGTCGACTGAAAAGCGAAAGAAAAATGTTTGTAAAAGACCAATTTAATAAGGAGCTTCAACTTATCCATGATGTTAAGCACCGCTGGAATTCAATGGCCAATATGGTTTCTCAATTTTTAAAATTGCACAAATGTGTGAATCATACCTTATTGGACTTAGGACTGACACCATTTAGTGAAAATAATATCGCAACTTTGTTTGTGCTTAGTGACTCCCTTAAACCTTTGGAAATGTCTATACAAAAACTTTCTGCAAACTCTTCGACTTTAGCTGATGCTAAAGGTATTTTTAAATTTTTACTTGAACACTTTTTAACAATTCAAAACCAATTATCAATAAATTTATATGAAATTGTAAGAAGACGTAAACTCCCAATTAGTGACGCATTTCTAAAATATTCAAGAAAAAATGATTTTTGATTTTTTATATATGGATAAGAGCGGCAAAAGGACTCAAAACCTTGTCAGATTATTAAACGCCTTGAACACTATAAGTCCAACTAGTACATTGAGTGAAAGGGCATTTTCAATGGCAAGTTTTATAAAAACCAAGAAAAAAATAGTTATACACCCAAGCATATAAATTGTATCTTATTTCTTAAATGTTACTTTAGGGAAAACTAAAGATTAAATTAAATACATTTATATATAATCAAGTATTTACAAATGAATTGTTTTGTTTCGTTTGTCTTTGTTAAAAAAACAAACTGATGTCACTAATGTTGTGCATTGTAATTATAATTAAACTAAAAGTTTACTTCTTTTAGGTATAATTGAATTGTTTTCTGTTATTTGTTAATACAATTTTTGGTCTAAAATTGTGTTTTAATTTGTTATTTGGCATACTTTTGAAAACCGGATTATCCGGTTTTTTGTGAATTTCAAAAAAAGCAACCGGTTTTTTTTAATTGCCATTTTTAGAATAATTTTGGCAAAAACCCGAATAATTGATCACCCTATGTTGGAAGTATGTGGGATTAAAATCGAATTTGCCTGTTTTCCGTGCGGTCAGCTGTACGTTGCATTTTCGCGTTTAGAGAACCGCCTTCGTTGTTTGTTTTTGCGGCGGAAAACTAATCGAAATACATTCATTATCATATTACTCTCTACTGAGTTTAAGTTCGCCGAGTCCGCTATATTTTTGGTCAGATCGACAAAGACAGTTATATTCGATGGATGAAATTACTTTTCTAAACTGTAAAAATTGTCGTTTTAGAAGATATTTTGTAAATTTAAATCGACCTCCGATAAGTGAGTGGTGAGCCGGTAGTGAGCCATCTCACTTATAACTGTTTCACAAGTTCACCATGTGTTTACCTAAATGCAAGCTTTTATCAATTCTTACCTCCATTAAGCTTCACACGATTTTCAGCGCTCTCTTGAAATACTCAAATGAGGTTTTTTTTGCAATCCCTGCTCTTGTCCTCAGAAACATCTTCTTTATAATATACTACAGCTAAATTAACTACAATGTTATTGTATGAAGTAACATTTCTCCCGGAGAGTAATCATACGTATTTATATAGCTAATCCAACTACATAAACATGAGTACAAACTCTGTATCATAACAACGGGTTTTCCAGCTAAGACACTGGCGCATTTGAACATGTATTTTGTTGATGTGGATGAGGTGCATATGCAATCTATCTGTAGTATTTCCCTCTTCCCTGAGATGGTTTTAAGGCGAATCATTTGAGTAATTATATTTTACATAAGATTAGTTTTTCTCCACTCACTTATGGGGTAAGGTAATGAACAGACAAGACACAATATTACAGAAATAGAAATAGATAAACACTATGGGAGGCTATATCTAATCCAAATCAATCTCGGTTTCCTAGTTTTTGGCACAAAATATAAAATATCGGGATTGCTGTTACTATGCCCTTTCAATGTTTAGACGAAGCAGGTAAAATTTATTTTTATTAACGGACTATGATTTAACGATATGTTATGCATATGGAAGGAATACTAGAATTAAAAAAAAGAGCAGTGTAAGTATTATGTATTAATTTGGTAATTTGTATGGAAAGTTTGATATTGCTCATTTTTAATTATGACCATGATTAATAAATAGTTGACTCTACAATTTTAAAATAGAGTCATAAGTTTTATGGATTTTACAGTATATATACTTTGCCGTATGCTTATTAGCGCTGTATATCACTTTTTGCGTTTGAGAAATATAAAAATATGTAATTTTCTATTGTTTTGGCTTAAATCTTTTCCGTACGTTGTACAAAAGTAATTAATTTGGGCTAACATTTAAATTGTTTTGCATACCGACTCTAGCAAAATACTTATATTTGAAAACACAAACAAATTGAAACTTCAGGTGTTTTCTATATATTATCATTTAAAATAATGGTTGCAGAAGGTCTTTGACAAACGCAGCGGAAAAAGTTAATTTTTTCTGATAATTTGAAGACAAAATATTGGAGAAATGTCATAGTTAAAATCCACTAATTTTTAATGCTTTGAAATCTTGCAATTTTGCCCAAATTGCTTTTGTTGTTTTTCGATACAATATTTTCGAATGTATCAAAACAATAATCGCCCCAATAGCTAAAGAACATCTGTGATAATTAATTCAACAGTTTAGAACGCTATTAGCATACACAATTAACACAATAAAATTTTTAAACTTTGTATTCATCAGAAAATATTAGTGACGTGTTTCAGATAAAATTTGCATTGGCTCTGGTTTTTTCAATGGTCAATTTATTTAAGGTCAATTATTTGCGTCATGTTTGTGGATTTTCACTAAGACCTCATATACCATATACAGATATTTAGAAGATAATCTTAATTTTTAGAAGTAAAGGTAAAACCACATGTCATATGTATTAATAATTTCGAAAAATTGGTGCGAAAATAGTTAAATTTCAAGGGCCGATGTTGATTTTGAATAAAATTAAATAACCTCCAGTTGTCAGTTTGTACGTTATTGAAAAAAAAAATATAAAATTTCCAAAAGAATAGGACATTTTTTATAGGAGATACCTAAAGGTAAGACCAACATAGCCCGTATTTGTTTCTAAGTCAGAATTTCATAAGCGTTGTCCAAGGACATAATTTGATTCAATTTGCAATTGCGTTGGGTGTATTGATATTATTACTCGATTTCTAAAGTGTGCGAAAGGTACATTTTTATATGAGGCACCAGAAGGAATGTGGCTAGACTTTCAATTTTTTTTCCCAAAACTTTAGTCTGTTAGAAGTGTGCATTTATATGAAAGGCACCAAAAGGGCGTGGCTGGCTAGACTTCCAATTTTTTTTTCAAAATTTTGTCCTGTTGTAGCTTAATAAATGTTATATTTGGGCACGATCGCGTTGGGTGCATTGATATTATTACTCGATTTCTAATTGGGGGAAGAGTAAATTTGTATGGGTGGCACCAGAAGGGGAGAGGCCATGTTACCTATATTCAATCCCGAAAGTAGTTTTGGGAAAATATGATAGGCTATAAATGAGGGTATAACAAAGTTATGCATGTGAAAATTTGATGGTGAATTAGGTCATTTGTATGGAATGCACCAAAAGGGGTTTGGCAAATATTTCAGTTTTTTGTGTTTTTACCTACTTTTATAAGGTTACTAGCTGACTCAGCAAACGTTGTGTTGCCGTACAATTTGTTTCTAGAAAATATTTTAAATAATAAATCGTAACGAACGCGTTGTAAAAATTTCTTCTATATATTCATATCTGTAGCGCCAAGTACTATTAGTGCATCGAATTTTGTCGCTGTAGGACTAAAACTATATTTACATCAATTTTAATTCTTATTTTATACGCCCCGCACCCTTTTGAAGGAGTTATTTCTTCTATTCACGAAATAACTCCCACGCCACCTACCGGGTCAATTTAAAAACAATTGTTTTCGTCATCAAACAAACCTATATTTTGTTTTTAACTCAATGGACCAAAACTTTTTCAGTGTAAATCCTGAGTTTTAGTCAAATTGGTCCATTCGTTCAAACTTTCTATATGAATACACCCCAGCGCCACCAACTGGTTCGATTTATACATAAAATTGTTTGTCATGATCAAACAAATATATTTTTAAATTTCAGGTAAATTTGTCCATACATTCAACACAAAGATGTTCAACAACAAACTTTGTTCTCATGATCAAACAAACATACATTCTGAATTTTAGTTAAATTGGTCCATTCGTTCATACTTTCTATATGTATACACCCCAGCGCCACATACTGGGTCGATTTGTCATGATCAAACAAATATATGTTTTAAATTTCAGTAGAATTGGTCCATTCATTCAAATTTACGATATAAATCCACCCAAGTGCCCCCTACCGGGTCCATTTGTAATTAAATGTTTTCTTGTGATCAAATAAACATACATACTGAATTTCAGTTAAATTGGTCCATCCATTCAAATTTTCGATATAAATCTAACCCAGCGCCACCTTGCGGTATGAAAATACAATGGTACCTTTTCTCATACCTACAAAATTTCATAATGTTTGGTTGAGCCGTTTCGGAGGATTGCTGCGACAAACACCGTGACACGAGATTTTAATATATATGATATTAATGTGACAAAGTTTAGCTATCCTGCAGTTGTCCGTTTGAATCTTATAAGACAAATATACATTTTTGAAAAATAGGTCATTTTGTAACTTCATTTACAAAACTATTAAAAGTGTTAAAGTGAAGGAACAGTGAAGGCACAATCGAATCTAATTTGGTCTTAATTGAGATACTAGGCGACCAAATCGTCTCCCCTATGAATGAGGTATGGGATAGCCTCTCACGTTGTTGTGAATTAACGCGCTTCCTATTTTTAGATCACAACTAACGGCACCTACTTGTTTATCGAAGAATTCGAACGTCACTGTTTGAGAAGCTTTTTACTTGACATGCCGATTGTCTCGATACTTATACTGCGAAGTTGCTGTCGACAATATCGATGACTAGGCGGGAATCGAACCCGGCATCTCTCGCATGGTAGTCGCTTGTTCTAACCATCATGCCAAAGCTTGACTCGTTTCCTTTACTTGGTTTTAAAGATAGAGTAGTCCCTTCAATATATTTATATCAATTTTTAAAATATCTTCAATACATCAAAAGTTATGTTTTTTGTACGAAAAAAAAGTAAAAACTAGCCACAGTGCGTCCGTCTCATGAAAGTTGCAACGCGCGACTGGGTTCGAGACCTGCCGTAGACATCAAATTTCCAGTATATTCATAATAAAGCTTCAGCCAAACTGCCCGATCTGATAACTTTTTTTGGTCACATTAGTCTCGTCTTACCCCAGTATAATGCGATTTATATTACTAGAGCTTTTTGCCTTTTGGACGATGAGTAACGAATCCATCACACAGTCATTCAAACAAGTTTATATATGTATAGATATTAAAATGTGTTCCTATACTTTTTGTATTGTTTGTTCCCTAGTGCTAAACAATGTGTCTGTTAAACGGGAGTTAACGAACTTTAATTAGAAATTGGTTTTATTTGACAAAACATCCATTAGCTTAATAATTATTTACCATCGCGATGGCTCGATATGGCAATTGTAGATGACTAATTTGAAAATATTCCCAATTTAATAATACGAACGTCATATCAGCTCAAATAAATCATATTTCTCGATCGAACATTCTCAGGCAAATCCAGATATTGGAGAATTTTGAAAAATAACTTACGTGTTTTGTATTCAGGATTCCGATTCACAATTGAAAAATAAATCTCAGACATTAATTTGAAATATAAATCGCAGTAATTGATATTACATGTGTAGTGGTTGAGTTTCTACAAGTTGTTTAAGCAATTTAATACTTATAAAAAAGAAAGAGCGCTATTGGATTCATATAAACGAGCAAGTGTTTTTAAAGAAATCTCAGTTAATGGGAGTATTATTCATTATATTGTCTTCTTGGACATCTACACCAAAAAGTCATTGACATGACCTGCTTCATACATGCCAAATATAGTTATTTAACTATTTCTTTGGCCTAAGTTTGCCTTCTGTCTTTGAATTGTGCTCACAAGGGTGACAGGTGTCGGTGCAACTGTGAAACATTATTTTCCGTTTACTGACTAAAAACATCAATGAAACCGGAAGGTAACGTTCCTCCGTTTTTTATGAACATTAGACCAAAAAGAGTACAAAAAGACTGTATTTGTTTTTATTCCCTATGCTCATAACCATGTTGATATATTGACAAATAAAATTTAAAATTATGTGCCGTTAGCGTGTAATATTTTTTTTAAAGCAACCACACCGTCACTATCGCCTATTATCGTTATTTATTTGAAATCACCGTTGTTCTCTAACAAAATTCAACATAACAGGTGTTTTGTTGCGACTCAATTTACTTTGCATAGTGGACCTACATACTACGTAATTATCGGAGCTTCGGTCATGAATGGAAAAATAACAAAAATCGCAAAAAGTACAAAGAAATTTTCTAAAATGTTTAACACAATTCCTTCTGATTCCAGCAAATAATCGTTCAATATTCCACTACGAACCTGACCAATATTGACGTTGTCATATTCAATCTTTTCGTGGCGACAAGCCCTCCCCCCTCGGCATACGCCGTAGTTTGTAAGCTACTTAAAAAGTCATTCTTTTATTCTTCATCAACTTCATCAAGCTTTTTCATTACTTTTAGTTGTAAAATTAGTTTGGGTGTTATGTCCGTTTTATTTGTTGGGGCTTATGTCCGCTATGCTCCGCGGACATAACCCCAAAATGCAAATTGGGGATTATGTCTGCCGTTTATGCACATTTATGAAAATTTAAGTCTTACAAAGTTTCAAAGATCTAGTACACCAGATATTAGGTGAAAAAGATTTATCTTGTATAGGGGGAGCCACGCCCATAAATCAACAAATTGAACTTCTTTTATTATACCCTTCACCATGCGCATAATGGGAGTGAAGGGTATATTCATTTTGTTCTTCCATTTGTAACGCCCATAAGGAGGCGTGGTAGGTATGACAATATATATATATAAATGATGAGCATCGAAATCTGAGTCGATTTAAAGGTGACCGTCTGTCCGTCCGTCCCCGCGATTACAGCCGCAGTTTAAGAGATATCGAGCTGAAACTTGGAATGAAAGCTTTTATCCTCAAAGCGGAGGTTAAGTTCTAAGATGAGCCCGATCGGTCAAAAACTACTCCCACCGCCCATACAAATTCCCCTTTTTTGGGGTCTGTCCCTGCGATTACAGCCGTAGTTAAAGGGCAATGGAAATTTTGTATGTGAGCTTCCCTACACTAAGCGGAGGTTGAGTGGTAAGATGAGACCGATCGGTAAAAAACTACTCCCACCTCCCATACAAAATCCTTCTTTTTAGGGGTGCCCGTATGTCAGTCCCCGCGATTACAGCAGCATTTTAAGAGCAATCAAGCTGAAATATTGTACGCAAGTTTTGCTGCCCTAAATGGAGATTGAGTTCTAAGATGAGCCCGATCGGTCAAAAACTACTCCTACCTCCCATACAAACTCCCCTTTTTGGGGTCTGTCCCTGCGTAGTTTAAGGGCAATAAAGCTGAAATTTTGTATGTGAGTGTCCCTACACTAAGCGGAGGTTGAGTGGTAAGATGAGAACGATCGGTAAAAAACTACTCCCACCTCCCATACACAATCCCTCTTTTTGGGGGTGTCCGTATGTCAGTCCCCGCGATTACAGCAGCAATTTAAGAGCAATCAAGCTGAAATATTGTACGCAAGTTTTGCTGCCCTAAATGGAGGTTCAGTTCTAAGATGAGCCCGATCGGTCAAAAACTACTCCCACCTCCCATACAAACTTCCCTTTTTTGGGGTCTGTCCCTGCGATTACAGCAGTAGTTTAAGGGCAATCCAGCTGAAATTTTGTATGTGAGCTTCCCTATACTAAGCGGAGGTTAAGTGGTAAGATGAGACCGATCGGTCAAAAATTACTCCCACCTCCCATACACAATCCCTCTTTTTGCGGGTGTCCGTATGTCAGTCCCGCGATTAGAGTAGTAATTTAAGAGCAATCAAGTTGAAATAATGTATGCAAGGTTCCCTACTCTAAGCGGAGGTTAAGTATTAAAATGAGACTGATCGGGCAAAAACTAATCTCACCTCCCATACAAAATCCCTCTTTTTGGGGGTGTCCGTATGTCAGTCCCCGCGATTACAGTAGTAATTTAAGAGCAATCAAGCTGAAATATTGTATGAAAGCTTTTCTGCTCTAAGCGGAGGTTGAGTATTAAAATGAGAACGATTCGTCAAAAACTACTCTCACCTCCCATACAAACTCTTGAGCTGAAATTGTATATGTAAGCTTTAATCCTATAATAGGAGCTTACGTTGTAAGATGACCAATATCGGACGAATACTTCTCCCACCTTTCATACAAATTCCCCTTTTTTGGGGGTGTCCGTCTGTATATCCCTATATTTTATGAGCTTTCGGTTTAAAATTTGGTATGTAAGCTTGTGTCCAGAAGCAGAGGTTAAGTTCTAAGATAGGCATGATCGGATTTAAACTACTCCCACATCCCACACAACTTCCCATTTTTGGGGAGCTACAAAATTTATAAAATCGAATAAAATCTATACAAAATTACTGACAAAATGGATGTGTGAAGCTAAAAGTAACGTCCACTTCTCACCAACTCCCCTGTTTTGTGGTACAAAGTTTAATAAAATATAGTTGTAGTGCAAATGACCAGTTTTACCACCATTTTTACAAATGGTGAAGGGTATCTGAGCTTCGGCATAGCCGAAGATAACCGCCTTACTAGTTACTCCTAGGATTGACAGTACGGTGTGATAAGAATATCAGGAACATTGGTCGCGTCCTGAATAGCACATAAATATTATAACATAAAACCAGCCCAATTCTGGCCAGAAAATGTAAATTGCTTTTTAGCTGTTCAGTAGTTTGAATATGAAATTTTAGCTGATAAATTACCGAATAAGTTGCCGAAATTGGTTATTATTTAGATTTTGTGTTGTTGTCCTACGAAAATATATAGATCCTAAGAGTAAACGGATTTCATAGAAAACATAAATCAGTGCTTTAGACGATTTACACAATTTATATTTATATTAAGCATAACATTACATTTAAAAACAAATTTCACTTTAAACTCAAGGCGTGTATTAATCCCGAATTAAGGGGCACATAGACTTTATCAACATTTGTTGTTGTAAAAAGCATATGTTCAAACTTATACATCAAATAATTTAGTTATAAGGTCATATGTTTAGGGTTATCAGACGACCAAACAAAATTGTCAACATTTCGCACAATATGTTAATCGCAATAGAAAATTACGAAAGAATCTAAATTTATGAAATAAGTGCGTGAATGAATGATTAATCGGTGAAACGGAAATTGGGAAACTACAGGACATTAAAATTTGGTCAGATGAATTAATTTGTTTAGTAGGTGTATAAAATAAACGTATGTATTTATTTATAAATATGTATATGTAAAATGGTATATAAAATTGTATTTAAAGATTGTCATAAAGAAGCAAAAGAGACATCCTGCAACAGAACTGATACGAATAGCAAAGATAAGCCCTACTGGTGGAATGCGGAGATTGCAGGAAAATGCAAGGAATGCAGGAAAATATACGACATGGCAAAAGTAACTGGTACTACAGTTAAAAGTTTAAAGAACCTATGGTATATGCAGAGAACAGATGGTTCAGATACTGATGGAAGCAAACTTCCCAAGCTGTCAGGAAAGTGATTACTAGTTTTTGGAAAATTCGGACAGTAATACTTTTGATATTTCCGGTAGACCGATTACTAAACATCGAGTTCAAAGGCCAATCAAAAGCTTCCACTCTTTTTAATCTCCGGGACCCTATGGTATTATTCTCGCGGATCTACAGAATAACATCGACGTATTGACCGATAAGCCTACCACCCTTCTTACTTAAAACAATGGAGAGAACAATTGATATATCAGATCATCTCCTAAAGCTGAAGCCATGTCCACACAACAACTGGAGATTACTCCAGCGGTCATCTCACTTGTTGATAAACTCCTTATCTGGCCGTATGACATATTTCTATGTTGGCTGTTCGTGGTACTACACAAGGAGGATAACTCTCTTCACTACTATGGAATCTCAACATTAATACTTTTCTGAAGACGTTGGACAAGACAACTGTCGGATGACATGGCACTTATAGTTACCGGCAAGGATCATTATTTACTCTGAGCTTATGGAATTTGCTCTGAAACTTCTGCTAAATTGGTGACATAGTTGTGGACTGGGTGTTAACGCGAGTAAAATGGAACTGGTGCTATTTACTCGGAGATACAACATCCCTTAACTTGACAAACCCAGAATAAATGGAGTCGCACTTACACTTTGTGATAATGCCAAATACCTTGGTCTCACATTGGCCAGTAAACTGAATTAGAATCTGAACTAGAAATGCGGCAATGGCTCTATACTGCTGCAAAAAAGAGTCTGGCTTAACTTGGGAACTAGTTCCCAAAATGTAACTGTTTAACTGTCTTTGGGTTATGACACTAGCGGATGAATCGGTTTCGGCAGTATTCGAGAGAAAAATAACGGAGACTATCGCGTCGTATAAATCATGAGCTGTATACTAACATTGACGTGGTCAGATGCATTAAGGTGCAGCGGTTGCGTTGGCTAGGTCATGTTGTAGGCATGGACCAAAATGCTCCAGCTAGAAAAGCCTTCGACAATTAACTCGATGGACGGCGCTGAAGAGGACGACCAAAACTCCGTTGGAAAGACCAGGTTAATGAGATCCTTACCAAACTTGGTGGGAACTTGGCCAGCTAAGTAAGTAAGTTAACTGACTTTGTTATTAAACCAATCTTATTTTACGGATTGGCAGTTTGGTGCTGGCGAGGGCAGGACCAAGACTGAATTTCGAGCGCATTATGAAGCTGGTGACAATCATAATAACAAAAGCCACTTATAACTATTACAACTAAGGGACTGTTCACGATCGTTTACTGCTTACCCGCTGAGCAGACAACATCGCAATGCGTTTAGACGCCACAAGAGCACGGAGGCACAGGGAATATGGTCATGCCAAAATTCTGGACGTGATTTAAGGTGTCCCACAGATAACAAAGTACCATAACCTGTTTTCGAACTGGGTTCCATGAAGCACATCCCGTATAGATCAGACTATGATAATAATGATAATGCTCTACAATTTGGGAAAAATATCATTCTAATTTTCACGGACGGATCGATATTAAGAGTAAGTTCAGGCCGAAATAGCGGCCATTAGTATAGCCGTAAAGAATTTTCAGTATCATTGGATGTTGGTCGGCAATATTCTGCTACTTACTAATAGTAAAGCGGCTATTAGACACCTGAAGAATTGTTCGAGAATGCCGGTCGTCTCTGGATGAGATAGCAAGACATTCGACGGTTACCCTCACATGTGTTCTGGGCCTTGGGGACATATGGTATGGTATTGTCAAGGCGAAGTTTACGGTCACGTTACCGTTCTTCTCAGGGGAAACAGCTGTAGAAACATGGGTGAGGGAACCCAATTGCACAGCGACTAAACGGATTTGGCCTACCATAAATATAGAGAGGAAGCGATTTGCGCTGAACCTGTCCAGAATCCATTTAAGGAACATTATAGCTGTAATAACCGCTAATGATGAGGAGACCACGGAGCATCTTCTATATCACTGCCCTGCTCTAGATGACCTGAGATATGAAAAGTTTGGTCATCGGGCACTTGTGGACAATACCAGTCAGTAGACGATCTTGCGAACATCTAGTATGTCTTTATCAGAGAAACGAAAAGGCTTGAGAGCGATGTTGATCGAGTAGAGTAGGGATAAGTACAAAATGATGATTTTCCCCACTAAAACGTAAAGTATTGGATGTGTATTATTTTTCGAAAGATAAGCAAAGGATATTACATTTTTCGAAGTGGCCTTCGATAGCTCAGTGGAAGCGACGTAGATTAGCAATCCGAAAGTGCCGGATTCGATTCATCAACATCAATGAAAAATTACTTTTCAAACACTTTCGAGTTCTCCAGCCAACAAAACTCATCCTAGATGCTTCCAAAAAAAGAAAATGATCAAGGAAAAAGAAAATGATTTGTCAACATCGCAAATAAATCAACAAAACCAGCTGGCGCCATCTTTGGTGGAATTTAGCGGTTAAAACTCACAACAACAACAAAACCTAACAATCCTTGACACAAACCTTGTTATCTACAAAGGAACGAAACAAAGTTGCCAACAATGATCGTATGATAATCGTATTAAATGCCCGAAC
The DNA here is from genome assembly GCA_964034835.1 of Muscina levida. Lineage (NCBI taxonomy): Eukaryota > Metazoa > Arthropoda > Insecta > Diptera > Muscidae > Muscina > Muscina levida. The sequence continues at coordinate 48,724,087 of OZ035881.1, read as the reverse complement.
GAGTGCCGATAAATTGAAAATCGGTATAAAGATTTATCACCCCAGCTTCCTCCAGCTGTTACAACAACAACAAAATTTTTTGCCAGCCTATTTTGGTAAGTACAAAGTGTGGACGTACCTTTAGTATATTTTCAATATTTTCAAAAACTCGGTTTAATCAACAATTCAAGAAAATTAGACATGAGATTTTGTAGAAAACTGCTCGTAAAGTCAATAATGGCAAATAAATTTATTCAAACATTTGCCTTTATTATCCCACAGTTAGTTTTCATACGACCCTCATTGATCCACCGTTTCTTCGTTCGTTGTGCTTCCCCCCACGAAGACTTCAAATGAAGCGAACAACCCGAACCCCCCAAAAATAACAAAAAATCAAAACAAGTGTTTGGTTTGTTCGTACCTTTTCGTTGACGTTTTCGTTTGTTGTTTTTGTTTTATGACAAAACGTGTCTCGAATTAACATTTAAAACCCACAGAGACATCGAGACACAACAAAGATATAATACTCTTTTTTTTAATTTATTTTAATATAATTTATAAAAAAAAATGGAACACAAAAATACAGTTCATTCGAACCTGTTTTGTGCAAAAACAAACCTAAGGAAAACCAACAATTTGTTTTTTCTTAATTAATCAATCATCATTAATTAGCAGCAGCTTAATTGTTAAATATTTTAATACTTTAGCTTTGAAAAGAATTTGTGCGGAGATGTGCCAAAGTTACAATCGCCCTATCACAGTTTAGAAATGCCGGTAGCTTAAGATCAGGGGGGAAGGGGGGGGTCATTTTGCATCTGAAGCCTTAGTTATTACCTTTCTGGAGGAAATTTCAATTGATTCTTAAGTGATCAAGATCCAACGTAGATTGTAAGCAGCTTCGTTTAGTGTCGCATTTGATGGATGATATAGTTTTCTTCGCCTTTTTGTTGTTGCAGCGATATATAATGACACTAACACTTTGGTTTAGCTGATCTTTTGTGGGGCATTGAGTTTAATCTTAAACCAGATCGATATTTTGTTGTAATAATTCATTAAACGGTTATTAACACTTTTGTTAAGTTGATCTTTTTGTTTTTGTTTAAATTTTAAAGTTAAACTTAGACGTCTCTATTAGCCGCGATCAATAGTGAAAATTATAATTATTTTGAAACCGGTTTAGCAATAACATCACAATGATATTTTGTTTTAAATCTTTTATTCAGAATATTTGTCTTCTTTTGATTTTTGGCTTAATTGAACATTCGATATTCATTGGCAGCACTTTCCTGTAGTTATTGATCTTCATCTGACCGATCAATTTGTTGATATTGTTGTTTGTTTTTTCCTCTTTCATTGAACTTAAGCTTGTGTGTATCTTTTTATTCCCTCTTTTTAAACTTGTTTCGTTTTTCTTTTAATATGTTTTATTGTTGTTATTACAAATTTCGTTTCTTTAGTTTTCTTCTTGATTATCAATTTACAGAAAAATTGCACTTTATTATGTGCCCATCAGCAGCACAACAACACAGAGTGTGTGGGAAACAACAAAACAACGATGAAGTGAAAACCGATTCTTAAGCGTGAAGCGAGAAGAGTTAGGCCATCAATTTTGTAACTGAAAACAATGAATACCGACCAAGATGTTGCCGTTAATTTTGAATACATCGAACGAACCGATTCGTTTAAACACCCATCATCGACTGAAATTTCAATACTCGATTGAGTTTCGGTTTTGAAAACAGCACAACGCGCTTGTTGTGGTTACTCTCGTACATGGCACGTTGAGCAGCAACTCTGCTGGCGACGCTAAAGCTAACGCAGCAGTTGCTGCAGCGTGCACCATCTACACTGAGAGCGAGCCGATCAGTAACATCAACAGCAATCCCGTATTCACTGAATACAAAATAATGTATCTTTTTTTTTCTTATTCTTCGCTGATATTTTTTTTAGCTTTCTCTCTTATCAAAATTCGTCAGCAGTGGTGGTTCTCGTACTCGCTCGCTGCCAGTTGCGTTGTGGAAGTTTCAATGTTTACGCTCAACAAACAGTGGGACGGAAGTGTAGTACTATCTATAAAATATTCACAGTGTTTATTTTGGATACACAGTAGATATGCATACGAGAACGCACAGTGGTTTGTGTAGAGTTTATTTTAAAAAGTCTTAACATAAGGTAGAATTAGAATTGGGGGTTGGGAAAGTAACATTTAGGGTACTAGGTTAGTACAGTAAAACCTGTAAATGGTTTTTACATTCCTTATATAACATGTTGTTTGTTGGCTTAGTTTTTCAGCTATAACTCAAGAACCATTGATAACATGTCATTTAATTTTTCAGCAGAATTATAGCTAAGGCTTAAATAAATAACTTATATTAATATGTCTTTGTAAAAAATCAAGTTGAATCGATTTTATTGAATAAAATCTTTAAAAGATTTTGATTTATCGACTTTTTCATAAACAAAAAAGGCTGTCTCATCTGTGATAGATAGAAAACTGGCCATTGCTGATGATATTGAATGACGACCCTTACCCTAGTACTGTATTGTACATATGTGGTGAGTTTTTATATGGTACTCGCTACATAAGTATGTAGGTACAACATATGAGTAATATTATTTTATGCGGATTTTGTATTAATCATACACACATCGTTCTAATATTGTTGATTTATGATTTAATAACAAAGTGCAACAGCCAATCTGGGGAGAGAAATTTGAAGTTAGGATGAAGGTATTAGGTCAGTATAGTAAAACTCACAAAAAACCATTTAAGAAATTTCAGTCAGACAAACTGACTGATAAATACCATTACCCAATATAAGATAATAGCAATCTTGGGCTAATGAAGTCAATCAATTTTTAATTAAAACCTGTAAGAAAGTTTCAGCCGGGCAACCCGACTTACATATACCCTTAACCTCAGTAAAACAAATAATATTATTTTCTCCAAAACTTTACCCTGTTTAAACTTTACTAAATACAGAACTTGGGCACGATCGCATTAGGTCTATTTATAATGTAAATCGATTTCTAAAGTGGGCGGTACAAGATGTGTATGGGAGGTACCAGATAGGGCGTGGCTAGACTTCCACTTTTTTTTCTCCAAAACTTTATCCTGTTAAAGCTTTACTAAATAAAGAATTTGGGTACGATCACGTTGGATTTATTGATATTATTACTGCATCTCTATAGTGGGTGGAAAGGTACATTTGTATGGGAGGTAACAGAAGGGCCGTGGCTAGACTTCCATTTTTTTTCCAAAACTTTGTCCTTTTATAGCTTTACTAAATACAGAATTTGGGTACGATCCCGTTGGGTGTATTGATATTATTACTCGATTTCTAAAGTGGGCGGAATAATTCATATATATGGGATGTACCAGAAGGGGCGGGAGCCCCTTCTGTCAAAACATTTGCTTGCGTCTTTCGAAAGTTATCGTGCGTACCAGCCGGACAGCCAGACAGACAGACAGACGGACATGGCTCAAACGACTCAAAAAGACATGAATCGAATTTGGTTCAAAGAAACCTAGGGACACTGTTCGATATTCGATAGTTGATATTCAGACTTATTGGAATCTCGTCCGACAGCTGTCGAAGACATTTCAGTCTTAAAAAAAAAACTTAATTTCCCTTTGCACCCCATGAATGAGGTATGGGATAGCTTCTCGCGTTGTTGTGAATTAACACGCTTACTATTTTTAGATTCACAACTAACGGCACCTACTTATTTATCGACGAATGCGAACGTCACTGTTTTAAGAAGCTCTTACTAGACACGATGATTGAATCGACGCTTAATACTGCGAAGTTGCTGTCAAACAACATTCGAGGGGAGCCGACAATGAAAGAAAATTTTATTAATTTTTTTCTTTTAAGATGACTGGAGCCAGGTTTGAACCTGCGATCTCCCGCATGGTAGTCGCGTGTTCTAACCACTATGCCACGGCCGGTCCCATTTCAGACATTTCAGTCAGGTACTAATAAATACCCACCGCTCTACTGCCCCATCAAATCAAAATGTTATAAAATTTGCTCCCACCCTTGGGGTAGTTTGGACCAACTTGAGTCAAATATATTACCCTATTAATGTTTTTATTTGAATTGAAGGAGTTTTATGAACTCTTTCTTTTGCTTATGTAGAAAATGAGATTACTGCTGTGGATTTTGTGATGATATCTTTGATTGGGTCAAGATGAAAAGCTTGTGCCGCAGCAATTAATATACGCACTGATGCTCATGCATTTTTATACTTATCCGATATTCTCTGGACAAATCTCAAAGGAAGCTTTTAAAATTAGCTGACTGTTTCCTCTCATGTTCAAATGTGTATGAAGCCTCCTCCTGAACTAAGCACCCAAGCTTAATTTGTGATAATCATGCAAAAGATGTAAAATCAATAAGATATAGTTTCTTGTAATGCCTGGAAAGCCGTCGATATTCAAATGAAAACGTTAAAACTATGTGTCCGATCGCATATACAAGGTGGGGCAAAAGAAGTCATCTGATGTTGTTTGGCTCTCATTTTTTTTTTCTAAATGAAAAAATTCGATTCTGTTTATTTGAATCTTTAGAATTTTATTGGTTAAGTCGAGAAGATGATAACTGCCGTCACAATTGATTGCCATACGGGCTCGTTTTATGGCATTTTTCATCACTTCGGCGAGAACTTCGGGCTACAGATTATCGCACTCGTGTCGAATGTTGTCCTTGAGGGCTTCCGGTGTCTCGGGCTTGTTCACGTAAACACGGAAAATAGTCTTGAACGGTTAAATCGGGAGATCTTGTGGGCCTGTGCAAATCGCCAAAACGAGAGATGAGGCGACTCGGAAACGCAGCCTTGAGAAAGTCGGCTGTGGCTCACGCAGTTTGTGACGTTGCTCGGTCCTATTGGAACCTCATGTCCTAATTCGTCTAATTGCGGCAGAAAAATCTCGGTTAACATGGCCATATAGCGCGCATCGTCCACTGTTGTCGTTTGACCAGCGACGTTCTCGAAAAAAATGGCCCGATGACTCCTGCGGCGTGAACAGCTCACCATGCAGTCACTTTGAGCGGGTGTAATGGCTCCTCGTGCATCACTTATGTATTTTTCGTTCCCCAGAAGCGATAGTTTTGCTTGTTTACATACCCGCTGAGGTGAAAATTATGATTATGATTTTGGTCGAAAAATTATCCACTTCGTCCTCGAGATGGAGGATGGCTTGGGCGTAGGTTTCACGCGTTTGGCAGTCGACAGGCAGCAGCTGATGCACGGACTGGACATGCGCAGGTCTTTGACTAAAATTCGCATTAGGGACGACCGGCTGTTGGCTTATTGCGAGGCACGGCATCTGGTCGATGTTTCTGGTGACAGCTTGAGTTCCTCGGTAACAGCGGCGATATTCTCGCAGAACGGGGGCTCCGGGGCCGGCCACTCCTGACAACGTCTCGTGTGGTCCCATACTCTTCAAGGTTGATGGCCAAACGGCGCAGTGTTTACGCAGTCGGTGTCGGACGACCGAGGAATCGACGACGAAATTCGCGCTGCGCCAACACCACAGACAAATTGTTACGCAAAAAATAGACACGATTATTCCGCGTTTTAATTGCTGTTATCTCCTAAACTCAGTGTCAAATCGCAAAAATATTATTAGTTTATGACCACAATACAATAGTTTCAAAATCAAAAATGATTGAGATCTCACCTTGAAATGGGTGGAAAGCGATCGGTATTCATATGAAAAACTTTTAGTGCCTTTAGTAATGGTTTCTATACTTAGCATCCATTTGTTAAAAGGAGTCTTATTTTGGATGAAATCGATACCAAAAAATTCTAAACCATGCTGAGTTTAAAATCTAAGTTTTACAGAAAAGGCGATTGAAGGCTTTGAGTAATATAGATTCCCCTTATAGGTTAAGTTCAAATTTCCTTATAACTTCTGTTTGGATGAACTGATCATCTTTAGATTTTTATAGAATATAAATTGAATTAAATAGCACTAATTAATTGCAAACATGCTGTTGACTTAGCATACTTTATAATTAAGGTATCGATATTCATGTGTTTTCATATTAAATTTTGAATTATTTACTTTACAATTTCCGAAAACCGAACGAAACCGTTTAACTCGGTTTTTAATATCATAATATTTTCGAAAACCGAGTTATTGGAAAAATTAATTTTTCGAATAAACCGGAAACCGGTTTTCTGAAAAATTCAAGTATTTAAACACTATCGGCCATATTCATAAAAAATTTCTAAAGTAGGTATGAAGCGTTCTCTAGCTAAAGTATTCTTTAGCTCTAAAAAACCTTTAATAAGAAATTGTATTCATAAACGTTTTTTATCAGCACTTTAGCTTTATGTGTTCAGGTGGCAACACCGACAGTTATTGGTCGTTACTGATGTAAAAAAACAGCTTTATTATCGGATACAAAAGCTTTATAATCGGATACCAAATATGTATTTGCACTTATAATAACTATGAACATTATTGTAGCTCAATTTTTCATTGACTACGATTCTCATGATGAAAAGAAAGACGTTAAAGTAAAAATTATACCAAAAAATTTGATTTTCTTTTCCTCATGTTGAAATTATAATCGGATACCGATTACATTGTTTCCTTGTTTTGATTGTTTATACATCACGAATATAATTTCATTATTTACAAATTATTTTTGAAGAATTTTGGAGAAATATTTTTCAAAATGGTATTCATGAATGAAAAGTGTCTATTTAGATACTTTTCTATGTGCGCAATGATTAAGAAGAAAATTTCCTACACAATGAATGCATGCAACAACTCTTTTCAATAGGAAAAATGCCGAAAAACTCAAAATAAAGATATCAAATTCATAATTATACAATAAATTGTACAAACGTCAAGTTATAGCACGCTTAAAGTAGAGACAACCCTACTTTAACTTATTGAAGATGTGAATCGTTTATGAATATGGTTTTCTCGAAAATTGCTTAAAAATGGTTTATAAACCTCTTATAAGTTTTTATGAATAAGGCCGTATAATTCTAACACAAAGTTAGGGTTACCAACGTAAACTTCCCGCCCCTTGGACGTGTGTAATTAGAGAACGAGATCTGTTACAAATTACAAAGTTCAACATTTAGAACGGGCCAAAAACAATTAGAGAAAATCATTCTCACTGGAAGTCCTTCCACTGGTGCCACATTTTTGGCTTCTGTTGTTTTTGTTAAGGTTTGTGTAGTTCCTGTGGTTATTGTTGGAGCAGTTTTTGTCGGCATTGTTATCCTGTAACTGTGTTGAAAATGCAGCATGGCACTCGAAACACACCGTACCGATGCTTTCTAACCGCTTGCAGGCGTTGACGGGGCTTCATTTACCAAATTCGATGACGGACGCTCTAGGAAAAGTTCGGCTGAATCTTTATCATTTAGGGAGCAGTCGTTAACTGTGCGTCGTGGTGGGGATGGCATATTCCTAAGGAGAAAAAGCTTAGAACAAGAAACACAAAAATAGAAGGGAATTAATATAATTTATCATTAGGTGCAAAACCTCCTTAATTTCCAATGAAGAGTAATAGGAGTAGTGGTATTTCTGAGTAAACGCCAAAAAACGTGTTTTTATGAGCCTTATCTCTCGTTTTAAATCTAACATAAGAGGTATTGTACTTAGGATGAAGACGATTACACTGTTCAACAAGAGTTTTTTTCTTGTGTTTCATTATGTTTTTGACATGGGAAATTCAAATACGTAATCAGAATTATGCTATCAGGCATAGTTTTTTAGTTATTTGAAAATAAGTTTTGTTTTCTATCAAAAAGTAGCATGGAGGCGATTGTTTAAAAAATTTAGTAGAAAAAATATATGCCTACTATATTTGCTGACTGCTCCTAGATCATTTTAGGAGACTGCAAAGATATTCATCATGAAATAAAGAAATAACATTTTTAACTACTAGAAAGTACATATTTGTTCTTGTTATTTTTCATGTTTTATGTAATACTAGTATCGGTTATTGTATTTTGAAAAGATTCTGTTGGATCAAATAAAGTTTTAATTACATTTATTGAAAATGTATTTTGATGCAATATAAAGAAAGCTGAAAAAATTTAAATCCAAATAACTTAAAAACTGTGCTTGATGAAAAAAATCTGAAAATTTGAAATCATGATAATAATAACCATAGGAATCACAATTCAGGTACCCAGAAAAATATTTGCAGGATTTTCATATATTAAAATAAATAAAAAGCTTTCTTAACTAATGGAAAATACATATTTGTTCTTCCCATTTTTTATATATTCTAGAATCGGATATTGTAATTAGAAAAGATTCTGTTGGATCAAATGAAGTTTTTATTACATTTATGCAAAATGTATTTTAATGCAACATGAAGAATGTTAAAAAAAATTTAAATCCAAATAACTTAAAAACTGTGCCTGATGAAAAAATCTAAAAACATTTGAATCATGATAATAATAACCATAGGAATCGCAATTCAGACACCCAGAAAAATTAAAAATATTTATTTTTGTATAACAGTGTTATAGGAGATTAATTCAGCGGTCATCTCACTAAATTCAGTATCATTTTAGGCTCATTGAATCTAGTCCTGGTACTCCACAAGGAGAAGTACTCCCTCTACTACTAAGGAATATCAATATCAATTATCGTCAGAAGACGATGTACAAGATGTGCTGCATAACTGTCGGATATGCGGATGACGTGGCACTTATAGTTCCCGGCAAGGATTCTAAATTACTCTCTGAGCTTATGGAATCTGCGCTGAAACTTCTACTAAAATGGTGTCATAACTGTGGACTTTGTGGTAAACCCGAGTAAATTGGTGCTATTCACTCGGGGATACAAAATCCCCCTATTTGTCAAACCCAGGTTAAATGGAGTCGCTCTTACACATTCTGATAGTGCCAAATACCTTGGGCTCATATTGGTCGGAAAACTGAATTGGAATCTAAACTCTCAAGTCAGAAATAGCAAATCGACAACGGGTCTATACTGCTAAAAAGGAAAATCGGCCTCAATTGAGGAATAAGCCGCAAATCTATATATATAAAAATGGTGGCAAAAATGTATAGTAATTCATCAATTGAGAACGGCTGGACCGATTTTGCTGAAATTTTTTTTCAGTTCGTAATTGCCAGGAGAAGGTTTATGTGAACGAAAATTTTGGGAAAATGCTCCGGAAAAGTCGGGAAATTTTAAAAATCTAAAATTGCTTTTTTGTATGGAATTTTGTTTGCAATTGTTACGAATGGCTTTTCGAATGGAAAAAAGAAAACTTCTGTTGGAAAATTCGGAAAATTCCGGAAAAATTTTAAATTTTTTTTTTACGAAATTTTGCGTATTATCGTATGATTTGATAATTTTGGACGATGTAACAGTATAAAATTTCGGGTAATTATTCCGAAATGACTTTCCGAATGGAAAAATAGAAAAATTATCTGTTGGAAAACTCGGAAAATTCAGGAAAAACTCGAAAATTTTGGATTTTTTTCGGAAAGATTTTGTACAGCTAATTGAATTTTTGTATTACATTTTGTGTGTAATTGTTCCGTTGTGGCATTTCGGTTGGAAAAATAAAAATTTTGGTTGGAAAATTATAGAAAAATTCCAAAAATTTATATTTTTTTCGACGAAATTTTACATATTATTGTATGTTTTGATAATTTTGAATGATGTAAATGTGAAAAATTTCAGAGAATCATTTCGAAATGACTTTCGAATGGAAAAATAGAAAAATTCTTGGTGTAAAACTGGCAAAATTCCGGTAAAAATCTCGAAAATTTTGGATTTTTTCGACGAAATTTTTCATTGTATTGCTTAATTTGATGATTTTAGACGACGTAAGGATGGAAAATTCGTTATAATGCTTGAAAAATTTCGGAATTTGGTGAAATTTATTATGTTTAAAGATTAAACGCGAAATGGTCGAACAATTTCAAAATCTTCAGCATGACCATAACGCATTGGTCCGATTGTTCAAAATCGCATTGAACAATGCATTCTGACGACCACAAAATCATTATCGGAGCAGACAAAAGACCTTCTGGATGACATGCAATACAATTCAATGCTCCCACTACAAATGAAGTCGCAGTGGTGATTGTTGGGGAGAATGTGGAACCACGCGATATTGTTCTCAAGCTTCGGGATGGTGGACAGGTTAGGCACGTGTACGAGACTCATCAGTCATATGATTCACTTCAATACCCGTTGATATTATGTGGAAAGGATGGCTATCACCTCAATTTAAAGATGGTCAATAGAACGAAAGGTTTGAAATTATCTTCTGATCAAAAACATGTGCGTACTAATGTGAGGCAGTCTACTGTCGAAATTGCGAATACCAGCGCCAAATCGTTCGATGCATGATGCATTCAATCGTGAATTGCAAGACTTTGATCGAGTTGAGCTGACTGAAGGAGTCCGAACAAATGTGCCTCCCTTAAATGCCGAGCAAACGAACGTGTACGATTCGCTGATGAAGGTTGTTGACGATGGAACGGGAGGCATTTACTTTCTCGATGATCCCGTTGGGACAGGCAAGACATTCGTAATTTCTTTGATTCTGGCAACAATTCGGTCAAGATCGCAATTGAGTTAGCTTTTCCATCCTCTGCTATAGCTTTCATATTGTTGAAAGGCGATCGAACTGCACATTCCGCTTTCTTCTCACGGTTGACAAGCCAACTTGTAGCGAAATTGTTGCGAGAATGCAGATGACCGAACGATGAATAATTTTCGAGGTGATTTAACGAGAATGAGGCGACGATCTATTCTACAGAATTTTTTAACTCTCTAGATGTGCCAGAAACTTCGACGCATAATTTGCAGCTGAAGGTGGGATCGATCATTATCAATCAACAAATCGTAAGGCCAATAGTTGCAAATTTGTGGAATCAACCTCGAATTTCCCTGCTTTTCACACGGTCAGCTGTGCGTTGTCTGTTTGCGTGTTGGCAAACAGTCTTCATTGTTCAAAACATTGTATATCAGATCGCTCTTCACAGATTTCGATTAAATTCATGTAAATCAGATTAAAACTTGAACTATCTGTGTTTTAATATTAAATGAAGGTGTTACCTTATGAGCGAGACGAAGTTTGCGGGTCCAAAGTTGTATGGCAGAACAACGTATTTATATAAAATGGTTATACGAATTTGTTATTATACCAATCTTAAATTACGGATCGGCAGTTTAGTGGCCGCTGGAGAGGAAAAGCCAATGAATGAAATTTGAGCGCATTATAAGACTGGTGCCAATCGCGATAACAGCTGCACTTACTACTACTCGAACTAAGGCACTGTTTAAGATCCTGAACTGGTTACCCCAAGACATCGAGGCAAAAAGGATATCTGCTAACACGGAAATCAATTTGGTCATGCCAAAATTCTGGATTTAATCAATATAAGGTGTCACACGGATTACACTGTACCAGAATCTGTATTCGATACGGGTTTTATGCTGGAATATCCCGGACATATCCTACTATGATAAGAATGACAAAGCCCAACACTTTGGTGAAAATGTGATCCTAATTTTGATGAACGAATCGAAATTAATAGAATATTGGGAGGCAATATTAACTTACTTACTGATAGTAAAGCGGCTATCGGATCCCTTAAAGATTCCTCAGACATTCGACGGTTACCCTCACATGGGTTTCAGAACATGGGAACATATATGGTAACTAGTGATTTTGATTTCCCTGCATTTTTCATTTTCATTACCCGGAAAATCGGTATTTTTATTTAATTTTCCCGAGAAATTCCCGTCCTAAACAAAAACGAAATAAAAAATGCTTTTATCTATTAAAACAAAATAATTCTAAAAATCTCGAGTAACGGTTTATCCGAAAGTTGTTAATACTTAGACAAGTTTAATCGTAAAACCTGTATATGAGCAATTTCCCTATAGACTTAGACAGGTGCACGAAGGTTTTTTTTTTTGAAATTTGTTCTTTTAGGGGGAAAATTTCTAAAAAGTGAGAAAACTTGGGGGTGAAAAGGCCAAAAAGGGATAAAACCGAAACCAATAAGCAATCTCTTTATAGAATTAGAAAGCTGCACGAATTGATTTTTCGAAGTTCGTCCAATTAGGGGTTAAAAATTATCCAATCCAAACAGATATAATCGCACAAATCCATATCCGAAGGCATTTTTAAAAATGCGTTCTTTAGCGTTAAAAATGCCTCAAAAGGGGTAAAACTTGTATTATCGTCCAGACCAACGGCTAAAGGTAGAATCACAAAAGTCTATATGGAAATGCTTCTTATAGAATTAGAGAGCTGTATGAGGAAATTTTCAAAATTGCCTCTTTTTACCCCTTAAAGAAAAATCTAATCAAACTCAGACCAAACGGCTTTAGGTAGAATAACGAATATGGGGCGCAGTATTTTGTTTTAGTGATCAAATTGCTGCCATCACCCAGACCAAACGACTATTGTTAAAAATGCGGATATTGAAGCGAATATTTTTTAATGAAGCTATTGCGCGATATAAAGAAATTTCAAACTTTTAGGAGGACAAAACCGAAAATGGGATAAAACTGTTACCATTACCCAGACCAAACGGCTAAAGGAGGAATAGTGACACTTAGACTTAACTCTTATTTTATAGGCTAATTGTGCAATCTGGTGATTTTTTGAGATTCGTTCTCCTTGGGGTAAAGAGGGGAAAAGTGTTATCATCGCTCAGATAAAAACCCCCAAAAGGCACAATCACCTAGTACACCACCAAAGAAAGTTATATGTCAGTCAACTGGTTTAAAAATATTGTTTTATAAAATATGCCTATCAATAAGTAAGTATTCATTAACTCATAGACATGGTATTGCTGATCCATTTTAGCAATTCAATACGTTGGAATTTGTCTCTGTATATGAAAGCACGTTTGAAAGATAAACAAAACATCGAGAGACCGAAGACGATAGTGATGGTCAAGAAAATAGTCACCAAGTGGTAATTTTATGATAAAACTAGCTGACCCGGCAAACGTTGTTCTGCCATACAACTGTGGACCCGGCAAACTTCGTCTCGCTCCTAAGGTAACGCCTTCATATAATAGTAAAACACAGATAGTTCAAGTTTTAATCTGATTTACTTGAATTTAATCGAAATCTGTGAAGAGCGATTTGATATATAATGTTCTTCGATTTGTTTCCGGCGTAAAAACAAACAATGAAGACTGTTTGCCAACACGCAAACAGACAACGCAAAGCTGACCGTGTTAAAATAAGGGAAATTCGAGGTTGATTCCAAAATTTCCAACGATTGGCGTTACGATTTATTGATTGTTATCGCAAATACCAACCGAATGGAGAGTTGATTTTGCTTGAATTGGAAGGGAAGATCGGTTGGAATAATAGAAATTCGAGGTATAAGGACTTCCTTTCCTTTGAATTTGCCCTTGATGATCGTCGCTTAAATTATATTTTCGGATGATTCAGATTCCGCAAAGTGATCATGATCGATCCCACCTTCAGCTGCAAATTATGCGTCGAAGTTTCTGGCACATCTAGAGAGTTCAAATATATTCTGTCGAATAGTTGGTCGCCTCATTCTCGTTAAATCACCTCGAAAATTATTCATCGTTCGGTCATCTGCCTCCAATGCTCGTTTATGCGCCATCGTGCATTCATTCCAAATAATAATTTAGCATTCTTGCAACATTTTCGGTACACGTTGGCTTGTCAACCGTGAGAAGAAAGCGGAATCTGCAGTTTGACCGTCTTTCAACAATATGGAAGCAATACCAGAGGATGCAACAGCTAACTCAAATGCGATCTTGGACAGAATTGTTGCCAGAATCTAAGAAATTACGAATGGCGAGATTCTTGAAGTGTGGCGACTGATTGAAACTAATCAAATTGAGACGCTCCGTTTCGACCATGGCGTTCATGTCAACGCAGTCCTGTTGAAATAAATGGCGATATCTTAACAGATGATTGTCAACATCTTGTGGGCCAAACATTTTATTCGCTTATTCTCCTTAAATACGAATTCGAACTTAAAGCGATAATGAAAAAAAACTGATGACTTGTAAACAAACCTTTCGTTCTATTGACCAACTGTAAATTGAGATGATAACCATCCTTTCCACCACAGAACATCGACGGGATTGAAGTGAATCACTTGTCCACCATCCCGAAACTTGAGAACAATATCGCGTGATTCCACATTCTCCCCAACAATCACAACTGCGACTTCATTTATAGTGGGAGCATTGAGTTATCATAAATGACAACCAGAGGGTCTTTTATCTGCTCTGATAATGATTTTGTGAACGTTATAATGCATTGTATTCAATGCGGTTTTGAATAATCGGACCAATGCTTATGCAGAAGATTTTGATATTGTTCGACCATTTCGCGTTTAATCATTTTACATAATAAATTTCACAATATTCCGAAATTTTTTAAGCATCATAACGAATTTTCCATTCTAACTTCGTATAAAATCATCATATCAAGCGATACATGGAAAAATTTCATCGAAAAAAATCAAAATTTTTCAGTTTTTTCCGGAATTTTCCGAGTTTTCGACCAAGAATTTTTGTATTATTCCATTCGAAAAGTCATTTTGGAATGATTATCCGAAATTTTTCACATTTACATTATTCAAAATATCAAAACATACAAAAAAATGTAAAATTTCGTCGAAAAAAAAATTACATTTTGGAATTTTTCCATAATTTTCCAACCAAAATTTTTTAATTTTCCAATCAAAAGGGCACAACGGAACAATTACACACAAAATGTAATACAAAAATTCAATTTCCTGTGCAAAATGTTTCCAAAAAAATTCAAATTTTTCGAGTTTTTCCTGAATGTTTCGAGTTTTCCATCGAGAATTTTTCTATTTTTCCATTCGGAAAGTCATTTCGGAATAATTACCCGAAATTTTACACTGTTACATCGTCCAAAATTATCAAATCATACGATAATCGGCAAAATTTCGTAAAAAAACAATTAAAAATTTTTCAAATTTTTCCGGAATTTTCCGAATTTTTCAACAAAATTGTTCTTTTTTTCCATTCGAAAAGCCATTCGTAACAATTGCAAACAAAATTCCATACAAAAAAGCAATTTTAATTTTTTTCCAATTTCCCGACTTTTCCGGAGCATTTTCCCAAAATTTTCTTTTACATAAACCATTTCCTTGCAATTGCCAACAACTGAAAAAAATGTCAGCAAAATCGGTCCCGGGATAAATACAGATCGCATGATCGCGTAAGGGTATTAATAATATTAATCGATTTCTAAAGTGGGCGGTACCAGAAGAGTTGGGGAGGTACCTAAGGTGTTCAAACCCGAAACTGAAAAACCGTAAACCGGTTTTTTTTTATTTAAAACCGTATGCCGTTTTTTTAAATGTGGAATTTTCGAATAATCGGTTTAACCGTGTTTTTTCCTTTGGGTACTCGGTTTTTTTAAAATTGATTTGTTACAACTCTAAAAGGATTTATTGCAAAAGTAAAAATTTTCAAATTTAATTTGAAATTAGTTTTGAAAACACTTTTTACATTTTGTAAACGAGAATGTTTTTAGAAGGTTTGTAATATTTTAAAATTCAATTTCAAATTAATTTAGAAAAATCTTTTTACACGTTATTTAAGTGGATCAACAACTCGAAGTGGATCTCGCCGAAGATGATAGTGACGATGATGAATGCAGTGAAATAGTGGAAGTCAAAAAATCGCGTGTCTTAAATTATCGCAAAATTATGGAAGCATGTTAATTCATTTAACAAGTCGAGCGAAAAACAATGAAAATTGCAGAGCTATGTTTTCCAGGAGCACAATAAAGAACTAAGGCTCATTGTCGATGTGAAACACCGGTGGAGCTCCTTATCTGCAATGATTGAACAGTTTCATGAATTAACCCATGTGTCAACCGTGCGCTTACAAGAAATAACAATTTGAAGAGGTTTAAGCTAAGCGCTTCAGCCTTTAGCGCTCGCAATTAAAATTATCAAATGATTCAGCGACTCTAATCGTCAGTAACGTCACGTTCGTATACATATTTTGGTGAATATCTACTAAATACTATTATTTCTCCCAACTTGAGAGCGGCATTTGAAATAACTCGTCATAACTGTTGTTTCATACGTAGACAATTTTGCTGTATCTCGTTTTGTTGTGAAGTTATGACCATTTTAAGCCGTCAGTAACGTCACCGGATTTTGGAAGTGTGTTTTGAGGTTACTGAACGTTTGTGTAAAAATTAGCGAATTGAAAAGAGTTTATGTTTATAATTGCCCAGTATTTAAAAAAGGAAAGCTGAAAGATGATTTTTATTCAAAAGGTGGGCTTAAATTTTATGTTTTAATAACGTAATCGCCATTAAAGCAGTGTCAGTCACGTCACACGTTATTGGATATGAAGTAGCAATAGGTCTGGAATAAGAACAACTGTCCAGAAACCTTGCGGGACAGTAGTGACCAATTCTCCATTACACAGTTATGGTCTAATATTTCCGACTGTACACTTAACTTAAGCACTTGTTTGCCCTTTATATTAATTTAAATTTGTATAAATATCTAAAATGGAAAAACATTTTTTCCTTTTTCTGTATTGTGTTTTCATATTTTGTTTGTTAAATTCATTAATCAGCTGCGAATTGTCAATAATTTCCATTTCACCACGAGGTGAACATTTCCTTGTTACGAAATTGCCAGAATACCCGTAACAAGAATTGCTTACAAAATTGTAACAAATTTCTGATGACAAATTTTTGTAACCAAATTATTAGAATAGGGCAGTAAACCACTCACATAAAAAAAAATTTAGTAAATCGGGCTTGATCTTTAGAGCTGATTTTTGAAAGATAGAGTGTTCGTAAATTAAATTATCTCTTCAAGAATGTTTATAGCTTGAGGGTTGAAATTGGTTTCTGACCAGTTTTGCATTATTAAAATTAAGATTTGTAATTTCTCCCTACTTTTCAGTTTTAGCGGCTATTTAGTACGAAAAATGTCGAATTAACTTCTGTTTTTGTTTTTTTTTTGTGATAAAAAATTTGTGTGAGTTTTTTGAACTAAAGCCAGGACACTCTGTAAAATAAAAACACATTATTATTGGAAAAAACAAAAGACTTTATCAATTCAGTCTTGTTAGTTTTTGCAAAATTAAAGCATCAATTCAGTTGAAGTTTTTTTTTTTTAACATAAATAAACATAAAATATCCAAAAAAAAAATGAAATTTTAATTGTATCCCTGCTCAGACGTAGCATAAGCTACTATTTCGTCCCCAATGGTACGAATTTGGTGCGAAGACGAAATGTCACGAATTTTTTTTGCGTTTGCGAAAATTGTGGCGGTATCCAAAACGGTGTTAATTTTGCTGAACTTTTCTTCAGCAACTTCCGCAACTAGTATTCGCGATTTTGTAAGTTGGAACGCCTTAACGAATTCCCGTGCACTGTTTACTATGCAGTGACGAGCTTTTTCCTTTTGTGCTCGTCGTATTTGTTGCTTTCTTTTAGCTTTTTAACATAACGCTTGTCTCTTTTTGCACCAGGAATCGGAGTCTAGCAATTAAATACCAAATTATTAACCAAAAAAGTAAAAAAAAATAAAATTAAAATAATCCTTCAGTAACGTCACACAATTTTTTTTTTGCAAAAATACCCTGCCATGTGCTAATAATGCTTCATTTAAGCATTGATTATGAAAGTACTTCAAAAATACTCAAAAAAAAAACCAGCTCATCCAACCTCTTTCATAATTAGTTAACGCATAAAAAAACATTTTATAAAAATTTTTCAGTAACGTACTTTAAGCCTTAATTGGTCCAAAACCCAAGCTTTGTACACAAATTTGTTTGCTAATCAATAGTTTGATTTGTATTCTATCCATAAAAAAGTAATCATCTGTCTAAAGTATAAAAAAATAAGAACAAAATTTACCTTTTTCGCCGACATTGGTTTATTTTCCAAATACACCTTGCATGTGCCACTTATGAAAAGGATGTAAAATATCAAAGCAGACACAAATTTTGCACTGGCATACATTGCTGCCATATTCTATACATATTAGACATTAGAAATATAAAAAAAAATTTGGACCTTGTGACAGAAAAAAAAATCTATGTGGTTTTTTTTCGTGGCCTTGCCGATATGCGTTTATACTGTAACAGCTCAAAAATTTGGATTCCGCATATGCTCGGGAGCTGCGAGACAAAATTAAAGCAAGATTTAAGGAAAGAAGTATACAAACGTTGAATAGCCAAATTATATATCTTAGCTGCGGATAATATCCTTCAAGCTCATCCTGTATAAAGTATTATAAAAAGACGGAAACGATGGAATATGCGAAAGACTTTATCCTGCAACAACGGCAGAGTATAGTAACAGTTCAGATTGTGAAATGAAGGAATCCCCTAATGGTAGTCTTTGCAACGATTTAAACAGGACAATAAATAACATCCAAAATCCAGCAGTGAAAACCAATTGCAATGACACAAGATTTTAACACGATTTCAACTATTTCGATAGATTTAATAAAAGGGCAGAAAAGCCCAAAACCCTTCTAAACGCGCTTTTGTAAAAAAAATATAAATATTCCAAAAATGTATTACTTTCCAAAAATACTGCTTTAAAAAGATTAAAAAAAAAGTAAAACCACAAAATAAAACAACACTTTTTTTTGTAAATAAATGCATTTTTTTAAACCACAATATTTGTTTTTTTATTTTTTTTTTATTTTTAACTTTTTAGGAAAAACCGAAAAACCTGGTTAAACCGGGTATCTTTCAAATGCTGTATTCGAAATGCGAGTTTTCAAAAAAATAAATTTTTCGAATAACTCGGAAACCGGGTTTTTGAAAAATGAGGTATTTTAACACTCTAGAGGTACCAGATGGGGCGTGGCTAGACTTCTAAGTTTTTTTTCCTAAAAACTGTATCCTGCTATAGATTTACTAAAAAAAGAATTTGGGTACGATCGCGTTAGATTTATTAATATTATTACTCCATCTCTAAAGCGGGCGGAAACGTACATTTGTGTGGGAGGTACCAAAAAGGGCGTGGTAAGACTTCCAATTTTTTTCCGAAACTTTATCCTGTTATGGCTTTATTAAGAACAGATTTTGGGTACGATCCCGTTGGGTGTATTGATATTATAACTCGATTTCTAAAGTGGGCGGAATGGTGTATTTGTATGGGTGGTATCAGAAGCAGCGGGACCAAGTAGCCCGTTTGTAATACCGTAAGTAGTTTTGGGGAAATATAACTTGTGCAAAATTTTCAAAACTTTGGTTGCGTCTTTCGAAAGTAATCGTGCGCACCAGCCGAACAGACAGACAGACGGACATGGCTCAAACGACTTAAAAAGTCATGAATCGAATTTGGTCCAAAGAAACCTAGAAATATATTTAAAGATTTCCAAACATTTTCACACCACTGTGCATTGCGCTTTCTTTTTGTTTGCAATATCAAACGGTTTAATTTCGTTGAGTATGCAGCAACAGATATCTAAGCGCAACTAAGCAATCAATCTCTTCTTATCAATATAATTTGAGGTGCATTATCTAAGATTGTTATAGGTTCAGCCTTGTCTGTTGTCACCGCCATGCATTTTGTATGTCTCGCTGCTAGATTCGGCAGTTTATTATGTCGCAGTTGGTAGTTGGTATTCTATCAAGACACGTCACTGACGACGGGGTCGACTTCTTTGACGCATTTTTTCACACTGGCGACTGTCTACATTTATCCATAGCACTGTGTAAATTAAAGAAGAAATATAAAATTGTTGTTACTAAAAAATGCTTCAGGCATGTCAAGTTAGATTGTCTAGATATATTTCTTGCCATGATGGATATTTTCATACCTAATAGCGCCAAGTTATTTGTTGGCAAGCGGGGTTGAAATTAAAATGAAACGAATTATTTATCTCAAAAATTAGTTTTTAAATATTTGATAACTATTCTCCAATCTAAAAATAAAAAATATTAATAAAACTGTTATCTATATAAATGCTTTATATAGTACATACACATAGTAAATCATGCCTTTATATTTATTTAATTTTTAATGAATTTAATCCGACGTGAATACTATTCATTTTCAACATACCACCTGTTAAATAGCATTAAATAGTATTAACACTAATGTAAATACAAATGTTAATTTAAAATTTTGTAATATATGGCTCTTGTCGGATTTTTATCGATTAGACCGAATAATAACAATTGTGATAAATGGGTTAAAATAACAACAATAACATCTAACAGTAACGACCGGTAATTTAAAAAAATTTGTCAGAATATCTTTGACCTTATTTGTTTGTGTGTTTAAAGTAAACCCACCACACATTTGTCAATCAGTTTATTTGATTAACTTTATAAAGACGCCGTTATTTTCTTAAATACGATGGTACGCTATTGTTAGAGGTTTAATTTATATTTAGATATTTTTATAGAATTGGATGTGAGAAATGTTATAATGCCATGAAATAACAATTACCAGTAGGCGCGTTGGAAAGGTGAGCTTATTTTGATCAATGAACAAAAAAAATCTCCAACATTGGTCCAACGGTTCAAAAGTTACGGGCATTTTTGTCCAAATTTTGGACCATTTTTCCATTTTTTTCATGATTTTGTCCAGGAATGGAAAAATTGTCCAAAATTTGGACAAAAATGACCGTAAGTTTTTGAGTTATGGATGTGAACGTGTAGGTAATATTTCATACGAACGTCAAAATCTACCAACAAAAAGTAGGGGACTCGATTTTAACGATAGAGGTATGGTTCCTTGGGCAAATTTTCATGGAATAACCCATAGAATACGGAAATCATAGGGAAATTGGTGAATTTTTTCACTCCCTACAAATCGACCCGCCCTAGTACATATCCTTATGAAATTTTCCGAAAGTTTATTTAAATGTGGTCAGTCTAACTATCTAGTAATAGAAGACAATCCCTCAGAAAACCGAAGTCTTAGTTGCATCCATTCTGGCACCTCCCATAGTAATGACCGAATTGACCCTCATAGTTTTACATACACTTCTCTTTTTTCTAAGTGCTCTGAATTCAGAAATACATATTTTGCGTTACATGTACGCACTTGAAAGTTTGACTTAGGAATGAATATGTACTATATTAGCTGACCCCTTCTGGTAACTCCCATACAAAATAATATATTTTAGGAAAATTAATATCTCCCATATCTTTCAAACGAACAACAGGTAATAAACAAAACCTCAGAAAACCGATCCATTTGACATATCTCTTCTCATACCACCTATCAAACATCCAAAATTGCCCCCTTAATTGCAAATGCTAATCTTTTTTGTTAGAACACTGAATTTAGTAAAATTTTGCACATGGTAAGCGTTTATCGGGCGTTGATTTACTAAAAACCAGTAAGAAAGTTTCAGTCGGGAACCCGACTTATATATACCCTCACCGTCAGTAAAACATAAAATTTTCTAGTATATTGATATTATTTAAGTGGGAGGAGTGGATGTCAAAGTGGACATCAGCTTTCATCAACACTTTTCACAGATTCTAACTGCTCTCAACAGATTCAAAAATCCGAACCAATAAGCCTAACTACTATATTTTCACTGGTTTACCATGGGACCTGTACTGTGACCTAGAAGAACTTGACTATGCTGATGATATCGCCTTTCTTACCGTCAATAAGTCTGACCTACAGACCTCAATGGATTTGCTTAGCCAAAACGCACAATCTGTCGGTCTGCATATTTACACTAGGGATGTAACGAATGTGCTTTAGCGAATGCGAATATTGGAACATTTTTTTTTGCGAAAGCGAATGCGAATACTTATTTTTGGTTTTTGCGAATGCGAAAGTGAATATTCCAAAATTGTTTAGCGAATGTCAAAAAATGGTTTACGTAAACGAATAATTTAGTTTAATTCCTACTGTCTGCCTTTTCAAATAAAAATATGCATTCCAGTTAAGTAATTAAACAACGGCCTTATTCATAAAAACTTATAAGAGGTTTATAAACTATTTTTAAGCAATTTTCTAGAAAACAATATTCATAAACGATTCACATCTTCAATAAGTTTAAGCAGGATTGTCTCCACTTTAAGCATGCTATAACTTGACGTTTGTACAATTTATTGCATATTTATGAATTTGAGATCTTTATTTTGAGTTTTTCGGCATTTTTCGTATTGAAAAGAGTTGTTGCATGCATTCATTGTGTAGGAAATTTTCTTCTTAATCATTGCGCACATAGAAAAGTATCTATATAGACACTTTTCATTCATGAATACCATTTTGAAAAATATTTCTCCAAAATTCTTCAAAAATAATTTGTAAATAATGAAATAATATTCGTGACGTATAAACAATCAAAACAAGGAAACAATGTAATCGGTATCCGATTATAATTTTAACATGAGGAAAAGAAAATCAAAATTTTTAATATAATTTTTATTTTAACGTCTTTCTTATCATCATGAGAATCGTAGTCAGTGAAAAATTGTGCTACAATAATGTTTTTAGTTATTATAAGTGCAAATACATATTTGGTATCCGATTATAAAGCTTTTGTATCCGATTATAAAGCTGTTTTTGTACATCATTAACGACCAATAACAGTCGGCGTTGCCACCTGAACACATAAAGCTAAAGTACTGATAAAAAACTTTTATGAATACAATTTCTTATTAAAGGTTTGTTAGAGCTAAAGAATACTTTAGTAGGAGAACGCTTCATACCTACTTTAGAAATTTTTTATGAATATGGTCGTCACAGTCTTTAAGGTAACTAAACAATATATTTATTTACTTTCGAAAACTTTGGCGTATTCAATATTCAAAGTTTAGTAGCCAAGTTGTATTTAACAAAAAGAAGCTTCGCTGCTTTTTCGCTATGCAATCTAGTTCTTAGTGGATCATAGCTAAGTCCGGCTCCACTAAACAACTGTTCGTTGGGGACACTTCCCGGAGGCGTAGCTAAGAACTGCCGTGCCAAAGGTACTAACTTTTGGTATTTCAAGCTGTTTCGTTTCCACTACAATACAGGATCTTCTAAAATATGAATTTTTTGTTCTTTATTGTATTCAGCTAACAATTTTTTTTTCATGAGAGACTGAAAACGTGACCACTTGCATGTCGGCCTCAGTATCTTTATTATTTGTATTTTAGAAATTTTTTTGCGAAAGCGAATGCGAATATTCAAATATATATTTATACGAAAGCGAATGTGAAAGCGAATGTATAAAATGATGCGAATGCAAACGTTCGTTACATCCCTAATTTACACCAACAAAACGAAATTCATCTCCACCAGCGACTCCGATATAAGCCTACATGTTTACGGCGAACCATTTAACCTCATCTGCAACCTGGGCAGTATAATTAGCCCTGAAGTGGGGAGCACATTCGATGTCACTTCCCGCATCAACAAAGAAAGACAAGCATTCGCCATGCTGAATAAAGTCTTGTCCTCATATAAGATTTCCCGCAACACCAAGCTATATATATCGTCATATGAAATCAAGGGCGTAGCTAGGTAGGGGCAGGGGGGGGGCAGCTGCAAATTTCAAATTTCACTAACGTGAACTTACTGATAAAATCTTTCACTGTAGAAATGTTTACAGTTAAAAATGTGCTAATGAATTCACAAAATATTAAAAGTTCCTCCTTGAAATTATTAGGAAAATTTAGACTAGCTTGCTTTGGAAGTAACAGTAGTCAGGCCCTTTTTTATTCGTAAGTTTACGTTCAATAAGCGACAAAATTTTGACTGTGTTTAGTGCACTTCCAACAAAGATACATAGTATGTATGTAAATGTATTTGGGTGAATTTGGTCATTTGTATTGAAGGTACCAAAAAGGTTGTAGAAAATATTTCGGTTTTTTGAAATTTTACCTACTGTTAATTAAACTGACAAAATTCAAATATCGTCCAGTTTTTCATTAAAGTTATGTTTTTCATTAGGAAGTTAAAACTTTATTTTGGTAAATAATAATACTGTTAAATCTTTAAAAGGATCAGTAAAGTTTGCTCGAGTTATCCTACACACCAGACAGCCGCCCATACATACGGACATGGCTCCAGAATTGAATTCGCTCTTCAGATACATAAGGTCCAACGTGTCTCCTTTAATACGTTACACTTTTTCTCGTGGACCAAATACAAGATAATTTGAAAATCATAGATTATTTTAATTCAGAAGCGATACAAAAACTCAAGACCAATATCATCAAAGCAATCCGCGAGCTACAGCCCAAAAGCATTAACAAGGTCTTGAAAAATTGGTGTGACAGAATGAGCTACATCGATGCGAGCTAATGCAGCCTATTGAACAAACACAGTAAAATATTTAAAAAAAAGCAATTGAGTGTGGAATTAAGAATTTTTGAGGCAACTGATTCCGTACTCGATTTCCGAATCGATTCTTTTAATAAGACTTGAGACTAAATACATTAGACTGAATACATTAACCTAATTCGGACACGAGGAATCGAACTAAATCATTAGATTTTTCAGTTTTTACGTTTTTATGCAAAATGTTTTTTAAAGTTTTTTTTTTACTTTGAGTAGTGTTTTATGTGGTTCAGTTCTACTCCTCGTGTCTGATTTAGGGTAAAACCGTCGAGTTCGGCTTTGTCTTCGAAAGTTTTTATCAAAAACTATCACAGCGCGTCGTTAGATTTTTGAAGTTGCGTTGTTTTGGGTTCAGACTGATTATTTTGTATTCTCTTTTTTATAAATTAATTTAATATTTATTTTGTTTTAATTGAGTTTGTTTTGTTTTTTGTATGTATGTTGTTTTATAAATTAATTGCATTTTTTATTTTGTTTTTATTAATTTTTTTGTGTATGAATGTAATAAAATTTTATATTAATTTTGTTTTTTAAATGTTTACTTTGTTCAATTTTCTTTTTTAAAAGAACTGTTTTCGTAACCCTGGAACCTTTCTTCGATCTTTACATTGTTTGCTATAGAAAATCATAATTTACTTTGCGTCGTATTTTTTTGGAACGTAACCACGACGCAAAGTGAGGTATTGGTGTAATCATTAATATATGTGTATGTTCTAAGCATGTGTTTTGTAATGGGAATGGGTTTCCATAATTATTGTTTGGCTGGAAAGTTGTGACCCGTTTTTAATGGGAATATTTGATCTTACTAAAATAGCCAAAATACATGGAAGCAAATTGATTTTGTAATTTTATTCCACTTTTAAAATTCTTCAGATTATGCGTCAAAGAATTAAAAACACAAATGAATTTCAGCTTACAATAAAAAATATATTTCTTTTTTGATCACCCTAACATGCGAAACATAGACTGCTAAGCTTTACTTTAGTGCGCTTTGTTGAGTTAAGGCATAGCCGATTACACTGTGGTAGTCGAAAAATTACAAGACCGGATTCGACGGTTTGACACGAGGAATCGAACTGCATCATTAGTCTTTGAGTTTCAATGACTTTTTCACAGACAATTTTTGTTTTTACTAATATTTTAACAGCCATTAACTTCTATTCGGTTGGTTGTCCCGATAAAATTTATTAAGAAAGTAGTTCCGAATATTTTTTTAGCTTCTACTTTTGGATACAAACCTTAACTCTAAAACCAGGTTTGATTGGAATTGAAATCCTATTCCCAATACCAAGTTTATGACACCACGCGAAACCAATAATGACCCATGAACGAAACTATATACAAGTAATAGCAGTGACCATTTATAGGAAAACTGCATACTCGCTTTTTCATTCGCGGTTTCGTTTACTTTGTGAAGGACTTTCAATATTTTAAAGGTTATAGAAGTTTGATCAAATTATTTCCGTATTCTTCCAGTTGGAGGCTATGGCATGCTTCTTTGCATGCTAAATTTCTTCTTTTTATCTATCAAACTAGTTTTTTTTACCTTAAATGTAAAATTTTAATGCAATGTCAAAATATCAAAATCAAAAAAAAAAAAAATGAATAATAATTAAATGCCTGTTTGTGTACTTTTATAATAAATTAACAGATTTTTTCTCGTTTGTCCAGTTTTTTTACTGTCGTCGATAAAAAAGTAAAATAATTTTTGGTCCAGCCCGCAGAAATGAAAAATATCGATACTTTAAAAAAAGGTTCGGCTAGGATTTCAATTCAAGCATTTTTTTATACTATATGATCAACCCAAAATACAGTGACAGTTGCATTTACACTTTTTATAGTCATAAACTGTTTTAAGCCCACCGTCCACAGTGGAAAAAGGGTTTTTTGGACATATGTAATTTTAGGCCGCAATCTTGAACGATTTTCAAAATCTTTTTTTTGTATTATTGGAAACAAAATTGTGCACAGAATGTACGTTTTTTATTATAAATTCCTAACCGTTTTTTTTTAAATTGTCAAATTCGCTGAAATGAAAAATTTTTGACTTTAATTTTAAATAATTTTGGATTTAACAAATTTCTTTATTTTGACAGATGATGTAACATATTCAAGGGCGTAGCCAGGTAGGAGCAGGGGGGGGCAGCTGCCCCCCCCTACAGCTTGAAAAATTGGTCAAAATCCTAGAAAATATGAAAATTAAAATAAAATAGTACAGGAATTTTACAAAAGGTGAACTGACTAATAAAAACTTTCACCATATGTTCACTCTCAAAAATTGTAGTGGATATTTTTTTACTCGGATTCAATGAAATTAACTGATTTTTAGACTACCTTGTATTGGAAGTACTAGAACGCAGAGCGAGGCTCTTTTTTATTCGTAAGTTAACGTTCAATAACTGATTAGATTGTGCAAAATTTTAGCTTTATTAAGTGCAATTGCAAGAAAGATACTTAGTATGTATGTAAATGTACCAAATTCAAATATCTTCCAGTTTTTCATTAGGAAGTTATGTTTTTATTTAGGAAGTTAAAACCAAATTTTAAAAATTAATAAAACTGTTAAATCTTTAAAAGGGTCAGTAAAGTTTACTCGAGTTCTCCTCCACACCAGCCAGCCGCCCAGACAGACTGACACTTTTCCAGAATTGAATTCGCTTTTCAGATACTTAAGGCCCAACGTGTTTCCTTTAACTGTACACTTTTTCTCGTGTCAAATAATATATATTTGTCCAAATACAAGTTAATTTAAAATTAAAGTTTATTTTGATCCAGAAGCGATTCAAACACTTAAGGCCAATATCATCAAAGCAATCCGTGAGCTACAGCCCGAAGGCATTAACAAGGTCTTGGGAAATTGGAGTGACAGAATGAGGTACTTCGATGCGAGCCGGATGTTGCCAATTGAACGAACACAGTAAAAGTATGAAAAAAAGCTATCGAGTGTGAAACTAATAATTTTTAAGGTAACTGATTCCGTACTCGATTTTCGAATCGATTCTTTTAACAAGACATGAGACTAAATAAAATTTGTTCTTTGGATTTGTAGATTACATTCTGTGAATAAGAACACTATGGTAGTAGAAAAAATAGACACGACCGGACTCGACGGTTTTAACCTTATTCGGAATCGTACTGCATCATTAGATTTTTGAGTTACAATGACGGTTTCATACAGAATTTTAGTTAAAGTTTTTTTACTTTGAATAGTGTTTAAGGGGTTAAATAGATTTTCGCCAAGCTATAGTTGGGATTTCTGTAAAGCAAGACTTATTTAAAACAACTTTGTCGAAGACGGCATATCCGAAAATCCAACTATGGTCTGCGAAAATCGATTTGAGCCCATAAACGCCAAAAAATATTTGAAATTAAAGTCAAAAGTTATTTTTTTTTCATCGACTTTGACACATGTAAAAAAAAAATAAACATGAGGAATTCAGAATAAAAAAACGGTTATTCTGTGTTTGTTTCAAATAACACAGGAAAAAAAATTTAAAATTGCTCAAGAATTGCGGCTTAAAATGTTATATGTCAAAAAACAAAAAAAAAACAGAGGAATAAAAATATTTTTTTTTAAAATTCGACGACCTAATTTTTAAAAAAAAAAATTTAGTCTGGTCTACCTTTGTTTAATAAAATATTGTCGAAACATTGAGTATTTATTTTTCGTTAGGTACTTAGTTTTAATTGTTTTTTTGTAAACAAACTATTAACATGAAATGTAAAACCGACTGCCCCCCCCCTACATTAGATCCTGGCTACGCCCTTGAACATATTGTGGTATTGGTCTTTTTAAATAAAAAGCGCACTAATTAGCATAATTGTAAACACAAAATATTATTTTATTATTTTTTACAGAAGAGTTTCTTAAAACTTCTCTAGGTTTTATATTAAGATTTGTTATAATCGTATAATATTTGTGGGCAGGACAATATAGTTTTTGCTTATATGTTCACTTAGTTCAATTTGTAACATATGATCACAATAACAGCGGAAGTTAAAAATTTTTGGACACGTAATCCCATAAATTTTTCAAATTAAAGTCAAAAATTATTTTTTCATCGACTTTAACACATTTTAAAAAATAACGATAAGGAATTTAGAACAAAAAAACGTCCATTCTGTGCACAAGTTTGTTTCAATAACACTAAAAAAACTTTTAAAATCGCTTAAGAATTGCGTCCTAAAGTAAATAAAAATTATTATTTTGGTACTACACGAATTCGATAATTTAAAATTTTTTTTAAAAAAATTTTAGTCTACCTTTGTTTAATAAAATATTGTCAAAACAATGAGCATTGATATTTCGTTATATACTTAGTTTTAATTTTTTTTGTTGTAAACATACTACTAATATGAAATGTAAAGCCGACTGCCCCCCCCCTACATTGGATCTTGGCTACGCCCTTGTATGAAATCAAAAACTTAACTTACATTTCAAAAATTTTACAGGAGAAACAAAAAAACTTCCTAATATTATTTGCGCTTGCAAACAAAAAGCCGTAGAATTTTGTTAATAAAATTTTCGTTTTTAGCCGTATGACTGTAAAACTTAGCAGGTACATGTATTTTGATGCGGTGCATAGTATTCAAACAAAAAGTCGATTTTGAATTTTTGGTAACCCGCCTTTTTTGATTTCATATGACGATATGTAATTCGAACGTTAAAACTATTCTGTTCTACGGCTGTGAGTCGCGGGATCTCACGACTGCGATGTCACGTAAGCTCTAGATCTTTGTCAACAGCTGTATACGGAAAATTCTGAGAATTTGGTGGCCCAACACTATATGTAACCGGACCTACTGCACTCGGCAAACGAAACCCCTCTGGACAGAACGATAAAACAACGCCGCTTCAGGTGGTTGAGACATTCACTTCGCAAAAATGACGAAGAAATTTGCTGCTGAGTACTATGGTGGAACCCCCAGGATACAAGATGTCGAGGAAGATCAAGGACATCATGAAGCCTCACGATTGATGCCGATCTAGACTCTGCCAATGTAACGTGGAACCATCTGAGATTCCTTGCCAGAGTTCGAACGAATTGCAATACTTTTGTTTAGGACCTACCCACTGTGGGCGAAATGGTCGATCTAGCGTCGTTTAATTAAATTTTTGCACTTTCCCCGAACATTTTACATTTTGAAACACCGAAGGCGACAAACGTTGGAGAGCCACGCTGTGGCCCCCACAACCTGTAGGGAGCCGAATCACCTCGAAAACACCTCAGCTTTAAATATTTTAAATTTCATGAAGATAACATTATCCGTTCAAAAGTTACAGAATAAGTTCCAAAATTTGCCTGCTTGTGGAGCGCAAACAGTTGAAGATAGGACTTTCGGTCAAATTACCAGCGGTTAGAGACATGTAGCAAAATCGTAAAAATTTTACTAATTTATAAAGGAAATACAGTGTCCAATATTTTTCGTAAATCAACGTTCAATAAACTCTTAGGTTTTGCCTCCTATTACAAGATAAATTAATTCACCAAATTTCATTACCCCTTAGGTGCCCATTTGGGAGAGATATTAATTTTCCAAAAAGAGGTAATTTTGTATAGGAGGTACCAGAAAGGATTAACGGATATTGCTCATATTCATTCCTGAGTCAAATTATATAAGCGTAAAACTTACGCAAAATTTGTCTGAATTCAGTGACTTACAAACATGTTATTTATGTAAAACTATGAGAGTCAATTCGGTCATTTGTATGTGAGGTACCAGAAGGTCTGTGGCTTGGTCTGCTATTACAAGGTAAGTGTCCGTTTGGAAGTTAGTAAAGAAGTGTTAATATTCCAAAATTAGGTAATTTTGTATGGGGGATATCAGAAGGGTTGGGGCTATTCTGTCCATTTGCAATCCCATTACTTCATTTTGAAAAATATTAATACTGGTAAATTTTCATACCGATCAATTAAAGTTTACTCTAGTTATCCTGTTCACCAGCCATCTAGTCAGACAGACGTACATATCTCAATCGTCTTAAAAAGTCCTGAAACGAATTTGGTCTAAATATACTTGTGGTCCAACTCGTCTGTCTGTCTGTCTCTCTGTCCGTCTGTCTGGCTGTCCGGCTGGTTCGCACGATAACTTTCGAAAGACGAAATTCTGTATTTGGTAAAGCTATAACAGGATAAAGTTTTGGAAAAAATTTTAAAAGCCTAGCCACGCCCTTTCTGTACCTCCCATACAAATCTACCTTTCCGCCCACTATAGAGATGGAGGAATAATATCAATAAGAAAAGGATGAAAAAATGAAGAAAAAAATTGTAAGTCTATCCACGCCCCATCTGGTACCTCCAATACAAACGTACCACTCCGACCACTTTAGAAATAGGATAATAATATCAATATAATAGAAAATTATTTGTTTTACTGAGGGTAAGGGTATATGAAAGTCGGGTTGCCCGACTGAAACTTTCTAACTGGTTTTAATTACAAATCGGTTAATTTCAATAACTCAAGACTTAAACAATATCTTATAGTGGGTGATGGTATTTATCAGTCAGATTATCTGACTGAAAATTCTGTACTGGTTCTCGTATCAAATGATATATACCATCATCCCTAAGGGTGAAGGTATAATAAATATTTTTTGTACTTAATGTGTATTTGAAATTCCAATAAAAAATCTGTTATTTTCAATAACTTAAACAATATCATACAAAGGATGAGGGTATTGATCAGTCAGTTCACCTGACTGAAACTTTTGTACTGGTTTATCTTTAAAATACGTTTAACCTTATTTTCTAATAATATTTAAGTTCTTTGAAGTCTTGATTAATTTAATAATTCTAGACATTATTTCAATCGATCTACCTGATATCTTAGTTGTGAGTAATATGAATAGTTGATTTAGGTTGTTTTTAATTAATTACTGGTTTCCTCTTCTATATTGTTGCTAATATTTTTAGGTGTACGAAATATTATATTTTTATATATTAAGGTAAATATATCGAAACCTTTTATGATTATTGTTAATAGATGTTTAATATCAAGTAGATACACAAAGTCAGGTTTCGTGTTTACGTAAAACGTAATTGTCACCAACGATTTTGATTCCACTAAACTCGAATAATCAGATACCTCTGATAACTCTGTGAAATAATTTCTCATACGATATATATGTATGTAGGTGCCAATTATATTATTTCAGATCTGATTAAAAGTATTGCAAATTTAATTGCGGTCATGCGGCATAAGACGTGGGAGGCATGTTGCTATTCTGGAAACCACTTTTCCACTCAATGTAAATTATCTGTAAATCTGTAAATTATTTGCAAAACAATGTTAATCAGTTAAACTGCTGATAAATTTTTGAATTTATCGTACGTTTGGTTTACATCAGTAAAAGGCAAATTACCGCAACTCATTTCAGGCGGAAATTAATTCATGTTTATTGTTTTTTTTCCATTTGTTGCATGTGCAACATCAATTTGACATATGAGTTCATTCAAGGTTACTCAAAATCACTTATTGTAGTCTAGTGTTGTATTTAATCAAATTCTAAATCGTCAACTGTAGATTTTACATTCAAATTTAAGCAAAAGCCTTATGCATGTATACGAAAATTTACATGGCAGTCGCCAAATAAGCGGAAGATAAATAAACAAT
Source organism: Muscina levida (assembly GCA_964034835.1). Classification (NCBI taxonomy): domain Eukaryota; kingdom Metazoa; phylum Arthropoda; class Insecta; order Diptera; family Muscidae; genus Muscina; species Muscina levida. Next base: position 48,692,201 of record OZ035881.1, on the reverse strand, counting down.
ATTTTGTACATGGAGTCGTTTAACTTCTGAACTTCTGAAAAATGTCACATTTACTATAAGGGCACTCACAATAGTAATAAGGGATTGCGTTATGCTTATTGTATATTTAAGTGCATGGCAAAACAAAGTCATTTAAACTTTGTCAAAATTAAGTTAGCTTTAGACTAAAATATTTAAGTTATCTATATGTTAAATAAGCTGCAAATATTAGCTCAAATATTAATTTGAATAAATGGTTTTGTCATTTGTATTTGATGATTCCTCTAAATTGAAAACTTGGTTTTGACCGATACCACATGATTGATTATATAGTAGAAGATGATTTATCGCATTGATGAACTCACTAATATGTAACTATTTATCACGAAGACTCTGTTCGACGTTTTGCTTGTTTGTATGTTTTAAGCAATCAATTTACTGGATTTTTAAATATTGTTTTGAGTAAATAAAATAAATCTAGTTATAAAATATTAAATTATTTATAAAAAACCTGGTAAACCACTAATATTTTGGCGAATCTTTTAAAAAGTAAAAATTTATTAATATGTGTTATAGGTAGTTCTATTTAGAGGTTAATGAAGGGATTTGGTTAATCGCTCGAATTGTTTAGACTTTACGTTCCACTACGTGAAGCAGAGAGAATCTCTGAAATGGGTACAAGGCATTCCTGATGAACAGGATGCTTCGCAGGCTGGAAAATGACAGCGATCGCCGATGATCCGCAATAGGTACAAAATTATCAGTCGTAACTTTGTCCCAAAAAGAAAAGGGAACATACGGAGTCTCCAAATGTTGACGACCCCCGCAAACGTAAAAGGATCGATCCGCAAGGCAACTTGGTTATAACCCGATGAAAACACAAAAAATCAGATTGATCATGTGGTAATTGATGGAATGCTTGTATCTATGTAGTGTAATATTGATGCTGATATTGATTCGGGTCGTCACCTAGTTATAGCTAAACAGTGTGGAAAACGCACGTAACCAAACAAAAAGTAAGCTATACATCGCGAAGCCACTGCCACCTCCAACCAGCTCTCCCAACTAATACGACATTGTCGTACCCGATACTCTGTGACAGCACTGACGGGAACGCCGCAACAACCGTGCCTGGATGTGAAAAACGATGCTCAGACGAATCCTGGTACGAAGAAGAAAATCGCATAGCGCCTGAGGAACATGATGCTGCATAAAGGGCACCGCTACAGTCAATTGTAACCCGGGCTGTTAGAAAACGGCTGATATTGAAACTGAAAACCCTACGGTACCATGCACTATCTGTAGCGGCTAAAAAGCAATAAGGTTACGAGAAGCAGGCCTTTGGCGGCAATCGGGGTCAAGTCACGCATCAATACTGTTATGGTTTAGCAGACATGGATGCAACGGAGGACTCCACAAAGGAACGGACTATATGGTTCCGTTGTTAGAATTTACATCATGCCTGATCCCTGATAGAGAAGATTGGAAAGCTTCCTTGCCCTTTAGGAACAGGATCGGGTATCTTTAGTGAGGATTTCAATTTCAGGCAACACATCCGATTGGATGACGATTGCAGTGTGTTCCAGGCGGAGATCATCGCTATTATGAAATCTGTAATGGAAATACTGGCAAGCAATTTGAAGGAGATCGTCATAATCTATGTGGACAGTCAAGCGGATACAGATATAGGACGGTGCTGTCGGAGAATAGTGTTCTGTCGGGTCCACGGACATAGTGACATTTTAGGAAACGAAATAGCGGACGAACTGGCGCAAAAGGCTCAGCACTAGGACCCGGCCAATAGGACGGATCCGTGCGACCACCAATGTGTCATATATACGGAATTGTGACCCGTCACATCGAACGGCTGGCAAATGCATCCAGTATAGACGCACCAATCGGAGCAGGAATTGTATTTTAGGTATAAACGCATTCATCACGCCACAGCTTACAGTCAACGGTCTTTTGGTTGGGAGTGGCTACATGAATAGAAATCATGAACACCTCATCTATCTCCCAGTTGCCGTTAATGTCCGCCGATCGGATCTTTCATTAGATGCTCTCTTGAAGTGATCGAATGCTTTAAAAGTCTTCGTAAAGACTTCGTTGGATATAAGATGCTGAATGCACTTTCCCAATTCACTACTGGAAGATATGTCGATTGGATGAAGCGGATGGGGCTCATAGGCATACAGTATTCATACCTAGTACCGAGTCGTGTCTCTGTCTCTTAAAATCTAAATATCTACTTATGGTTTCGACCAGATTAAAATGGAAAGCGTTAAGAAATGCGAAACGACACACACTGCATTGTGTATAACCAAGCATTGTGTAACACAGACGTCGTCTCTGAAGGTTAAACTAACATTTCGAAAGTGCCAGATGTGCATCCGGAAGAGCTCTAGTCTCTTGTCCTTTTCTGAAGTACTCGGATGCATAGTGAGGCTCTTCATCACAAAGCTGACGTCGAACTTCGCGAGAATAAGCTTCTTGTAGGCTCAGAAGAAGAAGACGATGGTGAAGAAATCTGATGGTACTTCGGTTTCTTCAGAAGTATTTAAGGCTGCATCCGCAGAAGGTGCTAGTCACCCTTGTTTTGAGAGGAACTAACTGATAGGATTATTAAATGGAATGTTCTGGAAAACACATCTTTTCAGATCACAGTTACATCAGTATCTGATTAATTTGGATGTTTAAAGTTCTGACATAAATGCCCGAAACATCGAAGACATTGGGAGGTCGTTACGATAGGTCACTAAGGCTCTGAATGACTTGCTACAACTTATGTTCCAAAGGTTAATCCATAGGTAAGAACCGACCGCGATGAGAATCGTGCAAATCTAGCAAATCTCCGGATATTTAACAGGCCTAAATACACAAGAGCATTACAGGACTGGAACAATTACAAGGAATAACGTAAAAACTGGAGTGAGAGCCGCATTACAGTTGAAGACACTTCCGAATCCGAAAGGGTAAGGAAAATACCGACCTCCATACCGTACATCCAGTGATAAATCACTGCAGTTGCTACTAGATACTCACTACCCAGATAACTACCAAAATGTAACTCCGTGGACATTAATTGCCTCAAGTCGGCTGTTCCCAAAGAAGTTGCAATCGAATTCATAATATCAATAAAAAGCTTCAAACACATCAAGTGATCCGGACCGGACATGTTCTCATAGGGTGAAGAATGAGCTATGTATCGGCTGTATCAACCTATCTTACAACTAGTACAGACATTTCAGTCGGTGGAACGGACTTATATGTACCCTCACCCTATATATGATAGTGTTGAAGTCTTAAGTTATTGAAATTAATCGATTTTTAATAGAAATGACTTGTATATTTTTTGTCTTCTTGTAAGAAGTTCCATTCACTATTTCTGGAAATTTGCCAATTTTGTATAATCTTAAAAGAAGTCATAATTTCAAATGGGTGGAGTAAACATCCCTGTTTCTCAAGTTCCACCTATGGATACCAAATATAAAAAGAAAACCATGTTCATCGTTTTGAGGAGTTTTTTGAAGTTGTTGAAAAAAAATTATTTTCACGAAATTGACTAATTCGTATAGAAGGTTCTACACATTGTCTGATTTTAATTCGAAAATCAACGTTCAATAAACGGTTTGTTTTATTAAATTCAGTAATTCCTTATCAAAACCAGTACAGAAATTTCAGTCAGTTAAACTGACTGACAAATACCATCACCCAATATAAGATATTGTTTAAGTCTTGAGTTATTGAAATTAACCGATTTGTAATTAAAATCAGTTAGAAAGTTTCAGTCCGGCAGCCCGACTTACATTTACCCTTACCCTCAGTAAAATAAATAATTTTCTATTATATTGATATTATTACTCGATTTCGAAAGTGGGCGGAGTGGTACATTTGTATGGGAGATACGAGAAGGGGTGTGGTTAGGCTTCCAGATTTATTCTCCATAACTTTATCCTGTTATAGCTTTACTAATTACAGAATTTGAGCACGATTGCGTTGGCTGTACTGATATTATTACTACATCCCTAAAGTGGGCGGAAAGGTACATTTGTATGGGAGGTACCAGATGGGGCGTCGCTAGACTTCCAATTTTTTCTCCAAAACTTTGTCCTGTTATAACATAACAAAATACAGAATTTGAGCACGATCGTGTCGAGTGTATTGATATTATTACCTTATTTCTAAAGTGGGCGCAGTGGAACATTTGTATGGGAGGTACCAGAAGGGGCGTGTCTAGACTTCCAGATTTTTTCTCCAAAACTTTATCCTGCTTAAACTTTACCAAATACAGAATTTGGTCACGATAGCGTTAGGTCTTTTAATAATATTAATCGATTTCTAAAGTGGGCGGTACCAGATGTGTATGGGAGGTACCAGATGGGGCGTGGACAGACTTCCAATTTTTTTCTCCAAAACTTTATCCTGTTATAGCTTTACTAAAAAGAGAATTTGGTTCCGATCACGTTTAATTAATTGATATTTTTTCACCATCTCTATAGTGGGCGGAAAGGAAGATTTGTATGGGAGGTACCAGAATGGGCGTGGCTAGGCTTTCAAAATTTTTTCCAAAACTTTATCCTCTTATAGCTTTACTAAATACAGAATTTGGGGACGATCCCGTAGGGTGTATTGATATTATTACTCGATTTCTAAAGTGGGCGGAATGATGTATTTGTATGGGAGGTACCAGAAGGGGCGGGGCCATGTAGCCCATTTGCAATACCGTAAGTAGTTTTAAGAAAATAATAACTCGTGCAAAATTTCAAAAGATTTGGTTGCGTCTTTCGAAAGTTATCGTGCGAACCAGCCGGACAGCCACCCGACAGACAGACAGACAGACAGACGGACATGGCTCAAACGACTTAAAAAGTCATGAATCGAATTTGGTTCAAAGAAACCTATTGTCTAAAGTCACTCCTTCTATGTGTTACACTTTTGGCTCGTATCAAATGATATATACCTTCATCCCTACGGGTGATGGTATAAATATATTCATGTAAAACTATGGAAGTGATTTGTGTGGAAGGTTCCAGAAAGGGGTGAGTTAAATGTTTTCAGTTTTCTGAGGTTTAGTCAAAAAATAGGTAATTTTGTATGGGAGGTAACAGATGGGGTGGGTTGGGTTTGCTCGTTTACAATCCCATTACTCAATTTTGGAAAATATTAATACTGGTAAATTTTCATAAGGATCAGTTAAGGTTTACTCGAGCTATCTTGCCCACCAACCATAATTAATTGAGTTCATGTGAAACGTATTGAGGAAAGGTCTCAACCCACTTCTGTTTTACGCCATATGACGGATTTGGGCCACGTGAGGATCAAAGTTGTTCTCTGGTGCCCAACATTCCAACATTTCCTTTATTAGAGTTCGGAAATACCGATATTTTTCAGAGCGGACCCATTAAACTCTCTTCGATTTCATACCACTGACAATGGTTTCAATTAAACATTGCAGCAAATATTAATTTGTAGAGTCTGTTTGAAATTATTTATCTGCTTTTTTCAATACAAATTTGTTTTATCGCAGTGCTTAAGCTTTCGCGCTCTCGCCTGCTTTTTGCGCTCGCTCCGATACGGCTGTCTGTCGGCGGCGTCTTCTCTATCTTTCGCTCCTAGATTTCTCGCACGAGACGCCGTTTGGTGTTGTCGTTATTGTGGCTTTTGTTTATATTTAAGTTTACAAACAACAAAAAATACGAACAATCTATGAGATACAATTTAATTGTTTTAGTGAAATAAACAGCGCACAATTTGTTTTATTTCAGGGTTTTATGCGTTTTTGTTTCGCCAATGGTACTACGAAGTTGTCAAATTGTTGTTGTAGCAGTTACAGCAGCAGATTCTGCTGCTGCTGCCAAAGTTGTTACTGGTATTTATTTTTTTGCCAGCAACAACATATTTGCTTTTGAAAACAATGTTTTTATTTGCCAAAACTGCAAAAGTTGTTCTAGTTTTGAACGGCAGCGCGCGACCTCTTTACACGCTAGGGGGGAGTGCGTGCGTGCGTGCGTACTTGATGTAGTTTCTGGCTTTGGCTGGTTATGTTGTTGTAGCGGTTTGTGGACGATCTGGTAATTGTTTGGCGTGGTGACCGCGCGGTACGTTGACGGTGGTTTGAATGTGCAATCAACAATTTGGTAGGTAACCTTACGATTGTACGATTGTAATGCGTTAAGCGGTCAGTGTCACATAGACACTGTCAGCTATCAAATCGAACTATTCAACATTTACCAGTCGTCAGCTAGGCAGCCAGCGAGTCTATAGCGTTTTCAAATGGAAAATAAGTTTAAAAAATTGTAAACGAGATCAATACCAACGAATGATTTGGTGGAAATTGGCATTGGTTGGCAATGAAAGCGAAACGCAACACAACACACTGCACAGTGGACGCCATTCGTGCGGTTGTGAATATAAATATTCCAGCAGGTCGGTATATACCAATGTGGCAATTATTTCATTTGTATGTGGTGATGTTGCCGACCATTTAATTTTTTAATTGCGTATTTTATTTATTTGCAACAAAAACATTTGAATTCTTTTAATAACTCAAATAGTGTAGGAATGATGCAGACATAAAGATCCTAGAGATGAGCTATCGTACTGTGAATGTCAATAATCACGCGTGAGAAGACCCTCATTTTCTTATGTGAGTAGGCATGATGATGACAAGGGCGTAGCCAGGTAGGAGCAGGGGGGGCAGCTGCCCCCCCCTACAGCTTGGAAAATCTATCAAAATTCCGTAATATATGAAAATCCAAAAAAAATTAAACAGTACAGAAATTTCACTAATTGATAAGAAGTTTCATTCTATGTTCATTCTCCATAATTCTAGTGGATATTTTAACAAAGAGTTCCTTGAAATTATAGGGAAAATTAAGACTACCTTGTATTAGAAGTAGTAGTAGTCAGAACGAGGCCCTTTTTTGTTCTTAAGTTGACGTTCAATAAGCGATAAGATTGCGCAAAATTTGTACTGTTTTAGTGCATTTGCAATTTGTATTGAAGGTACCAAAAGGGTTGTAGAAAATATTTCGGTTTTCTGAGATTTTACCTATTGTTGTAATATAATATTGTTGTAAGACCAAATACAAGTTAATTTTAAAATCATACATTATTTTAATCCAGAAGCGATTCAAACACTTAAGGCCAATATCATTAAAGCAATACGTGAGCTACAGCCTGAAAGCATTAACAAGATCTTGGAAAATTGGTGTGACAGATTGAGTTACTTTAATTCAGACACGAGGAATCGAACTGCATCATTAGTTTTTGAGTTTCTATGACTTTTTCACAGAGAATTTTTGTTTTTACTAAAATGGTAGATGTTTTTTTTATTTTCCGATTTGACTCAATTTTAACAGCCAATAACTTCTATTTGTTTGGTTGTCCCGATTAATTTTTTTAAGAAAGTTGTTCCAAATATTTTCTGCTTCTACTTTCAAACCTTAATTCTAAAACCAGGTTTGATTCAGAAAACCAGTAAAAACTAATGTTCGTAATTGAAATCCTTTACCCAATACCAAGTATATGACACCATGCGACACCAATTATGTCCTATGATCGAAACTATATCCAAGTGATAGTAGTGACTATGTATAGGAAACTGCATACTTACTTTTTCATCAACGGTTTCGTTAATTTGTAAAGGACTTTAATATTTTAAAGGATATAGAAGTTTGAACAATTTATTTCTGTATTTCTCCTAGTTGGAGGCTATGGCCAAATATCTTCTTTTTATGTATCAAACTAGGTTTTTTTTACCTTAAATGCAAAATTGTAATGCATGCTAAGCCTCCAGGTTGTAGCAATGTCAAAATATCGAAGACAATATGAGAATAATAATTAAATCCCTGTTTGTGTACTTTTTTAATAACTAAACAGATTTACCAGATTTACATTTACTGAGGTAGCAGATTGCTTCAATTCGTCACAAAGGGGTCTGAAGATGAACTCGTCATGGTGTTCGAAACGCGTCATCCTAGTGCGTGACAATGAATTGACAATTAATATCAACAATAAAAAATCTTTTCTGATCGTTTAGCCAAAGTATCGAATTATACACTTACATAAAAAGATGTATTCTCATTTGTCCAGTTTTTGTACTGAAGAAATGAAAAATATCGATATTTTCAAAAAAGGATCAGCTAGGATTTTAATTCAAGCATTTTGTGCCTACCGTCCGCAGTGGAAAAAAGGGTTTTTTGTCAAATTCGACGAAATTTCTTTATTTTGACAGATGATGTTATCGTATTGGTCTTTTAAAATGAAAAGCACACTACTTAGTCTACTTGTAAACACAAAATATTATTTTATTTATAGTTTAAAATTGAAATTTTGGTTTATAAGCAAAAAAAAACTTACTTAGTTCAATTTGTAACATATGCTCACAATAATTGCGGAAGTTCAAAATTTTTTGGTCGTAATCCAAAAAATATTTAAAATTAAAGTCAAAAATAATTTTTTCACGGACTTTAACACATTTAAAAAAAAAAATTATGAGGAATTCAGAATAAAAAAAACGTACATTCTGTGCACAATTTTGTTTCAAATAACACAAGATACAAACTGTTTAAAATCGCTCAAGAAATGTACAAAAAACAAAACAACTATGATGTTTAAAAACAATTTGTTGGTACTACATGAACTCGATGACTTAAAATTCAAAAAAAAAATTATAGGCTATTTTGTATGATAAAATATTGTCAAAACCATGAGTATTGGTTTTTAGTTAGGTTCTTAGTTTTATTTTTTTTTTTGTAAATATACTATTAACATGAAATGTAAAACCGACTGCCCCCCCCTACATAAGATCCTGGCTACGCCCTTGGATGATGAGTGTAATTATTCCAGGGTTAACATTATTCCGATTGCAATTATTACAATTTAGAAGCCAGTTGAGTAGCAGCTATAGTATGTTTTTTTTTTGTAATCACATCTTGGCGACGCCAATATTTGTCGCAAAGAATTACTAATCCTTATACTCATAGATAATGTTAAATAAATATTGTTGGTACGGAAAAATCTTAATTGAGACCAACACTTACAGCGGCAGAAAAAATTACGGATCGTAATTGTTTTTGGTCATTAATGATGTATAAACAGAAGCTTTATAATCGGATACAAAAGCTGTGTAGGCAACGGGTCTTTTTCATATGCAAAATGCCGAAAAACTCAAAATTGTACAAACGTCAAGTTATAGCATGCTTAAAGTAGGGACAACTCTACTTTAACTTATTAAAGATGTAAGTCGTTTATGAATATTGTTTTCTCGAAATTTGCTTACAAATGGTTTATAAACCTCTTATAACTTTTTATGAATACGGCCGTTAATGTTTATTGTGCTTATGCAATGCGCATATTTTTTGTTTTTTTCATCCATATTTATATTGGCCCTGGTCATTACCCAGTATTCTGCGCTGTATAGCAAGTCAGGTTATCAGTGTCTGGTAGAGTTAGACTTCGTGTCGATCGGTGTCATCCCGAAAACTCGAAGGAATACACAACTCAGTCATATCATCTAATAGTTTCTATCGTATCAAATTGTCGAATGCAGTTTTGTAATCGATAAACACATGGTAAATTTCGAACTGCATGTCTTGTGTTTTCTACAGGATTCGTCTTAGTATGAATACCATGTCTTAAGACACAGTGATAAGGTCCAATCAGTTTCGCTAGGATGGGTTTTAGTCTTTCACGTAACATACTAGACAGGACCTTGTATGCGATGGGTAAAATCCTGATCCCACTTTAGTTTTTTAAGCACTGGACATACAGCACTCAGATTACAATCATCGGTCATGCATTTCTTTATTCAAATCTTGTTTATGTGCCCAAGAACTACACAAATTTAAATGAGCTCACAGCTCGTGAGCCAGTAGCCACAAAATTTCAAATGAGCTCTCGCGAGCCCGGAGCCAAGAGCCCAAAAAGAGCTGACTCGCGAGCCAGGAGCCAAGAGCCTATAAAGAGCCAGCTCGCTAGCCAAAAGCCCAAAAAGAGCTGGCGAGCCAGCGAGCTCTTGTCTTGTGACAAAAAGTACTTTAAAAGTACTTTTGGTACCAAAAAGTACTCTGGTACAAAAAAAAGTACTTTGTGCCGAAAAGTACAATAAAAGTACTTTTGTTACAAAAAGTACTCTGTTGCTCAAAGTTTTTTTTTTTGTACTAGAGTACTTTTTTGTACCAAAAGTACTTTTAATGTACTTTTCGGCACAGAGTTCATATTTTTGCACCAAGGTACGTTTTTGTACCAAAAGTACATTAAAAGTACCAGAGTACGTTTTTGTACATAAGGTACTTTTAATGTACTTTTCGGCACATAGTACTTTTTTTTGTACCAGAGTACTCTTTTGTACAAAAAAGTACTTTTAATGTATTTTTCGGCACAAAGTACTTTTATTGGCCCAAAAACACTTTTTGCTGCACAAAGTACTTTTTTTGAACCAGAGTACTTTTTTGTACCAAAAGTACTTTTAATGTATTTTTCGGCACAAAACAGTTTTTTGTACCAGAGTACTTTTGTTGGGACCGGCCGTGGCATAGTGGTTAGAACACGCGACTACCATGCAAGAGATCGCAGGTTCAAACCTGGCTCCAGTCATCTTAAAAGAAAAAAAAAATAAAGAAAATTTTCTTTCATTGTCGGCTCCCCTCGAATGTTGTTGACAGCAACTTCGCAGTATTAAGCGTCGATTCAATCGTCGTGTCTAGTAAGAGCTTCTCAAACAGTGACGTTCGCATTCGTCGATAAACAAGTAGGTGCCGTTAGTTGTGAATCTAAAAATAGAAAGCGTGTTAATTCACAACAACGCGAGAAGCTATCACATACCTCATTCATGTCGTGCAAAGGGCAATTAAGTTAAGTAAGTACTTTTTTGTACCAAAAGTACTTTTAATCTACTTTTCGGCACAAAGTACTTTTATTTGTAACAGAGTACTTTTTTGTACTAAAAGTACTTTTAATGTACTTTTCAGCCCAAAGTACTTTTATTGGCCCAAAAACACTTTTTGCTGCACCAAGTACTTTTTTTGTACCAGAGTGCTTTTTTGTACCTAAAGTACTTTTAATGTACTTTCTCGGCACAAAGTACTTTTTTTGTACAAAAGTAGTTTTTTGACAATAAGTTCTTTTTGGTACACGACTTCCGTATTTAGATCGCGAGCCAAGAGCCACAAAATATCAAATGGGCTCTCGAGCTGGCTCTTTTTTGAGCTCTTTCAGGCTCTAGGCTCCTGGCCTTTTGCTCTTTTTTGGGCTCATGGCTCTTAGCTCGCGAGCTAGCTCTTTATTTAAGCTATGGCTCGCGAACCAGCTCATTATTTGGGCTCCTGGCTCGCGAGCCGAGAGCTCATTTGACATTTTGTGGCTCCTAGGTCGCGAACTGAGAGCTTATTTAGAATTTTGTGGCCCAAGGCTCGCGAGCCAAGAACTCTTTTGTAGTTTTGAGGCTACTGGCTCCCGAGTCGAGAGCCGAAAAGAGCGAACCAATACGTACTCTGATTCTACATAAACAGATTATATTAGTTAAATTCAGCAGCCATTGTCAACACAGTTCACATAGGTCCTAGTATGAGTCCCGTTGTGATATCATTTTTAAATGTTCGCACCAAATATTTCTATTCTGTTTGGTCAACGTCGCTATCAAGCCATTTCGTTGCTCTGATGAAGTCATGGATCCGCAGATCACCTACTGATAAACAGGTATTGTCCACAAGTGCCCGATGACCAAGCTTTTCATATCTCAGGTCACTAAAAGTGTGGCAGTGACATAGGAGATGCTCCGTGGTCTCATGTTCTTCCTCATCGTTGCAGCTTCTACAAAAATCGTTGTATGGAAGTTACACCTATTAGCCTGTTTACTAAACGGCCAGTGACCGGTTATTACAGCTATGATGTTCCTTAGGTGGACAATGAGGTTCGCAATTAGCTGTTTCCCCCTTGTGAGAGGGACCTAAATGAGACCATAAACTTCGCCCGAGTTCAGGGTTATGGCGGCCCTTGACAATTTGGTTACCAAACATGCCCCCATGCCCTGGAACCCATGTAAGGGTAACCGTCGAATGTCTCGCTATCTTCTCAAGAGACGACCGGCATTCTCGAACATTTCTCGAAGTGGTGTACACGTTTTCCATGGATCTGGTAGCCGCTTTACTATCAGTAAGAATATGAATATTGCCGCCAAACATCCCAAGATACAGAATTTTCTCTACGTCTATTAGGCCTGAACTACGCTACAGTGATCTGTTAGTCTGATTGATAGTTGCAAATTCAACTCCTTCGAAAAGATTCCACAACCTGCTCTTTCCGTTAATTTCTAACCGTCCGTGAAAATTTGGATGACATCCTCCCTAAATGCCTCCCTAAAGTGCATTAACATCATAGTAGGACCTATTCGGGGCGTTCCTTATAAAACGCGGATCGAAGACAGGTTCTGGTATAGTGTAATCCGTGTGACAGCTCACATTGATTAAGTCGGAAATTTTGGCAGTTTATTATCGTAAACAGTACTATAGAGGGAGTAGTTCCATATGCCCTCAGAATTTTGACTAGACAAACTAGATTGACTCGACTACACGAAAGTTGCTGTCTACAACATCAAGGAGGCTGCTGAGCAATGACATGTTCCGGAGCTCGAACCCATGTCACTCGCATGTCTTATTTTCTTATTCCTCTCCGAATATCGGAACAGCGTCTTTACAAAAGTCGACAACATCGAGGGGGACCGGCAAAGAAATTAAATTGTTGATGACTGAAATGATTGGCTGGCGGGAATCGAACCCGGGATCTCCCGCATGGCAGACGCGTGTTCTAACCACTATGCCACGGCCGGTCACCAATGTTGTCTACAGCAACGTCGCAGTATAGTGTCGAGTCAATCGGCATGTCTAGTAAAAGCTTCTCAAACAGTGACGTTCGCATTCGTCGATAAGCAAGTAGGTGCCGTTAGTTGTGAATCTAAAAATAGAAACAACGCGTGAAGATATCCGATACCACATTCATGGGGTGTAAAGGTAAATAAAGATTTTTTTTTAAGTTCAGTCACTACATAAGTATAAATTTTGGTTTATAAATCTCTAAAGGAGCCTATTTGACTAATGTTTAAAGTTTATAACATTGTATAATTGTATATGACTCGCATATTTAGAAAACTAAACATTGCCAAACATTGCTCCACTGTGCAGTGTAACGCAATTGCAGCAACAACACCCGTAACATTGACATTAACAGCAGCAGCAACAAAAAAAAGGCAACAAGTAAACGTCAAGTAAACATTCAATTTTAATTCACTTCAATTCATTCATTTGTTTATCTTGCAATCAACCATCAAATTAATAAGATACTCTGAGGCTGATATCGATGATGCCAGCGAACTGGCGAATCAGCCAGCTTGGCAATTCAAGCTCAGATGCAAACTTTAATCCTGTCGCTTTAAGCCCCACTTATATTTTCACATAGCTAAATTAGTCAAATTAATTTGCGCTTTGATTTAAAGTGAAATGTTTGCAACAACAACAACACCAACAACAAACAAACTAAGACACACCAACTTAAACAACGTTTTAAAATTGTTATAATGACAACTGGTTTGAGGCGGTCGCAAAGCGTCGCTTGCTTGTAAAATGCAACCGGAATTTGCTGAAAGTTTATTTGAGATATTTAAATAAATAAATACGTGTTAAACTAGTGCTAATCAATTTCGTTGATTCGATTTGAGATCGAAATCAAAGCGAACGTAAACAAATCCCGCTGTCAGAGGTACTAAAAGAAATTTGCAAACTGTGAAGGTAATGTCAGTCACACTGCAAGGTACATATAAAGTACTTAAAATGTACATAAAAAGGCAGACAGATGATGGATAAATTACCACGCTTAGTGCAGTGTGAACGGTGGGACTAAATCGAGAAAACGTGCTGATTTACTGCACGATAAGTTAAGCAATGACATAACATGCATATTTATATAGTACATTTCGTCTTGGCAGCTGGGGAATCACAATTTCCATAATAAAAGAAAATTAACATAATTATGTCATTAGACTTTGTGATTTACACGAAAAATAAGTCCCCAGTGACGATGGTGGGATGATTTGAGTCAGAAAAGAAAAGCATACGTGGATTACATAATGTTTAATTAATCTAATTAATCTGAATTTATGACACTGATACTCGTAATCAAACGCAAAGGAAGCTAGACATCATAAAGCTGCATACCACTGAGATAGCCAATGCCTACTCCAACCAACTCTCTCAATTACTCCATACAAATTACTCCATACAGATCTGATGTTCCCGACCTGCAGTGGCAGCATATTGCGAATTCTATGACCACTGCCGCAACAACCGTACTGGGTTATGAAAAACCACGCTCAGACAAGCCCTGGTACGATGATGAACGTCGCGAAATGTCTGAGGAAATGGATGCTGCATACAAGGCAAAACTGCAGCCAATGGCGACGCGTGCGGTGACGGAGCGTTATAAAGAGAAAAGGAGGGAGATGAAACGGCTATCAGACGGAAAAAGCGTCTGTGGAAGAAAAGACAGAGCCAGGATATCGAAAACTAAAGAGATAGAGGTGAGGCCCGAAAGTTCTACCAAAAGGTAAAAAGTAAAGGTTTTGAAACAGGGATCCCAACCTGTAAGGACAGAGACGGAAATCGCACCAATCATCGACGATGGAGTAGACTGTCCACCACCGAGCCAAAACGAGATCAGCACGGCAATTGCGCGGCTTAAAAATAATAAAGCTGCGGGAGCCGATGGACTGCCGGCAGAGCTTTTTAAAGCTGGCGGCGATGACCTGGTGACATGCATGCACCAGCTCATAAACACGATTTGGCTCAGGGAGTGCATGCCCGATGATGTCCTATGTCCCGTGCTTAAGAAAGGCGATCCTAGTGTGTGTTCCAACTATCGAGGGATTAGCCTTTTACCCATCGCATACAAGGTCCTGTCTAGTGTGTTATGTGAAAGACTAAAGCCCCTTCTGGCGAACCTGATTGGACCTTATCAGTGTGGCTTTAGACCTGGTAAATCCACCACCGACCAGATATTCACGCTACGATACCTACCATCTGTTCATCGATTATAAAGCTGCATTTGACAGTCCGATACGACAGAAATTGTTGGATGCTATGGCTGAGTTTGGTATCCCCGCAAAACTAATTCGACTCTGCGGGATGACACCGACTGACACGAAGTCTTCAGTGAAAATTGGCAAAAATCTGTCAGAGCCATTTTCTACCAAGCGAGGCTTTAGACAAGGCGATAGTCTGTCCTGCGTTCTCTTTAACATCGTAATGTAGATGATCATGCGGAAAGCAGCAGTAAACAGGAATGACACCATATTTAACAAAAGCTCCTTGTTGCTCGCGTATGCCGATGATATCGATATTATTGGACGTGGATTGTGAGATGTTACTGCGGCTTTTTCGAGCTTTGAAAAGCAGTCGGCTGAAGTGGGTCTGGTGATAAATGAGGATAAAACCAAGTTATTTGTTCCAACGAACAAAGAGTCCACTCGTCTGGGACGCTGCGTGACCGTTGACAACTATAATTTTGAAGTGGTAGATGATTTTGTCTACCTTGGCTCCGCCATAAACAAAAATAATAATGTCAGCTGCTACTATGCGCTAAGCAAGCGATTTAACAACAAAGCGTTCTCTCGAAGAACAAAGATCCAGCTCTACCAGACTCTGATCCTACCTGTCTTGCTCTACAGCGCAGAATCGTGGGTAATGACACAAGCGGATCAATCTATTCTGGGAGTCTTCCGCAAAATATTTGTACCCATCATCGTGAACGGCGAGTACCGTCGTCGAATGAATCAAGAGCTGTATGAGCTGTACAACGACATCGACGTGGTCAAGCGCGTTCAAATAGACCGAATGCGCTGGCTTGGACACGTTGTACGAATGGACGAAAGCGCTCCGGCTCGAAAATTCTTCGGCAATAAACTCGATGGGCGGCGTAGGAGGGGGCGACAAAAACTACGATGGATGGACCAGGTGACGGAAATGTTAAGTAAGTTTGGTATGACAAACTATCTACGAAGCGCAAAAGACCGAAGCGCTTGGAATGGTTTTCTACAAGCGGCTACTGATAGATGAATTTCTGTTGTTGCTACCAGTAAAGAAGAATCTGAATTTATATTGATATTTTCTTATTTGTAATATTAAATTAAAAATTCTAAATTTTATTAATTGTTTTTCGATTTATCTATTCTTTTTTTATCTTTTCAAATTTTCGAAATCAAAATTTTGTATTTGAATTACTGAAACGGCCAATTAATGAGCAGAAATCACAATTAAAATTCATTTAAACAAAATTGAGATCCAAAATTTTACTTTTTAAAAAACAACGTTTAAATTGAGTCAAAAGCCAATAAATATAAATTTAAATTCCAAGAAGATCAAATTAAAATCTAAATACCTATACAATATAATACAATGTTGCAAAAAGAGTTTGATTTCACTTGCTGCCTGTGGTATGATCGTATGGGAATAAAGGCCTACAGCTCCCAGTTATCTTTAGACGATATGTGTTATATAACTTTTTAAGTCGATTGACCTATGACAGTCTGTCTAGATGGCAATATAATAGACACAACATCTATTACACCTATTAAAGATTATGATACTGACGTGTTTCTTCCAATCCTTCGGCTTAAATCCTCATTCTTTCTTTAACATTAAAAAACTAATTTTGTGGTTCACTATAAATCATATTGGGATGTAAATTAAATTTATCACGAATTGTAATCATTGTGTGTAAATTATTGTATGGGTGGTGTTTGTATTTTTATATTTCAAGCACCTGTATGCAAATGTCGAAGAATCATGACTTAATCGTTGTTATTCTAGTTCAAGGCTTTTGTTTCAACACTTTCCAAGGCACGTTTATATTTTATTGAGGTAATAATTGGGTTGCAGATGGGGTGATCTCTTTAGCTTCTCGAAAATAGGGTATTCCGTTTTTAAGACCGTGTTTTTAATTTAAATAATTGAAGGCTTTTACAAAAGAAGCGATGTGAGGTGATATAAAACCAGTACAGAGAGTTTAGTCAGATGAACTGTATGATACCGTGTCTTTCTCTACCACAAACAAAATAAACAGTTTCCCTTTACATCCCATGAATGACGTATTGGATGCGTCTCGCGTTGTTATAAATTAACACGCTTTCTATGTAAGGTTCACAACAAACGGAACCTACTTGTTTATCGACGAATGCGAACGTCACTGTTTGAGAAGATATTACTAGACATGCCGATTATCTTGACACTTATACTGCGAAGTTGCTGTCGACAACATCGAGGGGGCCGGCAGTGCAAGAAAATTGTGGATGACTGGAGCAAGGAATCGAACCACGGATTTCCCTACTGGTAGTCCAGTGTTCTAACTTCAACGCCACGGCCTTTTCATATAAGGCCGACTACTTTCTACGACCTGTGCTTAAAAAAGCCAATCCAATTGTGTGTACAAACTATAGCGGGTTCAGCCTTTTACCCATCGCATATAAGGTCCTGTCTAGTGTGTTATATGAAAGACTTAATAAGCCCATCCTAGCGAACCGTATTAGCCATAATCAGTGAGACTTAAGACCCGGTAAATCCATGACCGACCAGATATTGACAATACTACAAATTCTGGAGAAGACCCAAGAATTGCAGATTGATTGCAAAGCTGCATTCTACACTGCTTTACGACAGAAATTATTAGATGATATGGCAAAATTTTGTATCCCTGCGAAGGTGATACGAATTTGCGGCTGACACTGACTGACACGAAGTCTTTAGTGCAAAAAGGCAAAAATCTGACAGCCATTTTCTTCCAAGCGAGGCTTTAGACAAGGCGATAGTTTGTCATGCGATCTTCTTAAAATCATATAGGAGATGATCGTGCGGAAGGCTGCAGTAAACACGACTGGTACCATCTTAATAAAAGACACACACTGCTCGCATATGCCGATGATATAGATATTGTTGGCAGATGACTGTGAAATGTTACTGCAGCCTTTTCTAGTATTAAGAAGCAGTCGGTAGAAGTGGGTCTGGAGACAAAATAAGGACAAAACCAAGTTATTTTCTTCATTGAACAAAAAGTCTACTCGTTTGGAACGTTGTGTAAACGTTCACAACTATATCTTTGCCTATTTTGGCTGGGCGTAAACAAAAATAATAATGTCAGCCTGTAAATCTAGAAACGAGTATCGATCGCAAATTGCTCACAATGACAAAACCCCTCTTTCCACGAACAAAGATCCCACTCTACCAAACACTAAGCCTACCTGTGTTGCTGTACAGTCCAAAATTCTCGGCAATAAGACAATTTATTCTGAGAGTCTCCGAGAGAAGAATACTTAGCAAAATATTTGGACTCATCATTGCTAATGGCGAGTACCGTCGTTGAATGAACCATGAACTGTATAACGACATCAAAGCGCTGGATTGGACACGTTGTACGAATGAATGAAAAAATGCTCGAACTGTTTTTGGCATTAAACTCGATGGGCGTCGCAGGAGGTGGATGGACCAGGTGAAAGAGCTGTTATCTAAACTTGGTGTGACAAAAAGACCGAAGAGCTTGAAATTTTTTTCGTCGTGCAGCTACTGATGGATGAATATCTGTTGCGGCTGCTAAATGTAAGAACAATAAAGAAATTTTACGTTATTTATAAAATGTACTATGAAATAATTTAAGCTATCCTTTAGTGTACAACAAATTCAAGTACTATAGAAAGAATAATTAGTAGGGCAAGAAATTTTATGCACTAAAAAATCGAAAATATGCGCATATAACATGCACGAGATCAAATTTAATTTATTGCTTTCTTTAAGATTTATTGTACAAAAAAATGTGCACCATTTTTAAAAGCACAAAATTCTCTTATGTTTAATCGGTTTTGGACGCCTACTTAAAGGGACATATTACCCTCAGGACATATTACCCTAGCCCTAAAAACATTTTTCCCACTTTCCCTTCTGCCAACCGATCTGAAATAATTTTGTCGGTATATTCTTTTCTGAATTACCAAGTACTAGGCTCATTACAATAGTAACATCATTGTCAGTATTTCTCTTTAAAATATGCCAGCAACGTGTAAATGAGGTTGTTTTGTCAGAATTTACCGACATACATTTTCTGACTTCTTATTGCCAATATTTTTGATAAAACAGACTGACGTAGTGTCAATAGTCCTTAAACTTTAATGACACAATTCTGAAAAACTCCTTGTCAAAAATGTCAGCAAATAAAATTTAAAAATCGTATGAATTTAAGAAAAAATGCTTCTATTCCTTGCTTTTTGTTCTTTGGTACAATACTTTTTGGCACAATAAAGGTTTAAATTGTGCTTTTTGGTATCGAATATTATCTGTATATCAAATATTGTCGTTCTACGACAGTTTTCTCACGCTCCCTCCGCCTACTGATCCAAAATCTCGTCTACATATTCATATTCGTGTTGTCGTGTACTATCTGGGTGCCTCTAGGGCTAAAACACAGTTTTCCACGCCCACTGAACCAAAATTTAAATTTCGTTTTATATTAATTTTCGTGTTGTGGTATACTATGTATCTGTATGTTACATTTAATCTCTCTAGGACTAAAATAAAGTTTTGCCACGCATCCTTCCCCCACTGATTCAATATTAAAATGTCGCCTGTACATACATATTAGTGTTGTCGTGTGCAATCTGGGAGTCAAATTTATCACCTAGGGCTAAAATACAGTTTTGCCATGCACACTCCGCCAACTAACCCAAAATTAAAATTTCATCTACATTTTCTTATTCGTGTTGTTGTTTACAATCTATGTACCAAATTGTAACTCCCTAGAGCTTAAAAATAGTTTTGCCACGCCCAATGATCTAAATATACATTTTGTCGTCTGCATATTCATGCATATTCGTGTTGTCGAGTACTATTTGGGTACCAAATTTTATCTCTCTGGCGCTAAAATACAGTTTAGTCACGACTAGAGTGTTCAAAACCGAAAACCGTCTAACCTGTTTTTTTCTCCGAAACCGTATGCCAATTAAAAAATGCCAATTTTGAATACCCGGTTTAACCGGTTTTTTGATGTTCGTTAACCGGTTTTCCAAAAAGCAGTATTTCACAGAACATTGCTAGGTGAATTATAGGTAAATCGACACAT
This sequence comes from Muscina levida, assembly GCA_964034835.1. Taxonomy (NCBI): domain Eukaryota; kingdom Metazoa; phylum Arthropoda; class Insecta; order Diptera; family Muscidae; genus Muscina; species Muscina levida. The sequence continues at coordinate 48,672,071 of OZ035881.1, read as the reverse complement.
AAGGTTGTTTGTGCTTATCCGATATTCTTCAGGCAAATCTCAAAAGATGCTTTCATTAAACTTTCATTATGCAATACGAAAATTTGTTTGGAAAATGCTGTTAGATGACTTTTTTCTCTCATCTTTAAATGGGTGGGATGACTTCTGTATTCACATAAAAAAGCTTTCAATTGTCGCTATCTCCTTAACTAAGCATCCAATCGCGAAAAAGGACTATGTCACTAAGATATAGCTGGGAACTCATCCTGTAATGGCTAAGAAGTCGTCCATATTTAGATGAACAAGTTTGAATGCAGTTATCTCCTAAACTAAGTTTCCGATCGCAAAAAAAAGCTTAAGTTATGATTACCATACAAAAGTTGGGAAATCAATCAGTTACAGTTGGGATCTAATTTGAAATAGTTTGGGATCTCACCTCAAAATGAGTGCAAAGCTGTCGATATTCATATGAAAAACTTTGTGTTTTTTTTTCTTATGCAAAGCGGATGAGGTTAATTTGTAGTCATATTGATTCCTTAAATCTAAACCATGCTAATTGTAAAATGTGTGAAAACGTATTCAAAATTTGTGAGTAATGTAAATTCCACTTATACAGCCATGCTCTGGAAAACAATTCGGTTTGAAAACAAATCGGTTGAAATGTATACAAAAGTATTATTTTTGCTCTGTTTTTAAACCGAATTGATTTCCAGAACATGGCTGATATACTAAGTTAAAATTTCCTAATAACTTCTTTTTGGATAAACAGGATATAAATTGAATGGATTAATGTATCGATATTCATAGATTTTTTTTTAATTGCATATTTGGTTCTATTTTTCAATTTCCGAAAAACCGAACGAAACCGGTTAACCCGATTTTTTAGTAAATCATGTATTCGAAAATCGATTTGTTGGAAAAAGACATTTTCCGAATAAACCGGAAATCGGTTTTCTGAAAAATTCAAGTATTTGAATGCTATATTCACGACCAATCTGCCCACTCATCGAACATTTAAATTTCGTTTGCATATTCATATTCGTGTAGCCGAATACTATATGTGTACTAAATTTTATTTCTCTATGGCTAAAATACAGTTTTGCCACACTCCCTCCGCCCACTGATCCAAAATTAAAATTTCGTCAGTATATTCATATTCATGTTTCTGAGCAATATCTGTGTATAAAATTGTATCTCCCTAGCTCTAAAAATATGTTTTGCCACGCCAACTTCGCCCACTGGGCCAAAATTAAAATTTCGTCGGCATATTCACCCTGTCGGAAATTGAGTTAACTTAAAGCTAACCAATGGTTAGTCAAAGATGAGTCACAAGTGACTCGAAAGCCTCAGTACTCACTCACTCTGCATAAGTTTCAGCTAACCACAAGTTAGCTCGTTATAAGTTAGATTGTAGCTCATTAAGAAAAAGTGAACTTTTAACTAGTTTTAAAATTACTAACTCATGATTGGTTATAGCTTATGGTTAGCTATAAAACTTCATCAACAACAATTTAATAATAACGCCTTTTTCTTTTGCTATTTTCATAAAATATATATTTATTTAATTTTAAACTGTTTGTTTGTTAATTTTAGTCGATCGTGTTTTATATATTAAATTTTTGTTAAGTGTATCAATTGATACATCAAAATTCGGCTTACGATCAGAAAAGTGTTTTTTATTGTTTGATATTTTTTGTTCAAATTCAGAGTGTTGCGCACTAGGATGACGCGTTTCGAACTCCAATGGTACATCATCAGCTGTATATATATTTACAATTATGTCAAAAATGTGCATGCGAAGTAGATAACAGCCGAAATTGTCCAGCACCTTTCCAGCATCAGTTTTGAGTGATTAAAAAGTTAGTTCAAAACTTATCGAGAAGAAGTCAGATGGAATAAAAAAACAAATGACTATATCTGCATCAGTTTTGAGTTACCTTAAAAGTGCGTTGTAAATGAACAAAAAGTCAACTTGATTTTGAGTCAGCTCACAAAATTCCGACAGGGCATATTCTTGTATCCGAGTACTATCTGTGTATCGGTTTAGCCTTTAAGGCGTGATTGTGCCACAAACATACAAACAAACAAACAGTCAGACATTCACATTTATAATATTATAGAATAGGATAAGAAAATACTCACAAGTTTTTAGGTCAGTTCCCCATCTTGTTGTAATTGCCTATGGAGGAATCGGAATACTAGGATATTTTTCATTATAAAACCATTTTTTAAAATGTATTTTTTAATTTGATATAAGAATATTCAGTTCTGTTCAATAAACAAGTCATATTCCATGGCAACAATATTTTGTCGCACATAATAAAATTTGCTTTCTATCTTCCCTGGATATCGGTGTAATTATGGTGGAGGTGAGGTGGGGGCTAATGAATGCGCATTGTGGTTTAAGTTTGTGTGCCCCGAAGTAGCCGCTAGAGGTATAAAATGTATGACAGACTCCCACTAATATTTCCCTCCTAACATTTTTCCCAAACATACCTACCCCATATCTTGACCTCCTAAAGGTGCACCCATACAATTTTTTAAATGTTGCAAGACGAACAGTTTGTCAGAACATATCTACCCTTTATCTTTAACCCTTAAGGTGGTTCCCATACAATTTTTTTATATTCAATATTTTTTTTTGCAAATATATATGTATGTGCTAATATATGTTAATACGTCAATATATCTTAATATATATCGAGAGACATTGATTTGTAACCGAAAAAAGCACAACTATCGATTGGTAAGGGGTTAAATCTGAAAAAAAACTAAGATCGTTAAAAACTCAAATTTTTAGTCTTTCGCCAAAAAATTCATAATTCTTAAAATTGATTATGAATTTTTATGGTTGTGGCGTTGTTTCCTTTGAATAAGGGTCAACTAGATGCTAACTAGTAAGGCGTTTATCTTCGGCTATGCCGAAGCTCATATACCCTTCACCATTTGTAAAAATGGTGATAAAACTGGTTATTTGCACTACAACTATATTTTATTAAACTTTGTATCACAAAACAGGGGAGTTGATGAGAAGTGGACGTTACTTTTAGCTACACACATCCATTTTTTGTCAAATTTTTTTTATCGATTTAATATGTTTATATAAGTTTATGAGTTGGTGAGTAGGAGCATATTTTCATGAATTTTGTAACTGCCCAAAAATGGGAATTTATGTGGGATGTGGGAGTAGTTTAAATCCGATAGTGCTTACCTTAGAACTTAACCTCTGCTTCTGGACAGAAGCCTACATACTAAATTTCAGCCTGAAAGCTCATAAACTACAAAGACATACAGACGGACCCCCCCTCCCAAAAATAAGGGGAGTTTGTATTGGAGGTGGAAGAAGTATTCGTCCGATATTGCTCATCTTACAACGTAAGATCCTATTATAGGATTAAAGCTTGCATATTAAATTTTAGATCGAATTTCAATATTTCAACTTGATTGCTCTTAAATTATGGCTGTAATCGCGGGGACTGAATCGCGGACACCCCCAATAAGAGGGATTTTGTATGGGAGGTGGGAGTAATTTTTTACCGATCGGTCTCAACTTACTACTCAACCTCCGCTTAACCCATTAGTGACGACTGTTACCATATGGTAACGTTGACAGCGTTAGATATAGCACGCAATAAAATAAACATAAGAATAAATGTCAAGAATTTTCTTTTTCAATTTCATCAATGCATACTTTGATCTTTCATTCTTGTTATGCGATCAGGCATCAGTAGTGAGCGTGGGGGATCATTTAAAATAGGTGTTTTTCACATGTGCGCAAAACAGCAATATGGAGGGATGTAAAAAGTCACTCTATATTAAGAATATTTTTTGGTAGTTTAAAGACTGATAAATTAATGACTTTTAGTTTTTGTTATTTGAGAAGAATATCAAATATCATAAAAACGTATTGCATGAATTATTTTGTACTTGGTTCTTTTTATTTACCTGTTTTAAAGCTGTTACCATATGGTCACAGTCGTCATAACATCAGTAAAAATGGATATTTTTCTGAAATTTTTCGTTTTCCTTTTTTTATGCAAAATTCGTTTTTTAACTAATTTATATGTAGTACTGACAAAATTTTTAAAAAATTCCCATTATTTCGGTCTCGTCATTAAAGGGTTAATGTAGGGAAGCTCACATACGATATTTCAGCTTGAATGCCCTTAAACTACGGTTGTAATCGCAAGGACAGACCCCAAAAAGGGGGAGTTTGTATAGGAGGTGGGAGTAGTTTTTGACCGATCGGGCTCATCTTAGAACTTAACCTCCGCATTGAGGATAGCAGCTCGATATCTCTTAAACTGCGGCTGCGGGGACAGATAGACGGACAGACGGTCACCCTTAAATCGATTCAGATTTCGATGCTCATCATTTATCTATATACATTGTCATACCTACCACGGCTCCTTATGGCCGTTACAAATGGAGGAACAAAATGAATATACCCTTCACTCTGTTCATGCGCGTGGCGAAGGGTATAAAAATGCAAAATTAGTGTTTGCATTGCGTTTTCTATTTTTCCTACGACAATAAATACATTTTTCGACCCAAATTTTATAGAAAAATTTCAGTTTTCAAGATATTTGAATCGCTAGCTTCAGAACGACATAACTTATTTAAAAACTTTAAAGGAAGAACTTGTGCAGAATTTTGTTGTCTTTCACTTAAGTGGTTATATATGAAGATCGGGTAAGAGATACCCAAAATATTACCAAAATATTAACTTGATTTAATGATTACAGTTGACGTAAAAGTGGAAAATTCGTTGTGATGCTTGGAACATTTCGGAATATAGAGAAATTTTTTATGTTAAAAGTCGTTTTGCGTGACACAAAAATATAACAGATGCTTATAAATGACGTCATTTGAAGCCAAAGTTGCTAATTAATCCGGCTGCAATCCGAGTTATTAGCTAATGGCGTTTCATTTTACATTGGAACAGTGAAAAACATAATAGTACAACTTTTTTTTCACTTTTTTTAAATAGGCCAAAACATTATATTTCTTTTCGTTGCTTTTTTTAAAAAATAACGAAGGTATAATATTTTTTGAAATTAACTGTTCTAGGAATATCTTTAGCAAAGTGTTAACTGGCGAGGGTTTACTCAACGTTCGGATGTTTTCAAAAAAGTCTGAATTTGTGTCATAGTGTTATTATTTAAATGAACAATTCTTTCAATTTTTTAAACTTGCTTTCAAATATACAATTTTTGTACTGCGATTAAACGCGAAATGATCGAGCGATTGCAAAATCGTCTGCATGAGCATAACGAATTAGTCAGATTGTTTAAAAGCGCATTGGATAGACGAAAGATCCTCTGGAGGCCATGCAAGACAATTAAATGATCTCACTATCAATGAAGTCGCAGTGGTGATTGTTGGGGAGAATGGATGGGATGGTGGACAACTGCACTTACCCGTTGATGTTCTGCGGTGGAGAAAATGGCTACCACCTCAATTAAAAGATGGTCAATACAACGAAATGTTTGTTTACAAGTCATCTCTTATTTTTCATTCTCCATTTTTATGCCTATAGATTGCTGATCGGTCGCCACATTTCGAGAATCTTGACAACGTTCACATTTGCTCAAAAACGATACGCATTGGGACTTAACGCTCGCTGTGGCAACTGTTTTTGCTCCAGCGAATCAAATTCGTACATTGTTTGCGATCATCATAGCCACGTGTCATCCGTCGAACCCGAGAGCAAATACAAGGACGACAGACGACATTTTGCACAGAGTTCGCACGACAGCATCGAATTTCGATCTTGCAATTAACGAAATTGGGAATAACAGCGCCAAATCGCTATTTACAACTGAAGGTGGGATCATAATCATGTTGCGGAAACTGAATCATCCGAAATTGGTCAACGGTACGCGGTTGTCCGTCAAGAAACTGATGAACAATGTGATAAAAGCGACAACCATCAAAGGCAAATTTAAAGGAGAGAATGCCCTTATCCCATGAATTCCTATTATTCCAACCGATCGTCTCTTCCAATTCAAGCGAATTTAATTCTCTATTTATTTCGATAAAATTTGGTATTCAAAATTATAATTTTTAACATATTTTTTCTGAAATATCTTTATTTTTTAATTGCATGTGAGAATATCCATTTTTTATTAATCGTCAGCCAATAACACGGCATGTTGCCACGCCCTTTTAGTGTTATCTATTTGACATCCCTTTTACATGAGCAGAAACTCAGAGTAATCGCGAAAAATATGTTCAATATCATTCGCATACTGATTTAAAGTCGATGTGTGTTGATGTATCAGTTACCGTTTGATCACTACTTAATTGTCAACAGATTGGAATTAAATGAATTGTTGATATTTTCACAAATTAATTTGCATTTTTTAACATTTATTTCAAATAGAAAGTTCATTCATAAATATAATGCCTTGCCAGTTGTGAGATTGAACAAATTTAACCATTTCCCCACGTGTGTCCCCAATATTTAAAATGTGCTTGTTCGAAAGTCGTATGGTAACTACCTTGCCCTAAACAAATAAAACTTTTTTGTATGCACAATGATTACAACTAATGACCATCAAGTGTAATCCAATGCATAACTAAAGGTGTAACAATAATTTTTTTTTGCCGAATAGTTAATTTTGGGTGGTTGGTACCGAAATGGGCAGACGGATACCAAAAACGTTGCACTGTGAAAAGTTTCAATGAATAAGGCTACGAGTTTAAAAAGTCAATAACATATCTTATGATTTGGGATAATTTTAATAGGGATACTAGAAGGGGAGGGATTAAATAACTCACTGATTCAGTATAAAATTGATTTGAAGTAATTTGCCGACTTTAAAGACATCCCAATTCATACCAAAATGTGTTAATGCTAATTTTTGTCAAATACTAAATATTGTGTGGGATATAACGGAAGGTGCGGTGCGAAGCTTTCATGAATTAATAACATTTTTGTTTGGCTAAATAACATATTTTCAAAAATTTAGGTATTAAATGGAATCCAATCCCTGTTACAAGCCCAAAACATGGAAAAATATCGACTCGGACTTTTTCCACTAAATTTAACAGCCGAAACAGCAATTTTGGCAATTTTATTCTAAACCCGCCTATGAATATGAGGCATCTTACTAAAAACTTCAGCCTCCTTAGAATACCATGACGATTTTGATTATATATATGCTAAAGGCGCCTTTAAGGAGTTCTTCAAGTTGCTATAAGCGAAATGACAATCTTTCTACAGTTAATAGTTTACATCGATACGTAGTTGTCATACGACCCGTTTAATAGTACATACATACATAAATATGTATATACAAATATCCAAATTAAAGTAATTAAATTTTTTTTCATTACTCGTCATCGTTCGATACTCGCGTAATATTGACACACATTATGAATTATAATAACTCAATGCTTCACTTCGATTGTAGTTTCAACAATGGAAGCGCGGTAAAGGCCCAAATTTTTTTTATTGTGTACTCTATGTAATATGTACGGATGGATGTACGATTTGTATGTAAATGCCAAGTACATAATTGCCCGCTTGGTTTTCATATCAAGTAGTAATAATTATTTTGTGATTTTACATTGATTGCAATCAGTCATCCATAAACAAATGAATTTCACTTTTATTTATGATTTCAAGCGATATTTTCATTTTTATTTTGGAGTGAAAAAAAACTTAGCAGTGAGCGGATGAGAACTATTAATTCTAAGGGAAATAGCGCTTTTGTCGTCGTTAGCATTTTCTGTAAATAATGATAAAAATAATTGATGTGTTACTGTGTATTTGGGATGTAAAATTCAACATAAACGGAAATGACAAGAATAAAAAAAAAACAGATTGTTATGTATAGCAAATTGTATTTTAACGCCAGTTTTCTTAATACCTTAGGAGGCTACAGCAACGCCTTAAAGTTTTTGATCAATTGTTCCTTTTTATCGTAGAATAATATAATTGGGTTGACAAATTGAAGTCAACTACAATTTCATCAATTGTAAATATGGGCTTTTCCACAGAAAGGTCGACAAAAATTGTTTCTGACTTGTATTAGTAAAGACAAATACTTAAATTTTATTAAATTAAAATGTTCATTCTTGTCCTAGTCACCTTTTTTAATTTTTAATGACATATTTACTGATGATACAAGTGCACTCTTATCATAAAATATTTGTTACAATGGTAAATATGTAACACCAAAAATAATAAAATTTATCTTTTAGCTGCAAAATGTTGATTTTATTTTATTAACGTTCTAATGTAACATTTGTGATCAACCACCAAATCAATGCACCAAATTGCATATAGACCTTATCATATTCAGTAACATCGCAAAAATTTTTAAAATCATCTCCTTAAAACGTACGACTGTCATATATGTGAGCATGAAATTGCCCATATTTAGGACGTGCTTCATTTCTTTGGTGTATGGTACTTCAAAGTAGTGCCAGTCCCAGTTTTAGGAAAACTATTTATTTTATTGAATTGCAACTGATGGACAATACCTTCAGCTATTATTGCAATGCAAGTTTGCCACTAAAAATTAGTATGCGTATTAGTTAACGCTTTGCTTTTTATGATTTTTGCGATTAAAATTGGGGAATGGGAATTTTCTAATTTGAGTCTTTCTGATTGTTATTAATTTGGGAATAACCAGAAGCTCTCTTTGGAGGTTCCCAAGCAGCTTACAATGTCAAAAAAATCACGTATTCCCCGGGCAATGCCACTGAACATCCGTTTAGTGGTAGCAAATATGAGAAGGCGAAATGTTGAGTAACCTAATCGGCATGCTATCACCGATGCGTCTTAGAAAGTAGGTAACAGAAGTTACTTAAACTCGCTCAACACAGAAGCTCTCATAGTGGCTTTGGCAGCCCTAAGAAACTAGGATCAAAGAAAAGAAAAAACATGAACCCCCCCCCCAAATATTGACGAACCCCGCAAACGTTATAAGGACCATGATTTAAGGATATGCACCTGGAATGTTCGAACTCTATACAGAGATGGTGCCTCTATCCAACTGGCGGATGTCCTCTACAAATACAAGGCTGATATCACAGTAATACAGGAAATGCTATGGACGGGACAGGGATGCACACGACAAAAGAACTGTGACATCTTTTACAGCTGCTATGCTGAAAGACACGAATTTGGATGTGGTTTCATAGTCGGCAAAGGAATTCGACACCTGGTCTCGTGATTTAACTCTGTAATTGACCGAATAGACACTATTCCCATCCGGGCGAAATATTTTTACATTAATTGACTCGGATCACCACCTGCAGTTGCAGCCATAGTACACGATTAAGCAGTGCTAAAAACGCTCGTAAACAAACACAAAAGAACCTAGATATCACAAAGGTTCATACCACCGAGATAGCCAATGCCGACTTCAACCAACTCTCTTAATTATACCAAACAAACCCCCCTAATTCTGATGTTCCCGACACGCAGTGGCAGCATAATGTGAATTCTATGACCACTGCCGCAACGACCGTACTGGCCTATGAAAAACCACGCTCAGACAAGCACTGGTATGTCGAGGAATGTCACGAAATATCTGAATAAAAGGATGATGCTTACAAGGCAAAACTGCAGCAAATAGCAACGAGTGCAGTGACGGAGCGTTATAATGAGAAGAGGATGAGAGATAAAAGCGGAAAAAGCGTCAATGGAAGAAAAGAGAGAGTCAGGATAGCGAAAATACAGGGATAGAGGTGAAGCCCGAAACGACATCAGCACGGTGATCGCAAGGCTTCAAAATGATAAAGCTGCGGGAGCCGATGGACTGCCGGCAGAAATTTTGAAAGCCGGCGGAGATGAGCTGACAACATGCATGCACCAGCTCTTAAACACGGTTTTGCTCAAGGAATGCATGCTCAATGATTGGAAACTAAGTTTTCTACATTCTGTACTTAAGAAAGGCGATCCAAGTGACGCGGAATCAGCATTTTACACATCGCATACAATGTCCTGTCTAGTATGTTATGTGAAAGACTAAAGCCCATTCTAGCGAATGATTGGACCTTTAGACCTGGTAAATCCACAACCGACAAGATATTCACACTACGACAAATCCTGGAGAAGACCCAAGAAATGCAGATCGACACTAAAAAAAAAACTTCATTTCACTTTACATCGCATGAATGAGGTATGGGATAGCTTCTCGCGTAGTTGTGAACTAACACGCTTTTAATTTTTAGAATCACAACTAACGGCACCTACTTGTTTATCGACGAATGCGAATGTCACTGTTTAAGAAGCTCTTGCTAGACATGCCGATTGACTCGACACTAATACTGCGAAGTTGCTGTCGACAACATTCGAGGGGAGCCGACAGTGAAAGAATTAAGTTTCTCTTTTTTTTAAGATGACTGGAGCCAGGAGTTGAACCTGTGATCTCCCGCATGGTTGTCGCGTGTTCTAACCACTTTGCCACGGCCGGTCGCTACCATCTGTTTATTGATAACAAACTTGCATTCGACAGTCCGATACGACAGAAACTATTAGATGCTATGGCTGAGTTTGGTATCCCCACGAAGCTGATACGACTTTGCGGGATGACACTGACTGACACGAAGTCTTTAATGAAAATAGGCAGATTCATTTCTACCAAGCGAGGCTTTAGACAAGGCGATAGTCTGCCCTGCAATCTCTTAAACATCATAATGGAGATGATCATGCGAAAGGCATGATAGGCATAGATAGGCTTATACGATTTTGATAAAAATTTTAATAGATGGGACTTGAAATAGCACATTTTGAGTATAGGTTCTCCATATACGTATTTATTAAAATACAATATTTCAATTAGCTTAAAAATAAGTTTTCACATAAAAAATTTAAATGAATTATATTTTTTGTTACTTTGCTTTAAGTATACCATCACCCTTAGGGATGAGGGTATATATCATTTGATACGAAAAAAAGTGTAACGCATTAAAGGAGACGAGTTAGACCCCAATATCTTAAGACCAAATTCGTTTCAGGACTTTTTAAGACGATTGAGCTATGTCCGTCTGTCTGGCTGGCTGGCTGGATGGCTGGTCAGCAGGATAACTCGAGTAATCCTAAACGGATCGGTATAAAAATTTACCAGTATCAATATTTTTCAAAACGAACTTATGGGATTGTAAATGGGCTTAATAGCCCCACCCCTTCTGGTACCTCCCATACAAAATTACCAATTTTTGGAAAGTTAATATTTCTTCCATAACTTCCAAACGGACAACCGGAGGATGTTTGAATTTGGTCAGTTTATTTATCTTGCAAAACGAGACAAACCCTAAGAAAACCGAAATCTTTGCCCCACCCATTCTGGTACCTCCCATACAAATGACCGAATTGACTCTCATACTTTTACATACATATCTTTTTTGTTAGTAAACTGAATTCACTAAAATTTTGCGTGTGATGTTCGCTTATGAAAAATTGAATTAGGAATGAATATGGACTATATCGGTTCACGCCTTCTGGTACCTCCCATACAAAATTACCTATTTTTGGAAAATTAATATTTCTTCCATAACTTCCAAACGGACACTTGGGGGGTAATGAATATTTGTCGATACATTTTTGTCGTGATAGGAGGCGAAACCTCAGAGAGCCTAACTATTTGACACACCCCTTCTGGTACCTCCCATACAAATGACCGAACCCACCCCCATAGTCTCACATACATATCTTTTTTGTAAGTACACTGAATTCAGTAAAATTTTGCGTAAGGTGTACGGTTATGAAGATTTTAATCAGAAATAAATATGGACTATACGGATCACCCCGTCTGGTACCTCCCATACAAAATCACTTTGTTTGGAAAATTAATATTTCTCCCATAACATCTAACCGGCACCTGGGGGGATAATCAAATTTGGTCAGTTAATTTTTCTTATAATAGGAAGCAAAGCCTCAGCAACCCAAACTATTTGGCACACCCCTTCTGGTACCTCCTATACGATGCTATGTCCGTCTGTCTCGCTGGCTGGCTGGCTGGTCAGCAGGATAACTCGAGTAATCCTTAACGGATCGGTATGAAAATTTACCAGTATTAATATTTTTCAAAACGAACTTATGGGATTGTAAATGGGCTGAATAGCCGCACCCCTTCTGGTACCTCCCATACAAATGACGGAATTAACCCTCATAGTTTTACATCAACGATGCCCCCCAGTTGAGCTCGCGAGCGAAAACAGCTTTTTGTGCTTTTACATCTACACATAAAGAGCTTTTGTGCTTTCACACATACACGATTTAATTTGCATTTCGACTGTTGATCAGTTGTCATGCAGACATCAAGCGAGAAGGTAGTACACGCAAATCGGAAAGCGAATTACAGTATTGCGCAAAATGTTTAACGATGTTTGGGAAAATGATTTTTTGTTTACGCAAAATAGCGTTGGCGAGCCAGTATGTTTGGTATGCCAACGAAATGTTAAGCGTAACCACAAATTTAACGTCGAAAGGCATTACAGGTCTTGCCATAAACAATATTTCGATATTTTAGATGAGGAAAGAGAAATTTTAATTGCTAATTTAAAAAAAAGTTGTTGAAGGAGAAGCAGGAAACATTTTAAAAAATAATGTTGAAAAGGCGTCTTTTATTGTTTCGCTTGCCTTATCAAAACGCTGCCGTCCTTTTGATGATGACATTTTTTTTAAGGTGCTCGCTAAAGACGTGCTTGGTTGTTTTGGAAGTAAGGGGAGAGAAATAGCCAATTTTAATTATGAGAGTGAAATAGATATCGCTGAACTAATGCGTTCCTTTTAAAATGTATATAATTACCGAAATTCGGAAGCCTTAATCTTATTTTTAACAAAAATAATTTGTAATTTGTAATGCAAAGATATTTAATGTCAGTTGTGACGAAGTGCGTCACTTTTGCACCACACTGTCTGCCGAAATAACAATAGAAGAGCTTTTATGCATACCCAACACACTCGAACAAATCGCATACATTGACGTTGGGCATCACTGTTTTACATACATATATTTTTTGTAAGTACACTGAATTCACTCAAATTCTGCGTATGATGTTCGCTTATGAAAATTAGACTCTAGAATGAACATGGACTATATCGGTTGACGCCTTCTGGTACCTCCCATACAAAATTACCCATTTTGGAAAATTAATATTTCTCTCATAACTTCCAAACGGACACTTGGAGGGTAATGAAAATTGATCGGTAAATTTATATTCTGATAGGAGGCAAAACCTTAGAAAACCTAACCATTTGACACACCCCTGTTGGTACCTCCCATACAAATGACCGAACCCACCCCCATAGTCTCACATACATATCTTTTTTGTAAGTACACTGATTTCAGTAAAATTTTGCGTAAGGTGTACGGTTATGAAAATTTTAATCAGGAATGAATATAGACTATATCGGATCATTCCTTCAGGTACCTCCCATACAAAATGACTTTGGAAAATTAATATTTCTCCCATAACTTCTAAACCGGCACCTGGGGGGATAATCAAATTTGGTCAGTTAATTTATCTTGTAATAGGAGGCAAAGCCTCAGCAACCCTAACTATTTGGCACACCCCTTCTGGTACCTCCCATATAAATATATTGGATATTTCCCCTTATACATACGTATCTTTTTTGTATGTACACTGAATTCAGACAACTTCTGGCAAGGTATGCGATCATTGAACGTTGATTCAGACACGTTGTCCTGCCCCTGTACAGCCCCTTCTGTACAAATAGATCAAATTTTGTATGTTTTTGCTCTACATGCAGACAAAAAATTATACATAAGTAATTTTGTTTTAAAAATCTATTAATTTCAATAACTCAAGACTTAAACAATATCTTATATTGGGTGATGGTATTTATCAGTCAGTTTACCTGACTGAAATTTCTGTACTGGCTGTTATTTATTCTTAATACAACTAAATATATGAAACATGTCTTATTTAAAATACTATTAACGGCCATTTTCACAATGTACGATTAAAAATTAACGTGAACTTTAACCGAAAGTTAGGCAAATCTGAATTTCACAAAGTACGATTAACTCTTAACCGACACTATTTAACAAAAGAGTTGCTGTTAAATCTAACCGAACCAACTACGCCGGTTAGCATGTTAATTGTTAGAAAATAACAAAAAGAAAAAACAGGATTTACACTATATTTTTAATATTTTTCATTTTTTTTACTTTTAATAATGTAAAGCGGCAAAAAAGATCTTTTACACGGCGGGATCACTATTTTTTAAGTGATGAAGAATTTAGACAAAGATTCAGAATTTCAAAGTCCACAGCAAAATACCTTATAGGCAGCAAAACAAAATCAGCAACAACTAGGTAAGGTGTCCAAAAATATTCTACTTGGACAAGTTCTTGATGTCCTCTCACAGGAAGACCACAAACACCATTTCCAGGCCACTTTCCACATTCGGCGTCGTCATATGTCTGCTCCCCTTTCCAAGGAACTGCGTCAAAAGTACAACGTCCGTTCCATGCCTAAGGAAAGCGAAGGAATTTGTAAATTGTTTTTTATTTTGTTTCTGGCTTTAATTTATACACTTACTTTGAGTTGTTACACCTTTTTATTAATGTTGAGAGCTCCTTTTCTTTGTTTAATGCCGCCTTTTTAACAAATTTTTGTTATTTCATCTTTTATTACACTATTTTTCGTAAACAAATATATGCAGTATTGCCATACTTTCTACTGAATGCTTTTGTTAAGTAATCAAATGATGGTGAAACGTAAATCGGTAACTGTCTGTTAATAAGTCCCTGTTAAGCATAATGTGAAAATGGCCGTAAGTAAAATTAAAAAAAGAGAATCCCGAAATGCCGTTTAGCATTGATAATTAACATAAACTAAACTTTATATCCAAGACAAAAACCACGGAACTTATCGACTGTTATCGATAACTAGTTATGGTTGTCTATGCTAAGTACTTGTCGATAAAGCGACCTCTATGTGTCAACAGAAATTAACACAGGGTGATAAGTGAATTTTATTATAAACAATCCGTTAGATTTGATTTATCGTACCTGGCAGCTGGCAAACAACTTGTTTTACTTTTAATACGCTTTCAGATGATCCATGTTGTGAAAATCATTTTTACAATGGTTTCTGTTTTTAAATTAAGGTTGTGTTTTAGTTCCAAAACAAATAATTTGACATTTTTTGAATAGCTGGTGAAATATTTCAGGGAACATGACAAGAGAAGTATTAATTTTAAAATTAATCAGTACAGAAATTTCAGTCAGGTAAACTGCCTGATAAACACCATCACCCAATATAAGGTATTGGTTAAGTCTTGAGTTATTAAAACTAACTGATGTTTTATTATTTGTCTGCTTTTGGACCGTAAACAGTTGTAGATAGAATTTTCGGTCATAATATCTATTATTTATTTATTTAGTCTACTGATATATATCTTACAGACTAGTATACAAAGTTAATTATAAAATACATTTAATTAAAAATTTTAAGCAAATTTAATTTAAATTGATTATTTTGCAAACTAAAATCCAATATCGAAGAAAAACTGTTGCGAAGTTTTAAGCGGTCTATATGCCAGCGGTCTATATGCCTCTATAGAGACATGTAGCAAAACCGTCAAAATTTTACTAATTTCTATAGGAGGTACCACTAACTGAATTCAGTATACTTACAAAAGAGATACGTATGTAAAACTATGAGGGTGAATTCGGTCATTTGCATGGGAGGTACAAGAAGGGGTGTGTAAAATAGTTATGTTTTCTGAGGTTTTGCCTCCAATCATAAGATAAATACCCGTGACCCGTTTTGAAGTTATGGAAGAAATCTTTATTATCCAAAAATAGGAAATTTCGTATGGGAGGTACCAGATGGTGTCAACCAAAACAGTCTTTATTAATTTCCCAGTCAAATTTTCATGAGCGTACACCTTGATTGAATTCAGTGTACTTACAAAACAAAAGTATGTAAAACTATGAGGGTCAATTCGGTCATACCAGAAGGGGTGTGACAAAGGTTTAGGTTTTCTTGGGGTTTTTCTACTAATACAAGATAATTAAACTGGCCAAATTCGAAGGTCCTCCAGTTTTCCGTTTAGAAGTTATGATAAAAATACTAATTTTACTAAAATTGGTTATTTTGTATGGGAGGTACCAGAATGGGAAGGGTATAATGAATAATGTATGGCACGGGACTCAAATAGCCCTTCGAACAAAACTACGGATCTTCAATGCTTATGCAAAGTCACTCCTACTATATGGGACAGTGACGGTGTGGTAGCAGGCATATATCATTTTACAAATCCTAATCTTTGAGATGTGTGTATAGACTCTAAACCACCCGCTTGTTCGGCAAAACTACAATAAACGTCGTTTCTGTAATGATTTCGTCGACATATAACACTCAGTACTTACTAATTTATACTCTTTATAGTATACATCATTAATGATTTCGTTTAACTGTGGATATACCTATTTCATTAATCCAAAGTAAGCGAGCGTTGCGTCGATTGACTCCCATGCGCATTATTAGGGGATAGTAAAATAAACAGAAATATTATTTTCATATTCTTCTTTCTCTTCTCTTTTTTCTCTTTTTTAAGTGCCGTTATTCTCTGATATGTTTGTTGCAAATAAAAAAAATTATTTATTGATCGGTATGTTAAACGGTGGTTGAAAAATTCCATTTAGTGTTTGATCTACAAGTGTAAAGTCAACAACTGTGTTAGAAGTTTATCGTGCTTGAATGCAAAGTTCTCCCGGCGTTTTTTTCTAATATGTGATATGAAAGTAGCGTTCCTCAAAATGTATGAATAACTTAACCACTTGTTAACCGATTTTTACAAACAAATATGCGCTTAAGTCATAAATCCATACTCTTTCTAAATAACAAAACCAACATTAGGGTATTCTAATAAAATTGTGGCTAAAAACTTCTTCAAACTTAAAAAATAGTGAAAAAATCCGAAAAGTATGAATTATTGAGACTAACTAAGACAGTTATAGGAAGATATCTTTATATAAATATATATCGTTGGAAATGTCTAAGATTCTTCTTTCCAAAACTGTTAAAAAACCAAACAAAAAGGTCTGAAAACCCAATTTTTTAACAGTAAGTCAAGATTTTGTGGGTATTAGGGAAATTTGGCATACATATTCGTATTGTACTCGACCAGACCTACACCATACACTAGGTCACTTCCCAAGTTCCTTAAATTTTTTCCAATCTGTAGTATTATATTATTAACGAACAAGTTCACCCCACCTCATTATCGATTTCATCATATAATTGGTATCGACGAAAGTTGTTACGAATTACCATTAGTGTTTTCGTCAATGGATGGTAAGCGAATGGGTGGCGATAGTATACGTCCTATGGCATCCCCATGTTAAATTCGTCAATCAAACGTATGGCGGGTATATTGATGAGGAAGTACTGTGTCATTCCTGGTAATCGATGGTATCATTACATACGTAATGCTTACCAGAACAAGCGGGCAGCTATGACCAACGTAAATGTATGCAATTTTTTCGAGTGTGTTGGGTATGCGTTAAAGCTCTTATAGTTGTATTTGCACAGGTGTGTTTCGGAAGAGAATGATGATGAGATAGTTTGGCAACTATCTAAATAGCATTCCGCATATTATTTAATAAAAATCAAGCTCCACCAGGCTTAATGATTTCAAAATTAAGAATTCTACACTTAAAAATAAACCCCACTAGGTTCAATGTCATATACAAATTAGAATTATTCATTCTACACTTAGAAAGCATGCGTCATCGGAATTAATGTCGTTTATAATTAAGAATTCTGGAGCAAAAAAATCAAGCGTCACAAGGCTTACATTTATTTCACACTTAAAAATCAAGACCCACAAGGCCTAATGAGTAATACAAAAAAAAAATTCCAGGATAGGACACCGTTGACACCGCTACGGAATAATTTAAGTACGGAATACTAGATTGTGGCTGGAATACGTATCGCTTAATTAGTCCACATAACATTTTCGATATATCCCTCAATATCTGCGCCTAAGTAAGATAATTCTCGAAAATAACTTTCACTATCCCCCTGAAACCAATCTTTATAATACTTTTTCAAGCAATCTTTATAGTAGTTTTGAAGCAGACCGTTTGCATGTATTACACAACATTAAAGAATTTTTTATATATGAATTAAATACCTAGTTATGCCATCTTCATCCTATTTATGCCAGGCACTTCCAATATATGAAAAAAATTTACATTACAGAATTAGTTACAAACATTAAAAATAAACATTAAAACAAATTGCTTTTATAATTGAAAATTGTTTTGTATTTTAATGTATATCAAATAAATGCAAATTATGCGAACAGCCAGACAATGAGTACGAATCACAATTTAAACTTTCTCCCTCCACCTCTCACCAAAGTATATTTCAATGCTACTGAATGTAATTTTTGAATATTAAATCCCATTTAATATACATTTCAACGCTTGGAAATACAACAACAACATATTACACACATAACAATAAAAACAAATATGTGAACATTTAATTTGTCTAATGTCTCAATTTGAATACGGTGAGAAGTGAAGAAGAACACACCTTTTACGCTTCTGATTGTCGGAATACGTATTAATATTTTCATAATGTTTTCCACTCACAGGGTATATTCATGTGCGCACGAAAGGAGGAGGGACAAACAAGCATAGAAAAAAAGCATATGGCAGCCATGTAAGTATCCCTCTTTACATGGTTCTTGCTTACACCAGCACAGCACATTCTAGTGTTACAATATATGGCAGGTAACAACAAATAAATATAGCAATTTACGAGGCACATTTAAAAAACAAACTCGATTAACATTAACTTTTATTGTCTCACATGGAGTAGCTACAGAATGTTCGAATGCTGAAAATACTTCACAAAATATGTGGAATATTTTATTACCTCAACCTGTGCGGCCAGCAGATTCTACTTGTTTACTTTGCCACAGAAATTCAATTTGGTAAGGTTACTTATATACAATAAAAATATACAATAAATTTATATTGTATCCGTTAGCTAGATTTCACTGGATACAAGCTGATAACAGTCAGTGATTTTGGTTACTCAAATTAACCAATGAAATAATTAGAAATGCAACTTAATTTACCATGGCAGATATAGATTTAGAGACACATGTCGAGTCTGCTGTCAGAGACTGCGAGGTGACCGGCGTTCAAAGAAAGTAAAATATATAGTGTCATCTAAATGACAGTCGAGTGTAGATTTCATGGAACCATACTCTTCAAGTGCAAAACCCAGCAGGTCTGGAAAATCTGAAAAGAAACAACAAATTCTTTTTTAAAACTCATTAACTTATTTTGGAAATTGAAAAAACTATTACGAAATCTGCTTATGGCCTTGTAGTAGTTTGCATTACAATGACATATACATTAGGGTGTCCCATTAAAAAAAAATTTTTGGGATCATTCTTAATTTGAATACTAATAATGCTAAGAATTTTTTCAGATTTTTCGGAGGTGGTTTAGAGGTCGCGCAAATTGATTTTTTACCAAAAATCGACCTATTTGGATTTTTTTTGAATTCTGCTTCAAAATTGGTAAAAACCAGTAAGAAAGTTTCAGTCGGGCGACCCGACTTACATATACCATCACCCTCAGTAAAATAAAAAAAATTGCTATTATATTGATATTATTACTCGATTTCTAAAGTGGGTGGAGTGGTAAATTTGTATGGGAGGTACTAGAAGGGGCGTGTCTAGACTTCTAAGTTTACCCTCCAAAACTTTACCCTGTTATAGCTTTACTAAATACAGAGTTTGGACACGATAGCGTTGGATGTATTGATATTATTACTCCATCTCTGAAGTGGGCGGAAAGGTACATTTGTATGGGAGGTCCCATAAGAAGCGCCGCTAGACTTCCAATTTTTTCTCCAAAACTTTATAATTTAATAAAATTCAGAATTGGGGCACGATCGTGTCGAGTATATTGATATTATTACTCCATCTCTAAAGTGGGCGGAGTGGTACATTTGTATGGGAGATACCAGGAGGGGCGTGTCTAGACATCCAGATCTTTTCTCCAAAACTTTATCCTGTTATAGGTTTACTAAATACAGAATTTGGGCACGATCGTGTCAAGTGTATTGATATTATTATTCCATCGCTAAAGTGGGCGGAAAGGTACATTTGTATGGGAGGTACCAGAATGGGAGTGTCTAGACTTCCAGATTTTTTCTCCAAAACTTTATCCTGCTTGAACTTTACTAAATACCAGATGTGTGTGGGATATACCAGATGGGGCGTTGGTAGACTTCCAGTTTTTTTTCTCAAAAACTGTATCCTGCTATAGCTTTACTAAATTAAGAATTAGGGTACGAGCGCGATGGATTTATTGATATTATTACTCCATATCTAAAGTGGGCGGAAAGGTGAATTTGTATGGGAGGTACCAGAAGGGGCGTGGCTAGACTTCCTATTTTTTTCCCAAAACTTTATCCTGTAATAGCTTTACTAAGTACAGAATTTGGGTACGATCCCGTATGGTGTATTGATATTATAACTCGATTTCTAAAGTGGGCGGAATGATGTATTTGTATGGGAGGTACCAGAAGGGGCGGAGCCATGTAGCCCATTTGCAATACCGTAAGTAGTTTTGGGGAAATATTAACTCGTGCAAAATTTCAAGACATTTCGTTGCGTCTTTCGAAAGTTATCGTGCGAACCAGCCGGACAGCCACCAGACAGACAGACAGACAGACAGACAGACAGACAGACAGACAGACAGACAGACAGGCAGACAGACAGACAGACAGATAGACGGACATGGCTCAAATGACTTAAAAAGTCATGAATCGAATTTGGTTCTAAGAAACCTAGGGTCTGAAGTGACTCCTTCTATGTGTTACACTTTTGGGTCGTATCAAATGATATATACCCTCATCCCTAAGGGTGATGGTATAAAAATAGATATTTCTTCAGCTTCTGAGTCAATATTCTTAAAGAAAATTTTCCGATCTTTAATTTTATGTGCATAAATAATAAGTTTCGGCAATGATTTTGCACATTTTGACAATTTAATAACGGTTTTTCGTAAATTTTCAACAAATATGGAAAAGAATGCTTTATAACTTTTAAAATTTGTATAAAGATTAAAAAAACCAATGATGCAGATGAATAGATTAATTATTAAGTTTTAAATTAATTAGCAGAAACAAAAATTAATTTTCTCTCACCGTTCTCGAGTTATACCCTTTTAAAGCTTTGTACGCATTGTATGAAATGTATAATACTATAAGGTGTAAACTAGGTTTGCACGTTTTTACAAATAAAATAATAGTTACTTACCACTCATATATAACAATTATATTAAAAACAAAAAAAAATTGATTTGTTATAAATCGTTTATTAGAGTTCTTGCGATGCTGCTCTACCCCCTGAAAGTCTGTTTCAAAAGTTGTGATATTGATATAACTATAAGCCAAGGCCACACAATGTTCTGCGACATCATTTACAACTTGCAATTGTTGAACTCTGTGTTTTGCTTCCTGAAATGATTTGTTGTTTTCACATTTTTCTGGATCCGTTTGTAAAATATCAGTAGAAATGTTGCAGGCTTCAAAAAAAGTTAGGCTGGATTTTGTAATAAAACACTGAATTTGTTTATTTTCAATCATGTCTTCTGTTAAATTACCTTTCACTAATTCGTTGTTATTACTTGGCTCATGTAGGTTTCTAAGCATTAAACCAAAGTTTTCGTATCTATACGTTCATCAAAAAACGATAAGGCAGCCAACTTCTCGGAAAGCTACAACTGATGACCCAGAAAGGTTTTCAGAGTCTCGCGTGCTACTTTATCATTAAAGCGTTTATAATCATACAATTGTTTCAAAAGTGTAAGGTCATTGAGAGGAGCGTATCGGGGACATTGGCATAGGTACCAATTTTTAATATATACTCTTAAAATAAATGAGGTAAACTCCAGCAAGGCATCAATTTTTGAATTTTGAATGAAAGGTTGTAGCTGGTTTTGAAAAATGCATATTTCGTATGAACTCCGGAATAATTTTTCCAAAAATTTCGTGGTTCATACAATCAGAATTTTTTTTTATCAATGGATTCCCACCTTCCCTGAAGAGTGACGAAAATTTTAATTTGTGGGGATGTAATTTGATCCTCAATATTATAGTAGTATACATTATAGTACTAAATAGTATAGTACTAAAAATTTCATACAATTGGTGCAAAGCTTTAAAAGGGTATAACTGGAGAACGGCAAGAGAAAATTATATTGTTTTTTTGCTAACTTATTTAAAACTTCATAATCTTTTAAACTGCATCATTAGTTTTTTTAGTCTTCATACAAATTTTAAAAGTTATAAAGCATTCTTTTTCATATTTGCTGAAAATTTACGAAAAACTTTTATATAATGTATCAAAATGTGCAAAATCCCTGACGAAATTTATTACTTATGCACATAAAATTAAAGATCGGAAAATTTTCTTTAAGAATATTTACTCAGAAGCCGAAAAAATACCGATATTTTAGCAATTTTCAAGAACATTTCAATAAAAGTCAAAAATGCTCGATTTTTGGTACAAAATCGGTTTGCGCGACCTCTAAACCACTTCCGAAAAATCTCATAAAATTCTCAAAAATACTTTACCTTATGAGTATCCAAATTAGGAATGATCTTCCGAGAAAATCCAAATTTTTATTTTTTTTGGGACAACCTAATATACATATTTGTGGAACCACCGAAAAAATTATTTCAGATGGAGCGGCCGTGGCAAGATGGATAGAACACGCAACGGGAGATCCATAGTTCCATTCTTATCTACATTTTCTTTCATCGGCGACCCCTTTGATGTTGTCGACAGCAACATTGCGGTTAAAGCTTCCAAACAGCTGATGTTCGCAATCGTCTGTGACCAAGTAGGTGCCCCACACAAATAAGTCGCGGTCTCAACCAGAATAAGCCCAGTGACAGGATGGTCCTCGTGGCGCTTGATTTATCGAAGGCTTTCGATACTGTAAACCACGCCACGCTTTTCGAGGACATCGCCAACACGTCCCTAACGAATTATTTGGAACGTTGGATCGTTAATTACATGTGTGGACGCCAGTCGTTTATGGAATTCAGAAACAAGAAGTCCAAGCCCCGTACAGTTAAACAGGGAGTTCCCTAAGGTGTGGTGATATCTTCGGAACTGTTTAATCTCTACCTTTCTGAATTTCCACTACTACCTGACGGCGTTAATATCGTATCATTTGCCGATGATTGTACGATTCTGGCGTCGGGATCCTCGATTGATTACATATGTGGAAGGTTGAACGTCTTAACTGATATTGCCATTTCTTAGCTGCGAGAAAGATGAAAATTTCCGGCACCAAATTATCGGCCACACTGTTCCCCTCATGGACAGCGCAAGTGAAGGAGCAGCTCAATGTGATAGTCGATGGCACAACAATTTCGACCACCAATCACCCCAAGGTCCTTGGTGTCACATGTGACAGCCTCCTCAGATTCAATGCGAACGCCACAGCTATCTGCAACAAGAAGAGAAGTAGGAACAAGGTCCTCAAGTCGGTAGCTGGCAGTACTTGGGGAACTGACAAAGATACCTTGTTGACCTCTTACAAAGCGATAGGTCGGTCAATGTGAGCGAGACGCAGTGGAAGAAACTGCAGACATGCCAAAATCCCGCCCTGAGAACTGCGACAGGATGCCTCCTTATGTCGTCTGTGTATCACCTACATGAGGAGACGAAGGTCATACCCGTGCGCCGACACAATTTTCTTCTGTCGAAGCAGTACTTGCTTGAATGTTACCGGTCCAGCCATCCCAACCACCATCTTATGGATAAGCTCCCTCCCCCCAGGCAGGTCAGGAAAGACCCTCATGATCTAGAGCGCAAGATCCAACAGTAGAAGAGAGAACCTCTCACTCAGACGCAGTCGTGGAAGCCATGAATAACTACAGAATGAATGTCGTGCTAATACCCTTCATCAGTGGCTTCGGAGGAAGAGGTTTTACCGCGGTAGACGAGTGTTGTTTTGGCCCAACTAAGATCTGGCTGGTGTAGCCGCCTCAATTCGTACTGGACAAGAATTGATGGCAATACGTCGAACGCCTGTCCTGCTTGCAACCAGGGACAATACGACACACTACACCTGTTCAACTCCTCTGCCAAACCAACTCAATATGTTCCAAGGTCTCTTTGGACCCAGCCAGTGGAAGTAGCCAACTTCCTTGACTTGAAAACAAACGCAACAGAAAACTAGTAAGGCGGTTATCTTCGGCTATGCCGAAGCTCAGATACCCTTCACCATTAGTAAAAATGTTATTTAAACTGGTTATTTGTGCTACAACTATATTATTAAACTTTGTACCACAAAACAGGGACGTTGGTGAGAATTGGACGTTACTTTTAGCTTCACACATCCGTTTTGTCAGTAATTTTGTATCGATTTTATTCGATTTACCGATCAGTTAATGAGTTGGAGCTTATTTTTATGAATTTTGTAACTCCCTTAAAATGGGAAGTTGTGTGGGATGTGGGAGTAGTTTAAATCCGAACATGCCTATCTTAGAACTTAACCTCTGCTTCTGGACAGAAGCTTACATACCAAATTTCAGCCCGAAAGCTCATAAACTACAGGGACATACAGACGGACACCCTCAAAATGGGGGAGTTTGTATGGAAGGTGGGAGAAGTATTCGTCCGATATTGCTCATCATTTCAGCTTGATTGCCCTTAAAATACAACTGTAATCGTAGGGTTACCTCAAAAAGGGGGAGTTTGTATGGGAGGTGGGAGTAGTTTTTGACCGATCAGGCTCATCTTAGAACTTAATCTCCGCTTTGAGGATAGAAGCTTGCATTCCAGATTTCGGACCTATATTTCTTAAACTGCGGCTGTAATCGCGGGGATAGACAAACGGTCACCTATAAATCGACTCAGATTTCGATGCTGATCATTTATATATATATATATATATATATTGTCATACCTACCACGCCTCCTTATGGGCGTTACAAATGGAAGAACAAAATGAATATACCCTTCACTCCGTTCATGCGCATAGTGAAGGGTATAATTACAGATAAGGTGATAGGTAATAGATGAAATGCATGGCTCAAGCGTGCTTGCGATGCCCGTTACAAATATTGACTCGGATCATCACCTAGTTGCAGCCAAGTTACTTTCGCGATTATGTAGTGCTGAAAAGGCTTGTAATCGAATGCAATGAAAGGTAGATATCACAAAGCTGCATACCACCAAGATAGCCAATGCCTACTCCGACCAACTCTCTCAAATACTTTAAACAAACCCCCTTAGTTCTGATATTTAAGACCTGGTACAATGAGGAAAAGGGTGCTGCATACAAGGCAAAACCGCAGTCAATGGCAACGCGGGCAGCAACGGAACGATAAACTAGGTCATGAGAAGAGGATGGAGATGAAACGCCTTTTTAGGTGGAAAAAGCGTCTATGGGAGAAAGGAGAGAGCCAGGATAACATGTTTTACCAAAATGTAAAAAGCATAGTGTTAGGAAGGGAATCCCCACCTGTAAGCACAAAGATGGAAATATGGTCACAGAAATTCTGGAACATTTTCGTACTCTGCCCGTTCCCGAAGGCAGCATAAGCGACGAAATCACGCCAATCACCAACGAAGGAGCAGATTGTCCACCACCGAGCTAAAACTAGATCTGCACATCAATCGGTTGATATTGTAATCAAAAATTCAAATCATTTGCTACTTTTTTTTGTGTCGCTTAAAACAACTTATTATATTGGGAGAGTACGTCCCACCACTTCGTTCACAAATTTTCTTATTTATATTTTAAAATATGGCTCACACACATAGAACTATATAACGAAATATTCCCAGTTAACATGTATTTCGGGTTCCTGTCATATATTACATGTGTATTTAAAAATACTTGAGCAAATTACACAGTGCAACAGTGAAAAAAATACAAAAACGGGATAGTATAGGTTCGATTCTACTATCGAAGGGTAATAAAACCCTATACTCAGTTTGGCGAGATTGGTGACCAATTT
The DNA here is from genome assembly GCA_964034835.1 of Muscina levida. Taxonomy (NCBI): domain Eukaryota; kingdom Metazoa; phylum Arthropoda; class Insecta; order Diptera; family Muscidae; genus Muscina; species Muscina levida. The sequence continues at coordinate 48,646,076 of OZ035881.1, read as the reverse complement.
TTTTTTAAGGACCCCTAAAGATTCTCAAAATCAGTGAGCCCCTCGAAAAAAAGTGTCATCAGTTTTTGTCCAACAGCTTACTCCCACTTCGTGGTAGCGCTAAACTATATTCGGCAATAATGTAGCTGGGAGTTTTGTGCACTAACTTTATTAACAAATTATGTCAAAAAGGTTGGTTATTCCTGCAATTTTTCAAAAAAAATTGAAGAAGAAATTATTATTTTTTCACTTTTTTGAGCATTACTTTGAGGGAGTCCAAATTTTTCACTAACAATGTTCGCCAAAATTGTAGCCATGGTAAAGTTGAACAAGTTTCGTGAACATATCAATACAATCTGAACGTGTCTAGGCAACCTAAATAGCTCATAAAGTCCACTTTGATACCGGTTTTTCGTAGCTTTACGCACATATAAGCCAGTTACGTGGTTGAATATCAACCGATTTTAATTTTCTCAAAGGATTTAGAAAGAAGAGACTGCGGCCTTTCTAACGATATATATAGTTATATTGATAACTTGTCATATCTGTCTATTTTTTGCCTCGAAATTGCAAACATTTGTGACTTTTTCACTATTTTTTAAGTTTGAGGAAGTTTGTAGCCTCTATTTTATAAGGACACCCTAATGTTTACTATTTTATTCAGAAAGTGCACGCTATCATGAGTTAAACGCATATTTGTTTGTAAAAATCGGTTAACAAACAGTAAAGTTATTCATGTTTTCCGAAGGGCGCAACTTTCGTACCCTATGATAAAATCAAAGTTGAAGTAAGTAACAACAACACAAAAACAATGCTTCTTCTTCAACTCTTTGATTTTAGCATAGGATATGAAAGTTTCGTCCCTCGGAAAACATGAATAACTAAACTGTTTGTTAACCAATTTTTACAAACAAATATGCGTTTAACTCGTGATAGCGTGCACTTTCTCAATAAAATAGTAAACATTAGGGTGTCCTTATAAAATAGAGGCTACAAACTTCCTAAAACTTAAAAAATAGTGAAAAAGTCATAAATGTTTGAAATTTCGAGGCAAAAAACAGACAGATATGACAAGTTATTAATATAACTATATATATGGTTGGAAAGGTCGCAGTCTTTTCTTTCTAAATCCTTTGAGAAAATTAAAATCGGTTGATATTCAACCACGTTACTGGCTTATATGTGCGTAAAGCTACGAAAAACCGGTATCATAGTGGACTTTATGAGCTATTTAGGTTGCCTAGACACGTTCAGATTGTATTGATATGTTCACGAAAGTTGTTTAACTTCACTATGTCTACAATTTTGGCGAACATTGTTAGTGAAAAATTTGGACTCCCTCAAAGTAATGCTCAAAAAAGTGAAAAAATAATAATTTCTTCTTCAATTTTTTTTGAAAAATTGCAGGAATAACCAACCTTTTTGACATAATTTGTTAATAAAGTTAGTGCACAAAACTCCCAGCTACATAATTGCCGAATATAGTTTAGCGCTACCACGAAGTGGGAGTAAGCTGTTGGACAAAAACTGATGACACTTTTTTTCGAGGGGCTCACTGATTTTGAGAATCTTTAGGGGTCCATAAAAAAAAATTGGTCACCAATCTCGCCAAACTGAGTATAGGGTTTTATTACCCTTCGATAGTAGAATCGAACCTATACTATCCCGTTTTTGTATTTTTCAAAAAGTCATCATTTGTTGCATAGTGTTATCGACGAGCACATAATGTTATTTCCCAAAGCAAAGGAAATACATAATTGGTCATTTCCTGATTTTTCTTCGTCTCTGTGAAATCCTATTGGTGTACAATGACACTAAGACCGTGAAAAAGAACAATAACAATGATTGCAAAAATAGTTCGTAATCTGATAATTGTTTGCCCAACATTTGAACTTGCGACGAATTTTGGCAAACAAAATTTGTATACCTCAAATCGATTACAGCGGGAAAAAGGGTAAAGTATACAATGCAAACGCCTATAAGTGAACGGAAGAAAAACTAAATAATAGGACGCTCAAATGTATAACAACATGAAATCAAAGATCAAGGAAAGAAAACACCACGAAAAAAAATTTTGCGGTTGAATTGTTACATAAATATAAACACGTGCCGCCAGCTACGATTGCGATACAGCCCGACTTTCGGCAACCAACTCAAATTAGTTGGAATTACGTCCAAAAAGGGGTATGACGCAAACCCTATAATTATGGGATTGTGTTTGATCACCGCTAAAAAGTTTCAATGTCATGCCACCGTATAAATGGAGTGTGTCTTCAATTTCGAGGATTATGAGAACACGGCAACAGTCAACAGGGGTCTTGCCGACACGATGGGATGAGGGGTAAAAGTTGAATGGAGGAATGGGTTAAATGTTTACGTTTTCATTTCAACCCTCGTTGTTGTTATTGTTCCAGCTAAATATTTTACAATGCCTAAGTCCATATGTGACAACATAATCACATAAATATTCAATTAGCCCACTCCCATGCCCAAGAGAGATGTTTTGTAAAGAAACAGTAGATGAAGATATCGCATGTAATATGTGGGTTAACAGCTGACGTTTTAGATGCTTTTTTATGCTTGGGTATTTAACGCCCTACGGTGAAATGCTAAAAAGACCAGTGCATATTATCAATTTGAAGTAAGGTACACTTAGAAATGATGTTGTTATAAATGAAGATGTCATATTAGGGGCTGACTAATATCTAATACGTTCATATAAGGGAAAGTAAAACAAATTACAATAACTTCCGTCATTGCGAAATGCCCAAGTCATCAAGTTAAATAACCCTTATTGGGCATAATCATTTATTGTGGTCGATTTTAAGTCGGGCATTGTATAAATTTACATTTTTGTGGAGATGGGAATAAGGATGGCCATATAAGAAATATGGTAGACAAATAAGTCTTATTTTTATTATTATTTGGCGGTAAGAACAGAACCATCCATCAGTTGCAGCACTTAGAAAAAAATTTCAAGCGCTTCGGTCTCTTGAGCTCCGTAGATAGTTCGTCACACTATGTTTAGGTAACAGTACTTGCACTTGAAGTTTTGGTCGCCACCTCCTGCACCACCCATCGATTTTAATGCCGAATACATGTTCATCCATTAGTAGAACGTGTCCCAACCAAAGCACACGTTTGAAAGCGTTTGAATATGTCGATGTCGTTATACAGCTCATGGTTTATTCGACGCAGTACTCTCCCTTAACAATGATTGGTCCTTATATTTTGCGAAGTATCTTTCTCTCATTACTCAGGATTCTTCGCTGTAGAGTAAGACAGGTAGGATCAGTGTCTGGTGCAGTTGGATCTTTGTGGCTTTTGTTAAAGAGACACAAAGATGAAGATGATCGTGCAGCATTATGCATGATTATCTCCATTATGATGATTAAGAGATCACATAACAAACTATCGCTTTGTCCAAAGCTTCGCTTGTTAGCAAAAGGCTGGGTCAGTGTTTTGTCAATTTTCAGTGAAGAATTTATGTCAGTCACTCACACATTCAGTATCATTCTGCAAAGTCGTATCATCTTAGTGGGAATACCAAACTCAGCCATAGCATCTAATAATTTCTGTCGTATCGGACTGTCGAATGCAGCTTTGTAGTCGATAAACAGATGGTAGTTGTTGACCTGTATTGCTTGGGTCTTCTCCAGGATTTGTCATAGTGTACATATCTTTCAGTTGTGGATATACTAGGTCTAAAGACACACTGATAAGGTCCAATCAGGTTCGCTAGGTTGGGTTTTAGTCTTTCACATAACACAATAGACAGGGCGATGGGTAAAAAACTGTTCCCGTAGTTGGTACACACACTTGGAAGCATACGACATATAAAACTCAGCTTTCGTCGGTGTGATTTTGTCACTTATGCTGCCTTCGGAAACGAGCTGAGAACGAAAGTTCCCTTGTTCCCTTTTTATTTGCAGCACTCTCTGAGTATCCATGGCCAAACTTCAATTTTTTTTATCATTTGTTAGAACTTTTGGGCTTAACCTCTATTCCTGTAATTTTCGATATCCTGACTCTCACTTTTCTTCTACAGATGCTTTTTCCGCCTGAAGAGGCGTTCCATATCCCTCCTCTTCACATTATATCTGTGTGCAGCATACATTGCACGACATTTATTATCGAACCAGGGCTTGTCAGAGCATGGTTTTTCATAACCCAGTACGGCTGTGGTCATAGTATTTGCAATATGATGTGACTGTGAGTCGGTAACATCAAAATTAGCGACGTTTGTTTGAAATAATTGAGAAAGTTGGTTGGGTAGGCATTGGCTATCTCCGCGGTATGCAGTGGTTTCTTGTCTTTTGGATATCTCTATGCTGGAATCTAGATTCACTCACTACCTTGTTTTTTGCCGATGCGAAGTTAACCAGTCTGATGCTATGCGGACAAGAACGAGTTTGGATGTGGATTTGTGCAAGAGACTTTTACACTTAGTCTCACGATTCAACCCGGTGTTTGAATGAAAAGCCACCATACGAGTCGAGACAAATTTTTTCCACATAACACTCATTTGTGCCCATGCTCCAAAGAAGAGAAAAGCGATGAGGACAAAGACGATGTCTACGAGAGCCTACAAAATGTATATGACCGTAGCCCCAGCCATGACATAAAAATTATACTAGGCGATTTTAATGCCAAAATAGGCAGGTAGACCGCATTTGAGCCTACCATAGAAAAATTCAGTCTGCACACCGAAACTTCGAACAATGGCATCAGTCTGAATGACTTCTCTGCGGCAAGAATATGGTAGTTGGCATATTCTGGTTATCTCCAGATCAATTGACGAGGATTCAGATAGATCACGTGGTAGTTGATGTAAGGCACGCATCGAGTGTTCTGGACGTACGAGTGATCTGGGGTGCGAACTTCGACCACTCCTTTAACGATGTTAAGGTACGCACAAGGCAAAGTATGGCGAAAAACGTACATAACCAGGCTCAACGAAAGCTGGACATCGGAAAACTGCGGACCACATAGGCAGTGGACTCTACTCCAACCACCTTACTCAACTGCTGCAGAATGCTCCAACCCCTGACGATATAATCTCGCAGTAGCCGACTCCATTGAACGGACTGCGAGCAGCGTACTTGGGTACTCAAAGCTGTCTCAAGAAGATGCCTGGTACGATGATGAATGTCGCAATGCCACGAGAGTGGCGGATACCGTATACACGGCGAAACTGCAGCCAATGGCAACGCGAGCTGCTCGTGAACGGCATAGGGAGAAGAGACGATAGGCAACTCGTCTTTTTAGACAGAGAAAGGAAAAGAAAAAGAAGGACTTGATGAAGAGCGAGGATGAGTGCACAGAGTTGCTCCGAAGCAGAGGGGAAGCCCGAAAATTCTACCAGAGAGTTAAGGCGAGAATGCGTGGAACAGGGTTGCCCTCCTGCAAGGGCAGCGATGGCTAGCTAGTGACGGACCCGGATAACGTTCTAAGATCTGGAGAGATCATTTCAGAAATCTACTGAATACGGACACAACTCCAGAAGACCCCGCTCCAATCCATGACGACGGTATTTACTGTCCACCTCCGTCCACCTCAATCTTCCGCCTTAAAAACAACAAAACCGCTGCAGCCGATGGTCTCCCTGCTGAATTATTTAAGACTGGCGGTGAGAAGCTGATTAGGAGCATGCATTAGCTCGTGGAGAACATCTGGCTAAAGGAGAGCATGCCCGGGGATTGGAGTCTCAGTCTGTTATGTCCCATATACAAGAAAGGAGATCGTAGTGAATGTAAGAACTACCATGGAATACGCATATTACCAATTGCGTACAAGGTCCTTTCAAGCATATTGTGTGAATGGTAAATCTACGACGGGTCAAATATTCGCCTTAAGACAAATCCAGAAAAAAAACTCATGAAAAGCAGATCGACACCTACCACCTCTTTGTCGACTACAAAGCTGCCTTCGACTCTCCGATAAGGAATAGGCTTTATGAGACAATGGCTGAGTTTGGTATTCCTGAAAAACTAATTCGAATTTGTAGATGGAAAATACCAAATCCTCTATTAAGTTTGGGAAGGACTACTCTGAACTATTCAACACGGAAAGAGGTCTCAGGCAGGGCGATAGCCTGTCCTGTACACTATTTAACATAGTTATGGAGAAGGTGGAGAGAAAGGCTGGTATCAACATGTCTGGCACCATATTACACAAGAGCCACATGCCACTAGCCTATGCCGATGATATAGACATCAGTGGCCCAAATCTGCGGGATGTTACTGCAGTTTTCTCATCACTAGAAAAGGAGTCAGCAAAAATGGATTTAGCGGTCAACGAGGACAAAACAAAAATAATGATTTCAACGAACAAAGAGTCCTCTCAATGGGGACGCACCGTGAACGTTGACAATTATTGTTTTGAGGTAGTCGACGAATTTACCTACCTCGGATCTTTGGTCAACAAGAAAAATAATGTCAGCCAAGAAATTAAACGGAGAATAGTGTTTCTACGGACTTCGGCAGCACTTTAGTAACACCACCTTCTCTCGGAATACTAAGAAACAGCTATACCAGGTGCTTATCTTACCTGTTCTGTTGTATGCTGCCGAATCATGGGTGCTTACTACAACGGACATACAAAACCTGGGAGTATTCGAGAGAAAAGTACTCCGAAAAATATATGGACCTATCTGTGTCGAAGGCCAGTTTCGCCATCGGATGAACCATGAGCTGTATGAGCTTTACCACGACATCGACGTAGCTAAAAGAGTCAGAATCCAACGACTTCGATGGCTGGGACATGTTGCCAGGATGGATGTAAATGCTCCAGCGAGAAAGGTGTTTGAAGGCGAACCTGAAGGACTGCGCAGAGCAGGGAGACCCAAACTCCGTTGGAAGGACCAAGTGGTAGGCGATGTGCCATCATCTGGTAGGACTAACTGGAGAACACACGCAGAAGACCGAAGCGTGTGGAATTCTTTATTACTTCAGGCCTCTAATTTATGAACTACGTTTCGTAAATTGTAATTGGCCACTTAAGTAAGTAAGTAAGTAAGTTTCACAAAACTTGGACTAGAAATTGGATAAACGACCATCCAAATTATTTAAAATAAATTCTCATTTATTATCATATATCTACCACAATTATTACTTTCAAAATAGTTAATAAACTCTTTTCTTCAAAATCGTCAGGTATGAAGTTGCAGCAAAAAAAAAAATCAAGCTTAAAATGGTTTTGAACATATGAAACCACGTTATGAGTTATCCTTTGTCAATATGTTTTTTTCCCCTGTATCCTTCCAATCTATTGGCCACGTTTCCTCTTAAATGAAATGCACACTCACACCAAGTGGTGGGGATATAAAAATATGAATGTCAACCAGAAAGGACTTCTCTTCATTAATTACGCAACAAACAAAGAAACCAAAACTGTTCAATATTTTAAATGTCAAGACGTGATTTTGCGCCTTTTCAGCATATTATCATTAGAACTTGGCATGCGATCATAAAAATGTTTGTATCTAGCTGAATAATACACATATACGTTCTCCTTGTGCCATAATATGTTACTATGCTAAGTTTTTGTTGCTCATAGTTGTAAAATGTTTAATAAACCACCATAATTGGCACTCCTTAAATTTTGTTGTCCTTTTTCATTGTTTCTATTTATGAAAACGCACCCTGTTTGTATTTAAGGTGAAGTGATACAGGAAAGAGTTAAGGTAAATGCTTCGCATATTTTATAAGTTTGCAGCATTATAATTGTTACTCTTGCAAATATGTAGTCCATGAGTAATGACACAAGGCCTGCACAATTGTGGAAAAGGGTTGTGGAAATTCCGTATTTTTTGTAAGTGCTCATATTTTATATTTGTAATCAGACATATGTCTGAGAATTGCAAAATCAAGGGTTAGACTTTTAGCGTTTTTTTCTTCATTTATATTAATTTTCGTAGTACAGTAAAAGAATTGTGAAAACATCATCGTTGAACACGCAAAGAGTTAATTATTCGTATTCTGTCTTAATAAAAATCGCGCCTTTGATAATAAACATTACCGTGAGGTATTTAATTAATTAAAGTCTTAAAAAACAAAACTTCTAAGAAACAGCCAGTTTCATACAACTACTATACCAAAGATAAGTGATTATATCGTAATAAGCAGATGGTTTAAGGCCTATTCATAGTGAATTATATCGAATTTTGTTTCTTTTGTTAAATTTGGTCTTTATTATAGTACAGAAATTTATAGGGTAAACTGACTGTTAAATACCATCAGCCAATATAAGATATTGTTTAAGTCTTAAATTATTGAAATTAATCAATTTTTAATTAAAATTACTTATGGATTATTATTTGCCTACTTGTGGAGCGTAAACGGTTGTAGATAGGACTTTCGGCCATAATAACAGAGGTCTAGAGACATGTAGCAACACCGTAAAATTGTTACTCATTTCAATAGGAAGTCCCATTATGAACAGCACAACGTGTCCGATTTTTGTTCGTAAATCAATGTCTAATAAAAGATTAACTTGGCAAAATTTGACTAAATTCAGTGCAATTTCGGTTATTTATATTGGAGGTACCAGGTGGGGTGTATTAAATATGTTAGTTAGTATTTCTGAGGTTTTTCCTCCTACATATTACAAGATAAATTAACTGACCAAATATTATTATACCTCAGGTGACGGTTTGGAAATTATGGGAGAAATATTATTTTTTTCAGAAATATGTCATTTTTTATGGGAGGTACCAGAAGGGGTAAACCGGTATTGTCTGTATTCATTCCTCAGTCAAATTTTCATAAGCGTACATCTTACGTAAAAATTTATTGAATTCAGTGTATGTACTAACAATAAAGAGATGTGTATAAAACTATTAGGTTCATTCTGTCATTTGTATGGGAGGTGCCAGAAGGGGTGTGTCAAATAGTAAGGTTCCTATAACAAGTTAAATTTACTGACCAAATTTCATCATTCCCAAAAATAGGTAATGTTTTAACTGGTAAAGATTATATTTAAGATAATTAAAACTAGTAAGGCGCTTATCTTCGGCTATGCCGAAGCTCAGAAACCCTTCACCATTTGTAAAAATGTTGATAAAACTGGTTATTTGCACTACAACTATATTTTATTAAACTTTGTAAAACAAAACAAGGGGAGTTGGTGAGAAGTGGACGTTACATTTAGCTTCACACATCCATTTTTTGTCAATAATTTTTATCGATTTTATTCGATTTACCGATAAGTTTATGAGTTGGGAGAAGTATTCGTCCGATATTGCTTATATTACAACGTAAGCTCCTATTAAAGGGTTAAAGCTTGCATATCAAATTTCAGCTCGATATTTCCTAACCTACGGCTGAAATAGCGGGGGCAGTTAGGCGGACACCCCAAAAAAGGTAGAGTTTGAATGGGATGTGGGAGTATTTTCTGACCGACATTGCTTATCTTTGAAAGTAGCCTTCGCTTAGAGATTGTGTCTTGCGTACTAAATGTCAGCTATATACCTCTTAAAATACGGGAGAGTTTGTATGGGGGGTGAGAGTAGTTTTTGAACGGTCGGTCTCATCTTAGAACTAAACATCCATTTTGGGCAGAAAAGCTTGCATACAATATTTCAGCTTAATTGCTTTTAAATTACTGCTGTAATCGCGGGGACTGGCATACGGACACCCCCAAAAAGAGGAATTTTGTATGGTGGGTGGGAGTAGTTTTTACCGATCGGTCTCATCTTACTACTCAACCTCCGCTTAGTGTAGGGAAGCTTGCATACGAAACTTTTGTTGGATTGCCCATAAACTAAAGCTGTAATCGTTGGGATAATCCCTAAAAAGGGGGAGTTTGTATGGGAGGTGGGAGTAGTTTTTGACCGATCGAGCACATCTTAGAACTCAACCTCCATTCAGGGCAGCAAAGCTTGCATACAATATTTCAGATTAATTGCTCTTAAATTACTGCTGTAATCGCTGGGACTGACATACGGACACCTACACTCCGCTTAGTGTAGGGAAGCTCACATACAAAATTTCAGTTTGATTGCCCTTAAACTACGGCTGTAATCGCAGGGACAGACCCGAAAAAGGGGGAGTTTGTATGGTAGGTGGGAGTAGGTTTTGACCGATCAGGCTCATCTTAAAACTAAACCTCCGCTTTGAGGATAAAAGCTTGCATCCAAATTTCAGTTCGATATCTCTTAAGCTGCGGCTGAAATCGCGGGGACAGACAGACGGACGGACAGACGATCACCTTTAAATCGACTCAGATTTCGATTCTGATCATTTATATATATATATACCTACTACGCGTCCTTATGGGCGTTACAAATGGAAGAACAAAATTAATATACCCTTCACTCTGTTCATGCGCATGGTGAAGGGTTCCAATAAATTTCTTCACCGCCCCAACTCTTAGTCTGAACGGTCCCACAGGCAAGTGATCGCTAGATCAATCTGCGTCACGTTTGTTATAAACATACAATAGAGAGCCGCGCCATATATTGCTTATGGCTATGTGGTCAATCTGGTTCTCAGTGCGATGGTCGGGTTATACCTATGTGACTTTATGGACTGCTTTGTGTGAAAAGATTGTGCCACCTATTACAAGTCTGTTACTTAAGCACATTTCGGTGAACAGCTTTTAGAAGCTTTGTAATTTCATTTAATTTAGAAAAATCATTTTACACGTTATTTAAGTGGATCTAAAATTCGAAGTGAATCTCCCCGACGATGATAGTGATGATGATGATGCGGAGAAATAGTGGACGTCGAAAGATCATACGAGCTCATTAAAACGTGTCTTAAATTATCGCAAAATTGTGGAAGCATTTTAATTCATTTAACAAGTCGAGCGAAAAACAAAAAAAAATTGCATAGCTATGTTTTACAGGAGAACAATAAAGAACTAAGGCTCATTGTCGATGTGAAACACCGGTGGAGCTCCTTATCTGCAATGATTGAACAGTTTCTAAGAATCAACCAATGTGTCAACCATGCGCTTACAAGAAATAAGAATTTTAAGAGATTTAAGCTCAGGGCTTCAGCCTTTAGCCCTCGCAATTAAAAGATTATCAAATGATTCAGCGACACTAATCGACGCTGAAGGAGCATATGCGTGTATACTGAAACAGCTCAAAAATATAGACTCGGTATATGTTCGGCAGCTGCGAGACAAAATTAAAGCAAGATTTAAGGAAAGAAGAATACAAACGTTGAATAGCCTAATTATACATATTATTATACATATTAGTATTCTAAAAATGCGGAAACGATGGAATATGCGAACGAACTTTTTAAAACACTTTATCCTGCAATTTCCCCAACAACAGCAGAGTCTAGTAACAGTTCAGATTGTGAGATGGAGGAATCCCCTAATGGCAGTCTTTGCAACTATTTAAACAGGACAATAAATAACATCCAAAATCCACCAGTGAAAACCAATTGCAATAACACAAGACTATATGATGATTTTAACTATTTCGATAGTTTTAATAAAAGGACAGAAAAGCTCAACATCCTTCTAAACGCGCATTTGTCAATAAATCCAACTTTCACAATTAGTTTTAAAAAACAAAATTAAAAATATTCCAAAGATACTTCTTAAAAAATTAAATGAGAGATTCCAAAAATTTTGAAAAAAGTAAAAACACAAAATAAGAAGGCGCATTTCTTATTTTTTGTAAATAAATGCATTTTTTTAAACCAATTTTTTTTTTATTTTTATTTTTAACTTTTTAGGAAAAACCGAAAAAACCCGGTTAAACCGGTTTTCTTTCAAATGCTGTATTCGAAATCCGAGTTTTCTAAAAAATCAATTTTTCGAATAACTCGGAAACCGGGTTTTTGAAAAAAGGAGGTATTTGAACACTCTACTAATAATATATCACCTCTTTTAACGTTTGATATTACGCTGAATAGTTGGAAATGAAATTCTTCCTTCATCTGGATGTCTGAGGTTTCAGTTGGTGCATAGCATTTGCACGCGGGTAGTGTTTCGTGCGCGAGTACAGAGTCGAGCCACAATGATTCTGCCAGGGTATGGATGACAGTCTATCAGCGCATTTCGCGTTTCCCTGTTAAGTAGTTTCCCTATACAACTAGAGCGCGGTTGATCAGAGGTTTTGCTAGAGTATGGCAGCGTTAATCCATCAGATGTTGATATCTCCCCGGAATCCGGCCATCGAGTTTCACAAAGATCTAGCGCGGTTGTAGTTGCTTGTTTCCCGGGAGACCTGTGCAAGTTTTGAAGATTCTAAAAGCGTTCTGACGTTCCAAGTTCTAAATCGTGTCCGATGTTTAAAGCTGAAGATCGTCATCAAAGGGGTTGATTGTACATTATTTTGAAGTTTCGATAATCAGTTGGTTTAAACCATTAGTGACGACTGTTACCATATGGTAGCGTTGACAGCGTTAGATATTGCACGCTATAAAGTAAACAAGAATAAATTTCACGAATTTTCTTTTATACTTTCATCAAAACATGCTTTGATCTTTCATTCTTGATTTACTGCTATTCGATCAGACGTCAGAAGCGAGGTGTTTTTCACATGTGCGCAAAACAGCAATATGGAGGGATATAAAAAGTCGCTCCATATGAAGAATATTTTTTGGTTGTTAAAAGACTGATATATTAAAGTCTTTTAGTTTTTGTTATTTGAGAAGAATATCAAATATCATAAAAACGTATCTTTTTATTCACATATTTTAAAGCTGTTACCATATGGTCACAGTCGTCATAACACCAGTAACAATTTATATTTTTCTGAAATTTTTCGTCTTACTTTTTTTATGTAAAATTCGTTTTTTAACTAATTTATATGTAGTACTGACAAAATCTTTCAATAAAAATGTCCATTATTTCGCTCTCGTAATTAAAGGGTTAATATGAGTAACTCATTGGGATTCCGCATCCGATCCAGGCTTCCAGCCTGACCTCCAGACGTTTATATAGCGAGCCGCTTGCTTGAAGATCCGACACCCGCTTCCAGCCGTCTCTAACATGAGGAACATACGCTAGTTGTTGATGGCTATTGGTAATTTGAAGGCGCCAATTACCCACCTCGTCGGGTAATTGGTAATATATTGGTTATAAACCATCACCCCTATGGGTTTATTAATTTTAATTTTATTTTTTTTACTAGTATCTTATTAAAATAAAAATTTCAGATCTTTAAATTTTAAAAGAAAAAAAAATTATGAATAAAAGCAACAAATAACACTTTAATATTTGTGTTTTCATTCTGGTTTTTAAAATATACTTTTGTAAAAAGTTTATTCGGTGTTTATGTGATGCTAAAAAAACTTACGTTTCTTTGAACTAATGCATTGTATTATCACCATATCAACATCAGATAGAAATTCAGTTGTTATAAGATTGTCATCTAATGAAACAAGTTCTATAAAACAAATACCGATTGGTCGACTCGGTTGTGTAACGTCAAGGGACTCGCAATTCATACGAACATATGCAAAGGTTACTGTCGCTGAAATAACTCGACTGTACTATAAAAAATATTTTTTAAACTATAGCTTAATGAGGTTTGTTATTGCCACCTGGTCGAAGGTATACCAGATTCGAGTGATATTAATCAAAATAATTTAGTGTATGAAAGGATTATTAGTTCCGTTTATGAAATGCTTACCATCATGATATGTAACAATGTTATGCGAAATATCTTCCATTCAATTTGTTATTAAAAAAATTCATCACCGCATATACAGTACATCTTTCTATGGATTTTAGTTTTCCCTATTGTAGCAATTAACATAACGCTTTTGTGATTGGGCTTGTATTTAGAAGAAAATTAAACTTCTATTTAATACGAGTTTGAACACAGCGATCAAACATACATACTTTGCAAACTTTGTAGAAATATTTTTGCAGAAGTAGAAAACGTTCTTAAGGGCTTCTTTCTGCCTTGCCTTCAAACGTTTTATTTAGCCAGAGGTTGTTAAATCATCTGTCGCTGTTTTTTGTTCATCTTGTAAAAGAAAAACACCACCTTAACGCAATGAAGAAATTTGCATAGTTGCTGCACTTATACTCCCTTCCATTATTTCAATAAAGTTTATCTTCTTCGGGTTTTTAATATTCTTCATTCGCAAATGTCTTAAACCCGCCCACAATTTCCGTTGTCATGCTTGTTTCCACCACCATAGTATTTGGCGGCATATAAAGTTTGACTTTTTGTTTGCATAGAAACAATTTGTAATTCTGATATATGTAATATTTAATAAAAATGTGCATTTTACTCTCGTACTTACTGGATTTGAAGAATGCTAAATGTTTCATGTCATTTATCTTCAAACTAGCGAGTCTAAATGTAGAAATGATTGGAAACTCACTAAATGTATGAGGATACTACATATTTCTCGTCGATCTATTATTTTGAACCCTGATTTTAATTTAAATACACAAAAACCGTAGATGCATATTTCAGTTTTAAACAATCCATGTCTGTGTATATTGCATATTGTAGAGTATACTAAAACACTTGGTGTAACAGACCTCTTAACTTCCAATTATTTGTTCTTTAGTTCTTTTCAAAATACAAGGACTTGAAAGTGCCCCAAGATAAATTCATCAGTCAAAATTTCTTTTATGTGGCTGACTTTCTTTTGTTTCAAAGTTTGCCATTACAATAATGCAAATGCATCTTTAAACTTCGCAGTTGATATAGATAGAGAGTTTGTGCTTCAGAAAAATTAAGCCATGCAGAAAAGTGTATGTAAAAATATGTGAAAGTATCTAATAACAATGTAGATACAATTTGGCAATTTTTGGTTTACTTCAAAAAAATATAAGCTATGTTGAATATGACGTTTAATCGGAATATAAATTTAATATTATTAAAAATGTTATCTTCTTTATATATAAAATTCTACTGTACGTGTGTTGTGACTGAACTCCTCCTAAACGGCTGGACCGATTTGCATAAATTTTTTTGTATGCGTTTGGGTGGCGCCCCGGATGGTTTAGATTTACAATTCGGTCCAATTGGACAAAGGGGCGTGGCACCGCCCATACAACTTGAAAATCAAAAGGGCTGTATCTCATGAACTATCAGAGGTATAAAGATGAGATTTGGTATATATGTTGTAGGAGCAGCATTAATTACAGCTAGGGTGGAAGGGGCGGTGCCACGCCCTCTTTTCTAAAATCGCTCTAACGGCTTTTCTAATAGACCGATTCATACGAAAATTTTACCAAGTGGTACTGTTGACCTTTGATTGTCCCTGGCTATATTTGGTTGTGATTGGGTAAAGGGGCGTGGCACCGCCCATACAACTTGAAAATCGAAAGGGCTATATCTCACGAACTATCATAGCTATGAAGATGAGATTTGGTATATATGTTGTTGGAGCATTATTAATTACAGGCAGGGTGGAAGTAGGTGGTACTGTTGACCTGTTGATAGTCCCTGGCTATAATTGGTTGTGATTGGATAAAGGGGCGTGGCACCGCACATACAGCTTGAAAGTAAAAAAGGCTATATTCTCATGAACTATCAGAGGTATGAAGATGTAATTTGTTACATATGTTATTGTTGCAGTATGAATTACAGTTAGGGTGGAAGTGGACTGTGCTACTCCCTTTTAAAGTAAGTAGTTATAACTGTCAAAATTCCACAGTATATTGCAGATCTCCTAGAGATATGAATAGTAAGGTGGGCCAATTTTTTGCAGCAAGAATTACAGTAAGGTTGGAAATAGGCCGTGCTACACCC
The DNA here is from genome assembly GCA_964034835.1 of Muscina levida. Lineage (NCBI taxonomy): Eukaryota > Metazoa > Arthropoda > Insecta > Diptera > Muscidae > Muscina > Muscina levida. The sequence continues at coordinate 48,630,412 of OZ035881.1, read as the reverse complement.
CTGTTAAAAAAAGTAGTTATTACTGTCAAAATTCCACAATATATTGCAGTTCGCCCAGAGATATGACTAGTAAGGTGGGCCAATTTTTTTATTCACAAAAATCGTAACCAAAATCGGAATCTACGATGAATTGTTAGAAAATTTCACCAATAAAATTTGTGTCTAAAATCAATTCCTAGCTCGCGTTGGGAAGCAGGAAGATTTCAGATAGAGATTTTTTTGTTTTTAAATGAGCACAAACCGAAAACTTCTGCGTAAAACTGACTTCCCAACAAACTAAATGAAGTATTACAGAAGCAAATCTATGTATTGGTTAAAAAGTTATGGCCTCTCAGTGTTGGCATACAGAAAACAATGTCGAAAATATAGCATTCTCTTCGTCTTGGTCTCCAAGCATCGAAATAGTAGGTACAAATTAGAGCCGGGGCCCATAGGTTTGAAGGTTTCAATAGTTGCTCATTGTTAAAAAGTTGGTAATGAACAGGCTATTTGGAACTTATAAGTAAAAAGTGCCGAGGCTCTGCCCACGCACTTCAATATTTAACTTTTTAACTGTTTCAAATAATGGTCCGTACACCAGGCAATTAGGATACACGCAGCCTAAAACAGTGATTTGATTTTAATTTACTTTACAGATATGAATTTTTTAATTACTTTTCAGGAGAGCGAATCGGTAATAAATCCTATAGATAAAATGCGCGTTCTGTTCGCCAAACTTATGGAGCCCTTTGTGAAGTTTAGGGTGCATATAATCATCCATCTGAGCAGCTAATAAAAGCCATCGACGCTGTAGACGTAAGTGTGACAGGGGACTCGAATTTATCGAACCAACACCGTTCTCAGCAACTCGGTCTCTGCAAATGCTGAGGAAAGATCTTGGTCTACATTCATATAAAATCCTACTGGCAGAAGAACTAGAGCAAGTGGACGATCAATTGATTTTTTTTATTTATCATGTCATTGCACATTATTTGAAGGAGAAATGGTTCCAACACGACGGCGTAATATGCCATGCAGCGCGTAATATCATCACTTTGTTAAACCAAACGTTGGTGACCGAATTATCTCAAAAAATGGTAATACGAGTACAATATATAGAGAGTATTCGGGTATATTCTTGGTCCGTATGAGAAGAAGACATGGCAAAGAAGGTTTTTATGGCTAAAAGCATGAAGCTTTACACGAAATTTTCATTTGTGGTCAATAGGAGGAGAAGGCATAACAGAAGTGATTTTTACATCATGAAAAAATATTCCTTTTTCCCATATTTTTGCAATTTTCATGCACTGGATGGAATTTTTTTGGATCGGTCTATTTGACACTTTTTTTGCTCTGGTATAGATCTACAACTTTGCCGAAGACAAAAAGAAAAATTTTCGAACGGTTAATGAAATATGGACTCCGTAAAAATGATAAAAAAATCGTGTTGGGGTGAAAATATTGGAGTATCCATAAAAAAATGTTTCGATGTAATGGGGCCAAATCCTTTGGGGTTTTGTTTAGTCTCGGTATATACTTCAAAAATATCTGGGTACGAAGGCGGCACCAGACAATGACCTTAGAAATGTTGCACTGTGTAAGTAGTCCCCGACCATGATATGACGAATCAGGGCCGCCATTAAATAAACACTACATCACATGGGGTATCCTCAACAGAGGTACAAATAGGTGGGTGATGTCTCCGTCTTTTCCTTAGTCAAACAAAAAATGCATAGCATCTGTTCTATATTGGCCGGCTTCCTGGTCAGCATCTCTCTCAGAAAGAGCGAATCCTGGCAGCAGAAATAAATTGCTGAACCTGGTGAATAAACTGAGAAATAAGAGAAAAAGAACCCCCTAAAATGTTGACAACCACCGCAAACATTTTAAGGACCATAATTTGAGAATATGCACTTGGAATGTTAGAACTCTTTACCGACCAGGTGTCTCTATTCAACTGGCGAATGTCCTAGAAGAGTATAAGGCTAACATTACTGCTTTACAGGATATCCGGTGGACTGGATATGGATGCTCGTGGATGAGGATGTGTGATGTGTACTACAGCTGCCACGCGGATAAGCATGAGTTTGGTTGTGGATTTGTGGTCGGCAGAAGACTACGACACCTGGTCTCTAGGATTACTCCTGTCAGTGAACGAATCGCCACCATAAGAGCGAAGGCACAATTTTTCTACATCACGCTGATGTGTGCTTATGCTCCAACGGAGGAGAAAAGTGACGTGGTTAAATACGAATTTTACGCCCAACTTATAGAAACTTATGACCGTCATGATGTTAAAACCGTACTGGGAGATTTTAATGCCAAAATAGACCGGGAGAATGTCTTTAGCCCAACAGTAGGAACATTTAGTCTGCATGCTGACACATCGCTAAACGGAATCAGACTGATTGATTTCTCTGCAGCAAGTAACATGGTACTAAGCAGCACCCGATTTGACCACAAAAACATTCACAAGGCAACGTGGATATCTCCCGATCAAGTTACGAGAAATCTAATAGATAACGTGGTAATCGATGGAAGGCACGCATCAAGGGTCTTAGTTATTAAGGGTGCGAATATCAACTCGAATCACCACCTTACTGCAGTAAATGTGCGTACTAGGTTAAGCAGGGCGAAAACTCTGCGTAACCAGGCACAGAGAAAGCTAGACATCGCCATACTGCAGACCACGGAGATAGCCAATGCCTATTTCAACCAACTCACTCAACTAATTCGTGATGCTCCAACTCTGGAAAATACTAGCTCGCAATGACAATTTATTGCCCACTCGATGGAAAGGACTGCGCGGTCCGTACTGCGGTATGTGAAGCCCTTAAACCATAACCCCTGGTAAGACGATAAATGCCACCCGGGAACAAGACTGCATATAGGGCCATGAAAAGTACCGGGAGAAGAGGCGGGAGACGACTCGGCTCTTCAGGCGAAAAAAACGAGAGCTGAGGGAGCAGAATGATGTGTGCATTAATGAATACAGGAACAGAGGTGAAGCCCGGAAATTCTACCAGAAGATAAATGGTGGGGTGCATGAAACAGGTCTTCCCTCCTGTTCAGACAAGGATGGTCATCTCGTTACTTACTCCAAGAGCGTACTGAGAATAAGAAAAGATCACTTCTGCAGCCTTTTGATGTCTAAAAAATCGGCTGCTGAAGATTGTGTACCAATCCAAGATGATAACGTCGAGTGTCCCCCTCCGAGCCAAGCTGAGATAAAAACTTTCATATCCCACCTAAAGAACAACAAAGCCTCTGGGACTGATTGTCTTCCAGCAAAGTTGTTTAAGGTGGGTGGAGATGAGCTTGCAAGTAACAGCTCATAGAGAATATTTGTTTTCTGGAGAGCATGCCAGAGGATTTGAATCTCAGTGTGCTATTACCTTTTTACAAAAAGTTACGGTCAACTGTGTAAAAACTACCGTGGAATTAGCCTCTTACCGATTGCGTATAAGGTTCTCTCTAGCATGCTGTGTGAACGTAAAAAGCCAATTGTGGAAAACTTGATTGGACCTTATAAGTACGGCTTTAGACCAGGCAAATCCATGCCGGATCAGATATTTAAACTAGTGCAGATTCTACAGCAAACCCATGGGAAGCAAATCTACACTCACCACCTCTTTGTCGGTTACAAAGCTGCCTTCGATAGTCCCATCAGGCATCGACTATATGAAGCCATGACTGAGTTCAGTATCCCTGGAAAGCTGTGGAAAGCATGTCTGGCACCATATTTAATAAGAACCATATGCTGCTCGCATATGCCGATGATAGCGATATTATCGGTCGGACTATGCGAGAAGTAAGAGAGTCAGCGAAAATGGGTATGGATCCCCGTTGGTGACGCAGCGTGAACGTTGTGAACTATTGCTTTGAGGTAGTGGATGAATTCATCTACCTCGGATCCGCCATGGACAAAAGCAACAGAGTCAGTCTCGAAATAAAAAGGAGAATAGTGCTCGCCAACAGGTGTTTCTTTGGGCTACGCGAGAACTTCATAAACACCACCCTATCTCGAACCACCAAAGTCCAACTGTACCAGGTACAAATTTTACCGATCCTGCTATGTGCCTCCGAATGTTGGGTGCTTACACAGGCGAATGCAGCTCATCTGGCGGTGTTTGAGAGAAAAATACTCCGCAAAAAAAATACCCCATAGACCCCTTTGCGTAAACAGCGAGTTTAGGATTCGGATGAACCATGAGCTGTACGAGTTATACCACGAAATTGATGTGGTCAAGCGAATCAAAGCACAACGATTACGCTGGCTATGCCATGTCGTGAGAATGGATGAGGAAACTCCAGCTTGAAAGGTATTCTATCAAGACCTCGAAGGACGGCGCAAAAGAGGGAGACCGCGCTGGCGCTGCTTGGTAGGACTGACTGGAGACGGTGCGTACAAGATCGATGCCAATGGAAATCTCTTAACCTGTCGGCCTCTGACTTAGATTCTAAGATATAAATATATATGTTGTCAAGTTGTTGTTAAGGCTTATAATAATTGGAACTAAAAACAATTATTTACCCAGTAGGAAGTGTCTGCAAGACATCCTCAAGGATAGGTGCATGACCATAGTAACTCGTTGATGACATTTAGGGGACCGTCCATACGAATCGTCGACGAAATTTTCATACAAGTGTCCGCTTTGTCATGCACGACCGGATGAGCGACAATGTCGTTCAAATTTTCGTTGATGCCTTTACAAAAGACCTGTCGCCCACAAAATCATGCACGACCTGATGGGTGACAATGTCGGCTGAATTGTCGTCGATGACTATATAAGCGACACGTCGCCTAAACAATCATGCGCGACCTGATGGGTGAAAATGTCGGTCAAATTGTCATTGATTCCTATGTAAGGCTTGAATTGTCATTCAAGCCATATTAGTATGACATTGTGCCATTTTCAAAGATGGATTTTTATCTGTTTTTTAGCTTTTTATTAGTATGACTAATTGTTAATACTTTTGGGAACTAAGAGAAAAGTGAAGGATATAAACTTTTTTATGGCATTCACCTTCATTCCGTCCGTTTAATAAACTGAAAATTTTCTTACGTCAGATTTCATTTTTTTCCTTTGATTTTGTTAAATGTGTTTGAAGCACGACAACATTAGTATTTTGTCGGTGAGCTTGTCGTCAACCGAGTGTTTTTCAAATTTTGTCTTGAGGACACCGTGGACGACAAAGTCGTATATGATGCAACTTCCTACTGGGTATTTAATTTTTATTTGTTTTGTAACAAAAAAAGTAACCCACTTACATTTCGTGTGTGCTTCTGTTCTCTGAAAACTTTCTAAAACTAGCAACTTGATGATATCTGAGCTGTCGAATGGCATTTCGCATAATTTTGATTTGATAGTGATTGCCGTGATCCAAAAAGACAACATTTCGATCGAAATCTTTCGATCACGAATGCCGTGATTAAGCCCCAGGTCCATGGATATGACATAGAATCTTTGGATCTCGAAGAGGCGGATTATCAGACTCAATATACTGCATCAAGTTTTTGTATGAAATGTTTGTTAAGAACAGAGGCTCAGATAGAACACATTCATCATCTAAGTCAACCCGATCAAAGTAGTCCTAGCAATCAAAATATAATGCGTGCTTGTTATTGTAAATCCTAAGTTTGGTTGAATCACAAACGTTATCACGATAATATAGTTGATTTGTATGGCTCTTCAAGGAACATCTTTTCACTTATCATAGATCATTGCCAGTTATATATTTTTGGGATATGCAGCAAAGTATGATTTATATTGGATTACAGTGTTATAAAATTCTCGAACACAAAAAAATAATGCAATAAGACAGTTTTCCACATATTCTGAATTCCCACAATGTTAAATACGAGTATTCCTACGTTTTGTTTGTATTTGCTTTGTTAACACGTAATAATTTACATTTGCATCTCTTTGTCCACCATAGATATCAAGTTTCTCCTGCCATACTCTTAAAAATTCATATCATAATTGAAATGTCATTTTGTTAAATTCTTCTGTCACATTTTTTTCTATCGATTTCGGCACAACATGTTCACACTGCTGATCCTAATGTAACGTTGTCTTTCTTGTGTGTCATTTTATTGGGCATTCGAAACACGTCCTGGCTCTAAAATTCAATATTGAGAACTGGTAATAGAATTTACGTTTTTTTTCCCAGCAGTTGACAGTTATAAATATTGAAATGTTACACGAGAAAATGGAAGATGTTGTGTCCTCATTCCAAAGCGACTGGTTGGTGGATTTCATCCCAAGATGTTGTTTAGTATTGATTGTTTGCTATGATAGTAGAGACGTGCCTGGGGGTAGGTATGTTAGGTTACACATCTGTAGCATGGTTGTCTGATTAAATAACTTAATTTGTAGTGACAGCTTATTTTAATTTATTGGATAATAATAGTCTGTGTGTTGTCACGTGGGTGTTAGTTGTGGAGCGATTTCAAAGATATTGAATTCGTTTGCATAAAAAAAGCATTAGGGTTTAATTTTATGTATATAGAAAGTAGAGTGCAACACATTTGCTTATGCAAAAATGGTGCTGCATAATCATATCGATGACTTATGTATCTTAGAAACAATTTTATAACAAAAATTCTTGTAAAATTTGTATTACACGTTAGAAGTTATACGGATATAAGAATTCTTTCTATTTCCCCGAGCTTTGAAGTTGTGACATTGTATTAGAATCCATTAGAACTTAAATATTTAAATAAACAGGGTACAGTGTAACTGAAATTTGTTATCTTGCTACCGCATAAAATCGACTAAAACCCAATAAACATTGATGTAAACCGGCTTATTAATTAATGTTTTCCAAAGATTTAAATTAATTTTCCAATTAATTTTCCAAACATCATGTTTACTAATGTAAGCTTATAGTAAATTTGTAGTAAGTTTATAATGTTTATTGGGAAGTTTATTAAAAAGTTTAATACATTATGGTGAAGTATCTGTAAGAATTTTTATATTTTTCCAATAAAATAAAATACCACATTTATTCCCAAGAGCACTTTAACTGTCTCTGTTCGAATTGGTACGGAAATCCATAAATATTTAAACGTGGCTTCAATCATACTTCACGGCTTTTACCTTTCTAGAACGTACAAATTCTGGGGTATTTTTAACAAATTGAATTCAAAATAATTTAAACGGTTATCCAAACACACATCAATGCTCCAACATCATGTAATCTCACATTCACATACTATGCAGCGTAAGTCAATAAAACGATTCATACAAATTGCCAGTTTGTTTTACCCCACATGTCACACTGCACACGCTACGTAGAACCACTTGTCTGTCGGTCTACCCCTTTTTATAGCTATGACATTATTTGAAGTGTGTGGAGTTTTGTCTGTGGTCTCATATATTGCGAATTGTAGATGATTCATTTAATATTCGATATTTTTATGTATTACAAAAAAATAGCAAACAGCTCATGTTTTGTATCCTGGTTATCCTTGTGGTACCACCACACAACGTGATTGCCATTTTAGTGGTATTTGGCTTTCGAATACCTTAACATCGTTTATTTAATTGAATGTTTTGCAAAACACGTCCCAGTCACGTGTGTCACTCTCAAATATTAATTTTAGAGATGAAATAAAACATGCAAATACGAGTTATGCTGCTAGTTCGTTGTTAACAATTCGAACGTATTTGAATAAAAGCAAATGTGCACTCAATAATTTAGAAACCTTATAAAGGTTTAAAAACCTTATGTCTTATAAAGACACTAGTGGGCCCGGCAATGCTTCGCTATTGCATATCAACTTGTAATATATTTCACATTTCTTGCTATCGTATATCGCTATATAAAGGCTAATTAATACATTTGTATGTAGGTCTACAAAGTACTTTGAAAACGGTATTTAAGCTCGACAATAACATGTTGAGTTTATTAACTTATGTAACTAAATTTAAGTAAATCCTTAATAGTTCAAAATTTTCGTTTGAAGATTTATGCCTTTAGCCATAAAAACCTCTTTAGCCATGTCTTCTTCGCCCACGAATCAAGAATATTTCCGAATACTGTCTTTGCATTGAACTCGTATTACCATTTTTTTGAGATAATTCGGAACCATTTGGCTTCCCAATGATTTGCAATGAAATGACATGATAAATAACAAAATCAATTGATCGTCCACTGGCTCTAATTCTTCTAACAGTTGGATGTTATATAGATGTAACCGTGGTTCTAGTGTAAGTCTTTGTATGGTGATTTGCCAAAGTATACTGAAAGAAAGTTTATCACACTTCATTAGTATGACAGCAAGATTTACACTAATACCTAACAGAAAAATACCCCATACATAGGTTCATTACAAAGTTTGATTATGTTACCTCTGACATACTATAAAAATTCAAATTGTGCCCCAATCCAAAAAAGGTGTTTTCCGGTCCAACTCCAATGAATATTGCTTACATTTTCTATTTATAGGATTTATTACCGATTCGCTCTCCTGGAAAGTATTTGAAAAACACATACCTGTTAAAATATTAAAAACAAATCACTGTTTTAGTCTGTTTATATTGTTACTGTTTTTTGTTCAAATAATGAAGTGAGGGGGCAGCGCACAGTGGTTCCTTTTTGGATTTTGCGTAGCTAAAATCTGTAACTTTGTTGTTTATTATCCGATTGTTTTGAAATTGTTTGGAGGTAACATTATCGAGTATATAATGTAGTTATGTGCAAAAAATTAACTTGATACTTAATTTATTTTTAGAGTTATTAAAGTTTAAAAATTATGTTTTTTTATTTTTACTTCCAAGTAATTTTTCTTTTGTTTTTTTTATATGTAAAAAATAAAAATTATTTGCAATCTATTATAAAACAGATTCATAAACGTACTTGCATCATAATTGAACAAATTTTGTTTATTTATCACCATTTAGTTCAACATTTTAATCTTCCCAGTACTTAACATACTTATATATTGCCGTCAACAACATGTATAATTATCATCATTATACTATATCTAAAATCATCATTAAATTTTTTTATTATATTTTATTTCTGAATATTTTTATTTTGTTTTATTATTATTAATGTTTTCTTCTTAAAATTTACTGATTTTCGTTTATTAACACATTGTATGGAAGTAGGTAGCTACATTTGAAATTGATCTATATAAGTATAGTTATTACTTTAAAATAGGTACTATACTCTTACTTATTTATTTAAGCTGTGGCCGTTTGCCAACGGCTGTCAATTCTGTTCAGACCATCAACCTAATCAGTTTGTCTAAAACCAGAAACTTCATTAAACAAATAACTACTTATCTTTTCTCTTAAATAAAATAAACTTAAATAAACTGCTCAAAGAATGAAAGAATTTAAGTGTAAAAAAATGATTTAATTTTGTCTTACATAAATAGCAATTAAAGTGATCATGTAATGAATCAGGTAACCAGAATCTTGATTCCGCATTTTAATACACTTTGGAATATGTGCAAACGAAATAAAACGTTTTTCGTAAGAAGATATGATGATTGGATGAATGAGGATTTATGCGTAGTGAAAAGAGGGAATATATATCATATTTCAAAGAAGCAAAACTTACAAAGAAGAAGAAAAACACGGCTTTGATTAATGAAACAGGTCTTGATCAATTGCGCAGTGCATATATTCAAGGATTACGAGCTATTTATGAACTAGACGAAGCAGAAATAGTAGAGCTTTTAAAATCGGCCAGCAGAGAAAAAAGGGACAAATTCTTAAAATGCTCAATGAGGAAGAATGTTCCAATGATGAAGCTTTGAGTGTTTATATTGAAATGGATTTTTCGGAATCTCAATATATTTTATTGAGAAATATACTAAAGCAAATTTTATGTTTAATATTGCCAACATACAAAAAAATTTTGGAAGCAAAAAAAAATGTTACCATTCCTCTAATGTAATTGAAATAACTAACTATAGTGCAAAAATAACATCACTTCAGGAGTTTTTAGACCTCACTGTACAAAGAATATTCAATATTGAAAATGTGAAAAAGGTGTGAAAATGTTAGAAAGTGGTACTCGGAGAAAGAACGTTGCGAAAAACATGCCATCGTTTTCTCTATGGAGTAATGAGTTGGTGGGCATAAAACGTTTTTACACACTTTAAATATAATTTATTAAATAAGTATTATTAATTAACGTTTTTTAATTTCTCTGAACAATTTCTATTGTGTTGCTTTTAGCGTTATTCGCGGCTATGCTTCAAATGTAGGTACCTATTTCCATACAACGTATCAATAAATGAAAATAAATAAATTTAAATAAAAAAATTATTTATAATAAAACAAAATATAAACATTAAGACATAAAATATACTTAATAAAGTTAATGCTGTTTGGATAACATAACAACAAATATAACATTCTTCTGAAAATAAACATTTAAGTCATAGGTCATAGTCATATTCAGACCGAGTAATAGATGAGCAAATCTCTTGCATATATACGTACAAGTGAACTTCCGACAAATAGAATAATGCGAAATTGTCATTTAAATCTTATATACACAATAATTCCGTATGATAACACAGTGCAACACATAAATTGGTGCCGCCTTCGTACCCAGCTATTTTTGAAGTATATACCGAGACTAAAAAAATCCCCAAAGGATTTGGCCCCATTACATCGAAACATTTTTTTATGGATACTCCAATATTTTCACCGCCATACGATTTTGTGACCATTTTTAGGGAGTCCATATTTCATAAACTGTTCGGAATTTTTTCTTTTTGTCTTCGGCAAAGTTATAGATCTAAACCAGAGCAAAAAAAGTCTCAAATAGACCGACCCAAAAAAATTGCATCTAGTGCATGAAAATTGTAAAAATATGAGAAAAAAGGCTATTTTTTCATGATATTTTCACCATAAAATTATGATTATAACAAGTAATATTTCACATAATTCATACGCCACGGAGTACAAAGAAATACATTTTGTGTGGAAAACATCATAAAAAAATTTCCTTTTTTCCCATATTTTTGCAATTTTCATGCACTGGATGCAATTTTTTTGGGTCGGTCTGTTTGGGATTTTTTTTGCTCTGGTTTAGATCTACAACTTTGCCGAAGGCGAAAGGAAAGAATTCCGAACAGTTTATGAAATATGGACTCTGTAAAAATGATAAAAAAATTGTGTTGGGGTGAAAATATTGGAGTATCCATAAAAAAATGTTTCGATGTAATGGGGCCAAATCCTTCGGCGATTTTTTTAGTCTCGGTATATACTTCAAAAATATCTGGGTACGAAGGCGGCACCAGACGATGACCTTAGAAATGTTGCACTGTGTAATATTTGACATTTAAAAAAAATCATTAATTTTATTGGAATAACTTGAAAAAATGCATATTCCGAAATATAGTTGTTAAAGTATTTTGTACATATATTGCAGGTTAGCAGGTATTAGCAGCTACAATTTTTAGGGCAAGTAAGTGAGACATGTGGCAGTATGACTGTACTAATATCTTCGTGGAGGGGAGTGGAGGCAAAACTGTAGCTCCATCTTAAAATCAAATTCTTCAAATTTTAAGACGGATCAAAAAATTGGTTCTAATTTTTTGTTTTTTAAACAATTTTAATAAGAATTTAACACTGTTGTATTTGCAATAAAATTACCTTTTTAACGATGTATCATACGTAAGTGTGACTATTGTACTCTTAAAGTTATACAACTTCAAACTTTTAGGTGTTATACGTCAACTTTTTGGATTACACATATATGGCAACTTTAAGCAATGATATTTTCGAAACAAAAATGAAATCTATTGATAAATGTCGTAAATATGTTAATTTGGACATATTTTTACTAAAAAAACATATAAAAAAGTTTCTTGCAAACACTTTAAATTTTGAATCCTTGATAGCCTGCTCATTAGGGCGGATCAATTTAATCGTATACCAAAATCGTAATCTAAGAAAATTTCACTAAGAAATAATATGTCTAAAATCAATTCCTAGTTCGGGCTAAAATCTACCTGCCTCCAGCGGAAGCTAGGAATTGATTTTAGATTTATAGTTTCTTGGTGAAATTTCCATATAATTCATCATAGATTCCGATTCTGGGGACGCTTTTTACACCTGCACCTAGAGGGTCATCATAAAATCCAAGAGGCCCTTATTTTGATCCCATGGGCTCCGGCTCCAACTTTGACCTTCCATTCCGATGTTTGGAGACAAAGACGAAGAGAATAGTATATTTCTGATGCTGTTTGGGCCCCCCCCCCTATATATTGGACTTCCGCCAAAGGCAAAAATTCAAGAATTTCAAAAACTTAATTTCTGTTTGCCACCTTTCAAAGGCCATAACTTTTTAAGCAACACATAGTTTTCCGCAAAAGGTTTCAAAAAAATATATCTGAAGTTTTCGGTTTTTGCTTATTAAAAAAAAACTCTACCTGAAATCTCAATGCTTACCAGCGTGGTGAAATTTTCTAACAATTCATCATGAATCCGAATTTCGTATTCGATTTTTGCGGAAAAAAAATTGACCCGCACTACTGTTCATATCTCTAGGCGAACTGCAATATAATATGGAATTTAGAGGACCATCAAGCTATTACTATGGCAGTTATAACTGGGGTGTGGCACAGCCCACTTCCACCCTTGCAGTAATTCATACTGTAACAAATCTTATCTATAACCTCTGATAGTTCATGTGATATAGCCTTTTTTACTTTCAAGTGTATGGGCGGTGCCACGCTCCTTTATCCAATCACAACCAAGTACGACCAGAGACTATCAACAGGTCAACAGTACCACTTGGTAAAATTTTTGTAACAATCGGTCTATTAGAAAAGACGTCAGAGCGATTTTAGAAAAGGGGGCGTGGCCCCACCCACTTCCACCTTGGCTGAAATTAATACTGCTCCAAAAACATATATACCAAATCTCATCTTCATACCTCTGATAGTTCATGACATATAGCTTTTTTAATTTTCACGTTGTATGGGCGGTGCCACGCCCCTTTATCCAATCACAACCAAATGTAGCCAGGGACTATCAACAGGTCAACAGTACCACTTGGTAAAATTTTCGTATCAATCTGTCTATTAAAAAAGCCGTTAGAGCGATTTTTGAAAAGGGGGCGTGGCACCACCCACTTCCACCTTGGCTGAAATTAGTACTGCTTCAACAACATATATACCAAATCTTATCTTCATACCTCTGATAGTTCATGAAATACAGCCCTTTTGATTTTCAAGTTGTATGGGCGGTGCCACGCCCCTTTGTCCAATTGGACCGAATTGTAAATCTAAACCATCCGGGGCGCCACCCAAACGCATACAAAAAAATTTATGCAAATCGGTCCAGCCGTTTAGAAGGAGTTCAGTCACAACACACGTACGGTAGAATTTTATATTTATAGACTTGTGGGCCCGGCAATGCTTCGCTATTGCATATTAACTTGTAATATATTTCACATTTAGGTCTACAAATTACTGTAAACGGTACTTAAGCTCGACAATAATATGTTGAGTTTATTAACTTATGTAACTAATTTCAAGTAACTCCTTAACATGGAAGTTCACTTATTAAGTTTTATTGTTTTAAATTCTAAATATGATATGCTCTATGACGATAGTAAAAAGTTCATCATCAAAGTCATATCTATAGTTTCGACATGTAGATTAAGTTTTGTCTGTATGTAGGGAGAAAAAACACTTCTTTCACAAATCGGAAACAGAAATTCCTCTATAGATCAAAATTCAATTTTTATATTTATCTGTAGTAGCGGGAACCGTCTGTATACTAACTATGTCATTGGGCGTAAAAATCACTTTTGTTATGCCTTCTCCTCCTATTGACCGCAAATGAAAATTTCATTTGAAGCTTCATGCTTTTAGCCATAAAAACCTTCTTTGCCATGTCTTCTTCTCATACGGACCAAGAATATACCCGAATACTCTCTATATATTGTACTCGTATTACCATTTTTGAGATAATGCGGTCACCAACGTTTTGCTTAACAAAGTGATGATCTCACGCGCTGCATGGCATATTACGCTGTCGTGTTGGAATCATTTCTCCTTCAAATAATGTGCAATGATATGATAAATAAAAAAATCAATTGATCGTCCACTTGGTCTAGTTCTTCTACCAGTTGGATTTTATATGAATGTAGACCAAGATCTTTCCTCAGCATTTGCAGAGACCGAGTTGCTGAGAACGGCATCGGTTCGATAAATTCGAGTCCCCTGTCACACTTACGTCTACAGCGTCGATGGCTTCTATTAGCTGCTCAGATGAATGACTATATGCATCCTAAACTTCACAAAGGGCTCCATAAGTTTGGCGAACAGAACCCGCATTTTATCTATAGGATTTATTACCGATCACTGTTTTAGGCTGCGTGTGTCCTAAATTGCCTGGTGTACGGACCATTATTTGATATAGTTAAAAAGTTAAATATTGAAGTGCGTGGGCATAGCCTCGGCACTTTTTTACTTATTAAGTTCCAAATATCCTGTTCATTAGCAACTTTTTTTTAACAATGAGCAACTATTGAAATCTTCAGACCTATGGGCCCGGCTCTAATTTGTACCTACTATTCCGATGCTTGGATACCAAGACGAAGAGAATGGTATATCTTTGACATTGTTTTCTGTATGTCAACACTCAGAGGCCATAACTTATTAACCAATACATAGATTTGCTTTTATAATACTTCATTTAGTTTGTTGGGAAGTCAGTTATACGCAGAAGTTTTCGGTTTGTGCACATTTAAAAACAAAAAAATCTCTATCTAAAATCTTCCTGCTTCCCAACGCGAGCTAGGATTTGATTTTAGACAGCGAATAAAAAAATTGGCCCACCTTACTATTCATATCTCTGGGCGAACTGCAATATACTGTGGAATTTTGACAGTAGTAACTACTTTTTTAACAGGGGTGTAGCACAACCTACTTCCACCCTTACTGTAATTCTTGCTGCAAAAATCGGCCCACCTTACTATTCATATCTCTAGGCGAACTGCAATATACTGTGGAATTTTGACAGTTATAACTACTTAGTTTAAAAGGGTGTAGCACAGCCCACTTCCACCCTTACTGTAATTCATACTGCAACAATAACATACGTAACAAATTACATCTTCATACCTCTGATAGTTCATGAGATATAGCCCTTTTGATTTTCAAGTTGTATGGGCGGTCCCACGCCCCTTTATCCAATCACAGCCTATTATAGCCAGGGACTATCAACAGGTCAACAGTACCACTTGGTAAAATTTTCACATCAATCGGTCAATTAGAAAAACCGTTAGAACGATTTTTGAAAAGGGGGCGTGGCACCGCCCACTTCTACCTTAGCTGAAATTAATACTGCTTCAACAACATATATATACCAAATCTCATCTTCATACCTCTGATAGTTCATGAGATACAGCCCTTTTGATTTCCAAGTTGTATGGGCGGTGCCACGCCCCTTTGTCCAATTGGACCGAATTGTAAATCTAAACCATCCGGGGCACCAGCCAAACGCATACAAAAAAATGTATGCAAATCGGTCCAGCCGTTTAGGAGGAGTTCAGTCACAACACACGTACGGTAGAATTTTATATATATAAAGATATATATATAAAACATAATAAAGGTTTTTTTTTTTAATTTACTTATAACGTGGAACATTTAATTGTTTATTTACTGGCTACATTACAATTAAACTTGAAAAAAATAGACAAATTTAATAACATTTAAATTAGTATGCATTTAAATTAATATGCGATCATAGAGTTTATAATATTCAAAAACTGATTAATTGAAGGTTATGTGGTAGTGAATTCCAAAGACGTATGGAGTGTATGAAGAATTGCCATTCAGATGTAAGATTATGATGCAGAAAAGGAATTAATTTGTTACCCCGGTTGGAACGTGTAAAATATAGGTATTCAAAAAGGTAGGATGGCTTACGCGTAAAAATTACTTTATGAAGAAATATTAGAGTTTTAATATTGAACAAGTTTTCAAAAGAAACACCATAAAGTAATTTAACATGATGCGAAACAGAATCAAATCTCCATAAACATTTATATATCTGATAACGTTATTGAATACGACATTTAACCTCCTTTTGCTGCCCGAATCACAATTTGCGAAAAGCCGAAAAATAGTCGAAGGGAGTGTGGGATTGGGTTGACCATAAAGCCCTGAGCTTACAATATGTTTGCCCTACAACAGAATTAATATGACTCGACCAACTAAACGTTTTGTTGAAAGTGATCCCAAGGTTTTTAGCCTGAGTTACTATTTCAATCCTTACACCATTAATTACTATATTTATATCAGTATAGTTGGGAGCTGCAGTTCTATTGTGAATTAAAAGACATTTTGATTTGCTTGGATTAAGACAAAGTCCATTTAATGTTGCCCACTGAAGAATCTATATATATAAAAATGGTGGCAAAAATGTATAGTAATTCATCAATTGAGAACGGCTGGACCGATTTTGCTGAAATTTTTTTTCAGTTGTTCATAATTTCCAGGAGAAGGTTTATGTAAAAGAAAATTTTGGGAAAATTCTCCGGAAAAGCCGGAAAATTGGAAAAACCGAAAATTGCTTTTTTGTATGGAATTTTGTGTGCAATTGTTACAGAATGGCTTTTCGAGTAGAAAAATGGAAAATTTTTGTTGAAAATGCGGAAAATTCCGGAAAAATTCAAAAAGTTTGAATTTGTTGTTCGACGAAATTTTGCATATTATCGTATGATTTGATAATTTTGGACGATGTAACAGTGAACAATTTTGGATAATTATTCCGAAATGACTTTCCGAATGAAAACATTGAAAAATTTGGTTTTTTTCAGAAACATTTTGCATGGCAAATTGAGTTTTTGTATAACTTTTTGTATGCAATTGTTCCGTAGTGGCTTTTCGGTTGAAAAAACAGAAAAAATGGAAAATTATGGAAAAATTCCAAAAATTTGAATTTTATTCGACGAAATTTTAAATTTTTTTGTGTTTTGATAATTTTGAATGATGTAAATGTGAAAATTTCGGATAATCATGACTTTTCGAATGGAATGAATTCTTGGTGGAAAACTCGGAAAATACTTGAAATAACTCGAAAATTTTGAAATTTTTCATTGTATCGCTTGATTTGATGATTTTAGACGACGTAAAGGTGGAAAATTCGTTGTGCTGCTTGGAAAAATTCGGTTTATTGTGAAACCTATATGTATAAAAACGGTGTAAACAGTGTGTAGTAATTCATCAAGGGAGAACGACTGGCCCATTTTGTTTTCAATTATTATTCAATTGTTCGTAATTGGTATGAGGGTTTTATGCAAAATAATTTTGGGAAAATCCTTTGAAAAAGTCGGGAAAAATCGAAAATTGGTTTTTTGTATGCAGTTGTTACGGAATGGCTTTTCGAATGGAAAAATAGAAAATTCTTAGGAAAAAACTCGGAAAATTTCGGAAAAGTCCAAAAAATGTGTTTTTTTTTTTATTGACAAAAATGTTGGTAACGAGAAAAATAATATTTAAATAAAAAATCCGTCGAACCCGACATTGGGAGTGCCAGCGTCAAATCGTTCGATGCTAAATGCATTCGATCGCGAATTTCAACGGGAGCAAGACTATAATCTAGATGAGCTGATCGGAAGAGTTCGAACTAATGTGCCGCTGTTAAATGCCGAGTACAAGAACGTGTACTATTCACGATGATACTGGAGGCATTTACTTTCTCGATGCTCCGAGTGGGACAGCTAAGACATTTTTTGTTGATTCCGGCAACAATTTGGTCAAGATCTCAAATAACGTTAGCCGCTGCATCCACTGGCATACCTGTCACATTGTTGGAAGGCATTCGAACTGCAAATTCCTCTTTAAAACTGTCGATGAATCTTCCCACGGTTGAAAAGCCAAAGTATACAATGACCAAGAATTTCGCAACGGCGAAGTAGAGCGGAAATGCCAAATCAACATTTCGAATGAATGCTCGATAACGACTAAATGAGCTTTGGAAGTAGTTGACCGAACGATAAAGGATTTACGAGGGAATTTAAAACGATTTGGTGGGGCTATGATTTTGCTCAAAATGTCTAATGCTGCTGATTTACTAAAACCATGCTTGAAAACGTCAAGAAGTTGTAATTGACCAAAAAATTAGGGGCTCATTCCATTCGTACAAATTTGTTTACAGCGTGACCGTAAAGGATGAAGCGACCAACAATCCGACCGAATTTTCCCTGTTTTATGTCCGGTCCGTTGAACGTTGCGTTTTCGAGTTTTGGAGAACCGCCTTCGTTGTTTGTTTTTGAGGCGGAAAACTAATCGAAAAACATTGTTTATCAAACATTCTCTACTGAGTTTATCTAAAGGCATAAAATTGGGGCGAGACGAAGTTCGCCGGGTCCGCTAGTATTTCATAAATCCAGATTAAGTTTATTAACAACATCATTTACAGAATGAAATGGGCTACTTATATACAGCTGAACATCATCAGCGTACAAGTGGACTTTGCAAAATTTTAGACATTGGGGTAAGTCATTGATATACGTGGAAAAAAGCAAAGGCCCTACAATGGAACCTTGGGGTACACCCTTAGCACATGGAAGACTTATAGATATGTTTTTGTTATGGCATACTAAGATAAGATTCAATAAGTTTTACAGCTGTTGGAGAGTAAAAGGAGATAATTTAGTTTCTTACATAAAGTAGCATGATCTACTGTATCAAATGCCTTAGAATGATCTAATAGAACAAGAAAAGAAAGGTGTCGGTCTTTCAGTTACGTCTAATATTTTCCGATACATCAATCAATGCAGTAACACAACTGTGATTTGAACGAAAGCCAGACTGTTTTCCAAGCATAAGGGAATGAGAACATATGTGTGCGCTAATTTGATGGTGAAGAAGCTTTTCAAAAACTTTAGAAAGGAAACATAGAATGGCTATTGGCCTGTACTCACTATTAACTTTTGGTATTGGTATAACCTCGGCATGTTTCCATTTTAAGGGAGTACCCTGAGAAATCTGGGATCGATGTTATCTCTACCCTGAGTATTCGATTTAACCTCGGAAAAACATGAGAGAACTTCCATCTGATTCACGCAAATAAACTCAAAGCTAATCCCATTTTCCGTAGTTGGATATTGACAGTAATTATTATTTGCTTGGACTGATGGTGTGTTAGTTAAAAATCTGATGAGTTCATTGACATCAACTTCAGAATCATTGTTATTAACTACACCCTTTACACCCAATTCCGATTTCTCGTATAATCTTCCATTTTAGTTTGGAGTTAAGAGCAGAACAAAACTTCCTAGAATAGTATTCAATTTTCGCAATTCTGATTTTCTGTTTACTTCTTTTCTAGCTGTTCGATATTCTTCTAGGAGTTTAGGAGTGTTAAAACGTTTCCATCTTAAATATGCTTTATCTCTCTTACTGATTAAATCTTTTATTGATGACGAAAACCATGGTCTCATATTAGGCTTGGAAATGTGAGTTTTGTTTGGCACTGAGAAGTCGAAAAGCATTTGAATATTACTTTGCAGAAAGCATAACTGATTATCAACTGAGGGTATGTTGTAGATATGATTCCAATCGATTCCGCAAAGTTATTCCTCCAGCATAGTAAAATTAACATTTTTTAAATCTCTATATGAATTAACTTGAGTATTTTCTTGAGTTTTGAAGTTATACGTTAAAAAAATTAAATCCTGTTTCGAGAAGCAAGAGGCAGATACTTGGTCATACAGAAGTATATTCGAGGAGTCAGAAACAAAAAAAAGATCAAGATGGGTGTTGGTGGTACAAGTGAAATGTGTTGGTGATTCAGTATTCGTAGGCAAGAGACCTTACGAAAACATGTTCTCAGTTAATATTGATTCTAATAATATATTCGAGTTAAAATCTCCCGCGATAATTATATCACTGTATGCCATGGATAAATTTCCCAGCAAATTAAAAAAGTCTCCGAAGCTGATATTTCGATTTGGACGGTAAACACAACCAACAAATAATTTCTTATTAAGAGACGAAATTTCAACAAAAATATATTCCACCCCATCTCCATGTTCAGATATTTTTATGATTTTAGAATTAAACTTATCATTTATATAAATGGCAACACCTCCACCATGTCGATATCTATCAGCTCTGTAAACACGGTATCAATTAAGAATTACCATTGAGTTAGGACAATCTAAATGAAATCATGTCTCGGACACGCAGATTACGTCTATACCAGTGATTTCAAACGTTATTTTGAACTCGTCCATTTTATTATTGAGACTTTGTGCGTTTATATGACATACCTTCAATCCACTTTTCTGCGTACAGAGTATTTTCACCATGGTTAGAGTTACGTCATTGGAAAACACATTAGAGCTATGTGAATTGCTCATAAAAAAAGGTAAAAATTTAACAGCAACCTTTATTATGATAATATTGGTATGGTTCAATTATGTATGGAACAAAATATCTGCCAAATGGCTTTAAATGACGTTGAGGCATAATTGAGGTTATATGCCGTTAATGTGCCGAATTATCTCATTCTTTAGCTATTGAATTGTTGCTGGCTTATCGACGTACACCTTTTCTTTCGAATAACCCCAAAGAAAGAAATCAAATCACATGATCTTGGCGGCCAATTGACATCGCCACCACGTGAGATAACGCGGCCGCACCAAACAGTCACTCTTTTTGGGTGCATTGGTTTTTCGACAATCACTCTTGCTTATTGACGAATACACTGAGGTGACAATTTGCCTCGTCACTGAAGATGATTTTCTTGAAAATTGATCATCCACTGTTGCCATTTCTTGCCACCATTTTGGGTTTTAGTTCTTGAGTTAATTGCACCTTGTAAGCGTGTAAATGCAAGTCTTTATGCACGGCTCTTCAGCCACGGCTCTTCAGCCGCACTATCGCGAACAGCAGCAATATTTTCTGCAGTACGAGCTGTACGCGCATGCACTGGTGTTAACACTTCTCCTACAGACCAGGTTTGCTCAAATTTTTGCACGATTTTTCCGATTGTTCGCACATTTGAACGATTAAATTGACCGAAAATATTTCGCGTCTACGTAATAAAAGTAACATGCATACCAAATTTCAATGTTCTAGCTTTAGTCGTTTTGGGTGGGGAGTGATTAGTCTGTTACGCAAGCCTTTTACATACATAGATTTGAGCATTATTGAATTTCTTCAACAAGGGGTTCTTGGCAATATAGCTTCCGTTTTTTTTAACATTCTCAGGCTTTTTTTATATTATCCCTTAAATTCTTCCCAAAATAAAATCAAAGCAAGTTAATGACGGTTTGCTTTCAAAACAGTGCACAAAAATTCTTCTACGGCACATATTTAATGACAGACCACACAGGCGGACAAGTACCATAAATGAATATTCAGATTTAGGTTTGGTAAGAAATTTTGATTACAGTCTTTTGAACTGTTACACACTTAACAATTTTGAAACATTAAGAAATTAAGCAATAAATCTTTTTTATGTGTCGTTTTATTTATATTTATATACGCTTTTATTATACCATCACCCTTAGGGATGAAGGTATATATCATTTGATACGAGCCAAAAGTGTAACACATAGAAGGAGTGACTTTAGACCCTAGGTTTCTTTGAACCAAATTCGATTCATGACTTTTTAAGTCGTTTGAGCCATGTCCGTCTGTCTGTCTGTCTGTCTGTCTGGTGGCTGTCCGGCTGGTTCGCACGATAACTTTCGAAAGACTCAAGCAAATGTTTTGAAATTTTGCACGAGTTATTATTTTCTTAAAACTACTTACGGTATTGCAAATGGGCTACATGGCCCCGCCCCTTCTGGTACCTCCCATACAAATACATCATTCCGCCCACTTTAGAAATCGAGTAATAATATCAATACACCCTACGGGATCGTCCCCAAATTCTGTATTTAGTAAAGCTATAACAGGATAAAGTTTTGGAAAAAATTTTGAAAGCCTAGCCACGCCCCTTCTGGTACCTCCCATACAAATCTACCTTTCCGCCCACTATAGAGATGGAGAAATAATATTAATAAATTAAACGTGATCGTACCCAAATTCTATTTTTAGTAAAGCTATAACAGGATAAAGTTTTGGAGAAAAAAATTTGAAGTCTATTCACGCCCCATCTGGTACCTCCCATACACATCTGGTACCGCCCACTTTAGAAATCGATTAATATTATTAAAAGACCTAACGCGATCGTGCCCAAATTCTGCATTTGGTAAAGTTTAAACAGGATAAAGTTTTGGAGAAAAAATCTGGAAGTCTAGACACGCCCCTTCTGGTACCTCCCATACAAATGTACCTTTCCGCCCACTTTAGGGATGTACTAATAATATCAGTACACCCAAGGCAATCGTGCCCAAATTTTGTAATTAGTAAAGCTATAACAGGATAAAGTAATGGAGAATAAATCTGGAAGCCTAACCACACCCCTTCTCGTACCTCCCATACAAATGTACCACTCCGCCCACTTTAGAAATCGAGTAATAATATCAATATAATAGAAAATTATTTGTTTTACTGAGGGTAAGGGTAAATGTAAGTTGGGTTGCCCGACTGAAACTTTCTAACTGGTTTTAATTACAAATCGGTTAATTTCAATAACTCAAGACTTAAACAATATCTTATATTGGGTGATGGTATTTATCAGTCAGTTCAACTGACTGAAATTTCTGTACTGGTTTTAGAATACTTTTAACAGTTAATGTTCATTGATTTTATGTTTCGGTATCGATAAAAGTGACTGCCATAAAAATCGGGATAACAAGTGAAATGATGTATAAAAATCAAATTGAAAATATTAGAAAATGAAATAAAATAATTTTTTTAATTTATTGTTTATTTAGACTGGCGCCAATATAGTTTGTAGAGCGGAAACGGTAGAAAAGGAGTTTCATTCTTGAACATTTTCGAGCAAATTCAGGGAGTCAAAACAAAAAAAATTATAATGCATTGCTGAGATTGTCTTCTTTTAATTGCTATTGTATTGCTAAATTGTAAAACTAAATCCATTGTAAAAGTAAAACAAATGCATAATAAATCGAAAAATCATAAAAATCCACTGTATTAGCAAATCAAAAAAAAATGTATGAAAGCCAATGTAACACGTAATTTTTTGCCAAAAACTATTATTTCTTGATTTTGTCTTTTGTTGATCGGTAATGAGTTATGATATTGTCATAGTTCGGTTTGAGATCATTTCTATTGGCAATTCTTTGAACCAAATTCGATTCATGACTTTTTAAATCATTTGAGCCATGTCCGTCTGTCTGTCTGTCCGGCTGGTTCGCACGATAACTTTCGAAAGACCCAACCAAATGTTTTGAAATTTTGCACCAGTTAATATTTCCCCAAAACTACTTACGGGATTGCAAATGGGCTACATAGCCCCGCCCCTTCTGGTACCTCCCATACAAATGTGCCACTCCGCTCACTTTAGAGATGGAGTAATAATATCAATACACCCAACGGGATCGTACCCAAATTCTTTATTTAGTAAAGCTATAACTGGATAAAGTTTTGGAAAAAAATTGGAAGTCTAGCCACGCTCCATCTGGTACCTCCCATACACATCTGGTACCGCCCACTTTAGATATCGATTAATATTATTAATAGACCTAACGTGATCGTGACAAAATTCTGTATTTTTTAAAATTCAAGCAGGATAAAGTTTTTGAAGAAAAAATCTGGAAGTTTAGACACGACCCTGATGGTACATCCCATATAAATGTGCCTTTCCGTCCACTTTAGAGATGGAGTAATAATATCAATGCACCCAACGCGATCGTGCCCAAATTCTGTAGATAGTAAAGCTATAACAGGATAAAGTTCTGGAGAACAAATCTGGAAGTCTAGACACGACCCATCTGGTACCGCCCACTTTAGAAATGGATTAACATTATTAATAGACCTAACGCGATTGTGACCAAATTCTGTATTTATTAAAATTCAAGCAGGATAAAGTTTTTGAGAAAAAAAACTGGAAGTCTAGCCATGGCCCTTATGGTATCTCCCACACAAATGTACCTTTCTGCCCACTTTAGAGATAGAGTAACAATATCAATAAATACAACGCGATCGTACCCACATTATTTATTTAGTAAAGCTATACCAGGATACAGTTTTAAAAAAAAAGCTGGAACTCTAGCCACGCCTCATCTGGAACCTTCCATACACATCTGGTACCGCCCACTTTAGAAATCGGTTAATATTATTAATAGACATAACGCGATCGTGCCCAAATTCTGTATTTAGTAAAGTTCAAGCAGGATAAAGTTTTGGAGAAAAAATCTGGAAGTCTAGGCACGGCCCTTATGGTACCTCCCATATAAATGTACCTTTCCGCCCACTTTAGAGATGGATTAATAATATCAATACACCCAACGCGATCGTGTCCAAATTCAGTATTTAGTAAAGCAATAACTGGATAAAGTTCTGGAGAATAAATCTGGAAGTCTAGACACGCCCCTTCCGGAACCACCCATACAAATGTACCACTCCGCCCACTTTAGAAATCGAGTAATAATATCTACATACTAGAAAATTATATTTTTTACTGAGGTTTGGTTTTTATATGTAAGGCGGGTTGCCCGACTGAAACTTTCTTACTGGTTTTCGAATCAAATGATATATACTATCATCCCTGAGGGTGATGGTTAGGGTGTTCGTTACATGGGAACACAATGTCTATTTGAATGGAATCAGAGATCAAAGTTAAGATGCATTGCTATATTTAATGAAAGAAAACGGTTATTAACGCTTGATATCTTGGGAAATATGAAAATATGCCAACTAACGACACCTACTTGTTTATCGACGAATGCAAACGTCACTTTTTGATAAGCTCTTACTAGACACGCCGATTGACTCGACACTAATACTGCGAAGTTTCTGCCGACAACATTCGAGGGGTGCCGACAATGAAAGAAAAATTTTTGTTTTCTTTTAAGATGACTGGAGCCTGGAGTTGAACCTGTGTTTTCCCGCATCGTAGTCGCGTGTTGTAACCACTATGCCACGGCCGGCAATTATATTCATCGCAATAAAATTTCAAATTTTTTATTTAAAAATACCTCCACTTTTTGCATCAAATATCTCGATATCCAAACATATACGTTTATAGGTCGTCACTTCACCAATACCCGGTTGTTCGGGTTACTAGTGCCGCACTATCAATTTCACTATCCATTAGTATCCAGCACTAGTTACCATCCAATCTTCTTTCGATGTGATAGAATTAGAGTGTTCAAATACCTCCTTTTTTTAGAAACCCGGTTTCCGAGTTATTCGAAAAATTGATTATTAAGAAAAATCGGATTTCGAATACAGAATTTTAAAGAAAACCGGTTTTTTCGGTTTTTTTCTAAAAAGTTAAAAATACTTATAAAAAATATAATTTGGTTTAAAAAAATGCATTTATTTATTATGTTATATCAATCGAATTGGGTGATCGTGCCCAAATCCTACATTTAGTAAAACAGTAGCAGGACAAATTTTTGGAGAAAAAACTGGAAGTCTAACCCCATGTGGTACCTCCCATACCCAACAGGTACCACTCACTTTAGAAATCGATTAATATTATTAATAGATCCAACGCGATCGTGACCAAATTCTGTTTTTAGTATTGGTCAAACAGAATAAAAATTTGTAGAACCAATTTGGAAGCCTAGCCACGTACCTGCTGAAACCTCCCATACAAATGCACCATTCCGTCCACTTCAGAGATGGAGTAGTAATATCAATACACCCAACGTTACCGTGTCCAAATTCTGTATTTATTAAAGCTAAATCGGGATAAAGTTTTGAAGAAAAAACTTTAAGTCCATCCACGCCCTTCTGGTACCTCCCATGATATCGTGTAATGATATCAATATACTAGAAAATTATATGTTTTACTGAGGGAAAGGGTATATGTAAGTCGGCTTTCCCGCCTGAAACTTTCTTACTGGTTAAAAAGTATTTAAGAAATAATATGCAATTTAAGTGTTCAATTTTGAGTCAATTCTTCTGTTTCGTTTTTATAAAGCTTGATACAGAAAACACTTATTGTGGAAGTTGGATTTATTGGCAAAAGAGCGTTTAGAAGGATGTTGAGCTTTTCTGTCCTTAAATCTATCGAAATAGTTGAAATCATCATATAGACTAGTGTCATTGCAATTTGTTTTCACTGGTGGATTTTGGATGTTATTTATTGTCATGTTTAAATCGTTGCAAAGACTACCATTAGGAGATTCCCCCATCTCACAATCTGAACTGTTAATAGACTCTGCCGTTGTTTGGGGAAATTGCAGGACATAGTCTGTACACAGGATTAGCTTGTAGGATATTTTCCGGTCCTAATACATATAACTAGAGTATTCAATGTTTGTAAACGAGAATATTTTTAGAAGCTTTTTAAAGTATTAAAATTCAATTTCAAATTAATTTAGAAAAATCTATTTACATTTTATAAACAAGAATGCTTTTAGAAGCTTTGTAAATTTAAAATTCAATTTCAAACTAATTTAAAAAAAAACCGAGTAGCCGAAGGAAAAAACTCGGTTAAACCGGTTATTCGAAAATGGCATTTTTGCAAAAACCGGCATTCGGTTTTAAATAAAAAAACCGGTTTACGGTTTTTCGGTTTCGGTTTTGAACACCCTAGATAGAATGTTTTCTTTAACATGGGGTTCCTATATAATATTAATTTTCCTTATTAAATAACCTTCTTATAAGCCGTTAGCTCATTATAATTAAAGTGTGTTAAAAGTTAATTACCACTCAAGTTATAGAATTTATGTCTTTTTCTATAGAGTTTCACTGAACGACTGACAAAATAAGCAAATAACACAAACTACGAATTCCAGCGAAAGAATAGCCTGACTTTATTTACTTTGTTTAGCTAGGCAACAAGTTTTTTCTTATATCGCAAGTATTAATTTTAATGTTCCTTTTAACTGTCTACTGGTAATGCACATAGTGGACAATTACCGTTCTTAAGCATAATTTAGTGATACTTAAACAACTACCACTGTTAATGGTTGGTTATTTAACTATTTACAAACAGACAATTGATATTTGCCGAACAAGCGGGTAGTTCGTCTATCTAAAACAACAACAAAAATTCATCAACGATAAACTGAATTGAACACAAAAATCGAACTTTAACCTCTTTGCGCGGCACACTCTAACGTCTAACTATCGATGTCAAATTTCGTAATTTTGTAAACAACAAACAAAAGATGGAGCTCGATGTCCAACTTCGCTACTAATAACTTTTTTTCAACGAAATTCCCAAAAATCCCACATAAGGAACACCCTAGTGATGTTATAAAAAGGGTAACGCATAACCAATACAAAAATTGACGTCATGTGTTCGATGTTAGCAATATTTTCTTGAGAATTTACAATACCGTTTGCCTATTTAGTATCAAATGATTCGAATTTTTGCACAATTTTTGGTGCTTGACAGTGTAATCGCTGTTTTCACCCAAGATGTGGCTCACAAAACACGTTACAGTATAATCGTTTCACTCTGTTAATAATCCTGAATATCAGTGTGCTAATATAGGTTTTTCTAGAACAAAGTTTAATTGTTAATGAAAAACCATTTGTACATTTTGAGCACAGAGCTAAATAATTTATTCATATCTTTTATCTGGTCCCTAGTTTAATGTATTCCTTTAGAAGTTTAACAATTCTAATGTTATATCACATTATATTAACATAGGTATTTTTGATTATTTTTTCGTAAAGTCAAAGTGTCCAACATGGCCATCATGTGTATTTGATAAAGATTTGTTATCACTGAAAACTCCTACATAAACAACAACGAGGTATCTACATCAACAAAAAAAAAATACAAACAAAATCCATTAAACTGGCGTTTCTCCCTCATGCGCACAAAAGCATACAGCTGTGATTGGTGAATATTTTCAAAGTAAAAAACACTTAAGCTTAGAATGGGAGGAGTTTTTATAATTGATCTACCCACTTGGTGGCCCCTAATCCTATGAATAGCATTCGCACACACACACACACACACACAGTGTGTTTAATATTAAGCGAACAATGTTTTGCAGCATTAAGCGCCTGATAGGTTCTCTTAGTTAGCTGTGCATCAGATATGGACCACTTCACTGGTTTCTGTACACGATTTTCAACTGGGTGGGTCTTTCATGTTTTTTATTTCGTTGCAATACAATAAAAAAACAAAGTAAATTTATTTTAATCAATGCTGTTACGCCAACAAAAAACATTTACGTGCTTGCAGATCGACGCTTTGTAAATAAAATCATGAATTGTTTAATGGTTGTTGTTACATCACCAATCATTTAACATTTATTTATGGATTTTGTGTACACAAATTTACTTCAGAAATATGTATTCCACATTGTGCCTCGTACAGAGTATTTTTTCAATTGCAGTCAACTCGCTTGGCTATGAAAACGTATTTTATTTACTTTACAAACTGTTTTATTTAAATCGATTTATTTGTATTACCTCGTACTTTGTTTATGTATGAATCAGTTAAAGTTGCAATTGTGTAGGTTTTTCAATATATAAATAAAAGGTCAATTTATACCACACTGTATACAAGATTTCATCGGTTTGTTACGAAATGTGTTACTTTTATCAACAACGGTTTAATATGTAGGTAGGTATATACTAGGGTGATCAGTTCGGTTTTCAGAAACCGGATACTCGGTTTTTTTCACTCATAAAAACCGTCGGTTTTTTTTAAATCCCTGTTTTTCGAATATCGAATAATCCGGTTATTTTTTTGTCGAATCTCGGTTTTTTGGCTTTCGATCCTTTTTATTTAAATTCATTCATAATTGTGTTAAATGTGTACTCGTACATGTTTTTTTCAGATTCTGCCGGCTTCTGAGAATACAATATGGGAGAAAATATATGATTTCTATCTATCCAAAAAAGATAAGTTAAAGAAAAAATGGATTTACTTAAAGCAGAAAAACCAGCGCTTCTCTATTGTGGTCGATGAATGGTCGGATATATCTTACATAAAAAACATAAATGTTACTGTGCGAACACTTGATCTCGAAAGCAAAACGTTCAACACCAATTATCAGAAAATTTATATAATAGTTATACACTCAAGCACTTAAATTGTATCTTATTTCTTAAATATTACTAAAACTAAAGATTAAATTAAATACATTTTTATATAATCAAGTACTTACAAATGAATTGTTATGTTTTGTTTGTCTCTGATCTCGGTAACGTTTTGCATTGTAAAAAAACATAAGTATATTTGAATTATTTTCTGTTACTTTTCAATGAAATTTTTTTGTCAAAAATTGTGTTTTAATTTGTTGTTTGGCATACATTTGAAAACCGGATTATCCGGTTTTTTGTGAATTTCAAAAAAAGCAACCGGTTTTTTTCAAATGCCATTTTTCGAATAATTCGAAAACCGGTTTTCGCAAAAACCCGAATAATTGATCACCCTAGTATATACTATCATTTGATACAAAACACCAGTACAAAAATTTAAGTCAGGTGAACTGACTGATAAATACCTTCATTGATTAAGCCTCAGTTTTGGAAATAAACCGATTTTAAAATGTAACGACATTATTCATAAAAACTTAAAAGAGGTTTATAAACCATTTTTAAGCAAATTTCGAGAAAACAATATTCATAAACGATTCACATCTTCAATGAGTTAAAGTAGGGTTGTCCCTACTTTAAGCATGCTATAACTTGACGTTTGTACAATTTATTGTATATTTATGAATTTGAGATCTTTATTTTCAGTTTTTCGGCATTTTTCCTATTGGAAAGAGTTGTTGTATGTATTCATTGTGTAGGAAATTGTTTTCTTAATCATTACGCACATACAAAAGTATCTAAATAGACACTTTTAATTCATGAATTCCATTTTGAAAAATATTTCTCCAAAATTATTCAAAAATATTTTGTAAAAAATGAAACAATATTTATGATGTATACACAATCAAAACAAGGATACAACGTAATCGGTATCCGATTATTATTTCAACATGAGGAAAAGAAAATAAAATGGTTAATTATAATTTTTACTTTAACGTCTTTCTTATCGTCATGAGAATCGTAGTCAATGAAAAATTGAGCTACAATAATGTTCGTTATTATTAAAAGCGCAAATTAATGTTTGGTATCCGATTAAAACGCTTTTGTATCCGATTATAAAGCTTCCATTTATACATCATTAATGACCAAAACAGTCAGCGTTGCCACCTGAACACATAAAGCTAAAAGACTGATAACAAACGTTTATGAATACAATTTCTTATAAAAGTTTTTTTTATAGCTAAACAATACTTTAGCTAGAGAACGCTTCATACCCACATTAGAATTTTTTTTATAAATAAGGCCGTAATATTATTTCCTGCTTGTGGAGCCCAAACGGTTAGGAATATAACTTTTGATCAAAAATGCCAACAAATACGTATCAATAGTTCAATTAAGGTATGGTAATCTTGTATGGAGGTTCCGAAGAGGATTTTTACGGTACCTAGTAAGAATCGTGAAAAAAAGTCACAAAATTCTCAAAATAATGGGTTGGGTATACCTCCTGGTTCCTCAGTTTTCATCTATAAATACAAAATATTAAAAGTAAAATAATTTCAAACTTTGGAGGAGTTTAACAGAGACCTTATCGGTTGTAGAATTTTGGTAAAGTAAGCGACAGTTTGCGTTTCTATATAATTCTTGGATAATCGCTATTATTTTACTCGGTACGCCTTTACAGGTGAGAGCTTTCCAGATGGCGCTATGGACAAGTGTGACGAAAGCTTTTTGAAGTCGATAAAGACTAGATAAAGTGAAGATCTCCTTTCTACAGATTTCTCGATTATTATGCGTAGGCTGTTTATGTGATCTACGCAGGATGTTTGAGCTCTGAATCCAGCCTGTTCGCAACGTAACTCTTTGTCGAGGGAATCCGAAAGTCTTCTGTAGATAATATTCGCAATGACCTTGTTTATCATACTCAAAAGTGTGATTCCCCTTGAATTTTCGCACTCTGTGAGATCACCTTTCTTAGGAATGTTGATGATCAAAACCCTCTTTCAGTTCGTCGGAAAGTTCATAGTTTGTACAATGTTCTGGAGCAGGAAGGCGCTGTTTGGGGTCTACTTTTAACAGCTGTGGATTGATGTTGTCAGGCCCGGCAGATTTGTGGTGCTTAAGGTAGCGAATAGCATTTTCAATTTCCGTAATGGTAAGTGTGTTTTTGTAGGTATATCATCTCTTTCGATGTGTCCAGTACAGTTGCATAATGGTTACGGTATGTGCACGTTCGTCGACAACATATTGGTGTACCCATATATCGAGCTGGCCGTTTTTTGCAGTGATGAGATCTCCATTGTGGATTCTTAAAACTTCTTTAAAAAAGCTTATTCGTTATTTTATAAAAGTCGCGAAATCTGCCTTTTGTGCTTCTGAATTTTAAAGGCCTGTGTGTACCAGTTTTTGATACGGGGATCGTTTAGCTTTAGGACATCAAATTTTCTGTTGGTTTCAATATCTTTCTTCACCGCCGCAACTCTTAGTCTGTTCGTCCCCACAAGCAAGTGATGGTCGCTAGAGCAATCAGCGCCACGTTTGTTATGTACATACAATAGGGAGCCGCGCCATATAATGCTTATGGCTATGTGGTCAATCTGCTTCTCAGTGCGATGGTCAGGTGATACTAGGGTGTTCAAAACCGAAACCGAAAACCGTCTAACCGGCTTTTTTCTCCAAAACCGTATGCCGGTTTCTTAAAAAATGCCAATGTCGAATACCCGGTTTAACCGGTTTTTTGATGTCGGTTAACCGGTTTTCCAAAAAACAGTATTTAACAGAACATTGCTTGGTAAAATTATAGGTAAATCGGCAAACAATGTTGTTTATGCTTATCCGATATTCTTCAGGCAAATCTCAAAGGATGCTTTCATTTAAATTTCCTTGTGCAATACGAAAATTTGTTTGGAAAATGCTGTTAGATGACTGTTTGCTCTCATCTATTAATGGGTGGGATGACTTCCGTATACATATAAAAAACTTTCAATTGTCGTTATCTCCTTAATTAACCTTCCAATAGCGAAAAGGACTATGTCACTAAGATATAGTTGGGAACTCATCTTGTAATGGCTAGGAAGGCGTCCATATTTAGATGAACAAGTCTAAATGCAGTTATCTGTTAAACATGTGTCCGATCGCAAAAAGGAGCTTAAGTTATGATTACCATTCAATAGTTGGAAAATCACCTAGTTATTGTTGGGATCTAATTTTGAAATAGATTGGGATCTCACCTGCGAGTGCGAAGCCGTCGATATTCATATGAAAAGCTTTGTGCCTTTATTTCCTATGTTAAGCGCCCACTGGTAGAACGGAGGTTAATTTGTGGTCAAATTGATACCTTAATTCAAAACCAAGCTAATTGTAAGATGTAAGGAAACGTATTCAAAGTATAAATTCCATTTATACAGCCATGTTCTGAAAAACAATTCGGCTTGAAAACAGCTCAAAATCGGTAGAAATGTATTAAAAAGTATAACCGTTTTACCGTTTTTGAAAGCCTAGAGGCTGAAAGTTACTGATTGTCACTCACTTGGGAGTGACCAGAATCGATTCCTTTGCGACACTGTCCAAGCAGCTAACTACTTCCGGTCTTAGACCAAGTATTCCCTGGGCAATGACTTTAAAGCAACCGCTTAAAAGTTAGCTAGAGTTAGAAGGCGAAACGTTGAGTAACCTAATCGGCATGCTACCACCGATGCGTCTTAGGAAGTAGGTAACAGAAGTTACTGAAGCTCAACACAGGCTCTCCTAGTGGCTTTGGCAGCCCCAAGAAACTAGGATCGGGAGCGGTGGCCTAATAAGCCACTCTCCTTAAACAAAATTTATTATGAAAACACGGAGAATAAATAAAACAAGAACCCCCCCAAATGTTGACGACCCCCGCAAACGATATAAGGACCATGATTTAAGGATATGCACCTGGAATGTCCGAATTCTTTACAGAGATGGTGCCTCTATCCAACTGGCGGATGTCCTCGACAAATACAAGGCTGACATCACCGCCATACAGGAAATGAGATGGACGGGACAGGGATGCACACGACGAAAGAACTGTGACACCTTTTACAGCTGCCATGCAGAAAGACACGAATTTGGATGTGGTTTCATAGTCGGCAAGAGACTTCGACACCTTGTCTCGCGGTTTAACCCTATAAGTGACCGAATAGCCACCATTCGCATCCGGGCGAAATATTTTTACATCACGCTGATTTGTGTACACGCCCCGCCGGAAGATAAATACGATGAGATTAAAGATGCATTTTACGAGCGCCTAGAGGAAACATACGACCGCTGCCCTGGCCACGACATTAAAATTGTTCTGGGAGACTTTAATGCAAAAATAGGAAGGGAAGATGTTCTTGGGCCATCGATCGGTAAATTCAGCCTGCATACCGACACGTCAGACAACGGGTTTAGGCTGGTTAGCTTCGCAGCGGGAAGGAACATGGTAGTTAGTGGAACCAGATTCCAGCACAAAGATATCCACAAGGCAACTTGGCTATCCCCCGATCAAAACACCAAAAATCAAATTGATCATGTGGTAATTGATGGCAGGCATGCATCTAGTGTCATGGACGTGCGTGTGATCCGTGGTGCTAATATAGGCTCGGATCATTACCTGGTTGCAGCCAAGGTTCGCACAAGATTGAGCAGAGCAAAAAACGCACGTAACCAAACACAAAGAAAGCTGGACATCGCGAAGCTGCAAACCCCAGAGATAGCTACTGCCTACTCCGACCAACTCTCCCAACTTTTACGACACAACGCCTCTACTTCTGACGTTCCCGATACACAGTGACAGCATATTGCGCATTCCATGGCAACCGCCGCAACAGCCGTGCTAAGATATGAAAAGCGGCGCTCAGACGAATCCTGGTACGATGAAGAATGTCGCATAGCGTCTGAGGAACAGGATGCTGTTATATGGCAACGCTACAGCCAATTGTAACCCGTGCTGTTAGGGAACGGCATAAGGAGAAAGTAAAACGGGCGAGACAGCTATTTAGGCGAAAAAAACGTCAGATGAAGGAACGAGAGAACGAGGATATAGAGCGATACAGGGATAGAGGTGAGGCCCGAACATTTTACCAGAAAGTAAGAGCAAATGGATACGGTAATGGCCTCCCCACCTGTAAGGACAGTGATGGAAATCTGGTCACGGATACGCAGAGTGTGCTGCACATATGGAGAGAACACTTCCAGCAACTGCTGGTTCCAGAAGGCAGCGCACGTGATGTTATCACGCCAATTGTCGACGACGGCTTAGATTGCCCACCACCAAGTCAAGCCGAGGTAAGAAGAGCAATATCGCGGCTGAAAAACAACAAAGCAGCCGGTGCCGACGGTCTGCCCGCAGAGCTCTTCAAGTCAAATGTAAGCGTATTATGTCCTGTGCTGAAAAAAGGTGATCCAAGTGTGTGCTCCAACTACCGCGGGATCAGCCTTTTACCCATCGCATATAAGGTCCTGTCGAGTGTGCTATGTGAAAGACTAAAGCCAGTGTTATCCAATCTGATCGGGCCTTATCAGTGTGGCTTTAGACCTGGAAAATCAACAACTGACCAGATTTTCACACTTCGGCAAATCCTGGAAAAGACCCAAGAGAAACAGATCGACACGTACCATCTTTTTGTCGACTATAAAGCTGCCTTCGACAGCCCGATACGGCAGAAATTACTTGAAGCCATGGCTGAGTTTGGTATTCCAGCGAAGCTGATACGTCTTTGCGGAATGACGCTGACTGACACGAAGTCTTCAGTGAAGATTGGCAAGGACCTTACGGAGCCATTCTATACCAGACGAGGCCTAAAACAAGGCGACGGCCTATCGTGCGATCTCTTCAACATTGTGATGGAGATGATAATGAGAAAAACTGCAGTAAAAACGAGTGGCACTATATTCAACAAAAGCCACATGCTACTCGCGTACGCTGATGACGTAGACATCATCGGTCAAAACTGCGGGATGTGACTGCAGCCTTCTCAGGTATTCAGAATGAATCAGCGAAAATGGGCCTAACGGTGAACGAGGACAAAACGAAGTTATTAGTTTCAACGAACAAAGAATCTACTCGTTTGGGAAACTGCGTGAACGTTGACAACTATAATTTCGAGGTGGTAGATAATTTTGTCTACCTAGGCTCCGCCCTCAATAAAGCAAATAATGTCAGCCTAGAAATCCGGAGAAGAATCCTGCTTGCAAATAAATGCTACTATGGACTAAGCAAGCGATTCAATGACAGAGCCCTCTCTCGAGGAACAAAACTCAAGCTATACCAGATACTAATTCTACCTGTCTTAATGTATGGCTCAGAATCCTGGGTTATGACACAAGCGGATGAATCGGTTCTGGCAGTATTCGAGAGAAAAATACTCCGTAAAATAAATGGGCCCATCATCGTTAACGGAGAGTATCGGCGTCGTATGAATCATGAGCTGTACGAGCTGTACACTGACATTGACGTGGTCAAACGCATTAAGGTGCAACGGTTGCGTTGGCTAGGTCATGTTGTACGCATGGACCAAAATGCTCCAGCTCGAAAAGTCTTCGACAATGAACTCGATGGACGGCGCAGAAGAGGGCGACCTAAACTCCGTTGGAAAGATCAGGTTACTAAGAACCTTACAGAACTTGGTGTGACTAACTCGAGAAGAAGTGCAGAAGATCGAGGCACTTATAATATTTTTCTACGTGCGGTATATAATCCACTGGGATTGCATAGAGGTACCAGCTAAGTAAGTAAGTAAGTATTCCTACACCATGTTCTCCTATAGCTCATTAACGGTTTGAGTTATCAGTGCCCAATTGTGCGTTGTAATCACCCACTACCAATAGTATATCATCTGTTAGCGTTTGATATAACGCTGGATAGTTGGGTATAAAATTCTTCCTTCATCTGGATATCTGAAGTTTTAATTGGTGCATAGCATTAGCACTCAGGTAATGTTTTGTGCGCGAGTACAGAGTCGAGCCGCAACGATTCTGTCAGTGTATGAATGTCAGTCTATCAGCGTATTTCGCGTTACCCTGTTTAGTAGTATCCCTACACTACCAGAGCGCTGTTGATCAGAGGGCTTGCCAGAGTATATCATCGTAAATCCATCAGATGTTGAGATCTCCCCTAAATTCGGCCATCGAATTTCACAAAGACCTAGGATGGCGACGTCGTAGTTGGTTGCTTCCCGGCAGACCTGCGAAAGTTTTGAAAATTCTAAAAGCATTCTGACATTCCAAGTTCCAAATCGTGTCCGATGTTTAAAGCTGAAGGTCGTCACCAAAGGGATTGATTGAATATTATTTTCAATGAGGTTTCTGTAATCCGTTGGTTTAAGATGAGTAGCTGATTTAGCTTCCGCATCAGATACAGGAACTGGGGCTACCATGCGGG
This sequence comes from Muscina levida, assembly GCA_964034835.1. NCBI lineage: Eukaryota > Metazoa > Arthropoda > Insecta > Diptera > Muscidae > Muscina > Muscina levida. The sequence goes on along the minus strand of OZ035881.1, from coordinate 48,594,011 downwards.
AGATCCAGGGTTAGATTCCCGCCTCCAGTCATCTACATTTTTCTTTCATTGTTCATGTGTCGAGTCAATCGGCATGTCTAGTAAAAGCTTCTCATATTTTAAACGCAGATAGTTTGCATATTATTTCTACAAAAAAAAATTTATCCAATAATAAAATTAACACTTCTGAACATTACTTACTACTATTGCTAAATTGTTTATTTGACATTATTTGAGTTTATAATTTAACACAGTTTTATATAAATATCAGCATTTTTACTTATGGACTTAATAAGTTTGGCAAGTGAAGCATTCATATAATACTAACAAGAAATTAAGCTTAGCACTAAACATTTCGGTTTCCCAAAAAAGTGTTCATCCGTTTATTAATTCCTAAAAATTAACGGCCTTATTCATAAAAACTTATAAGATGTTTATAAAGTATTTTTAAGCAAATTTCGAGAAAACAATATTCATAAAAGATTTACATCTTCAATAAGTTAAAGTAGGGTTGTCTCCACTTTAAGCATGTTATAACTTGACGTTTGTACAATTTATTCTATATTCATGAATTTGAGATCTTTATTTTGAATTTTTAGGCAGTTTTCCTATTAGAAAGAGTTCTTGCATGTATTCATTTTGTAGGAAATTCTCTTCTTAATCATTGCGCACATAGAAAAGTATCTAAATAGAGACTTTTCATTCATGAAAATCATTTTGAAAAATATTTCTCAAAAATTCTTCAAAAATAATTTGTAAATAATGAGATAATATTCGTGATGTACAAACAATCAAAACAAGGAAGAAATGTAATCGGTATCCGAATATTCTTTCAACATAAGGAAAAGAAAATACAATTTTTTAATACAATTTTTACTTTAACGTCTTTCTTATCGTCATGAGAACCGTAGTCAATGAAAAATCGAGCTACAATAATGCTCGTAGTTAATATAAGTGAAAATACATGTTTGGTATCCGATTATAAAGCTTTTGTATCCGATTATAAAGCTATTTTTATACATCAATAACGACCAATAACAATCGGCGTTGCCACCGGAACACGTTAGGCTAAAGGAATGATAACAAACGTTTATGAATACAATTTCTTATTAAAGGTTTTTTAGAGCAAAAGAATACTTTAGCTAGAAAACGCTTCATATCCACTTTAGAAATTTTTTTTTTTATGAATAAGGCCGTAAGTATTTACACAACAGCTGTAGCAACATAGCAACTTATGATGGCAGTGTTTGAAGTATACTCTCTTCCGTACTTCACAACATGTTTGATTTGTTTTAATTAAAACGGAAAAAAATCAACCGATCGTACAGAGTAAACAACAGTTAACGAATACGCAAAGATTTCTCATCACCCAAGAGGGATCTTTTTAATAAAGAAAACAATTTAAACGAAATTTTATTTTAAGTTACCGCCATATGTAATGGTGAATACGAGCGGATTGCGTGACTTTGTGTCATCTAGAAATGGCTAGGGAGCAGATCAAGAGAATTTCGTATATTTTAGTTTTGTTAGGGAGTTAGGGCTTATTTACGACGATTTTAACTTACTGCAAAAGACAATTATTTAATTTATCGAATTAACGAGGCAAGCAAGAAAAACCGGGACCAGATCGTTTTTCACTTTTAATTAATTTTGTTGCAACAAATGCGCTTAATTCAATGGTAGCACTGGTACATTGTGATACGGAACGAAATCAAGTGAAGATGAATCAGTAGATGTTCTGACATGACATTTAATGCGAAATCATAAATTTTAATTGGAATTTAAGTTGAGTATGGCATAAAGTTTCATTGAAAGTTATCTTAAAGTACGATAAAAAAATCAACACTGAAACCAAGTCGTAAGTAAAAAGTCAGAAACAAAAAGAATGGTTGAGAAAAGCAGGAATTAACAATCGAATAAGTTATACACATATTACATTATTCATTTTTAATAAAAAAAAGGGACCTTTCGTTATCTGTAGGAAATAACGAGAAAAAAGTTCACTTTCTGCAGTAACATTACACAGTACAACATATGATTTTGGGACTCAATTCGGAGAACTGCACGTGAAATAAGAAGAAGTTCTGATTTCAGATAGAATTTTTTTTTGTTTTTAAATGAGCACAAACCAAAAACTCCTGCGTATAACTGACTTCCAAACTAACTAAATGAAGTATTACAGAAGTAAATCTAAGTATTGGTTAAAAAGTTATGGCCTCTGAGTGTTGGCATACAGAAAACAATGTCAAAAATATACCATTCTCTTCGTCTTGGTCTCCAAGCATCGGAATAGTAGGTAAAAATTACAGCCGGGCCCATAAGTCTGAAGGTTTCAATAGTTGCTCATTGTTAAAAAAATATGTCTACCTGAAATCTACATGCTTCTCAGCGCGAACTAGGTATTGATGATCGTGGATTCCGATCGAGAATATTGATCCGCCCTAATGAAGACATGAAGCTTAAAACGAAATTTTCATTTGCGGTCAATAGGAGGAGAAGGCATAACAAAAGTGATTTTTAAACCCAAAGACATTGTTAGTATACAGACGGTTCCCGCTACTACAGATAAATATAAAAATTAAATTTTGATCTTTAGAGGAATTTCTGTTTTGGATTTGTGAAAGAAGTGTATTTTCTCCCTACATACAGACAAAACTTAATCTACATGACGAAACTGTAGATACGACTTTGATAATGAACTTTTTACTATCGTCATAGAGCCTATCATATATAGAATTTAAAACAATAAAACTTAATTAGTGAACTTCCATGTTAAGGAGTTACTTGGAATTAGTTACATAAATTAATAAACTCAACATATTATTGTCGAGCTTAAGTACCGTTTTAAAGTACTTTGTAGACTTAAATGTGAAATATATTACAAGTTAATATGCAATTGCGAAGCATTGCCGGGCCCACTAGTACCTCATTATGAAATTCTTGGAAGCCATTAAACGCCATCAAATTATGGAATATGTTATATTATTTATACTATATTCGTGTTAATAACTTAACTTAACTTAATTTCCCTTTACACCCCATGAATGAGGTATGGGATAGCTTCTCGCGTTGTTGTGAATTAACACGCTTTCTATTTTTAGATCCACAACTAACGGCACCTACTTGTTTATCGACGAATGCGAACGTCACTGTTTGAGAAGCTCTTACTAGACTTGCCGATTGACACGACACTTATACTGCGAAGTTGCTGTCAAAAACATTCGAGGGAGCCGACAATGAAAGAAAATTTGTCTTTTAAGATGACTGGAGCCAGGAGTTGAACCTGTGATCTCCCGCATGGTAGTCGCGTGTTCTAACCACTATGCCACGGCCGGTCCCAAATAAATACATTTATATAAGCAGTGACAAGGGCGTAGCCAGGTTCGAATGTAGGGGGGGGGGGCAGTCGGTTTTACATTTCATGTTAATGGTTTGTTTACAAAAAAAACTATTAAAACTAAGTACCTAACGAAAAATCAATACTCATTGTTTTGACAATATTGTATTAAACAAAGGTAGACCAGACTAAATTTTTTAAAAAAATTGTAGGTCGTCGAATTTCAAAAAAAAAAATATTTTTATTCATCTGTTTTTTTGTTGTTTTTTTTACATATAAAATTTTAAGCCGCAATTCTTGAGCAAATTTAAATTTTTTTTTCTTGTGTTATTTGAAACAAACTGTGCACAGAATAACCATTTTTTTATTCTGAATTCCTCATGGTTATTTTTTTTTAAATGTGTCAAGGTTAATGAAAATAAAAATAATTTTTGACTTTAATTTCAAATATTTTTTGGGGGTTTATGGGCTCAAATCAATTTTCGCAGACCATAGTTGTAGTTTCGGATATGCCGTCTTCGACAAAGTTGTTTCAAAAAGGTTTTGCTTATCAGAAATCCCAATTATAGCTTGGCGAAAATCTATTCAACCCCTTAAACACTATTCAAAGTAAAAAAAACTTTAAATAAAATTCTATACGAAACCATCATTGTAACTCAAAAATTTAATGATGCAGCACAATTCCGAATAAGGTTAAAACCGTCGAGTTCGGTCTTGTCTATTTTTTCGACTACCACTATGGTATTCATAGAATTGTAATTTACAAATCCAAAGAACTAATTAATTTAGTCTCATGTCTTGTTAAAAGAGTCGATTGCTTTTTTAAATATTTTTACTGTGTTCGTTCAATTGGCTGCATCCGGCTCGCATCGAAGTACCTCCAATTTCCCGAGACCTTGTTGATGCCTTCGGGCTGTAGCTCACGGATTGCTTTGACGATATAGGCTTTAAGTGTTTGAACCGCTTCTGGATTAAAATAAACTATGATTTTAAAATTAACTTGTATTTGGTCCACCTTATATATCATTTGACACGATACAAAGTGTACAGTTAAATTAAAATAAAGTGGGCCTTAAGTATCTGCAAAGCGAATTCAATTCTGGAATAGTGTCAGTCTGTAAACTTTACTGACACTTTTAAAAGTTTAACAGTTTTATTAATTTTCAAAATTTGGTTTTAACTTCCTAAATAAAAACATATTTTCCTTTCTTGCAATTGCACTAAATACAGTTAAAATTTTGCACAATCTAATCAGTTATTGAACGTTAACTTACGAACTTAAAGAGCCTCACCAACGATTTCTACAGCTTTGATACTTAAAAAAAACTTAATTTTCCCTTTACACCCCATGAATGAGGTATGGGATAGCTTGTCGCGTTGTTGTGAATTAACACGCTTTCTATTTTTAAATTCACAACTAACGGCACCTACTTGTTTATCGACGAATGCGAACGTCACTGTTTGAGAAGCTCTTACTAGACACGACGATTTAATCGACGCTTCATACTGCGACAACAACATTCGCTGTCAACAACATTAGAGGGGAGCCGACAATGTAAGAAAATTTTATTTATTTTTTTTTTCTTTTAAGATGACTGGAGCCAGGTTTGAACCTGCGATCTCCCGCATGGTAGTCGCGTGTTCTAACCACTATGCCACGGCCGGTCCCGCTTTGATACATGGCTGTAAATGTCTGGCCAGCAGTTACCACTGCACAAGCAGAACAATAACAATTCATAAGTACTTTTACTTAAAAATCAGTTAATTTCATTGAATTCGAGTTAAAAAATATCCACTACAATTTTTGAGAGTGAACATATGGTGAAATTTTTTATTAGCCAGTTCACCTTTTGTTAAATTTCTGTACTATTTTATTTTAATTTTCATATTTTCTAGGATTTTGACAAATTTTTCAAGCTGAAAGGCGGGAGGGGGGGGGTGTGCAGCTGCCCCCCTGCTCCTACCTGTCTACGCCCTTGACCAGTGGTATCCTCTTTATTGTAGACAGCATTTTGACTGCTTTCAAATGCAATTCCCGTTGTGTGAACAAATATAACAATATCATTTGGTTTCATTTAAAATCAATAAATCTCCGATTTGTATAATTGGTTTGTAAGGGGCCCGGCATATTACCATTATAGTAATAAATTGGGTGTCAAGAGGATGTAAGTCACAATGCAAAGCTTCTAATTGGTTAAACTTTGTGAACTCAGAGTGATATTTATCGACTTCTTCCTAAGCCGACTCACATGCCTCCACGCGAATACACCTGGGCAACGGGGTACCATAGCAAACCCTATGGTACAAAGGCTAATGTGAGCGACGAAAAACACCTGGTGGGTGTGATTTATTGCCACGACAAAGGCCAATGCCAAGCAAAAGATGAGGAGACTAAGGAAATTTTCTACGAGTGTCTAGATTTGCAGCAGCTCAAGAGTTCAGCACAAACCAATACATAAAGCGACCTGGATTTCACGTTACAAAAACACCAGCAAACTAATCGAGAAATGGTTCCAATGTTAAGGATGTACGTTTGATCCGAAGTGCTAACATTGATTAGGGTCGTTGTAATGATTCGCATACGGCTTATTAAGATGAAGAACGTACGGGACCATAAGCAAAGAAACTGGACGTCGCAAAGCTGCATAATCCTGAGTTATCCACAGCTCACTCCAGCGCCCTTGATCAAAATCGGTCAGCTATAGCTTTGATATCTCCGACATACCGATTACTGAATATCAAATTTAATATGCTAATATGTTTCCACTCTTATAAATCACCGGGGCCCGATGGAATTATTTCCGCGCATTTACAAAGGAACGCCCTGGCTTCTGACAAAGCCTGTATAAAGCAGTCGCACATTTCAACGGATGGATAACCTACCAAATTGTATTTATCCCTAAAGGTGGTAAGTCATCCCACACTAAAGCCAACGTAAGGGTCTTAACATATGTCACATAAACGCTCAAAGTTTGTTCAAAAAAATTGATGAGTTCAGATTTGTATTTGATAACTCTATGATCGATGTCATCTGCATATCCGAGATCTGGTTCAACAACTCTATAGAGGATGGATTGATTAACTTAGAGCACTATAATACATTCAGGTCTGACAGCATTACTCATGTTGGAGGAGTAGCTATATACATTAAAAAAAAACATTCCATGCAAGGTGATCTGTAAATCGTACAAAACCATCAGAAGTCAATATATTTTTGCAGAGATTGGGAACAATGATAGGAAAATGCTACTAGGATGTATATATAGACCTAACCGGTATGACCCCTACGAAACCTTGCTAAATGAGGTGGGAATTGTTGCGGCTCAATACTCTGACATTGTTATTGCTGGTGATCTAAATTCTAACCTGCTAAAGGAAACTGGCCTTGCAGATGCATTTATGTCTATTGGTCTATACAGCGTTAAAACCTCAATGCCAACACATTTTACTTCGACACATAGTACCCTGCTCGATCTTTTCTTAGTCTCGGATAAAGATAATATTTTATTGTATGATCAATTGTCGGCCCATTGTTTCTCAAAACATGACCTTATATTCTTGTCCTATGACTTTAAAACTAGCCCACAAATGAAAGAAAAGTACTATTATGATTTCCGAAACATCAATTACGATGTGCTCGCAACCGAGTTTGCAAGGATTGATTGGAATTTAATATATACAATGTATTCTGCTGACGAACAAATTCAATTCCTTAACAACAATGTTAATAATCTATTTCACACAGTCACGCCGCTACGTAAAGTTCAGGACACCTGATAAGAACCTGATAAATGTACGTGATCAATGCCATGCAAGGTGGAAACAATTTGAAACCCCACAACTCGAAACCGATTTTAAAAATGCACGCAAAGCTGTTAACGATGCTATTTTTTCACGCAAAATAATGTATTTTGGAAATAAATTTAGATCAGCCGTTGGCTCGAAGAAGAAATGGCATGTCATCAGGGAGATTGGCATCGGTAAATCGGCTCACAACAAGATTAATATCGACGCAAATGAACTCAACAGCACCTTTGTTAACTATCAAACAATTGCATCTGAAACCGCTTTGCAAACCTCGGAATGTCCATCAAATTTTTTATTAAATGCACATGCAAATCCACTTTCCACTACGCCATCTTCAAGTACTGATTCGACGAAATCGGATTACATAGAAAGGAGTGTTTCCTGTTTTAATTTTACGTGTGTGACTACACATGAAGTCATGAAGTGTTGTACAGAAATAAGATCAAATGCAATTGGAATGGATAATGTGAATCCAAGATTTTTAAAACTAATTCTGCCACATCTCATCAGCATTATTACTCATATTTTTAATACAATTATTACAAAAAGCTGCTTCCCTGCAATTTGGAAGCATGCTAAAATAATTCCTATACCCAAAACATACAATGAGTACCGTCCAATTGCGCTGCTTCCATACCTTTCGAAAGCATTGGAGAAAGTTCTATACCTGCAAATAAACTCATACTTAACTAACAAGTTACTACTTACAGCGAAACAGTCCGGATTTAGAGCTAAACATAGTTGTATAACAGCTCTAATTGATGTTTCTGAAGAAATACGACGTAGTATTGACAACAAAGAAGTATCCATCCTGGCTCTTCTCGACCATTCTAAAGCATTTGACTGTGTCAGCCATGAAAAACTGTGCTACAAACTCCGGACCTTGTTTGATTTCTCAATAACATCAACAAGATTAATTTCATCTTATCTTAGTGGGCGGTTGCAATCTGTAGTCGTTGATGACATACTTTCCGATCCTCTAGAAATCACTAGTGGAGTTCCACAGGGTTCTATACTTGGCCCACTCCTCTTCAGCGCGTACATCAATGACCTACCTACATCGCTATCATACTGCAACATACATATTTACGCTGACGATGTGCAATTGTATCTTGGCTCTAAAGAAAATGATTTGGACGAAGGAGTGCTGAAAATTAATCAAGACTTACAAAATGTATTCACCTGGGCGTCAAGTAACAGTCTCTCGTTAAATCCATCTAAATCAAATTGCCTTATCATATCTAGAAAAAAAACTAACATTTCAAATCATCTTCCAATCTTACTTAACAATGAGGAAATACACGTTGTTAATAAAGTTAAAAATCTAGGTATAATCTTTAATGATACACTAACGTGGAAAGATCACGTAACAAACGTTACTGGAAAAACATTTGGTATGCTCAGATCGCTGTATAAAACGCAATCATACACTCCATTACACATTCGTGAACTCCTGGCTAAAACTTATTTAATACCTATTCTGCTTTACGGTTGTGAATTATTTGCAAGTTGCGACAGCCTCATTAAACGTAAACTTAATGTTTCTTACAATGCCATAATAAGATATGTTTATAAAATTAAACGATTTGAGAGTACCTCTGCGTCATCTAAGAAATTATATGGAGTACATTTTGATAACCTAATTCAAATTAGAACACTTTTGCAAATGCATAAAATCATATATACCAGACAACCATCATATCTTTATAACAAACTAAGATTTGGGCGATCACAGCGAGGAATGACAATTACCCCTTTTACACGGCGTTATCAAGTGTCGGAACGACAATTTTTTGTTAATTCAATACGCCTTTGGAATTCGCTCCCAGCTGCCATTCAACTTACAAGCAACACCGATGTATTTAAAAAATTATTATTTAATTATTTTTCTTAATGTTGTATGAGTTTAACTTCTGTTTAACTTATTGTTTATTTGTACACATGCATATTGTTATATAACCATCTAGTTCTGATGTATTTATTTATGTTTGTGTTATGTTATGTTTGTGTTTGTCTTTCTTTGTGTTATTAAAAATTGTTGAACATATTGCCTGTGATTCATTATATTTTATGTCATACTTTTAATTTTATGTATTACCCTTTTTATTTTATGTTATTTTAATTGTATTTTTTTTTTGATTTCATTCATGTCTCTTATTTTTCTTACTACTATTAATAATATTATTAGAAATCCAAATATTACGTATTCTGTCTTGAATCTATGTCGTCACATACTTTTATTTATAAGAATTTATTCTTGTTGTATGTGAATATCAAATTAATAAATAAATAAAAATAAATAGTCGAATAGGCCATTGAAAATTTTAGAACAATTAGCCTATCTTCTTTCTCACTTAAGACTATGGAGAGAATAATTGTTGCATATATCAGATCATCTCTTAAACCAGAAGCCCTGTCCAAGGCTCAGCATGCCTACACGAAGGGCAAATCCACGATAACCAGCCTCAAACTTTTAATAATGTCAAACCTGAATCTGTAATTGACGCAATGGAACATCTGGAGATTAACCTAGTGGTCATCTCCTTTGTTGATAAACTACTAAAATTTAGGCGCATTGGATCAAGTCTGAGCGTGTCAAATATTACCAAGGTGGCGGTTCGCCTTACTCCACAAGGAAGTGTACTTTCTCCACTACTATGGAATCCCAACATCAATACTCTCCTGAGGACGATGGAAAAAACGTGCTGCACGACCGTCGCATATGCGAACGACGTGGCACTACTCGCTGTGATTCTGGGATCTGCGCTGAAACTTCTTTTAAAATTGTGTCATGACTGTGGATTGGGTGTAAACCTGAGTAAAACGGAACTGGTGATATTCACACGGATATACAATATCCCTCAATTTGCCAAACCCAGATTAAATGGAGTCGCACTTACACTCTCTGATAGTGCCAAATACCTTGGGCTAATATTGGACAGTAAACTAAACTGGAATCTGAAAACTCAAAGCAAGATTAGCAAAGCGGCAACGGTCCTATACTGCTACAAAAGGGCATTCGGCCTCAAATGTAAATTGGTTATACGACTCAGTTATTAAACCCATCTTATTTTACGGATCGGCAGTCGGGTGGCCGGCGCTATATATAGCGTCCTTAATTTCCCTTTACACCTCATGAATGAGGTATAAGATGCTTCTCGTGTTGTTGTGAATTAACACGCTTTCTATTTTAGATTCACACCAAACGGCACCTACTTGTTTATCGACGAATGCGAACGTCACTGTTTGAGAAGATTTTGCTAGACATGCCGATTATCTCGATACTTATACTGCGAAGTTGCAGTCGCATTCTAGTCGCGTATTTTAACCACTGCCGGGCGGTACAGTGACTATGGCCATGCCAAAATTCTGGACCTAATAAATGTGAGCTGTCACACGGATATCACCATACCAGAACCTATCGTCCATCCGGTTTTTATAAGGAACATCCCGGATAGTTCCTACTATGATAATAATGCCCTAAACTTGGGAAGGATGTCATTCTAATTTTCACGGACGGTTCGAAATTAAAGAAGAGAGCAGGCTGTGGAATCTTTCGGAGGAGTTGAATTTGCTATTATCAATCAGACAACCCGATCACTGTATCATAGTTCAGCCCGAAACAGCGGCCATTAGAACAGCCGCAAAGAAAATTCAGTATCGTGGGATATTGGGCGGCAATATTCGTATATATCAGATATCAGATCCCTGAAGAACGTGTACACCACTTCGAGAATGCCGGTCGTCTTTTGAGGAGATAGCGCGACATTCGACGGTTACCCTTACATGGATTCCAGGACATGGGGACATATATGGTAACCAAAAGGGCCGGTACGTTGGCAAGAGCAGCCACACCCGTGAACTCGGGTGAAGTTTACGGTCTCATTGGGATCCCTCTCACAAGTGGGAAACACATAATTGCAGGGAAATTTTACCTCATTACTAACGGGAGATGGGTGATAGAACCCACTTGCAAGGCAACCAAACAAATTTGGCCTAAAATGGATATACAGAGGACACGATTTGTGCTGAACCTGTCCAGAGTCCACCTGAGAAAAGTCATAGCTGTAATAACTGGTCACTGGCCGGTTGGAAAACACGCTAAGAGGTTAAAACTACCCTACAACGATTTTTGTAGAAGCTGTAATGATGAGGAAGAAGAGGAGACCACGGGGCATTTTCTATGTCACTGCCCTGCTTTTGGTGACCTGAGATATGAAAAGCTCGGACAAAACCTGTCTATCAGTAGGCGTTTTGCGGAACATCCATGCCTTGATAGTGACGTTGACCGAACAGAATAGGAATATTTGGTGCGAACATTTGAGAATGGTATCACAACGGGACTCATACCAGGACCCATGTGAGCTGTGTTGAACGTAGCTGCTGAATTAAACTAACCTATCTGAAGAAGGTGCCCAGAAGACCTAAGCGCCTGAACGCATTATTAAATGAGGTTAATAATCGTGTGGCAATATAATGGCACACATTCAATAAGACTATCCAAGTAAGTAATAAATCAACTTACCCTAAGAAACAACTGCAGTTCAGAAATTAGTTCAACAAAGTGTTAAAATGGAAAAAAAACAACATATGGTTTTTGCTTATGGTTTTTACCTAAGCTGTAGATAATTCGTTCAGAAATAATGTGTCTTGTCGTTTTCCTGTGTCATTTCGAAAGTTAAATTTTTACTTACAGTGTTATTAAATATTGGGTCTGAAAGTACAAAATAATCACAAAATGAGGTATCTATTAATATTTCTTGGAAAATGTGAGATTCACTTTCCGGATATATTGTAGATATGACTATCCCATCGACAACTGTATTGAAATTTCACCCATAATACTTTAACTCATCTGTCTCATTTTTTTTTAAATATTAATGTTGATTAAGCTAACTATGTCAATTTAATATAAATGGTACCTCTGCCCTATTAAAGAGTGTTTTTATAATTGTGTCTTATACATAATTAACTTTTGATCTAACTTTACCATGGTAAATATGTAAATCCTTTTAATAATTGTTTTAATAAATGACTTGACTAATTTAGATTGTAGAATGCCAAATAAATGTAAATTATTTTAATTATTGTCCCTTCATTGGGATTTATCTGTTTCCCTAGTCAATGTAAGGGATTGTTTATTTGTGCTGCTCTTCCCGAATTAATATACATACAAATAATTTGTTACAAAATATTCACCCACATTTGCCATTCACCGGCCTTCTGTTGTTTTAAAGTAATTAGGTAAATTATAAAAACGTAGGTGTAACACTCTACAATGTATTTGAATGGACTGAATGAACGTCATTATCACCAGAAGTCCATGTTGACGTTGCCCACACTGGGACCATTGACTCGTCACTATCATATACATAACCCCTTTTCAACCCGTGTCATGGTGTTGTCAGTTTGTGCCACATTGCTTACCTGCATGTATTTGTCTATGTCCGTTCCACCCCCGTGCGGTATAAAATGATTCCCCAAAGAAATCAACTAAAAGTATTTATGGTTAGTGGTGATAACAATTATTTATTCATCATCACTCGCAACACTTTACAGTTTAACAGCAATATGTTAATCTATGGGATAGGTGGTTGCAGTACATACAACAACATTGTGTTTAAAGAGCCATCAGCATTAAGAAGGGTGGAGTCTAAAGTGTCTGTATGAACAACAAATTCAAATATTTTTTCGTTGTATCAGCTATTAGAGAGAACTGTTTAATCTGGGATTGGTGAAAGTGTGGATGGATTGTCTGTTTATGGATGTAGGGGTATTTAATATATATTTTTATACATTTCCTTAACTTAATTAAACTTTAAACAATGAAATGTTTTTTCATTAATGAAATCCTATGCAAATCGTCCAAAAGTGATTTACAGATAAAAAAATTCGGTTTGATTTTATTTATTTTAATAATGAAGTAAAATAAGTTGTTAACAACATTGGCTTTTTTTGGACCTACTATATTGCATGGGTTTGAATCCTGCCACAGCCATCTATAACATATTTCTTTGATCGGCAGTGCTGTTGATGTTGTCAACAGCAACTTTTGAGTAATCGAGATAATCGTCAAGCCTAGTTAAAGCTTCTCAAACAGGTCGCTTTGCATGTGTTTAAAAATAAAAGCGTGTTAACATTTAGAAATTTAAGAAGGTCTACCATATCTTATTCATGCAAAAGGAAAAAGATGTCTGGCAAAAAAAAATCAACTACCACAGCCTTGACCAGTGTCTTGTATGATAATAAGTATTTCGACACATCATAATAATCGGTAATTTCACAGTTCATATGATTATTGTTGAAATTTTATTAAGCGTCCAATGAGCGAGATATGGAATTCTGAAGACAACATGGCCTACAAATAGAAATGTCATTACTAAATTTGCCAAATGCGCAACTACCCGAAGTCTCTTCAGTACAAAGAGGTAGGTGCCTGTCGAATTTGAATTTTTTAACTACATTGTAACTACCAAAATGTAAGTGGGGGTATGAATGGGATTAAAACCGGTACAAAAATTTCAGTCAGATGAGCTGACTTATAAATACAATCAACCAATATGAGATTCTATTAAAGTCATATCTTTGTTTATAAATGCAAAGAATCGAGTTGAGTTTTGCACAATCCGATTTTGGCATAGGAGTGTGCTACGTTGTTGCGCCTCTACTGAAACCTACCATACAATTGACCAATTAATTAAAAAAAAACTAAATTTTCCCATTACAACCCATGAATGAGATTTGTGATAGCTTCTCGAGTTGTTGTGAATTAATTCACAACTAACGGTACCTACTTGCTTATCGATGAATGCAATCGTCACTGTTTGAAAGCTTTTACTAGACATGCCGATAGACTCGACACTTATACTGCGAAGTTGCTGTCTACAACATCGAGTCAAGATTTTTCGTTACATGTTAAAGTTGCATTCGTTTAATTTGAATTGATAAGCAAAACCCTAGAAAACCGCTTTGTTTATAAGCGCACTGACTCTAATAAGCACACCTTCTGGTACACGATCTCTTAACAGTAAAATTGTCCTAAAATTATATTATTTAGTAAATATTACAAATTGTTTGAAAATACGAAACTACCCTGACCTTTATTCGTTTCTTATTCCGTAACTGGCTTTAATAAGCAAACTTCTCGATGATTTGTAAAAATACGAATCTCAAAATTTTCACATACATATATTTTGCACAATTCAAAATAGTGTTTCCTACAAGTGTCAAACAATAACTTTCACAGCCATTTTCATTCAAATTAAACAATAAATTATAATTAAACTGGTATTTTTTTATCATTTATATGATGCAGCGATAATTGAAGCAAAATGGGTGTAACGTAGAGCGGAACATGGGTACCACAAATTATTCAAGTGTAAGCATATTTAAGCTTATGCGGGATAAACGGAAATCATACGAGTGATGTATGCTAATAAGTGTTTGGATTATATTGACACCTTAGCGAGAAATGATTACTCATTATTACCAAAAAGTATGAATAAGTAACAAGAGGAAACAATTCGTTTCCCCTTACGTCAAATTTTCCCCACCCTTATTTTTGAAACGAGTAGGTTTTTAAGTCCAACAAAACAAAGTTGCCACAGGGGTGTTCTTAAAAGTTTATTTCACTGTTTTTTCTGTGTCTTATTGTTTATAAGAACAGATTTCTTTTGTTTTGAATTAATTTTAATATATTCTTTCTATTTCACCGACATTTAATTCAAACCATAGTTATTTTAATGAACAAATTATTTAAATGGTTTTTAATTGTCTGGCAACACAATAACTTTTATCATTCACTCGCTAATTTATGTTTACTCGCCGGAAAAATAACAAGAACAAAACAAGGGAATTTCCTCTCTTGTTATAATTTATATTTTTTGACAAAGCAGGAGAATTTTCTCTCTTGTTCATATATATACTTTTTGTTATTACTCATCTGCTGTCAAAATATTGCAATGATATTCTCTATAGTTATGATTATAATGGAAAATTTATGTTATATGTATTTCTGTAGGCATAATTATCATACCTGTATAATTAATATTATTGTGAATAAGTATGTAAAGTAGATATTTATACGTAGCTTTTTTCCGTATAATATTTTAACTACCATTAATATTTAATATATTTCTTTGTAAAATATTCCTGGAAATGTTTTTTTTGTATTTGCATGAATCTAGCTTTAGATTTAAGGTCTCTCCATTTTAGACCCCAAACAGTACGATTGCAAAAACCAGCAAAGAAGATCAACACAATTAATTCCGTTTTTGTCTAGTCTGTGTGATGGTTCCAATTATTTCCTCTTTATATTAAAATATCTCTCAAAGTACAAAATTCGTCATCGTTTTCTATCTGCAGCCACTTGGTTTGGTCAATTTATCTCGTGTGTAATATGGAAAAATATGCAAAAAATGGGGCTTTGCATGCCTTCTTGCAGGCCTGCAAACGCAGTCAGAAGCCCTACCCTTCAAATGCAGTCTTTATTTCAAATTAACATAGGGCGCCATAGGCAGGTAAGGCCTGCACATTCCCTTTCTCATTGAAGGCGTTTAGTAGGCATTCCTAGTATGTCCAGCTTGGAGTCCTAATAACAAGGGCCTTCTGTGAGGCATTGCAACTGCAGACCAGCTTGCAGGCCTGCAAAAGAGCATTTATAGAAGAACTGCAATAAAAAAATGATAATCGAATTATTTCCATATTAAATGATTTCATACTTTTTTATTAATTTTTAACACAATATTTTTGTTACAATTTGTAGTAACTATTTTTTTTAAACTCCAGCAGCAGGAATCGATCTCGCGACCTCGGTACTCATAGTTGGACATGCTACCTACTCGGCTGTCAACAGGCCTAATCGGCGAAGTGTAGAGAGCACGGCTATGAGCGTCAATTCTGCTTTCTACTAATAGGCCTGTCAACAGGCCTGTTTAAGGCAAGAAAGTTTGCATGCTATTTGTGCACATCTATGTAATTTTTGTGGGGTACACAGTAGGGCTGCTCACAGGCCAATTTTAAGAAGAGAAAGAGGAATGCCTGCCGGATCTTTTCTCACCCTAGTAAGAAACGAGACTTTGCCCAGAGGCTGAAAACTACTGATTGTCACTCACTTGGGAGTGACCAGAAGCGATTCCTTTGTGGCACTGTCCAAGCAGCTAACTACTTCCGGTCCTAGACCAAGTATTCCCTGGGCAATGACTTCAAAGCAACCGCTTAGAAGTTAGCTAGAGTTAGAAGGCGAAACGTTGAGTAACCTAATCGGCATGCTACCACCGATGCGTCTTAGGAATTAGGTAACAAAAGTTACTGAAGCTCAACACAGCTCTCCTAGTGGCCTTGGCAGCCCCCAAGAAACTAGGATCGGGAGCGGTGGCCTAATAAGCCACTCTCCTTAAACAAAATTTATTATGAAAACACGAAGAAAAGAAAAACAAGAACCCCCCCAAATGTTGACGACCCCCGCAAACGATATAAGGACCATGATTAAGGATATGCACCTGGAATGGTCCGAACTCTATACAGAGATGGTGCCTCTATCCAACTGGCGGATGTCCTCGACAAATACAAGGCTGACATCACCGCCATACAGGAAATGAGATGGACGGGACAGGGATGCACACGACGAAAGAACTGTGACATCTTCTACAGCTGCCATGCAGAAAGACACGAATTTGGATGTGGTTTCATAGTCGGCAAGAGACTTCGACACCTGGTCTCGCGGTTTAACCCTGTGAGTGACCGAATAGCCACCATTCGCATCCGGGCGAAATATTTTTACATCACGCTGATTTGTGTACACGCCCCGACGGAAGATAAAGACGATGAGATTAAAGATGCATTTTACGAGCGCCTAGAGGAAACATACGACCGCTGCCCTGGCCACGACATTAAAATTGTTCTAGGAGACTTTAATGCAAAAGTAGGAAGGGAAGATGTTCTTGGTCCATCGATCGGCAAATTCAGCCTGCATACCGACACGTCAGACAACGGGTTTAGGCTGGTTAGCTTCGCAGCGGGAAGGAACATGGTAGTGAGTGGAACCAGATTCCAGCACAAAGATATCCACAAGGCAACTTGGCTATCCCCCGATCAAAACACCAAAAATCAAATTGATCATGTAGTAATCGATGGCAGACATGCATCTAGTGTCATGGACGTGCGTGTGATTCGTGGTGCTAATATTGGCTCGGATCATTACCTGGTTGCAGCCAAGGTGCGCACAAGATTGAGCAGAACGAAAAACGCACGTAACCAAACACAAAGAAAGCTGGACATCGCGAAGCTGCAAACCCCAGAGATAGCTACTGCCTACTCCAACCAGCTCTCCCAACTTTTACGACACAACGCCTCTACTTCTGACGTTCCCGATACACAGTGGCAGCATATTGCGCATTCCATGGCAACCGCCGCAACAACCGTGCTAGGATATGAAAAGCGGAGCTCAGACGAATCCTGGTACGATGAAGAATGTCGCATAGCGTCTGAGGAACTGGATGCTGCTTATAGGGCAACGCTACAGCCAATTGCAACCCGTGCTGTTAGGGAACGGCATAAGGAGAAAGCAAAACGGGCGAGACAGCTATTTAGGCGAAAAAAACGTCAGATGAAGGAACGGGAGAACGAGGATATAGAGCGATACAGGGATAGAGGTGAGGCCCGAAAATTTTACCAGAAAATAAGAACAAATGGATACGGTAATGGCCTCCCCACCTGTAAGGACAGTGATGGAAATCTGGTCACGGATACGCAAAGTGTGCTGCACATATGGAGAGAACACTTCCAGCAACTGCTGGTTCCAGAAGGCAGCGCGCGTGAAGTTATCACGCCAATTGTCGACGACGGCTTAGATTGCCCACCACCAAGTCAAGCCGAGGTAAGAAGAGCAATATCGCGGCTGAAAAACAACAAAGCAGCCGGTGCCGACGGTCTGCCCGCAGAGCTCTTCAAGTCCGGTGGCGAGGAGCTGATAACGAGCATGCACCAGCTCCTGCGCACGGTTTGGCTTAAAGAGTGCATGCCCGACGATTGGAATGTAAGCGTATTATGTCCTGTGCTGAAAAAAGGTGATCCAAGTGTGTGCTCCAACTACCGCGGGATCAGCCTTCTACCCATCGCATATAAGGTCCTGTCGAGTGTGCTATGTGAAAGACTAAAGCCAGTGTTATCCAACCTGATCGGGCCTTATCAGTGTGGCTTTAGACCCGGAAAATCAACAACTGACCAGATTTTCACACTTCGGCAAATCCTGGAAAAGACCCAAGAGAAACAGATCGACACGTACCATCTTTTTGTCGACTATAAAGCTGCCTTCGACAGCCCGATACGGCAGAAATTACTCGATGCCATGGCAGAGTTTGGTATTCCAGCGAAGCTGATACGTCTTTGCGGAATGACGCTGACTGACACGAAGTCTTCAGTGAAGATTGGCAAGGACCTTACGGAGCCATTCTATACCAGACGAGGCCTAAAACAAGGCGACGGCCTATCGTGCGATCTCTTCAACATTGTGATGGAGATGATAATGAGAAAAGCTGCAGTAAACACGAGTGGCACTATATTCAACAAAAGCCACATGCTACTCGCGTACGCTGATGACGTAGACATCATCGGTCGAAAACTGCGGGATGTGACTGCAGCCTTCTCAGGTATACAGAAGGAATCAGCGAAAATGGGCCTAACGGTGAACGAGGACAAAACGAAGTTATTAGTTTCAACGAACAAAGAATCTACTCGTTTGGGAAACTGCGTGAACGTTGACAACTATAATTTCGAGGTGGTAGATAACTTTGTCTACCTAGGATCCGCCATCAATAAAGCAAATAATGTCAGCCTAGAAATCCGGAGAAGAATACTGCTTGCAAATAAATGCTACTACGGACTAAGCAAGCGATTCAATGACAGAGCCCTCTCTCGACGAACAAAACTCCAGCTATACCAGATACTGGTTCTACCTGTCTTAATGTATGGCTCAGAATCCTGGGTTATGACACAAGCGGATGAATCGGTTCTGGCGGTATTCGAGAGAAAAATACTCCGTAAAATATATGGGCCCATCATCGTTAACGGAGAGTATCGGCGTCGTATGAATCATGAGCTGTACGAGCTGTACACTGACATTGACGTGGTCAAACGCATTAAGGTGCAACGGCTGCGCTGGCTAGGTCATGTTGTACGCATGGATGAAAATGCTCCAGCTCGAAAAGTCTTCGACAATGAACTCGATGGACGGCGCAGAAGAGGGCGACCAAAACTCCGTTGGAAAGACCAGGTTACTGAGAACCTTACAGAACTCGGTGTGACTAACTGGAGAAGAAGCGCAGAAGATCGAGGCGCTTATAATATTTTTCTACGTGCGGTATATAATCCACTGGGATTGCATAGAAGTACCAGCTAAGTAAGTAAGTAAGTAGTAAGAAACGAAGTAAACAACGAAAACGATCTGTTAATTTATTACAATCAGCAACACGAAGAAAATAAAAACTTACTTAATGGTGTAGCTTCCCGCGTTGTTGTAAATTAACACGCTTTCTATTTTTAGATGCACAACTAACGGCGCCTACTTGTTTATCGACGAATGCGAATGTCACAGTTTGAGAAGCTTTTGCTATACATGCCGATTGTCACGACACTATACTGCGAAATTGCTGTCGACAATATCGAGAATAAATAAATACCCGAAAAACTTTGTTTTCTGGGTAATAAATATAAAGACAACTGATTCAAATTCACCACTTTAACTTTACCAATCATCTTAATGCTGTTTGAACCAGAAGATTGAGCCATCCTTATAAAAATGTTCCAGCATTAATATTTTCCAAATTGAAATTATAGGAGGCAAGGCGAAATCTGCCTGGGTCGCAGAGTTTTTATTATAACATTAGAATAATAATAATGTTTCCAGTCTGCTTATGTATACTGCTTTAGCCATTAAATAACATTAATAATCCCAAAAATATTTAGATAACTTTAAGTCTCTTTGGTACTGGTGGGATTCTAATGTATTCAAATTAGCATTTAAATATCGCAATTGAACTTGTAAAAACAAATTAAACTTCAGTTAAGAAAAGTGTGAACACAATTCGCGCCCAGCAGACATATTTTGTACACACTACGGTTTGTTTGTACAACAGGCATATCCTTGCCATGGTATATCCTTGTTTTCCCCTAAATTGCTTTATCCGCCAGCAGTAAGTTAATCATTTGGAAAAGTTGTTCTTCTTCTTCTCCAAAACCTAAACAAAACCATGAATTTTAACGAGGTGTTGATGCTGCTTTTATTGGCTGTACTTTTTAATAACTTATTCACTCTATGTTGTACTTGAATTTATTCTACCCTTAAACAATTTGTAGCATTCTGTGAGGATAAGAATCGAATTACGTCTTTAAGTTGTATTAGCAGAAAAGCGTTGGTTTTAAGGTAATGTAGTTTTCGAAATGCCTACATCTATTGGTAGTTTGGTTGCTGGTGTATACCGCTTATTGATCAAGAACGTCATTTTATAATCTGCCTTTAGCGGTAACTCATTAACGTTTTCGGCCGACATTCAAAGAAAAAACACTTAGCGCTCGTTTGCTCCAAATGGATATGAAAATAGATTTCTGCATGTTTTACCGAATTATTAATTTGTGCAACTGATTTCGTATTTGATTACCGAATCGATTCAAGGCATGAGACTAAAAGAATTAGTTCTTTGGATCTGAAGATTAAATTTAGTGAAAAAGAATCGACCAATTAATCGTAAAACATATATTTGTTCGTACATAAAAATTGGCAACCAGAAATGTGATTGTACAGAAATGTGCTTCCAATAGAATGTATTTTTTTTTTGCTGGTGTGTTTCCTTAAAACCACGAATACAAATAGAAAGCGCACAGCTGACTGAATGTGGTCTTCGTTGATGATGAAATAGTTTGGTAACTATCGAAATCGCTATCTGCCCTGCTAGCTGTCGCAAAATTTTTTTCACACCGCCCTTTTCATGAGATGATAAGATTTTATAAGAGACTTTCGTTTTTTCTATATTAGTGGGAACTGGAAAAAAATATCAGTTACAAGACCTCTTCTGTTCTTGCTTAACTTATTGTATTATTAGAGCAGTGGTTTTAACAAAGTAAACAGAAACATAAAACCAGTACAGAAATTTCAGGCAGTTGTTCCTGAAAATTGCCACATAACTTAATTACAAGAAGTAATTTTGAATTTATAGTCACTGACAAAGCCACGCATCCTAGAAGAGTACGCCCCCATGCGAAAACACAAATTTAACACCAACACGTGTTGTTTGACGAAATATATATGGGTACAAATTAATAGAATAAATGGTAGTGGTATAATATAGTAGCAGTGTAATAGCAAAAAGTAGTAGTATAAGACTAGAAACAAAACCATGTCGCAAATCGGTACACGAAAATAAATTTACATATGACTTTTTGAGGTGTATTTAGTGAAATCGAGGAATATGGGGACTATATGTAAATCTGAACCGATTTCTCTCAATTTTAGTACAGATTGTCTCTGGCCCAAAATACGAAGATGTGCCATGTTCATGAGGATCGGAAGCAAAATATGGCTTTTAAAGCTGTCAGAATGCAAATCGGTTGAATCATATATATAGAGGCTATATATTAAATAAACCCGATATGGCTGACTTTTAACAAATGTACTTCTGGGCCAATTAGAATGTCATGTGCCACATTTCGTAAAGATCAGTCGAAAACTATGACCTCTAGAGGAGTATTTAGTCAAATCTTTGAACATATATATGGGAAATATATCTAAATCTGCACCGATTTATCTAAATTTTAGTATAGATTGTCTTTGGCCCAAAAGACGAAGATGTGGCAAATTTCATTGCGATTGAAGCAAAATTTCGATCTGTACTTCGAGAACAAAAGCACAAAAAACAAAAGTCTGTAATCTACCACTTTTCCCGCCCATTTTTACAGCACATAATCTTTGAAGTCTCAAAATTTATCAGTTAAAGTTTTAAATTGATATCTGCTGTAGTTCAAAAGTTATGCTTTTTGGAACGCGTTTTTACAAAATAAGCCACTGTGCAACGGGTTTAGGCTGGTTAGCTTCGCAGCGGAAAGGAACATGGTAGTGATTGGCTGGCTTAACATGTAAAGGCTCTAAGTCCATATTTTACAATTTTACAGGAGAGACAAAAAACAATCAAACTGAGAAAAAGAAAGAGAGATAAGCAGTCGACGATTAATGTCATGACTGAGTGTAGCCAGTGAGAAATAATATTATATCAATTGGTTGGACCATTCTCAGACCATTCCTCGCGATAAAGTTGATATAGCAACATTGGAAGAAGTGCTATATTACAAAGATGTGATAAATTGGACTTAGCGCCTTTACTCATCACTACAAAATAACAACTACAAATGAGATAACTGTATTTTTTTTTTGTTTTAATCTATGTATTTTTACTTAATGAACATAACTGCATCAAAATCTCAATTTCGAAAAAAGTGGACTTAAAGCCTTAACATGTTAAGCCAGCGATTTGTTAAAAGACCTGTATCAATAATCATCGCAAGTGCTCGATCTGGTGACTTTTTAAGTTCTCATTAGATAATCGATTTTTCTTTAATGCTGTGCCTCTTGATCGAAAAGTCACGGCCAAGTCTTGTAGTATTTTTGCAGAATTCTTTTTCCAGATAATCTCAGTGTCATTTCCGCTGCCATTAACAATTGGTCATTATAAGTATTGCTCATAAGTTCCTTAGCTTATCGCGTCTTTGAGCGCAAAGAAGATTCAGAAAAGTTTTTTTCAGGCCTTCCTGTCTTCGATATATCGCGAGATTTACTTGCCCCAACATCAACAATATAATCTGAAAAGTTCAGATCTTTTGACAACCATGTAGAATTTTGTTGCAAAAAAAGGCTATTTATTCGAGCAGCATGTTCCCATCTTGACCGAAAATCAAAAGAAAGTTTGATCACAAACTTTTTTAATTTATGGTGGTCCACAGCTTTTCCAATTATACTGCAAATGTGATTATATACGGCATCATTTTTGTCTTCTATCTTGCTTATGAGCCAAACATCAAAGAGCGCATTTCGTGGAACTGCCATGTTTTTTTTTTTTGCGAAAAATCAAAATATCACAAAAAGGAGCAAAAACTTATTGTTGAATCTGAAACTAGATACATAAACCTTCAATCTCCTTATAATCACTTAAAAGAATTCTACAGAATCATGCAAGTTTTTCTCTATCGAAAAACAAACATTTTTGGAAATCACTTAATTTTTAGTGATTGCATATTTTCATTGATTAAAAATTAAAATAATAACGTTAAAGCTTCAGAAACTTACCAGTCTTAAAGAGTTTTGTAAAAATATTTTGCCACATAAAAGTAATGCCAGCGCAAAGTTCAACAAAAACTGAAGACTATAAACAGATTTACTACACTTTTCACAGTGAACAAATTTGATAACTGTTATCATGTTAGTTGTTGTTTTTTCTATTTGTTTTGAATAGATTTTCGTAACATAAGTACTCTTGTTTACCATATGCTAAAAATTCATAGCGATCGGGGACATTTTGTTTTTGGACTTTTGTCAAGCCGAGGTAACAAGTGCAATATCGCGGCTAAAAAATAATAAAGCAGCCGGTGCCGACGGACTTCCGGCAGAGCTCTTCAAGTCCGGTTGCGAGGAGCTGATAACGAGCATGCACCAGCTTCTCCTTTGGCTTAAAGAGTGCATGCCCGACTATTGGTATCTAAGCGTATTATATTTTAAACTTAATTTCCCTTTGCACCCTATGGGATAGCTTCTCGCGTTGTTGTAAATTAACACGCTTTCTATTTTTAGATTTACAACTAACGGCACCTAATTGTTTATCGACGAATGCGAACGTCACTGTTTGAGAAGTTCTTACTAGACACGCCGATTGACTCGACACTTAATACTGCGAAGTTGCTGTCAACAACATTCGAGGGGAGCAGACAGTGAAAGAACATTTTTTTTTCTATGCTGGAAAAAGGTGATCCAAGTGTGTGATCCAACTACCGCGGGATCAGCCTTTTACCTATCGCATTAAAGGTCATGTCGAGTGTGAAGGACTAAAGCCAGTGTTATCCAACCTCATCGGGCCTTATCAGTGTGGCGTTAGACCTGGTAATTTAGCAACTGACCAGATATTTCCACTTTGGCCAATCCTAGGAAAGACCCAGAGGAGCAGATCGACATGTACCATCTTTTCGTGGCCTATAAAGCTGCCTTCGACAGCCCGATGAGGCAATTACTCGTAGCCATGGCTGAGTTTGGTATTCTTACGAAGCGGAATGACGCTGACTGACACGAAGATTTGAGTGAAGATTGGCAAGGATCTTACAGAGCCATTCTATACCAGAAGAGGCCTAAAACAAGGCGACGACCTATCAGGTGACCTCTTCAACATAGTGCTGGAGATGATAATAAGGAAAGCTGCAGTAAACACGAGTGGCACGAGTGCAGCCTTCTCAAGTATACAGAAGGAAGCAGGAATTCAACGAACAAAGAATCTACTCGTTTGTGAAACTGCGTGAACGTTGACAACTAAAACTTCAAGGTAGTAGAAAATTTTATCTACCTAAGTTCCACCATCAACAAAACAAATAATGTCAGCCTCGAAATGCGGAGAAGAATCCTGCTTGCTAATAAATGCTACTACGAACTAAACAAGCGATTCAATGACAGAGCCCTCTCTCGACGAACAAATTTCCAAATGTACCGGATACTGGTTCTACCTATCTTGATGTATGGTTCAGAATCCTGGGTTATGCCACAAGCAGATGAATCGGTTCTGGCAGTATTCGAGTGAAAAATACTTCGTAAAATATATGGGCCTATCATCGTTACCGGAGAGTATCGGCGTCGCATGAATCATGAGCTGTACGAGTTGCACACTGACATTGTCGTGGTCAGACGCATTAAGGTGCAGCGGTTGCGTTGGCTACATGTTGCACATATGCTCCAGCTCGAAAAGTCTTCGACAATGAACTCGATGGACGGCACAGAAGACGGCGTCCAAAATTCCGTTGGAAAGACCAGGTTACTCAAAAGCTTACAGAACTTAGTGTGACTAACTGGAGAAGAAGCGCAGAAAATCGAAGCTCTTATAATATTTTTCTACGTGCGGTATATATTCCAATTGCATTGCAAAGAAGTACCAGCTAAGTAAGTAAGTATAACTTTCCCAGTTAGTTTGAACCCTTTACAATCACTGACCCTACCATTTTTCGCTGAGTTTAATTAATATATCGTCGGCTTAATTTGCAAACCAGCTAAATCTTTTTTTTTTAAGTAAAATGAGATTTTGATGCCGTTTGGTAAAAAAAGTTAGTTAGTTTTTCTTCAATTTGAGTCTTGGTGTTTAAAAAAGTTTGATGAGAAAAACTTCTAAATCCACCCACAGAAAATTTTTTGTAAGAAAGTCTTTTGTCTCTCCTGTTTTTAGCAGGTTTGCATATTAAGAATTATAGTTATCTGAGATTTCAATTGGGAGAAATCTTATATTTTTTTGTGTGCAATTTACGGAAGAAGCAGCTTCATCATTTGCACTTCTCCATTATTTTATATTTAAATTTCTTTTAACTAATAATAAGTAAAAATTAATTTTTTAACTATAAAAATAAAATCTCTGTGCGGTTTACAAGCGGTAGAAACAATCCTTAAAATGTTGTATCTTTTGCTTTAGAAGTTTCTGCATTAAGAATGACTAACCTCAATGAAATTTTAAAATTTTGCCAAAAATGACAAAGAATGACAAATGACAAAGATACGTAACACTTACAAAATTTAACTAAACCATTTTTGATGAGCACTTAATAGACATAAACAACTTGGCCGAAACGAAATTTTAAAGAGGAAAACCAGTTATTCGATTAAATTTATTTTATAAAAATGCATAAAAGGATTCATAATATATTGTTTCGTATCGATAGTTTAAATGTTTAAATTTGTTTGAAATATATCATCATCGCAACGAATTATCGAAGGTGCACTTAATGTACTTTTGATCGAACAAAGGAAGGTCCATAAGTCGTCGCAATTATGTCGTAACACCTACAAGAGGAATCTTACAAATAAACACAATTTTATTGAAATTTAAGAAAATTGCTTAGATATGTGGGTGACTTTCGTCTTCAAGCATACAAAGTCGTGCTTTTGTACAGCTATGTAACAATTCGTTGTCTGCTTGCATATCTCAATTGCCTTAAAAACGCGTCCACAGCCGTTTCTTTCATCAATTGATGGTGGATTCTAAACACGTTTAAGCATTTAGTTTAACTTTGTATTGAAAATAAATAATATCATTGTCACGTTTCTCAAAGAATTCAATTTGTAAATATTGAAATGTTGTATGAGAATATTTTCCATTTAAAATGACAACAATGGGTGTTTACAAATTCCGTCCTCAGATATCTTCTAATGATTGGTTGTTGTACGAGTGAAGGCGTTTTTTAGTAGGATGCTGAATTGTCAAGTGATTGTTTGACTGAATAACTTAATTTGTCTCGTGTATTGGATAATAATAGCTAGAGAGTATCCAAAACTTAATGGATGGCAAAAAATGTGTAAAATGTTCAAGTTATTTTTATATTGAGACACTTCAAGAAGATTGATTTTTGTGGCATATAACTTATTTTAATGTGTCAAAGGAATTTCAAGCCTATCCGTACAATATTTAAAATTACTCTACAAAATTATACAGGTATAAATAACAGAGACAATACTAAGCAAACAAAGATATATTTATGTACTATGAAAATACACAAATAAAACAACAACAGTTGTTAATATACAGGCAATACAATATATAATTAAAGTTAATATAACGAAAAATAAATTAATATAATTACAAATATGTATAAGGAGAAAAAAGTATACATTGATTTCAGTTTTTTAATATCGGGTAGTTACAAATTTATCCAACCCAGTCTGGATTTCAATGGCTTTTGAGTTTAATTCCCATTGTTGCTGTCGTTATAATGCCGTTTGTTGTAGCCCGAAACTCCTCACGGCTCATGTTTTATAGGTGTCTAAAATTGGTCAGCTGCAGCAGTTTTGTGATAAGATAGCTGAGTTCATGTAGGAATAACTTTTGAACGATACATCCGATTAACAAACATGGTAAAAAAAACCAAATGGGCCGCACGCATGATGCAAAATAAAAAATATATGTGATGTTCTGAAATATGTAATGTAATACATGCGTGTTCTACTCAGCTGCACTTAGCAGAAAATAAGTATTTCGACTTCATTCATCATCTCTCAAAGCGCTATGAAAAGACAAGAAAACAAATAACCCTAAAAACTTTCCATTCGCTACTGAAACAAATCCTTCTGTTGAGCTTAATAGATTGGTTGCCAAATTTAACTTAAAACAACGTGTTTAAATCCTATACTTATAGAAATGTGTTTTACCCTTCTTGTGTATCAAAATCGAAATATTTAAATTAAACGAAAATTTCGAGAGTACAATATAATCATGTATCCTGACGGAAACATAAAATTAGCTTTGTTCACTTACATAATAAACTCATCGAATGTTGTAATTCGAAATCTATTAACTTCTGTGTTTGTGCCGCTTAGTTCAACAGTACCTTTAAACGTTGCTTAGAAAGCGCACATTACACTCATAACGTCAAACGCAAAACGTATGCTAGCATAAACATGGATTCCGAGACATGATATTTAATTATAAGAACATTACTCTTACATTATAACGTTAACATCAACTAAGCCTGTAAAAAATAAAGTCGACGACGGTATCATGAGAAGTAAAGTGTAAACAAAGAGGATTTGATGGAAACGCACCCAGGATAATAACTTCCATAGAAGAGCGCGTCCGTGCACATGATAGACCATAAATTCAAACTCTTCTGTTAAACTTTTATCTATTTTATTGCAACAATACGCTTAACAATTTGTACACTCGAAGAAAAAGAGGGGAAGGTGGCATAATAAAAAGTTCTTTGATATGATAAGGTACGGATTTAGAAAAAGATTTAATGTGCCACATATAGGTCTAAGAGTGGGTCTAGACTCTAGAGTATTTTCCAAAAGCGATAAGTTTAAGTTTTTTTTGGAAATGGTTTTCGTTTTACATCCTAATAAAATCTGAGATGTGAAGTGGGACAACGCTAGGTAAGTTATAGATCATTTAAAGACAGTTATAGCTGCGCAAAGATAAAAAAAAATTATGGTGACCACTAGACCGGGTCGGTCCCCATACAAAATTTTTTTTTCTCCATAGTCGAGGGCAAATATTAAAGATCACCTCGAGACAACTTCAAAAAAAAATTTTTTTTCCTCCCCCACCCCCCGGAAAAACAGCCAAAATCGTTTTTTTTATTACTGCTTTTTTGTTTGTGGCTCAATCGTAACATACAAGGCATCGGTGTATAGGTTTCGACGAGTACTACATTTGTTCTATAGATGTCGCAGACAAAAGACATCATCTTGTAATGATGGCCTCATTTAGAGCGATTTCTACCCCTAAAATTTAAAAATATTTTTTTCTAGGATTAAAGCCCTATAAATCCAAGAACATTTTGCTTTGGAAGTATACAGTTTTATTCAAATACATAAAAGTTACGTATGATTAGATGTATTTACAGCATTAACAAAAACATTTTTTTATGTTGTTTGCATTATTATTGCAAATTATTGCATACTTTATAGCGCTGACGGAAAATTTTTAAAAAAAATGATTCCATTCTTTGTAGCTTAAATTGTTGCATAAGTCTTAACGACATCGAAAACAATTTAAAATATTTTCTTGAGATAATTCATTTTTAATATAGTTACCGGCGAAATATAATTTTTATTACAAATAGAATCCCAAAAAGAGCAAAGATATGTATGTAATTACAGCAAATATTGGCTGATTGGCTGACTCAAATTCCGTCCACGACTTTCTAATTTTGCAAAAATTTTTCATTTTGATTAGTCATTCCATTTCGCACAAATGTTCAGTGTTGCAAATTGCATGGGAAGAATACAAGTACAAAGTTATGTCTATATTTTATTATTAATACTTCCATTGTGGAGCAGGTATGTTTATAATTTCGTTTCTTGAATATTGGTGACACTGAATACTTTCATCCGCATGTTTGAAAACACTGTTTGCGCTCAAAAGTATGCAATAATTTGTATTTAATTTTTTTTTTCGATATCGCTAAGAAGTATGCAATAATTTTCTGTAATAATGCAAGCAACAGGAAAAAATATTAGTGTTGATGCTGTAAATACATCTTTTCATACGTAACTTTTTTGTTTTTGAATAAAACTGTATACTTCCGAAGCAAAATGTTCTTGGTTTTTAAAGGGCTTTAATCCTAGGGAAAAATAAATTTAAATTTTAGGGGTAGAAATTGCTCTAAATGAGGCCATCATTACAAGATGATGTCGTATGTCAGCGACATCTATAGGACAAATGTAGTACTCGTCGAGACCTATACACCGATGTCTTGTATGTTACGATCGAGTCACAAACAAAAAAGCAGTGACAAAAAAACGATTTTGGCTGTTTTTCCGGGGGGTGGGGGAGGAAAAAATAATTTTTTTTGAAGTTGTCTCGAGGTGATCTTTAATATTTGCCCTCGACTTTGGAAATTTTTTTTGGTGACCCGGTCTAGTGACCACCTTAAGGGTTGAAGATAGAGGGTAGATATGTTCTGAGAAACTGTTGGGGTTGCAAAAATATTGTGGGTCAGTCTTACATTTGACTTATCTAGGGGCACGATGGGGACAGTTAGAGCGGTGGGAGCAAAACCATTTTCAACCCCTTTAGGGGTTGAGAATGGTTGAAAAATTTGGAAAGGATGGAAAAATTAGTGGGGGTCGGTCATATATTTTACCCCGGGGATGTTACGGGACTTGATGTGAATTTTTTCCCCTTTACCCCCAACTATGACCACGACGCGCTGTCATTTAACCCTATCCCACGTCCCCCAAATTTTGGGTCAACCATTTTTTTCACAACCACACACAATTATGGAGTGGTTCGTATCGAATTCGAAAACTCGTGCACTACCGCACCACTAATGCACATACGCAATCCCGTAAGTATTTTTGGAAAAATAATAACCCCTGCAAAGTTTCAAAAAAATTAGTTATGTTTTTCCATTTTTTGCCTGTCCCCGCGATTACAGCCGTAGTTTGCGAGCTACCGAGCTGATTTTTGACAAACTAGGTTATATCCTCTAAGCGGAGGTTTAGTTAAGAGATGATTAAGAAAGGACAAAAACTACTCCCGCCTTCCATTCAAACTCTGCCTTTTTTAAGATGTTAAAAATATATAAAAAATATTCTCAGCTCTTATAAACAATTTAAACTCAATATTTAACATTTCAGTAGTAATACAAAATGACTGACAAAAAATGCATGTGATCGGCAAAAAGTAGTCCACCTCTCGGTCTTTCGGTACAAAATTAATCAATTTTACAAATGGTGAAGGGTATATGAGCTTCGGCATAGCGAATATAATTATCTTACTAGTTAATATTTAAATGTTATCTCTAAAGTTGAATTTTGAAGAAAAACCAAATAAAACCAGTAAGAAAGTTTCAGTCGGGCAACCCGACTTACTCTCAGCACAACAAAAAATTTTTTTTTATACTGATATTATTACTCGATTTCTAAAGTAGTACATTTGCATGGGAGGTACCAGAAGGAGAGTGTCTAGACTTCCAGATTATTTCTCCAAAACTTTATCCTATTATAGCTTTACTAAATACAGAATTTGGGCACGATCGCGTTGGGTGTATTAATATTATTACTCCATCTCTAAAGTGGGCAGAAAGGTTCATTTGTATGGGAGGTACCATAAGGGGCGTCGTTATACTTCCAATTTTTTCTCCAAAACTTTATCCTGTTGTAATTTAACAAAATACAGAATTTGGGCACGATCGTGTCGAGTGTATTGATATTATTACTCCATCTCTAAAGTGGGCGGAGTGGTACATTTGTATGGGAGGTACAAAAAGGGGCGTGTCTAGACTTCCAGATTTTTTCTCCAAAACTTTATCCTGCTTAAACTTTACCAAATACAGAATTTGGGCACGATCGCGTTAGGTCTTTTAATAATATTAATCGATTTCCAAAGTGGGCGGTACCAGATGTGTATGGGAGGTACCAGATGGGGCGTGAATAGACTTCCAATTTTGTTCTCCAAAACTTTATCCTGTTATAGCTTTACTAAAAATAGAATTTGGGTGCGATCACGTTTAATTTATTGATATTATTTATTTATCTCTATAGTGGGCGGAAAGGTAGAATTGTATGGGAGGTACCAGAAGGGGCGTGGCTAGGCTTTCAAAATTTTTTCCAAAACTTTATCCTGTTATAGCTTTACTAAATACAGAATTTGGGGACGATCCCGTAGGGAGTATTGATATTATTACTCGATTTCCACCAGACAGACAGACGGACATGGCTCAAACGACTTAAAAAGTCATGAATCGAATTTGGTTCAAAGAAACCTAGGGTCTAAAGTCACTCCTTCTATGTGTTACACTTTTGGGTCGTATCAAATGATATGTACCCTCATCCCTTAGGGTGATGGTATAAAAAATTAAGAGAATGGAAAAAAGCGCAAATAAAAATACTCACAAAAGACTCGAAAGCGATTATAAAGATGACTGAAAGAGGACTCGAAAAAGAATCACAAATTAAGTGAAATAAGACTAATAAATGATCAGAAAACGACTTCAAATACTTCTAGAAAAGGAGTCGAAAATGGCTCTTCAAGTAGTATAGTCACGTTTTTCTCCCGACAAAAGTATCTTTTATGTTCGGAAAATGAGCGCATATTCCGCCTTTTCAATCACGCAGTAGACTCGAAAAAGTCTCGAATTTGATTGAAAAATTCAAAAAATGTTGGCTGGGATACCCAGCCAGCATTTGGATGATCGTTTGGCAAAAATCATCTAACTGAGTCATCTTCGAGTCCTCTGGATGACCAAAAAGCTGATTAATCAGTTGCGTGCGTGAAATGTGACTCGAAAGGGAGTTGCGTGTATGCTTTAAAAGTGATGTATGAAAAATACAATAACAATACTGTATTTTAGTTTCGCAAATCTTTGTTGTTGTTGTTTCTAACGGGAAAACTTGCGATGTTATTGAAAAAAGGGGTTGAAAATACTTGAGTTTCATTTCATATTTGCAGTCGAGTCGTGAACACAAGTGGTAAATGTTTAGTTGTGATGTTAAAATTATTTAAACGTGTGGATAAATTTAATACTTATATTAAGTAAAATATTGTAATTAAATTTTAATAAAAATGCAATGTCAGCTAAAAAAATAAAGAGAATGGAAAAAGCGCAAATAACAATACTCACAAAAGACTCGCAAGCGATTATAAACATGACTGAAACAGGACTCGAAAAAGAATCACAAATTAAGTGAAATAAGACTAATAAATGATCAGAAAACGATTCAAAAAAGACCAAATACTTCTAGAAAAGGAGTCGAAAATGACTCTTCAAGTAGTACAGAAAGAGACTCATAAATGATACTTTTAATAGGAGTCGCGGGGAGTCATGTTTTCTCCCGACGAAAGTATCTTTTATGTTCGGAAAATGAGCGCATATTCCGCCTTTTCAATCACGCAGTTGACTCGAAAAAGTCTCGAATTTGATTATAAAATTCAAAAAATGTTGGCTGGGATATAACCAGCTATGGGCACCACTACTTTGAAAGCCTTGCATGTGTTTGTGCTTCAATGTTTTATTTCAGTGAACGGCAGCCCAATACAACCACAATATGAGTTTGTGTTGGTGAGTTACTCTCTTCTCTCTCTCACTGTAGAGAAGGGAATTGTTATATAGTTTTTCCATAACTATAAACAAAATTATGATATAAAAATCCAGAAAATAATTAATAAATATTACTGCCGTGCGCGTGGCAACGCACATTAACATATTACAATTCATTTTACTGAAAAAATGCATTCATTTTATTGCCGTGCTAACAACAAGCGTCGACACAACCGCGTCGGGCGAATGCTCTAGCGAGACTGAATGCATTTGTTTGTTTTCGTTTAATGGGTGTGAGAATACATGTGTGGCTCTTACGCTCATGTTGCCCATGTTGTTGTTTTTTGTTGTAACTTCTTCGTATCAATACGACTTCTTATGTTCTTGAAGCTCCCTGCCCATCAGTGTTACCGCTGGGAATTTTCAAAAAGTATCACAAAAAAGGGATTTCTTCAAAAAAAAGTGGCACATATTATACAAAAAAGTGGCACAAAAAGTGACACAATTTTTTAGTTTTTATTTCAAGAAAACAACGATAAATCAATAGTTAACAAAAACAATTCATTTGAGTACAGAGTACATAGATATTTAATATTAATATTAACTTAAATTAAATCACGTGTATACATTTCTAGTTACTTTTTTGTAATTTTTAATGAGATCTGTGCTTGGTATCCAATCTTCCAACTTCTCGTCAACCAAAATCAAAGTTGAAAGCATTGAATGACAGGTCTCCACTTTCAACCTGTTCGATAATTTACTTTTCACTAATGTCAGTTTCAAAAAAACGCGTTCTTTTGGTACAAATATTAATTTAAATTATTTTTTAAATTTCCCACTTTAAATCAGAAAACTTCAACATTGATAATTGTGAATAGGTGTTCATAAGATTTGTCATTTGATTTACTATCTAATAGTTTAAACTCATTCATGAAAGCCTCGGTCTTCCATATTACATCACTAAATTTAGTCACGATGTCAATGTAACTTATTTTTTCATTAGAATTTATATAAAAAGGGTAAGAACTTTAAACTATTCAGTTTTTTTTTATCATTTATATCGATAATTGAAAATATTTGGTCACAAATAGTTTGTTAAAATTTAAGAATATTTGTTTTAGTAATTATAATAACACTTTCTGATATATTTTCAAACCATTTTAAAGTTTCGGCTTCATGGCCTACATATATTTTAGTCACATCCTTGATGTGTGAAATATTTATGTAATTAATATTCCACAGCTCTGTAAGGGTAATACAATTTTTTTTTAAGTTTCTAAAAATTTGGATTAAAATCTCTTTTGTCAATGAAATAAGATATATAATTTGTGAAGACTCACTTTCAAAACTTGTGTTTAATGAATTCATAACTTTAAGAATATAAACTAAAACAGTTCTTGTTGAGACTTATGTATTTTTTCCAATTTTTAGAACATTTTTCTTTAAATTACTCAATTTGGCATAAAAATACAAAAAGTGTCACATTTAGTATCATAATAGAAAAGTGGCATAAAAGTATAAATGCAGAAAAAAGTGGCAAAATTGCCACTTTAGTGGCATAACGGTAACACTGCTGCCCATAGCTGATTATAACGTTATCATCAACTAAGCCTGTAAAAAAAATCGACGATGGTATCATCAGAAGTAAAGTGTAATCAAAGAGGATTTGAAGGAGACGCACCCAGGATAATAACTTCCATAAATAGATAGACCATAAATTCAAACACTTCTGTTTAACTTTTGTCTATTTTATTGCAACAATACGCTTTACAATTTGTACACTCGACGAAAAAGAGGGGAAGGTGTCATAATAAAAAATTCTTTGATATGATAAGGTATTCATTTAGAAAAAGATTGGGTTTTAATGTGCCAAATACGGGTATGGAATAATCCAACCCCACATTTCCAACTTCGGAAAATAGTTTCACATGTATACTAGCCAGTCGCAATTTTTTTTTTAAATTTAATTGTGTGCTCTGCTTAAAATATGAGGTTTGGTGTAAGAAATCATGTCCTAATTTTTCAGCTCAATCCTACGGTGGCTAGTCGTGCCTAGTGGGACCCAAAGTTCCCCATTTCCCTATTTAATTAGATCTTTTTAGTTATACTAGTTAAAAAGTCGGTCCCATAGACCGGAATTCAAAAATCTTCCGCAAAGAAAGTACTTTAAGTATGAAAATTTTCAGCTTCCTATGTCATCAGATGGCTTCAGAAAGTTGCGGAAAGAATAGGACATACATACAAACATCCGGACATACTAAGAAATTATCTTATATATGAAAATGAATTGTTGTTCGTTGGTAAGGCCATCACTTGAGAACGCATGGACCGATTCGACTAATTTTTTGTCACAATGTTCGTAATAAGCCGAGAATGTTTTTTATACAAAAAAAAATGGCCACGCCCATTTCTACGCCCACTTTTTTAATATATCTGAAATTCCAATAAATCGCTCTAAAAATGTAATTTCTTTACAGATTTAGCTCTATGTTCTATATTGGAAATATAATAGGTTAAATATTTTGTAAATTTTTGATTATTTACATAACATTTTTGTGAGCTAGAATGATACAATTTGGTACACAGATAGTACACGACACTTCAGGTTCAAATTTGAAGACGAAATTTTTATTTTTGATATGTGGGCGGTGGGCTTGTAGCAAACCTATATTTAAGTCCTAGAGAGTTAAAATTGATATCACGATAGTACTCTCCAATACAATTATAAACATGCAGACGAAATGTTACCTCAAGGATGAAGATCTAGAATCACTGTCTTCTTCTCTCTTTCATAACAAACATTTCCCATTAATCGTACCCCCAACACACTCACAAAGACGAAATGTTAATTTTCGATCAGTAGGCAAAACTGAAATTGAAATTTGAAATATTTACTATTAGTGGACGGATATTTCTATTCCTTTCAAACTATCGCATTACCCCGAAGAGTATGAACCCCAGAGAGACAACTGTAAATCAATTTATTGCTCTTTTTAAAGCGAGCCGGGGAGATAAATTACATTTCTCAGCATAAGATTGCGTCTACTCACTGCAATAGGGAAACTAAAGGTTAGGTTCGGTCAGAAAACGTTGAAGTCTTAGAGGGGCCAGCGTGTTTCCTTGCCATTGACCTTATCGAAAATGTGTGTGGTATACTTGTTCATAAAATGTACTACAACAACAGGCAATACAATAGCATTGTACGGCTAAAATCGGCAATATTAGCGGCTTGGGTCTGCTTAGAAAGTTTAACCCCAAAAAACCCTGATAAATAGTATGACCGAATAATATTTTTTGAATTTATTCAAAATAAGAGAGATCATACGCATTATTACAAAGAGTTTTTTATTTTAAATTTAAATTTGATTTTAGTTTTAATAAAAAAGTTTTATTTCGTAATTAAAAACCACTGCGTTTAATTTCATAATCACAATGTAAAGAATTGTCAAAAACAAAAACTTAACTAAATACAGTTTTGTTATTATTGGATATAAAATGTTGTTTTTGATTCTCCTTCATTCCTCATGTTCGGTTTTTGAATTATGACCCCTTTTAAGTACATCTGCATCGAAATACAGTGGAGCGTATAATTTTCTATTCTCCAGTGTATAGCATTCACACATCGGAAGGAACATATATGACAGTGAAAAATAACCAAATGCTGATTGAAAATATTTCAAATTTCAATTTTAGTTTTGCCCACTGATCGAAAATAATCAAAAAATGTCGTCTTCATATTTAAATTGTAATGGAAAGTACTATCGTGATATTAAATTTTATCTCTCTAGGACTTCATATTTAAATTGTAATGGAGAGTACTATCGTGATATTAAATTTTATCTCTCTAGCACTTAAATATAGGTTTGCACCGAGCCCACCGCCCACTTATCTATATATATAAAAATGAATTGCTGTGCAGTTGTCTCGCTTAAACTCAAAAGCGGCTGGACCGATTTTCAAAATTTTTTTTGTTTTGCTCGCTATAGCTTCCGGATGGTTTAAAAGCTTTTTTTCAAAAAGTGGGCGGCGCCCACACCTTTTTTCAAATATCGCTCTGACGGCTTTTCCAATAGTCCGATTCATACAAAAATTTTACCATGAGGTACTGTTGACCTGTAGATAGTTCCTGGCTACATTTGGTTGTAACTGGATAAAGGGGCGTGGCACCGCCCATACAACTTGATAATTAAAAAGGCTATATTTCATGAACTATCAGAGGTACGAAGATGAGATTTGGTATATATGTTGTTGGAGCAGTATTAATTACAGCTAGGGTGGAAGTGGGCGGTGCCACGCCCCCTTTTCAAAAATCGTTCTATATTTGGTTGTGATTGGATAAAGGGGCGTGGCACCGCCCATACAACTTGAAAATTAAAAGGGCTATATCTCATGAACTTTTAGAGGTATGAAGATGAGATTTGTTACATATGTTGTTGTTGCAGTATGAATTACAGTAAGGGTGGAAATGGTCTGTTCCACACCCTTTTTATACCATCACCCTTAGGGATGAGGGTATATATCATTTGATACGACCCAAAAGTGTAACACATAGAAGGAGTCACTTTAGACCCTAGGTTTCTTTGAACCAAATTCGATTCATGACTTTTTAAGTCGTTTGAGCCATGTCCGTCTGTCTGTCTGTCTGCTGTCCGACTGGTTCGCACGATAACTTTCGAAAGACGTAACCAAATGTTTTGAAATTTTGCACAAGTTATTATTTCCTAAAACTACTTTCGGTATTGCAAATGGGCTACATGGCCCTGACCCTTCTGGTACCTCCCATACAAATACATCATTCCGCCCACTTTAGAAATCGAGTAATAATATCAATACACCCAACGGGATCATACCCAAATTCTGTATTTGGTAAAGCTATAACAGGATAAAGTTTTGGAAAAAATTTTGAAAGCCTAGCCACGCCCCTTCTGGTACCTCACATACAAATCTACCTTTCTGCCCACTATAGAGATGGATGAATAATATCAATAAATCAAAGTAATCAAATTCTATTATTAGTAAAGCTATAACAGGATAAAGTTTTGAAGAAACAAATTTTAAGTCTATTCACACCCCATCTGGTACCTCCCATACACATCTGGTACCGCCCACTTTAGAAATCGATTGATATTATTAATAAACCTGACGCGATCGTGCCCACATTCTGTATTTGGTAAAATTCAAGCAGGATAAAGTTTTGGATAAAAAATCTGGAAGTCTAGACACGCCCCATCTGGTACCTCAAGACAAACAATATCTTATATATATCAGACAGTTTATCTGACTGAAATTTCTGTACTGGTTTTATTTCCAATTACTTTATTTTTGTGCCTGTGCCGATTACTTGTCCATAGATTTCGATATCTACCAAATATTTTCGATGGTAATTTTTATCTCTTCCTAAAAAGTTAAAAAAATTGTAAATTCTTAAGAAAAATTCTAAATTTGTAAGAGCTGAAGATTTTTAAAAATTCAAACACATTAAATTCTGTAATACTTACAGTTTAATTGTATTTGAGGCCGTAATATCTGCACCATTGATTGCATATTCTTGAAGTTGTTGAAAGTTAAGTAACTTTATGTAATAGTTATAATAAATCGGTATATGTAAATGCATATTGCAGCCCTGCCGGCATGTTTTGGGGGTTTATGCATATAAAAGCATATTTTGGAGTTTTCAGGGATTTTTGTAATGTTTTATTTACTTTTCATATAAATTTTGGGATTATAGACAACACCTGTTTATTTCATTAGATTGAAAAATAATCTATATGATTTTTTGCAACGGGGAAGGCTTTTCTTTTGTTAAAAAATATTATTAATAAATGAATACCTTCTACCAAGGCTGTATTTTTTAAGGTATGTTTTTTCGGTACTAACTAATAGTAATAATATTTGCCACCAGTTCTATCCATTACTCGTTGTCAATAGTGTAAGAGTGAGTAGGCTAAAGCAATGCGTACTTCCAAAGAGAAAAAGTCAATTAGCGTTTTACTTTTTATATATGACAAAACAGATAGCATTTCGAAAAAAAAATTATTTATATTGAAACAATAAGCGGTGGAAAATCTACTAAAAGTTGGACTTTCTAACTCCCTCGGAAACATATGTTCCCTTATAAATGTGAAAAAAAATTCCCGTTTTTCACATAAAAATATTAATATTTTCTTTCACAAAACAGCTTCTTATAATCACATATATTCATAAACAGAATGTTGAACAAGATTTCTATCGCGGAAATCATGAATATGTGACAAAAATTCAAGTGAAGGCGTATACATAATATTTATAATAAATTAAAAGATTAAGCTCGCCATTGAATTCAGCACTACCGAAATATGTATACAGAACTGTTAGCCAAAAAATTACATGTAATATTTTTAAAAATTAAAAATGTAATGTATAAAATACTTACTTACTTACTTAGCTGGTACTTCTTTGCAATCCCAGTGGATTATATACCGCACTTAAAAATATATTATAAGCGCCTCGACCTTCTGCGCTTCTTCTCCAGTTAGTCACACCAAGTTCTGTAAGGTTCTCAGTTACCCGGTCTTTGCAACGGAGTTTTGGTAAAAAAAATATTGTAAAAAAAACTTAATTTAATTTTCGACTATTTGTGATGAATTCTTATTAAAAATTAAATGTATTCAGTAAATAAAATTAACTACGAGTCAAAATCTTTTGTGAATTTTTTATCAGTTTTAAAGACATTTTTTAGTGTTTTTCGTGCTTATCTAATGCGCATGTTTTTAGTTTTTTCCGGGCATATTTGTGTTGGCCCTGGTAATGACATATATTTAATCCGATAGAAGGGAAGTTTAAAAATATAAACATTTAAGGCATCTTAATTTTATCCTAACCTAAAAAAATGATCGCAATTTAATGTTATAAAAATATGTGCGGCCTCGTGTGATAGATGTGATGTGACGGGCTTTTGACTCATTGGGAACATACAATACTACAAATAAACAGAGACCTTTTTAGGCGGATTGTAATGACTGGAGCATATGGATATGAGTAACTTGAGGTGGAAAACATTTTATGATTTACCAATAAAATATAAAATTGCTAACACGCTCCTCCTTGTGCACACTTCACAAAACCATCCCATTTAAAGGGTAAGAAATGACATAAGTCACACTCTTACATTTCAATCATGAAGCCACAACCATGTTCATGTTTTAATATACATACATACATAAAACATAGGAAAAACGAAATTGGATTGAAAATAATTTGACGGATACACCAAACCTATCAATACGTGAAAATACGATAAACCGAAATATTACTATTCATATTTATTTATATCATATCGCAAAGCAGAAGTCACAGTCATGTCACACTCCGAATGTCACAACATACTCTCTCACAATCCTTTTCCCAAACAATAAGGGTATTGAACATAGGTTCATTTACCGGAAACAATAGAACAAATAACGACACCGTGTACCCTTTATATGTTTATGACATTATTTAATTTGTTGAATGTGTGCTCATCAATACGAAGCGATTAGTACATCGACGCCTGGGGGTGTGTACCATTTTCTCGGACGAGGATGGTTTTGCATGTGTATGCCATACGAAAGTATTGAAGGTTTGATCGATAAAACTTCTACCGACACATATCTCATTTATAAAAATCTTCGAACTATAAGGCTGTAGTTGTAGAACCCGGTAGACTACGGGAGTCTACACCTACAGCCTCATATTTCGAACATCAAAGAAATTAGTATGTTGCTTTGCTTCTAACAAATATATTTTATATCTTACGCGCAACAATCATATGCAATCTATAAACTAAGACCCTTCAGTGATAACCGCGTATTGAAATATAATTTGAGTATTTTTTTAGTGTCATCTCTTGAATTACATTTCCCTTAACAGAATTGTCGTATGCCCACGACTAGCAAGTGTTGCTGTTATTTTTACGGCGTTGTTTGTTTATTCGTTTTCCGCCTTTACAATTTTAAACAAAATCGATTTCGGAGTTGTGGATGTCACACAACCACGTCCGGTGATTCTGTGTAGCACAGTGGGCAAACAATGCTTAACACATAGCATAGGAGAGTACGATTGTGTGTGAACGGTGGTTTGTTGGACTATAGTAAAACTGCTGATAAATCCATTCCATTCATAAAGGGAAATAGAATGGAATGCGGTATGGGAAAGCTTCTTGCGTTATTGTGATTTAACACGCTTTATATTTGTAGATTCACACGCACCTACTCGTTTATAGATGAATACGAACGACCGAAGTTTAAGAAGCATTAACTAGAAGTTGCTGTCGACAATATAAAGGGTGCCATGAAAAATATGAAGGTAACTGAGACAGTAACCGATCCTTGGACCCCCGCATTATAGTCGCGTGTTCTAACCATGATGCCACAAGGAAGGTTTTTTATGTTATTCAGAAAGTGAATTTTATCACATCGTCGTTGCGCCGACTAAAATAGTCATGTTTTCTAATTACTTTTCAGGAGAGCCAAAAAACTAATTTATTTGGAACATTTCTCATATAAGTTACACATTATCGATATATTTAAGCGTCGATGGACAACCACAAGAGCTTTAAAAACCAGTAAGAAAGTTTTTACATATACCCTCACCCTTAGTAAAACATAAAATTTTCTAGTATATAGATATTATTACACGATTTGTAAAGTGGGCGGAGTGGTACATTTTTTCTTGTGCAAAATTTCAAAGCATTTGATTGCGTATTTCGAAAGTTAACGTGCGTACCAGCCGTACAAACAGATAGACGGACATGGTTCAAACGATTTAAAAAGTCATGAATCGAATTTGGTTCAAAGAAACCTAGGGTCTAAATTGACTCCTTCTATGTGTTACACTTTTGGATCTTATCAAATGAATTATACCGTCCAATCCGTAGGTAGAGAGTATCTCATTTCATTGTTTCTTTGAGCTACCCGCACCACTAAGAGAGCCGTTGTGTTAAGATTCAATGACTTCTGTCATCCACTCTCTAAGATGCATCGATGGTAGCTTGCCATATTGGTTGCTTAAAATTGCGCATTCTTACATTTGCTAGAGTGGCATTCTAGTGGATTTTAGATAGTTGTAAGCTGCTTGGAGACTTCCGCACAGAGTTTCTGGTTATTCCCAATTAATAACGATCGGAATCTCAAATTAGAAGATTATTTACCACGAGATGGTCACTGCTTACTGGTACTCCTATGTTAAAATAGAAGCCTGTTATCCCTGATCAGAAGTCCTTCACTACCACAGTACAACATTTTGCAGCTCATTGATTTGAACTGCACGTAAAAGTAGAAGAAGAAGTTCTGCATCATTGGTTTTGTCAAGTTTCATGCCATAATAGCTTAATATCGATTTGAATTTAGTAAGTATGTTATAGGGGAATTGTAGATCGACCTACGAGAGGTCCTTCGAAAAGTCACATCATCGTGTCTAGTCGGCCTCAATCCTAGACAACTTGATAATATATGAGCCTCCCAAACCCGCAATTGCTCCATTTGGTGGGATGAGATCCCAAACCAGACGGCAAACGCATACGCAATAATGGGCCTGATGATCTGTTTCTAGATCAGCAGTCTTACTCGGTCGAAAAGTCTCCGTCCACGTCGCGAAAATTCCTTTCACCTTGGCCAAAATTTGGTCAATGAATGTCCCGATGAAATTTAAAGTTGCCTGAAAGATAACTCCCAGGCATTTAAATCGGTCTCTAATGGCTATTGTTTGTTCCCAAATTCTCAAGGTTGAAATGAAGCCCCTTGAACTGCGGAACAAACCTTTTCTCTTGCCTTTGAATATCAGGCCTTCGCATTTAGTGACATTCAACATGAGCCTCCACCGTAAGAAGTATCCTGATTGTTCTTCTAAGAAATAATTCAGTCTTGATTTTACCGCATTTGCACTTCAGCATACAGGAGCAACAAGTCCTCACTGCGGGGGAATGTTTGTAAAAACATGATATAAAGCATCGGATCCAGGAAAGAGCCATGAGGTACCCCAACTATAACATTCCTTGCGCTCGAGAAAACTTCCCCAATACGGTATCTGAAGGTAAAACGGTAAAACTAACTGTATATCATTTGACACGAGAATATGTGTAACGTATTAAAGAATACCCGTTGGACCTTAAGTATCCGAAAAGCGAATTCAATTCTAGAGCCATGTCCGTCTGTCTGGGCGGCTGACTGGTGTGCAGGAAAACTCGTGTAAACTTTAGTGATCCTTTTAAAGATTTAACAGTTTTATTATTTTCCAAAATTTAGTTTAAACTTCCTAATAAAATCCTAGGTAAAATCTCAGAATACCGAAATATTTTCTACAACCCTTTTGGTACCTTCAATATAAGTTCAAGGAGGAACCCTTAATATTTTGTGAATTCATTAGCACTTTCTAAACTGTAACCATTTCTACAGCTTTGATATATGCCTGTAAACTTCTGGCCAACAGTTACCACTGCACAAGAAGACAATAACAATACATAAATACTTTTACTTAAAAACAGTTAATTTCATTGACTCAGAGTTAAAAAATATCCACTGGAATTTTGGATATTGAACATAGGTTGGAAGTTTTTATCAGTCAATTCACCTTAGCGAAATTTTTGTACTGTTTTATTTTGATCTTCATATTTTCCGGGATTTTGACAGATTTTCCAAGCTGTAGTAAGAGGCAGCTGCCCCCCCTGTCCCCACCTGGCTACGCCCTTGGTCCCCAGTGCCATTAA
Organism: Muscina levida; assembly: GCA_964034835.1. Classification (NCBI taxonomy): domain Eukaryota; kingdom Metazoa; phylum Arthropoda; class Insecta; order Diptera; family Muscidae; genus Muscina; species Muscina levida. Next base: position 48,550,404 of record OZ035881.1, on the reverse strand, counting down.
AGAGTGAGACATGGAATGTCCCCTTTTAAAACCGAAGTGGTTATCCCCAGGGATTCCGAAATGGTCTGCTGCCAGACATAGTTTGCCTACCAAAATCTTTTCTAAGAGTTTGCCACAGGTCGATAACATTGATATCGGTTTGTAGCCATCATATTGCCTGGGACTTTCGGGTACCAGGAACCCGACCTGTCTCCACGAATGAATCCATCAACAGTACTTCCGTCATCAAAACTAATGGTCGGGGTTTTATTATTAACAGAGTTCGCGGCCTCAATATTGACTTCATCCCTTCCCTTACCTTAAATGGAGTCTGCTAGAAGATTTGCCTCCGAGATCAATAAGCCTTTACCTTTCATAGTGTATTTCATCTTTTGTTTAGGGGAAGTTTCTTATTTAATTCAACAATTTTTACCACACATTCGGCAAGTGAATCCATTGTGTTCTGTACGTTGTTTGCGAGGCATGATGAAAGTACGATGATAAATTACACTTCCTATTTTATTCATCCATGCGCTCCTTTGACTGTGCACTTCAGCACAAGATAAAATCCGCGTATATATGTGAGAAAGTACAGGTGCTTTTTGTAATGAAATTCGCGCAAAACGTTTCATAGTTCGACTGACTGATACCGTTTACCCTTGTTGTCGTTTGTTTTTATTGTATTGTTTATAAACAATTTCAGTTCGTTTTTGTTTGGTGGATTAAGAACAATGCAATGACAATTCGCCTGCCAACGCTGAAGTATCGCACTTTCGTGGTTGCTTAAGCCTTTGTGGACATGTTTATGTAACCGCTTACGCTGCGAATGATACTTAAACGTATACACGTACGAATGTTTTGTATGCGAGCATGAGGACTAGCAAATACATACGTACATGGGCATAAAATGAATTTTACGCGTGATGCAAATAACGTTTAGTCACAACAAATCATGCCTTTAACATATATTAACTTTAATATTACCACAGCCAGTAAAATAAAAGTTAATATCTGAGATGTGATAGAGTCGAATCGAGTCTTTAAACGGAACAAACAGTTGCAAGATTAACAAGAGAGTGATGATATTAGTAAAGATCAAATAAATCTACCACAGGAAAAAGTACGAAGCAGGTGGAAATCTTGTCAGCATTATACATAATTTGATGGAAATAAAACTTTTATGCCAGAGTAATACAGGCATAACACTATATGAGCTAGTCATGCACCGACTGGCACCATTCTGACAAATGTTGCAGAGAACAAAAATTTGATCTAAAGAACCTTTCAATTGCCACCTTATTTGCTACGCTTACCATTGACTTCAAACCTTAAAATATTTTTTTGTTTGTTTAATTATTTTTTTCGTACAACTTTCTAAATAATTACGAATCTATTGATCGGTATAAAAAATTAAAGTGGACATACTTTAAAAATTTGTTGGTAAGTTTACGTGTACAAATGGTAATTGAGTTAACAACAAAACAAATCAAGAGCAAAAATAAATCACTATAGAATTTAAAATTTTTTTTAAAATAACGTCTGGGGATTATTGTTTAATATTAAGAGTGTTCAAACCCGCAACCGAAAACCGTCTATCCGTCTAGCCTGCAATGAAATTATGAATTTATTTTTTTATGTTTTAGGTGACTGGAGAAAGGAGTTGAACCTGGGATCTCCCGAATGATAGTCTCGTGTTCTAACCATCATGTCACGGCCGGTCCCGCATGCCGGTTTTTAAAAAATGCTGTAAAATCATTATTTTTATAATTTAAGTTTTTTGGAACACAGAACATTGCCAGGATAGTTCTGCGCAAATCGGCATATATATACAGTTAATGTTATATGGTATACTTTGGGCTAATCGCAAAGGATGCATTCATTTAAATTTCTTTAAACTAAAAATTTATATGAAAGATGCTGCTGGACGACAGTTTAATCTGATCTTAAACGGATAGGAAGCCGTAGGTATTCATATGATAAACTTTAATTGCCATTATCTTCTGAGCTAAACATCCAATAGAGATTTACTTGTGATCATCATAAATTAGTTGTGAAATCAATAAGTCATAGTTGGGATCTCACAATAAAATGAGTGGGAAGCAGTCGATATTCATATGAAAACTTTAAGTACAGAAATATCCTTAACTAAGTGCCCGATCGTAAAAAGTAGCTTAATTTATGTTCGCCATACAATAGTTGGGAAATCACCAGATACAGTTAGGATCTCATCTTGAAATAGGTTAGGAACTCAACTTGAACTGAACCATCGATATTCATATGAAAACTTTAAGTGAACCTATCTTCTAAACTAAGTGTCCAATTGTAAAAAGAAGGTTAAATCTAAATTTTGCAAAGTTTAGAATTTAAGTTTTACATAAAACGCATTCAAAGTTTGAGAGTAATAATGATTCCACTTATTTGTTATGTTAAAATTTCCTTCTGTTTGGATCAACATGAAATTTAAATAGGACATAAATTGAAGCAGACTGAATTCGAAATCTTGCTTAGTCGACTTAGCATGCCTTAGATATTTATATGTTTTCATATTTAATTTACATTACGTTTTTATTTAACAATTTCCGAAAAACAGGACAAAACCGTTTAATTGGGTTTTTTACTAAATTAGGTATTCGAAAACCGAATTGTTGGGAAAAGGTATTTTTCGAATAAAACCGAAACCAGTATTCTGAAAAAAATTAAAAAATTCAAGTGTTGCATAGAGTAATATGCGATCCTTCAAAGCACACAAGCTAAGGGTACTAGTCCGTCAGTTCAGAAACTTCTCTACTAGTTTATAAGCAAATCGCTAAATCATAACAATACTATATTTGACGCTGTTCTATTCTATCCCAGCAGAAAAGAGCTTACTGAGAAGTTCTAAAAGAAGTAGAATTTCTGGCCCAGAAATACTTCGAATATGGGGAAATAACCAATGATTATACCCTCACCCAATGGGTAGGAGGGTATATATCATTTGATACGACCCAAAAGTGTAACACATAGAAGGAGTCACTTTAGACCCTAGGTTTCTTTTACCCAATTTGGATCATGACTATATAAGTCGTTTGAGCCATGTCCGTCTGTCTGTCTATCCGGCTGGTACGCACGATAACTTTCGAAAGACGCAACCAAATGTTTTGGTACGCACGATAACTTTCGAAAGACGCAACCAAATGTTTTGAAATTTAGCACGTATTGCAAATGGGCTACATGGCGCCGCCCTTTCTGGTACCTCCCATACAAATACATCATTCCGCCCACTTCAGAAATCGTGTAATAATGTCACTACACCCGACGGGATCGTTCTCAAATTCTGTTTTTAGTAAAGCTGAAGCAGGATAAAGCTTTGCAAAAAAAAATTGGAAGTCTAGCCACGCCAGTCCTGGTACCTCCCATACAAATGTAGCGTTCCGTCTACTATAGAGATCGAGTAATAATATCAATAAATGCAACGTGATAGTACCCAAATTCTTTATTAAGTAAAGCTATAGTAAGAAAGTTTCAGTCGGGCGACCCGATTTACATATACCATCACCCTCAGTAAAATAAAAAAAAATTGCTATTATATTGATATTATTACTCGATTTCTAAAGTGGGTGGAGTTGTAAATTTGTATGGGAGGTACTAGAAGGGGCGTGTCTAGACTTCTAGGTTTATCCTCCAAAACTTTATCCTGTTATAGCTTTACTAAATACAGAGTTTGGGCATGATAGCTTTGGATGTATTGATATTATTACTCCATCTCTGAAGTGGGCGGAAAGGTACATTTGTATGGGAGGTCCCATAAGGGGCGCCGCTAGACTTCCAATTTTTTCTCCAAAACTTTATCCTGTTATAACTTCATAAATTACAGAATTGGGGCACGATCGTGTCGAGTATATTGATATTATTACTCCATCTCTAAAGTGGGCGGAGTGGTACATTTGTATGGGAGGTACCAGAAGGGGCGTGTCTAGACATCCAGATCTTTTCTCCAAAACTTTATCCTGTTATATCTTTACTAAATACAGAATTTGGGCACGATCGTGTCAAGTGTATTGATATTATTATTCCATCTCTAAAGTGGGCGGAAAGGTACATTTGTATATGGGGTACCAGAATAGGCGTGTCTAGACTTCCAGATTTCTTCTCAAAAACTGTATCCTGCAATAGCTTTACTAAATTAAGAATTAGGGTACGAGCGCGTTGGATTTATTGATATTATTACTCCATATCTAAAGTGGGAGGAAAGGTGAATTTGTATGGGAGGTACCAGAAGGGGTGTGGCTAGATTTCCAATTTTTTTCCAAAACTTTATCCTGTAATAGATTTACTAAGTACAGAATTTGGGTACGATCCCGTTGGGTGTATTGATATTATAACTCGATTTCTAAAGTGGGCGTAATGATGTATTTGTATGCGAGGTACCAGAAGGGGCGGAGCCATGTATCCCATTTGCAATATTTGCAATAGTTTTGGGGAAATATTAACTCGTGCAAAATTTCAAGACATTTGGTTGCGTCTTTCGAAAGTTATCGTGCGAACCAGCCGGACAGCCACCAGATGGACATGGCTCAAATGACTTAAAAAGTCATGAATCGAATTTGGTTCTGAAGTGACTCCTTCTATGTGTTACACTTTTGGGTCGTATCAAATAATATATACCCTCATCCCTAAGGGTGATGGTATAATAACTGGACGTCTAGCCATTGCCCAACTGGTACTCTCCACTTTAGAAATCGATAAATATTATAAATAGACCTAACGCGATCGTACCCAAATTCTGTATTTAGTAAATCTATAACAGGATAAAGTTTTTAAGAAAAATGTCTTGACACGCCCCTTCTGGTACCTTCCATACAAATGAACCATTCCGCCCACTTTGGAGATGGAGTAATAATATCAATACACCCAACGCGATCGTTCCCAAATTCTGTATTTAGTAAAGCTATAACAGGATAATGTTTTGAAGAGAAAATTTGGAGGTCTAAACACGCCTCTCCTGATTCCTTCCATATAAATGTACCACTGAGCCCACTTTAAAAATGGAGTAATAATAGCAATACACGCGACACGATCGTGCCCAAATTCAGTATTTTGTTAAGTATAACAGTAAAATGCTTTGGAAAATATATAAATGGAATTCTAGCAGCGCCCCTTCTGGTACCTTCCATACAAACGTACCACTCCGGCCACTTTAGAAATCGAATAATAATATCAATATAATAGACAATTGTAAGTTTTATTGAGGGTACATGTAAGTTGGGTTGCCCGATTGAAACTTTCTTACTGGTTTTGTTTGGAAATTACACTGAGAAACTGTAAGACATTTAAAATCTGGCATGAGGAAAATACACATTTGCTACGTTTCTAAACAAATGTAAATAATTCTCCAACCAAAGAAAATGTAATCCAATTAATTTAATAATAATCATTTGATGTCAATTAACATTAATTACTTTGCACAGTAAATGAATTAATGATAATCCCACCTGCTCCCACACAAAAACATCCATCACATGAAACACGATATGGAGGAAATATTCTTCGATAAGTCAATCCACCTTACAGCGATGCATAATTTAATAATCTTGATGTGTATTGCAATGAGTGACAACCACTGGTCTCAAGTGTTGTATCAATTTTCCAATAAATTAAATTTAGCAATACATACGACTATGTAATTGAGGGCTCAGTCCATTGGAGCTTTCAGTGCAAATAGTATCAATAACTTCTTATTCAGTTGCAGAACATTTAACGTATGCATGGAATATTTTTGCTATCGATTTTTTGTTTGTCTAAAGCTAAGTACAGTCGGTTGTCAGATCTTACAATGTTGTCTGATCTGCCAATGTGCAGGTATTGTACAGACAAAGTAGAATTGTTTGCAAAAGGTAAACTGCGAGTTCAGACTATTGTAAAAAAACTTTACAATTGCCAGGCAAGTGTCAGCTAATAAATTTAACTGTCAACAAAAATGTTCAGTTCATACGGATTTTATTTGTGGTCAGTGTTGCCAACAGAAATATTTATCGGACAATGGTGCCATCGTCAGTTGCTTAAATTTCGCCCAGCTAACAATAACAAGTGTCTGACAATTATCTTACACTAATCTGAAAATGACAACGTCATGTGTTTACACGAATGTCAGATGTCTGACAATAATTTTGTCTAATTACGTACTGACAATGCTTTTCCTGAAAATGTTGCAAGTCAAAAATTTTAAGCTCACACGACTGTTAGACATTTTCTGAACATTTTTCTGACAATATTGCCAGATCTTACAAGCGTTGGTACATAGCCTAATAGAGGTTTTATTATTTATTCAATTGTATAATTTACGAAGCACATAGTTAGTCCTGTTAAAAAAAATTTACAAACTAAAATAACCCTTCGGTCTAAGTCCTCATGGGTGTCATCCGTTAAAATTAATAAAATCTTCAGCTTCCCTCTATTTTTATTACTTTTATAATTGTCTAAGATTTGTTTCAATTTAATGAATCACATTTGTTCCCACACTCGCTGAGTGCACTTGGCTCAGTTGACATTTGCGAACTTTTGCATGATTTCAAGAAGAGCTGCAGAATGCATTGAAACAGTCTCTACATAACTGCAATATGTTCTATTAATTGCAGACTACTCACAGCAGCTTAACATGCGACTATGGCCATTACATCGAACATTGTCATTGGAATATCTTTAGCAACCACACAAATGAATCTATGTTAGTTCATATCGGGGGCTTAATGATCGTTCTCCACCGAAGATGTGTGGGAAAATGGTTGAAGCCCATGCTTGATTCTCCATTTTATGTCATTCGCTTCAATTAACGCTTCAGAGTGCAATCGTTATTAATAACAAACAGTAAACAAAACTATTAATAAATTTGCTAAAGTGATAATGCCATAAAAAGATACAGTTCCAGTTGTGGGTGCAAGAAAAAAAGAAATTTTAAACCGCCATGACAAGCAGATGAAACATGTAGGAAATATGTTGCATGAAGTCAACATTGTCATAATGTAGCATAGAATGTGTGTCATATCTGTATGGATTTTTTTTTTTGTATATTAAAGTATTTTTGTAAATCTTTGGGTGATTCATTCATGCATGTAGTCTTGTTCGAATGAAGTATGCCTTAGAGTGACCAATCTGGAGCTCAGTACGAGTATTAGATAAAAGCCTTGTAACTGGTAATAATTATATTTGTATATTCAGCAAATAATATTTATTAGCTATAGAAAATAATTGCTCATATAAATTTTGTTTTCAAACCGAATTATAGAATTCGAAAAAGTGTTGTGTTCGGTACACTAAAGTTTTAATTTTTGTAGAATCGATGGGGAGACGCGCTCTGCCTATAAAGCTGTAGTAGTCGGGAAAGATCTCGAGCAAAGAGAATGGCCATCGTTCTACAACTACGACAAAATGTGTAAAGAAATTGACTCTTTTGTCAATTCCTTAGGCAAGGCGTTCCAGAGTGTGTCCTCTACTCCCAAGATTTATCCGTCGCTTACCTGCTGAAATTATCAGGTTAAAAGAGCAAAAGAAACGACTGCATAAGAGAAAATATAATTTTGCTCGACGGAACGTACTAAAGCCGACATTCGTAATCTGAATCGAATTATCCAAACGATACTTATCTTCGAGCAGGGTCTGTGGGAGACTTTTCTACAGGGCATACGAAACACTAGTGAGACATTAAGAATATAAACTCTGGCATCACTGCCAGAAGGTCAATACCTGACTTGGGAGATTGTAACGACTTATTGATCTCAGATGATCTGGGGCATTGGGTCTGATGACAAGACAAGGGAGGGGGATAAAGTTATTATTGTGGGCCCGAACTAGGGTGTTCAAAACCGAAACCGAAAAACCGTTAACCGGTTTTTTTTATTTAAAACCGTATGCCGGTTTTTGCAAAAGTTCCATTTTCGAATAACCGGTTTAACCGAGTTTTTTCCTTCGGGTACTCGGTTTTTTAAATTGCTTTGTAACAACAAAACAAAAACTTTTTACACGTTATTTAAGTGGATCAACAAGTCGAAGTGGATCTCGCCGACGATGATAGTGACGATGATTAATGCGGTAAAATATTGGAAGTTGAATAATCATACGAGCTCATTCAGAACGTGTCTTAAATTATCGCAAAATTGTGGAAATTGCATGTTAATTCATTTAACAAGTCGAGCGGAAAACAAAGAAAATTGCAGAGCTATGTTTTCCAGGAGCACAATAAAGAACTAAGGCTCATTGTCGATGTGAAACACCGGTGGAGCTCCTTATCTGCAATGATTGAACAGTTTCTAAGAATTAACCCATGTGTCATCAATGCGCTTACAAGAAATAACAATTTTGAGAGATTTAAGTCCAGCGCTTCACCCTTTAGCGCTCGCAATTAAAAGATTATCAAATGATTCAGCGACTCTAATCGACGCTGAAGGAGTATATGCGTTTAGACTGAAACAGCTCAAATATGTGGACTGCGCATATGCTCGGGAGCTGCGAGACAAAATCATAGCAAGATTTAAGGAAAGAAGAATATAAACATTGAATAGCCTAATTATATATCTTAGCTTCGGAAAATTTTCTACAAGCTCATCCTGTGTAAAATATTCTAAAAAGGCGGAAACGATGGAATATGCGAATGTACTTTTTAAAAGAATTTATCCTGCAATTTCCCTAACAACATTGGAGTCTAGTAACAGTTCAGATTGTGAGATGGAAGAATCCCCAAATGGTAGTCTTTGCAACGATTTAAACAGGATAATAAATAACATCCAAAATCCAGCAGAGAAAACCAATTGATATAAAACAATACTATATGATGATTTCAACTATTTCGATTTCAACAAAACGCGCTTTTGTCAATAAATCCTACTTCCACAATTAGTGAGTCTGTGTTTTCTGTATCAAGCTTTATAAAAACGAAACAGAAGAATAGACTCAAAATTTAACACTTAAATTGCATACTATTTCTTAAATACTATTTTAAAAAACAAAATTAAAAATATTCCAAAAATGTATTCCTTTCCAAAAAAAATCTACTTTACAAAATAAAACGAGAGATTCCAAAAATTTATTAAAAAGTAAAAACACAAAATAAAACAACACATTTCTTATTTTTTGTAAATAAAACCATTTTTTTAAACCAAATTATTTTTTATTTTTATTTTTAACTTTTTAGGACAAAACCGAAAAAACCCGGTTAAACCGGTTTTCTTTCAAATGCTGTATTCGAAATCCGAGTTTTCTAAAAAATCAATTTGTCGAATAACTCGGAAACCGGGTTTTTGAAAAAAGGAGGTATTTGAACACTCTAGCCCGAACTCAATTAAAACAATACTCAGACCATTACTTTTTATGACGGAAGTACTACTTATGGATCCATTTGTGGAGACATGGGCAGATGGAGACATCTCGGGTTCTAAAAGGCTTATCTAGGCATATAGGTTAAAATGGACATTTTTGTTAACCCATTGTCTGCATTTGGGCTGCTTCCTGACATGGAAGGAATCGATAATGATACCTATCGCGAAACCGGGGAAATATCCAGGGCAATGTGATAGCTACCGACCGATCTCAAGTTTACCGTCCTGACTAGAGAACATATTGTTATGGACGCTATGACTGGCAGCGGAAGATTTAAGAATCGTAAGGGATAACCAATTCGGGTTTAAAAGGGATCTTTCTACATCCCACGCTTTAATTTCACTGGTTATTTAACAGCTTGAATTTTACTAGGTCTTTCGACACCATCTGGCATGACGCACATGTTTATAAGCTTTTGTAATAGATTTTGATACAGATTTGAGTATAGGCGACTCTTCAGAATGCGGGCCTACAGAGCTCGTGTTGGCAATAGTTTAAGGAAATTTCGCAACATACCTCAATGTTACGAGTTGAGGACGGGAACTTTCTAACCGAGTATGATATACGAACACATCATCAGACCCATGTTTTCTTTGTGGTTTGAGATATTATCCCACCAAATGGAGTGCTTACGGGTTTGGGAGGCGTATAACATGTATCGGCAGGTTGTCGAGGATTTAGGCCGATGGGACTTTTCGAGGCCCACTCGTAGGTCACTCTTCAATTTGGTTGATGTATTTTTCAGTGCATAGATAGAAATTGTATTGAGCTCTACAGACATTTCACGGGTTATCTGTCGGGTTATCCCGGTGGTCCTCTTAAAACTAGATAGTAAAGGCCATAATTTTTTAACTTTTCGAGGTTCGCAACATTGGAAACGGTTTCGGATATTAGAGGTACCAATACATCTATTCCACTCGAAAAAAGTTATCGACAAAGAACAAAGTCTAGTGTCACAAAAAGGCATACGAATTTTGTTACCAGTGTCTCTCGTTAACCACTACCCGAACATTCGGAGGAAATACTCATAAAGTCACCAGGTTCACCAATTTAAACCTTAACTACTGGTGTATCGCCTGCGTCTAAGTCCAAAGTTCTTTTAGGGACCATGCTTGTCAACGTCTGCAATAACGACTTGAAGTGTTGTTCAAGTGCACTTGTAGACCCCGACTCTCAAGCGGCTTTTGTTACCCGAAAATTGCAGAGAAGATTGGCTCTTCCAATCTTTTCAGCCCCGACTGCCAAAATTATTCGTTGAAATTACACTGTTGCCTCGAAGTCGAATGAGATGTGTATCATTACACTTCGCTCTAATATAGACCCTAATTTTAGTCTGACCACAAAGGCTTACGTAGTTGATAATATAACCCACAGTTTGCCGTCTTGCGTTCACCCTAGAATGAATAAATGGAAGTTGGCTGAGATGAGAAAGGCTGACTTAAGTCTTTCGCAACCCGACTTGCTTTTGGGTGCCGACACTTATTAAAAAATTATGCTTTCTGGAGTTCAGAAGGATGCTGATGGAGAGCTTATCGCTCAGAAAACTGTGTTTGGCTGGATTGTAACTGGTAAGGTCTCTCAATTACAAGTCCAACAGCACATTTCTGGACTTGGTCGCCAGCCAATGAAGAGAAGAACCTCTTGCCTTAATACGTCTAAAGCGGCGAAACCTCTCCAACCCAGACATTTTAAGGACACCGGCGACCTGAGAGCGACCGGTAGAGATTTCGCTCTACCCGCTTTTAAATACAACTGACCAGTGGAATGTATAGCAAGGTCCGATCCACAGATTTTAGGGCCATGGCCGCCCGTTCCGCTGACAAACATTGTCAGCCCCCACTAGACCTTAGCCATATAATTTAATCGATTGCCAGTACCGAAACTATAGGGGTTTTTGTAGAATTATTTGGAAGCTACCCTTTTAAATAAATTCCACCCCGTATTGAACCTGCTATTTAAAACCCCTAAACTCTGGGCCGATGGTACGCTTGGTCGTAGATAATGCGATCCTCGTGGGGTTATTTTAGCCCTAACACGAAGATTTTATTCGAGCCCCGTTAGCTTTTGGTAAGCAAACGCGTCCATCCTGCAGCATTGAGTCGGTTTAGTACTGATGTTCGTGTGTCACCTCCGACACCCCCGTATATAGCCGTCGAAACCTCTAATTTTGTAATTTTTTTTTCATTCTTTCCATGTATTATATGGCCCGAGTGTACGATAAGATGATGGCTCCACCTGTATTTACTGGATGTGACCTGCAGCAATGGCGATAAGTCCTTTAGTCCTCCCTCCATTCTCCGTGTGTGGGCCCTAATACAGCTCCTATATTACAATCCTTGCAAGGGGACCGGGATGTTAAGCTGTGCACCCTAGATATGTATCGATATACTACTTTTAAGATCACCCCTTTTACATTTATAACGAAGAATGAAAAGAAGAAAAGAATGAAAGAAAGCATTTGTTGACACTTATGTTATGTTTACTGACATTACGATTATTACCGGCGAACCACCAGAAGGTAATACCCACAAAATAAAACCCGAATTAATACAAAAACTCATAATTTACTTGTGTTTTTATTTCTCCCTCCGTTTGGATAAATTAATATTCTTCCACGCCATAACAGCAGGCAATAAATCGTCATATGTCTAGTAAACAACAATTTAAATATGAATACTTAAGCAAAACCAAGAACAAAATCAAAAATGATACACTCTATTTAAACACCACAATAAGAAGTATGACAATTCTAAAAACATCTCATAAGTTTAAGTTTCTATTATTATTTCAATTGGGTTTCTATTTTTAGCATATCGTTTAAATTATACAATAGGCCAGGGATGTCATATACTTCGCACCCTTTTAATTACCAGATAGCATTTTCTATCTGCATGCCACTTGTACTCACAGACTTGCTTCAATTCAAACTTCCCCATTTTTTTGCTGTTGTTTATATTCGTATAGTTATTTTATATATACGAGTAAGCGCTAATGATGTCATAGAGGAAAATTCTAAACAGAAAAGGAAACCAGAAAAATAGAACCAACAGAAGAGACCTTTCCAATGATTCATTTAATTTATTACAAATACGAACATGAACTTTTGAGAGGAAAAAACTGCAAGATTCAATAGAATAAAAGATTAAAGCTATAGATAACAAGTTATGTTGCCATGAATAAGGGGTAAGAATTTATTCGAGCATCAATTGGAGCCACTGCCCCAAATCATATGTACGAGTAGATGCACACAGTTAGACAATGATCATGATCATTACATTCTTGTTTGGCAAACCAATTAAAGTCGATATGTTTATTAATGGGAAGAGCTTTATAGTTGTCCGGAACTATGGTATTTCGTTGGTCCTGTTGTTTGGTAACAATTAATTAATTGAACTATTGATATAATCATGCTGTGTGGGAATATTTTTTTAGATTTTCATAATATATACACAAATGATAAGCGGCTATTTCTTATTGTTTGTTGCATATATAAACTTTTGCCGAAAAATGCTTTGAGCACCACAAAATATATCTTCAGAAAATATCACCAGTGAAATTTAAAATAATTTGAAGTTCATCTGTATAATATTAGTAAAACTTGTCTCATTTATTTTAAATTTCCTTCATCCTTAGTTCAACAAAGACAATTGCTATATATCCTGAATTACTCTCGAGATTTTGGAATCTGCGTTGAAGCTTCTACTACATAGCACGTCAATTAAATGTTAGAACACTGTATAGACCAGGTGCCTCCATCCAACTGGCGGAAGTCCTCGAAAAATACAAGGCTGACATAACCGCTTTACAGGAAATCCGGTGGACGGGACACGGGTGCTCGCGCATGAAGACGTGCGACATCTACTATAGTGGCCATGCGGACAAGCACGAGTTTGGATGTGGATTTGTGGTCGGCAAAAGACTGCGACACCTAGTCTCAAGGTTCAACCCGGTGTGTGAACGTATAGCCACCATAAGAGTCAAAACTAAGTTTTTCCACATAACACTTATATGTGCCCATGCTCCGACAGAAGAGAAAAGCGATGAGGACAAAGACGAGTTCTACGAGAGCCTAGAAAATGTATATGACCGTAGCCCCAGCCATGACATCAAAATTGTACTAGGCGATTTTAATGCTAAAATAGGCAGGGAGACCGCATTTGAGCCTACAATCGGAAAATTCAGTCTGCACACCGAAAAGTCGAACAATGGCATCAGACTGATTGATTTCTCTGCGGCAAGAAATATGGTAGTTAGCAGCACTATATTTGACCATAAAAATATTCATAAGGCAACATGGTTATCTCCAGATCAATTGACGAGGATTGATCATGTGGTAGTCGATGGAAGGCACGCATAGAGTGTTCTGGACGTACGAGTGATTAGGGGTGCGAACATTGACTCCGATCACTTCCTTACCGCAGTTAAGGTACGCACAAGGCTAAGCATGGCGAAAAACGTACGTAACCAGGCACAACAAAAGCTGGACATCGGTAAACTGCGGACCGCAGAGGCAGCGGACGCCTACTCCAACTATCTAACTCAACAGCTGCGGAATGCTCCAACCCCTGATAATATAACCTCGCAGTGGTAATATATTGCCGACTTCATAGAACATACTGCGAGAAGCGTACTTGGGTACTTAAAGCCGCATCAAGAAGATGCCTGGTACGATGATGAATGTCGCAAGGCCACGAGAGAGACGGATGCTATATATAGGGCTAAACTGAAGCCTATGCCAATGCGAGCCGTTCGTGAACGGCACAGTGAGAAGAAACGAGAGGCAACCCGTTTTTTTTTAAAGAAAAAGATGGAGCTGAATAAGAGACGGTATGAGTGTACAGAGTTACTCCGAAGAAGAGGGGAAGCCAGAAAATTTGGCTCTATGAAAAATAATCCAAACGCAAAATTCCCAAAAAAAAAGGAAAAATTATACAAAAATATTTCCATACATTAATTTATTACATTACATTAATTTATTATTAATTTATTTTTTATTATTAATTTATTTACATTACATTAATTTTTTTAAATTTCCATACATTACATTATCGGTCGAACGATGCGAGAGGTAACAGCTGTTTTCACATCTGTTAAAAGGGAGTCAGCGAAAATGGGTTTGGCAGTGAATGAGGACAAGTCGAAGTTAATGGTATCATCGAACAAAGTGTCCACCCGTTGAGGACGCAGCGTGAACGTTGAAAACTATTGCTTTGAGGTAGTGGATGTATTTATCTATCTTGGATCCGCCATGAACAAGAACAACAGTGTCAGCCTCGAAATAAAACGGAGAATAGTGCTTGCTAACAGGTGTTTCTTTGGACTACGCGAGCACTTTATAAACACCACCCTATCTCGAACTACTAAAGTCCAGCTGTACCAGGTACTAATTTTACCGGTTCTGTTGTACGCCTCCGAATCTTGGGTGCTTACACAGGCAGATGCAGCTCATCTGGCGGTGTTTGAGAGAAAAATACTCCGCAAAATATATGGACCCATTTGCGTAAACGGCGAGTTTAGGATTCGGATGAACTATGAGCTGTACGAGTTATACCACGATATTGATGTCGTCAAGCGGATCAAAGTGCAACGATTACGCTGGCTAGGCCATGTCGTGTGAATGGATGAGGAAACTCCAGCGCGAAAGGTATTCTATCAAGACCTCGAAGGACGGCGCAAAAGAGGGAGACCGCGACTACGTTGGAAGGACCAGGTCGAGGAATCACTGACGCTACTTGGTAGGACTGACTGGAGACGGTGCGCACAGTATCGAAGCGAATGGAAATCTTTGATCATTTCGGCCTCTGACTTAGGCACTAAGTTATAAATATATATATGTGTCAAGTTGTTTTAAAGGCTAATAATAATAATAATTTTGGCGAGTTTTTCTTTTATTTTATGTAAAATTTCGTTTTTTGTTTTTGGGTCATTTTTCATATGGAAAATGACCCAAATTTGCAGAAATGATAAAATAAAATAAATAATTAAAGAGCATTGTGCAGATGGGGGGCGTGCCCCTTATAAAAATGCTAGATTTGTTTAGAAGAATCTTTTTTGGGGTATTTTTCAAAATTGTTGGGGAAATTTTCGTTCTTGAGTTTTGGGTAATTTTTAAATTTGTTTTCGCTCAATTTTATTTTGGGGCTTATTTCGTTGTTTTGGGGCATTTTTCATAGAGCCCGAAAATTCTACCCGAGAGTTAAGGCGAGAATGCGTGAATGCGGGTTACCCTCCTGCAAGGACAGAGATGGCCAGCTAGTCACGGACCCGGATAACGTTCTTAAGATATGGAGAGATTATTTAAGAAATTTACTGGATACGGACACCACTCCAGAAGACCCCGCTCCAATCCATGACTATGGTATAAACTGTTCACCTCGGTGTCAGAGCGAGATACGTGGGGCAATATCCTGCCTTAAAAACAACAAAGCGGCTGTATCCGATGGTCTCCCTGCTGAATTGTTTAAGGCAGGCGGGCAGGAGCTGATAAGAGGCGTGCATCAGGTCATGGAGAACATCACGTACAAGAAAGAAGATCGTAGTCAATTTAAGAATTACAGTGGAAAAAGCCTATTACCAATTGCGTACAAGGTCCTTTCAAGCATATTGTGTGTGAACGTCTAAAGCCAATTGTAGAATAAATAACTGTATCTTATCGGCGCAGCTTTAGACCTGGTAAATCTACGACGGATCAAATATTCACCTTGCGACAAATTCTGAAAAAAAATCATAAAAAGCAGATCGACACCTACCACCTCTTTGTCGACTACAAACTGCCTTCGACTCTCCGATAAGGAATAACCTATATGAGACCATGTATGAATTTGGTATTCCTGCAAAGCTGATTCGACTTTGCAGATGTAAAGAGTGTCCCAACAAGTGTCATTGTTTGACATTTGAACAATTGTTATTGTTTGCTAGTAGAAGGTACGAGGTTAGTAAAAATGGAGCGCTACACGAATGAACAACGCATTCTCATTGTGAAATTGTTTTACCAAAATGGTGAAAGTTTTGCGGCTACAGTTCGCTGATTTTGCCGCTAAAATCATCTTCAGTGACGAGGCCCATTTCCATCTTGATGGCTTCGTCAATAGGCAGAATTGTCGCATTTGGGGTGAGGAAAATCCTCGAGTGATTCACGAAAAGCAAATGCATCCTCAACGTGTCACTGTGTGGTGTGGTTTTTGGGCTGGAGGAATCATTGGACATTTTTTTTTAATGAAAATGAGACAGGTCTAGCGCAACCAATCAATGGTGTTCGGTATCGTGAAATGATAACAAGTTTTTTCTTGCCTCGAATTGAAGAAATGAATGTGGAGGGCATGTGGTTCCAACAAGACGGTGCCACATGTCATTCAGCCAGAGAAACAATGCAATTGCTGTATCAGTCATTTCCCGGTCGTGTTATTTCGCGTTTTGAAGATCAGAATTGGCCGTCTATATCGTGCGATTTAACACCATTATATAGATATATTGTTCCATACATAACCTCATTCTGTCTACTTTACGATATAATAAAGTTTCACGATTTTTTTTTATATATCTGTGTTTTATTTAAAATTTAAAAATTGCGCTCTTGTTGGGACACCCTTTACCTTAGAAAACAGCAAATCCTGGCTGGTGTCAACATGTCTGGCACCATATTCCACAAGAGCCGCATGCCACTAGCCTGTGCTGATGATATAGACATCATTGGCCGGATCATTGCGGGATGTTTCTGCAGTTTTTGTTTACGGACTCTTGGCGGTAGGGGCTGGTAATATTAAATATTTACTGACAGGAAAGTGGCCATCAGATTCCTGTAGTACGTGTACAACACTTCGTGAATTGTTCAAGAATGCCGGACTTCTTTGAAGGAGATAGCGAGACATTTTACCGTTACCCTCAAATGGGTTTCAGGGCATAAGGACATATATGGCAACTAAAAAACCGACGCACTGGCTAAGGCCATCGCCGTCACAAATTTGAGCCAAGTTACAGGGGGGAACAGTTAATTGGAAAGAAACTCAACATTATACACATCAAAGGAAAGATGGGAGAAAAGTCCCACTTGTACTGCGACCAAACAGATATGGCATGCCTTGGTCATGCAGAGGACACGATTTGTGTTTAACCTGTCTAGATTCCATCTTAGAAACATAATATCTGTGGTAATCGGACACTGGCAGATTAGGAATAAATTAGGAGACCACGGAGTATCTTCTATACCACTGCCATGCTTTTGGTGACCTAAGATATGACATGTTTGGTCAGTGGATACTTATAGATTACACCTATCCTATACAAAATTTTCAAGAGACTGCCAATATTAGCAAATCAAGAATGCAATAGTTGCTGATGGCCCATATGGAAGTAAATCTGGAGTTACTCTAAGGAACACTGGAGCAACAGAATTTCTAATTTTAAAAAAACTTAAATTCCCTATACACCCCATGAATGAAGTAGACGAATGCGAACGTCACTGTTTGAGAAGCTTTTACTAGACATGCCGATTGACTCGGCACTATACTGCGACGTTGCTGTCGACAACATCGAGGGGGCCGGCAATGAAAGAAAATGTAGATGACAGTCGCCGGGAATCAAACCACGGACCTCCCGCATGGTAGTCGCGTGCTCTGACCATCATTTTACAGTCGGACCTAACATTTTACTAAAAAATCGAAATTACCTACATAATTTGCAAAATTAAAAATTTTTTGTTTTTGGATTCTTTGATCAACGGCGACTATCTATACTATAGACAGCATGCGCCATTTGTCTGGGGAAAGTTGACGTCCTGATTCACCTTTTAACCAACTCGGGTTAAATCATGAGGGAAGCTACCTCATATCTCACTCATAGGGAGCAAAGGGGTACATTTTGTTTACTTAATGTGCCTATGGAAAATTGTGTGCATCAGCAACGCTCTGTTGTATTAGTCATTTTTTGAAATACAACTTTTTAAGTAAAGATTCATTAAAAGAACATTAAAGTTCTGTCTAAAATCTAAAGTTTTAAATATGAACAAAGTCTTCTAAATATTTCAACTTGTAAAGAAAACTACAAAATAAAGAAATAATCCAGTACAGAAATTTCAGTCAGGTAAACTGACTGATAAATACCATCACCCAATATAAGATATTGTTGAAGTCATGAGTTATTGAAATTAATAGATTTTTAATTAAAATAAAATTACTTATGTATAATTTTTCCCCTGCTTGTGGTGCAAAATCGTCCAAAACTTTACTTAATTGTGTAGGAGGTACACAAAAAAAAGGTAATTTTGATAGGGGTACCAAAAGGGTGAACCGATACAGTCCTTATTCATTCCTGACTAAAATTTTCATACGTACAACTTACGAAAAATTTGACTGAATTCAGTGTACTTACAAAAAAGATATGTATGTAAGACTATGGGGGTGAGTTCGGTCCTTTGTGTGGGAGGTACCAGAAGGGGTGTGCCAAATAGTTAGGTTTTCCGAGGTTTCGCCTCCTGTCACAATATAAAATAAACGAGTAATATTCATTACCCTCTCAAATGTCCGTTTGGAAGTTATGGGAGAAATATTAATTTTCCAAAAATAGGTCTGTTTGTATGGGAGGTACCAGAATGGGTGACCTGATATAGTCCATATTCACTCCTGATTCATATTTTTATAAGCGTACAAATTACGCATAATTTGACTGAAATCAGTGTACTTACAAAAAAGATATGTTTGTAAGACTATGGGGTGAGTTCGGTCATTTGTATGGGATGTACCAGAAGGGGTGTGTCAAATAGTTATGTTTTTTGGGGTTTTGCCTCCTATAATAACATAAAATAATCGACCAATTTTCATTACCCCCCAAGAATCCGTTTGGAAGTTATAGGAGAAATATTAATTTTCCAAAAATAGGTAATTTTGTATGGGAGGTACCAGAAGGCGTGAACCGATATAGTCCATATTCATTCCTGAGTCCCATTTTCATAAGCGAACATCATACTTAAAATTTGAGTAAATTCAGTTTATTTACAAAAATGATATTGAAGAAGAGTGTTGGAGGTTGTAAATCTCCAACTGGCTGCTGTAGGCAGCGGGGGTTGCGGGGAATAGCTAAAGCGGTAGAGAATACAAGTGAACTTTTTTGAGAGGTTTAAAGGGTACGACGAACTGCAGATGTTTGTTGAGGTAGATGACGATGTTGGCCAAGACGCAAGGGGACAATAAAGAGCGACGAATGAGAAGCGGTGTTGACGATGATGACAAGTAGGTTTTGCTCGACCAGATGAGCTGAAGAGCGACAAATATGATGGTTGTTGTTGTTAGATGTGTTGGCCGTTGTAGCTTAGACCAATTAGCAAATATTAAAAGGCATATAATCTCGTTGCAATATGAGATGTATGCCGCGGTGTAGCAATAAAAAGAGAAGTTAAAAGAAACTCAGTTAGAATCGTTTCAATTTAGATTTATTGGTTGTTGCTCACCGTTGGAGTGGTAAAAAGTAAGTGACGTTTTTACAATGTTGTAACAAAAAATGTAAGTTAGTGGAATATCCGAAAGCTCTGTTTTTAGATAAATTCATTCACAATAATTCAGCCGAGTTATCGGGATACTAATTTACAAATCACAATAGAATGGTACATTTAAGCCAAGGTTATAATGGTAATAATAAAAAAGATTCAAATTCAAAATACTTAAAAATTAAGTCTAAACGGTAGATTAGACAATATTTATGTAAAACTATAAAGGTCAATTAGGTCGTTTGTATGGGAGGTAACAGAAGGTATTGCAAAGGTTTCGGTTTTCTAAGAGTTTGTCTACTTTTGCAAAATAAAAAAACTGACCAAATTTAAGTATCCTACGATCGTCCGTTTGGAAGTTATGAGAGAAATATAAATTATCCAAATGTATGGGAGGTACCAGAAGGGGTGGAGCTATTTTGCCCATTTACAATCCCATGATTTCGTTTTGAAAAATATTAATACTGGTAAATTTTTATACCGATCCGTTAAGGTTTACTCGAGTTATCCTGCTGACCAGCCATCCAGCCAGACAGACGGACATAGCTCAATCGTCTTAAAAAGTCCTGAAACGAATTTGGTCTTAAGATACTTGGGCTCTAACTCGTCTCCTTCAATGCGTTACACTTTTTTTCGTATCAAATGATATATACTCTCATCCCTAAGGGTGATGGTATAAAAACGTGCGTCGGAAACGCTGGAAATACCCATATAAAGAATTTTAATATAATATTAAAATAAAATTTGCTTAACACTTAAATTGTTTGAAAAAAATATTTTTTATAATGTTATAATCTTGCAAATGAAATATTTTATTGAAATTATTTTTACATGTGCAAATAAAAGTGGTTTATTTTAAAAGTTGACTACTAATCCTTTAACCAAAATTAAACTATCTAACTGGGAAAGTAAACGGCAGCAAATTAGTTGCGATTCCGATAAACATTGAATTGGAAGGCACATTTCCTTTTTGATTTTTATCAAGCAAATACTCTGCGGTAGTTGAAAAGCTTATCCCATAATTATAGCCTTTTCAACTACCCTTTATATTTCGTTGCATTCGTTATAAAATTATAGCTCCAGGCACGTGTTTATATTATTCTAACAGTTTAACCGTCAAATATTTTTATGGTTTTCCTTTACAGTAAATTTTCTTCTTTGATCCTTGATGTCATGTTGTTATTTCTTTTATGTGCTGTATATTAGATCAAGCTACTGTTAGCATCAGTTCAGTTGTAGGCGTTTCCAGTAAAGATTTCACCCTTTTTTTTTATCCCTTTTAAGTTAACCAGAGATTATACACTAACCAACGATGTTGCTAATGTTACATATGTTGGGCCAACAATTTACGGATTATCAGATTTACATAAATTTGCAATATTATTGTTTTCGTTTAACGAGAAACAACTGGATTGATTCTCAATAAAACGTTTACCATGGTTGTTGCAAGACTAGAAAATATTGAACATGCCCAAGGCTGTTTTTTTACATCGGTCGGCATCGATTATTTAGGGTGATTTCTTTATGTAAAATACATTATAACAAAGACGACAAAGGAGCACCAATACAAAATCATTTTGTTAAGAAATTTTGAAGGGTTCGTAAAGGATACCATACATTAGTGAAATATTAACATATTTTTAGGTATTGTCGCATTATAGGTAATTTTGGTAATTTAGCCATTGATTTGATGGCATAGATCAAAATGTATCGGCCTCGTTTCAACTTAAATGATAAGTATGTGGCCCCAAGTAGCATTGTGCAAATGTACTTTCTAACTTTTTTTTAATAAATACTTTTTGCAATTACAGTATTGTGAGAATGCATAAAGCACAAACAAGTACCCAAACAGTTATTGCATAACTCCTACACTTGACACACACAGCCAAACGTTTTCGCCACAGTAGATGGATGTAAACAACCAAACGTTTTCTGTGTCTATTCAAATGGATTTGTTCAAGTCTCTGGTATTCACCATACCTTCACTAGTAATAGCCCATGAACAACAATATACCATACTATTGTTTATAATAGTGCCTAAATTGACTTACTACGATTGTTTAACCACAGTCGAGTTATTTTTAAGAGTTATTCGAATTCTGATTGAAAGGTTGTATCAAAATGAAATATTTTATGACACCCCATTGTAAATATGCATAAGGTTCCATATGAAAAAATAAAAATAAAATTGTGGAAACCCGTACTACTGGTAGATAAGACGAAAAAATCAATTATTTCTCTTTAGTTGTTTGGTGGTGTTTACCACTGAGTTGAATAGAAAAATAGAACTTGATATTGATTATACCACCGGGTAGCACTAAAATGTTCGGCTAATCCAAAGAGAAACCCATCCATACTGATTGGTTGTTTTACAATACACGCATATTTCAACATTTTATTGTCTTTGGGGTAATAAACTAATGAATAAATGCTTAAGAAATAGATTTTTCAGAGGCGATATCGATTAGTGATATAATATTATCTTTATATCCTCGGCTGCATTTACAACCTTTCAACCACGACGACCTACTGAGTAATTTTCTCCCCATGTTGTGAACGTTTTGCTCTGTAGATGGAGTGAACGATAGTCTAATGTGTGAATTTGTACTGGGAGATCAATAAATTATACGATGAGAATTTGTTATCGCTTTTATGAGCCCTGTGAGTGGAAATCCCAGTAAATAAGGGAGTTAGTATAGGGGTGTTTCATATTTATATACTATCACTCTGGTGTGACCATACAGAGGACAAAATTATATGTAGAGATTCGTGATTTTTTTGTTGGTTAATGTTAGTAAATAGTAAACAATTACAATAATTTTACACTAAATGGCAAAATTCAAAAAAGGTATACAAGAAAAGGTAAATCTATATGACACAGAGAAACAAATTGCGGGTAAATCTATGCAACTCATGCATGATTGCGTAATTATCGTATATCGTTTTCGTAATATCGCTCTTGTTATTTGTCTTGAGTGGCTACACAGCGGTAAATGAAACGAAGTACCTATTTAGTAATCCATGACAGTGTAAGCAAGGTTCTAAGTGCTTAGAATGTAATGCGTATGTAATGTATTAAATATCGTCCACTCATTATAACTCCGTTTGAAATAGTACCTACTGACATCGTCACTTACTTTGTAATCAGGCGTGTTATCAAGCTCGCATAAAACTTCGCTTATAATGTAATTGCAACCGAAATGGGACTTACTGACATCTTCCCTTACTTTGTAAGCAAAAGCGCACCGATTAAACGGCCTATGACATTCCCGTGTAAATATAAGGCGGAACATAAGCGAGAGAATCGCCACTGATTGCTACTAAATATAGCTGATATCAGCGATTATGTAATGGGTATTTTGACCGCTGGGTATTTGTGACAGAGAATATTTCAGAAATGGTTGCAAATTTCATAATACAATTTGTGGGTGAAACGTAGCTTCCCAGCGGTAAATGAAACGAAGAAGCTATTTAGTAATCCATGGCATCAGTATGACATTGTAAGCGAGGATCTAAAAACTTAGAATGTAATGCGTTTGTAATATATTAAATATCGTCCACTCATTAAAATGGCACCTACTGACATCGTAACTTACTTCTTAAACAAGCGCGTTATCAAGCTCGCATAAAACTTCGCTTATAATGTAATTGCAACCGAAATGGGACTTACAGACATCTTCCCTTACTTTGAAGGCAAAAGCGCACCGATTAAACGGCCTATGACACTCCCGTGTAAATGTAAGGCGGAATATAAGCGAGAGAATCACCACTGATTGGTATTAAATATGTGGAATATGCTTAGTAAATATTTTTTTTGGCAAAATATTGGAAATATTGTTGTGTTACAATGGACAATTTTGTTGAGAGCTGTAAATTGGTTTGTTTGCTTAAAGATATTTTAACAGTATTTACATTTCGAAATATCTTTTTATATTACATAATTTTTATTGTTCTCGCAATCTTTTCAATATAAATTTTCTTCCGCAGCTATCTTTTTAATAATTTCCCTTCCCATTCGTTAAACATCTTTTTCACTTTATTGGCGCCTTTACAAATTACCTTAACATGGGACATAAACCTTAACTTTTAGCGTTATTTTATTTTGAGACTCACACAACGGCAACTATATTTCATAGACGAATCGGAACGTCAGCTTTTACTAAACTTTTACTGTGAAATTGCTGTCGACCACATCGAGGGGGCCGCCGATGAAAGGAATGTAAATGACTGAGACAGGAATTGAACCCTGGTCTCCCGCATTATATTTGCGTGTTCTAACCATCTTGCCATGATCTACCCCAAATATAGGAATTAAGTTATTTGAATTTCTAAATAATTTCATAAACTAATATGATAACTTTTCTATCTGGTAACCCCTATTTCTATTATCCTTCGTAAAGTGGCTCGTTCCTGTTCTGACGATCCGGCCACACCATAACATTTTATAGTATTTTTAGTAGGTAGTACTCGTTTTTTTCTAATTGTTATTTTTTTTAAAGCGGAGCGAGATGAAATCAGGTAACTATCATTCCGAATGATCATTATTCATTACTCTTACCAATATTTTTGGCCATTTTAGGTACAGTGGAGGTTGAAGTCACTGTCTGCCTCTTCCAAATAATGGGTGAAGGACATGATAACCACGCAATCAAACAAAAATTTTACTTTCGCAGTAACTTTGTCAAATTCTGTTCAGTTTTTTAGTCTACTCTTCCTTAATAAAAAGTTTTTGACTTTTTGCGCATTGTTATCATATACCACCCAATATCACATTATTTTAATAATATGGGGTTTATTTAAAAGTACCCGTATCTAATCGACTAATCGGATCTTAGAATCGACTACTTTTTGAGTTTATTATAAGGGGTTACATATAACACAGGAGCATATTTTCCAACTTCAAACTCTTAGACCAATTGAAACCCCAAAAATTTGAAAGTTTATGGTAGTAGAAGAAAAACCCTAACTGGGTTTTGAATTATTAGCTAAGGTTTTGTTTTAATGCATTTTTCGTGAACTATTCAAAATATTGCTTTTCTCTTTTCAGCTAAATTTTAGCTCTTAATTAAATCTAAAAATTTTACCTTGAGATAAAATCAAAATATATGGTGCCAGACATGTTGAACCTAGCCTTTCTCATCACCTTCTCCATAACTATATTAAATAGTGTACAGGACAAGCTATAGCCCTGCATGAATTTGTTGGAGAGGATTTGGTGTTTTTCAAGGTACATGTGCAAAGTCGAATTAGTTTAGCAAACTCAGACATGGCCTCATATAGCCTATTCCTTATCGGAAAGTTAAAGGCAGCTTTGTAGTCGACAAAGAGGTGGTAGGTATCGATCTGCATTTGTCGTAACGTGAATATTTGATCCATCGTAGATTTACCAGGTCTAAAGCCGCAATGTCTAAAGCCAATTGTAGAAAAACTAATTGGGCTTTAGACATTCACACAATAAGCTCGAAAGGATATGGGACATAACAGACTGAGACTCCAATCCTTGGGTATGCTCTCCTCTAGCCAGATGTTCTCCATGAGCTGGTGCATGCTCCTAGCTAGCTCCTTCCCGCCTGCCTTACACAATTCAGCAGGGAGACCCTCGGCTCCAGCCGAAGCGGGAGATTGCCATTTGTATCTCTGGCTCTGGCTCGGAGGTGAACAGTTAATACCATCGCAATGGATTGGAGCGGGTGCTTCTGGAGTGGTGTCTGTATCCAGTAAATTTCTGAAATGATTTCTCCATATTTTCAGAACATTATCCGGGTCCGTCACTAAATGACCATCGCTGTCTTTGCAGGAGTGCAACCCTGTTCCACGCATTCTCGCCTTAACTCTCTTGTAGAATTTAAGGCTTCCCCTCTACTTCGGAGCAACTCTGAGCAATTATCCTGTCTGTTCTTCGGCTGTTTCTTTTTCCGTCTAGAAAGTCGAGTTGCCTCTAGTCTCTTCCACTGTGTCGTTCACGAATAGCTCGCGTTGCCATTGGCTGCAGTTTTCCCCTATATGCAGCATCCGTGTCTCTCGTGGCATTGCGACATTCATCATCGTACCAGGCATCTTCTTGAGACGGCTTTAAGTACCCAAGCACGCTTATCGCAGACGGTTATATAGTGCCACTGCGAGTTTATATTATCTGGGGTTGGAGTATTCCGCAGCAGTTAAGTTATGCGCAACCTCTGCGGTCAGCAGTTAACCGATGTCCGGCTTTCGTTGTGCTTGATAACATACATTATGCGCCATGCTTAGCCTTGTGCGTACCTTATTTGCGATAAGGTAGTGATCGGAGTCAATTTTCGCACACCTGATCACTCGTACATCCAGAACACTCGATGCGTTCTTCCATCGACTACCACGTGATCTATCTGATTTCTCGTCAATTGATCTGGAGATAACCATGTTGCCTTATGGATATTTTTATGGTCAAATATAGTGCTGCTCACTACAATATTTCTTGCCGCAGAGAAATCAATCAGTCTGATGCCATTGTTCGACGTTTCGGTGTGCAGACTGAATATTCCGATGGTAGGATCAAATGCGGTCTCCCTGCCTATTTTGGCATTAAAAATCACCGAGTAAAATTTTGATGTCATGGCTCGGGCTACGGTCATATACATTTTTTATGCTCTCGTAGAACTCGTCTTTATCCTAATCGCTTTTCTCTTCTGTCAGAGCATGGGCACATATAAGTGTTATGTGGAAAAACTTTGTTTTGAATCTTATGGTGGCTTTACGTTCACTCACCGGGTTGAACCTTGAGACTGGGTGTCGCAGTATCTTGCCAACCACAAATCCACATCCAAACTCGTGCTTGTCCGCATGGTCACTATAGTAGATGTCGCACGTCTGCATGCGAGAGCACCCGTGTCCCGTCCACCGGATTTCCTGTTAAGCGGTTATGTATTGTATTCTTGTATTCTTCGAGGACTTACGCCAGTTGGATGGGGGCAACTAATCTATACAGTACTCTATCAATATAGGTGCGCATCCTCAAATCATTCGTTTGCGGTGGTCGTCAACATTTTGGAGGGTCCATTTTATTATCTTCTTAGTTCTGATTATTGCAAAAGTTCAAACGCCTGTGTGTATTGCAAGCACAGCGCATCCAGTGCTCTGACGGGTGTCAAAAGCACGTTTCCAGGCGTCACCACGTGGAGGTACTCCGTCCGCAGTAGTACCACGAATACGGGGCTCTGTGAGGGGACTTTAGATGTAATTGACAAGTATCACTCTGGGTATGCCAAGTTAAGCTGATCATTTGAAAATTTGGATCATTTTGATTTAGAAAATTTATCAGAAAATAGTTTTTAACTGCCGAAAATCGATTTTCCACTAAACGCGAAGTCGACTTACCAGTCAGTTTAACATGTATAAAGTTTCAAAATTGTATCGGCTTATTTATGTGTGAGCTATAGCAAATATGTTGTAATCAAATTCATACACGAATGATTTAATATAACAAGTCCATAACATATGCTGTTCGGTTTTTAACCCACCATATTAGTTCATCGCATAGTTCTTATTAACACATGGCGGATAGCGAGCAATTTCAAATATGGCACAGATTTGGGAACAATTTTACGCTAATGAAATAAGAATGAAATATCAACATATTTTCAAATTGTGCTAGTCATATGCACTTAAATCCCAAATTTAAAAAATGTCAAAGAAACAAACTTGAATTTCACATCATTGTAATGTTTATAATTTCATCATCATAATGCCTTTGTGTTGAAAATGTATATTATTATGAACCATAGATTTATTGGTGTCTGATAATTGTGGCGACACATTTGCTTAATACTCGATATACATTTTAAGATCTCCATTAAATGAGACGCCAAGCACTAAATCTACCGCAAAATTATGTTGACACATAAGTGTGCTCCCCTAAAGAAAAAGGGTGCTGCCTACCCAACAAAAATCCAAATATGTATAACAAGTGTTCACCAGATCCGAGAGAATCTGAGTCATGGAATTTCTTAAAATGTCAGGGTTGAAAGCAGTGATTATATTCAAAAAGAAAGAGTAGTTTTGTCTCGTGGGAAGAGGGGTAGCTATGTAAGCTTTTCTTTTGTTTTTTTCCTTCTGAGGATTTATGATCATGTTGAAATGTAAACATGCGGATGATATGAGGGAAACGTCGCCGTCATCAGTATTTATGTGATGTAGAAAAAAGGGGAAATTTTATTAATATTAAAATGTTAAAATGCGCAACTCATTCGACTGAATTAATTTTATGTACATTAGGTATGGTGTTTTGCCAATTTCAATAATTTTTCGATGTTGGTTCAAAATAAAATCGATTGATTTTTTTATCCCGTATGTCATAAATTTTATTTTAAAGAAAATCTCCAATTTTAAAAAGTAAATCTCTAAACAATTGAATAATATATTGTGATGTCTGGCGATTGCTAATAAATAATTCAAATATTGAAGTGTTCGGTAATCGATAACACTATGCGACAGTCAAAATCAGGATGGGATGAAACCAACGGGAAATGTTATATCGGTCAAAAACAAGTTATACGTGGCCCGGCGTTTCGCTGGGCTAGTGGTTCTCGAGTTATGTCAAAAAAGAGACACCAAAGGTGACAATTTCCCATATATGAAAGTTACTAACTTCAAATCGATATATCTCGATTCCTAGACGCGACCCAGCGAAACGCCGGGGCACGTATAACTTCTTTTTTACCGATATAAGTTTCCCCGGTAGTTTGAACCCTTCCCGATCACTGACCCCAACCATTTGTCTCACAGTGTAATTATTTCACCATAATGAAATAAAACAACAATTATTATTTTAATATCATTCACTTTTGGCGGTGAGAGTAATAATAAAATTTGGAAAAAATTTATTTTGCTAATCAATATTATTTAACGTTGTATTTTATACTATTTATGGTAATTTTATTGATACAACATTATTTATTGTATATTTGACGTTACTAATGTTCATGGAAAGTCCATTTATAAATCCCAGTTGATTTATAACAAAAATTTAGCTCCGTTGTATTTGCAAGTACTTTCTTAAATTATGTAAATATTCACATTGGCCATCTAAAGATTCATTAGAGACATTTATTCTTATTTTATTTCCAATAACTTTTAAAATTTTTAACATAATATAGAAAATATTTGTTCACTTTCTACAATCGTCGGTCCTATATAAATAATGCATTAAGAAAATTTTTATTATTTCCTGTCCTGTTGATGCATCCCGTAAACTTTTTGAGGCTCTTTTAAATTGACACTATTATTTATTTCAAAATGTAGGAGCATTCAAGTCAACTTTATTTAGTATTAAGTTTATTAAGGGAGTATTAAGTAATTAAGGAAATAGGAATTATAGAAACTCTGTTGAAAAATATATTTACTACAGCACCTGATATTAAAAGGTTTACATCTCGACGACTTAAACGACTGATTCTAACATGTATTAGAGATTTCCAGGAGATCTTAAATTATGTCCACACGTTGGTATTTTTATACCATCGCCCTTAGGGATGAGGGTACATATCATTCGATACGAAAAAAAAGTGTAACGCATTGGAACCCAAGTATCTTAATACCAAATTATTTTCAGGACTTTTTAAGACGATTGAGCTATGTCCGTCTATCTAGCTGTCTGGGTGGATGGCTGGTGAGCAGGATAACTCGAGAAAAGCTTAACTGATCGGTATGAAAATTTTCCAGTATTATTATATCTCAAAACGAACTAATGGGATTGTAAATGGGCAGAATAGCATCACCCCTTCAGGTACCGCTAGAGTGTTCAAATACCTCCTTTTTTTAGAAACCCGGTTTCCGAGTTATTCGAAAAATTGATTTTTTAGAAAAATAGGATTTCAAATACAACATTTTCAAGAAAACCGGTTTAACCGGTTTTTTCCTAAAATGTTAAAAATACTTATAAAAAAATAATTTGGTTTAAAAAAATGCATTTATTTAGTATGTTATATCAATAAACCCAATCCGATCGTGCCAAAATCCTACATTTAGTAAAACTATAGCAGGACAAAGTTTTGGAGAAAAAACTGTAAGTCTAGCTACGCCCCATGTGGTACCTCCCATACCCATCAGGTACCACCCATTTTAGAAATCGATTAATATTATTAATAGACCCAACGCGATCGTGACCAAATTCTGTTTTCAGTTTTGCTCAAACGGAATAAAAATTTGGAGAACCAATTTGGAAGCCTAGCCAAGTACCTGCTGGAACCTCCCATACAAATACACCACTGCGCCCACTTCAGAGATGGAGTAGTAATATCAATATACCCAACGTGATCGTGTCCAAATTCTGTATTTAGTAAAGCTAAATCAGGATAAAGTTTTGCAGAAAAAACTTTAAGTCTATACACGCCCCTTCTGGTACCTCCCATACAAATGTACCACTTCGCCCGCTTTAGAAACCGAGTAATGATATCAATATACCAGAAAATTATATGTTTTACTGAGGGTAAGGGTATATGTTAGTCGGCTTACCCGACTGAAACGTTCTTACTGGTTAAAATAGTATTTAAGAAATAATATACAATTTAAGTGTTCGATTTTGAGTCAATTCTTCTGTTTAGTTTTTATAGAGCTTGATACAGAAAACACGCGCTCACTTATTGTGGAAGTAGGATTTATTGACAGAAGAGCGTTTAGAAGGATGTTGAGCTTTTCTGTCCTTTTATTAAATCTATCGAAATAGTTGAAATCATCATATAGGCTTGTGACATTGCAATTTGTTTTCATTGGTGGATTTTGGATACTATTTATTGTCATGTTTAAATCGTTGCAAAGACTACCATAAGGAGATTCCCCCATCTCACAATCTGAACTGTTAAGAGATTCTTCCGATGTTGGGGAAATTGCAGGATAAAGTCTTTTAAAAAGCTCGTTAGCAAATTCCAACGTTTCCGCCTTTTTAGACTACTTTACACAGGATTAGCTTGTAAGATATTTTCCGGTCCTAATACATATAATTAGGGTATTCAATGTTTGTAAACGAGAATGTTTCTAGAAGCTTTTTAAAGTTTTAAAATTCAATTTCAAATTAATTTAGAAAAAACTTTTAACGTTTTATAAGCGAGAATGTTTTTAGAAGCTTTGGAAAAATTTAAAATAAAATTCCAAATTAATTTAGAAAAACCTTTTTACATTTTATAAACAAGAATGTTTTTAGAAGCTTTGTAAAATTTTAAAATTAAATTTCAAACTAATCAAAAAAAAAACCGAGTACCCGAAGGAAAAAACTCGGTTAAACCGGTTATTCGATAATGGCATTTTTGCAAAAACCGGCATACGGTTTTAAATAAAAAAACCGGTTTACGGTTTTTCGGTTTTGAACACCCTAGGTACCGCCCATACAAAATTACCGATTTTTGGGTAATTAATATTTCTTTCATAACTTCCAAACGGGCGATATTGGAATTTGGTCAGTTTATTTACCATGCAAAATTAGGCAAACCTTAAGAAAACTGTAACCTTTGCCACATCCCTTCTGCTACCTCCCATACAAATGACCGAATTGACCCTCATTGTTTTACATTCATAGCATTTTTCTTAGAACACTGAATTCATTTAAATTTTGCGAAAAATGTTCACTTATAAAAATTGGACTCAGGAATGAATATGGACTATACCGGTTCACCTCTTCTGGTACCTCCCATACAAAATTACATATTTTCGGAACATTAATATTTATCCCATAACTTCCAAAGGGACACTTCGTGGGCAATGAAAATTGTTCGGTTAATTTATCTTCTGATAGGAAGAAAAACCTCAGAAAACCTAACAATTAAATGGGCAGAATAGCATCACCCCTTCAGGTAATCCCCATACAAAATTACCTATTTTTTGGGTAATTAATATTTTTTTCATAACTTCCAAACAAAAATTAGACAAACCTTAAGAAACCTGAAACCTTTGCCACATCCCTTTTGGTACCTCCCATACAAATGACCGAATTCACCCTCACAGTCTTACATACATATCTTTTTTGTAAGTTCATTGAATTCAGTAAAGTTTTGTGCAAGTTGTACAGTTATGAAAATTTGAATCAGGAATGAATATGGACTATATCGGTTCACCCCTTCTGGTACCTCCCATACAAAATGACCTATTTTTATACCCTCACCCTATGGGTAGTAGGGTATATATGATTTAATACGACCCAAAAGTGTAACACACAAATGGAGACACTTTCGACCCTAGGTTTCTTTGAATCAAATTTGATTCATGTCTTTTTAAGTCGTTTGAGCCATGTCCGTCTGTCTGTCTGGCTGTCCGGCTGGTGCGCACGATAACTTCACCAAAATAAAAAATAACGCAATCAAAAGTTTTGAAATTTTGCTCGAGTTAATATTTCCCCAAAACTACTTACGGTATTGCAAATACACCATTCCGCCACTTTAGAAATCGAGTAATAATACTTACTATAATAATACTTCACACGGGATCGTGCCCATATTCTACATTTAGTAAAGCTATAACAGGACAAAGTTTCTGGAAAAAATTGGAAGTCTAGCCACGCCCCTTTTGGTACCTCCAATACAAATGTCCCTTTTACAAATTTTTTCTTTAGAAAAGCTATAGCAGGATACAGTTTTACAGAAAAAAATCTAGAAGTCTACACACGCTCCTTCTGGTACCTCCCATACAAATGTATCACTCCGCCCACTTTAGAGATGGAGTAATAATAACAATACACTCGACACGATCGTGCCCAAATTCTGTATTTTGTTAAGCTATAACGGGATAAAGTTTTGGAGAAAAATTCTGAAAGTCTAGACACGCCCCTTCTGGTACCTCCCATACAAATATACCACTCTTTCAAAGATTTAACAGTTTTAATATTTTGAAAATTTTATGTTTCTCCCATATCTTTCTAATGAAAAACTTGGCGATATTTGAATTGGTCGGTTTTACTATCATAAATCTCAGAAAACTGAAATATTTACTACAACCCTTTTGGTTCCTTTAATACAAATCACCAAATTCATCCATATACATTTACATACAAACTATGTATCTTTATTGCAAGTGCACTAAATACAGTTTAAGGACATATTATATCTAAGGATAACGCAACAAAAGAAGATAATAATGTTTACTTATTACAGTAGATAACGGATATAAGAAATTCAAAAAATACAAGAAATTTGTTTCTTATATGCGATTTTTTCTTATAAGCAATTATAGTCCAAAGAAAATTAATGTCCTGTACTTTAATAAACATTCTTATACGCGGGTGTTTCTTATAAAAGATGTTCTTATATCCGATAACTACTGTACTTGCAAACGCTCCAATTATGTATAAAATTTGTTGTTTGTAAACATTTGTTAATCCGCAAATATGCATAAAGAATACTCAGGTATAAGTGTAGACATTTTTCCATAATAACATATTGTTCCCGTATGAATTTAAACAATTTGGTGGGGGAGGGTTTTTGTCGCTCAGAGTTGAACTACACAAAAGAACAGCAATATAGAGGAAATGAATTTGTTACCGCATAAACAGTGATATTAGCCCATAACAGGGTGGTTGTTCACAAATTTGTGGATATTTCTATGCACTAGAAAAAAACATGAAAAAAAAGGAATTGTGTGTGCATAGGCATAGCAAACTGAATAAATTTAAAGAAATACTCTTCTGTCCTATTATTATTTTGGTTTTACAATATACAGTCGAAACTCTCTATAACGAACTCCTATATAACGAAGTTTTCTTTATAGCGAAGCAATTATAAGAACACTGTGTTTTGGGTCTACTTTGAGTGTATAATAATCTCCATATTACGACTTTCCCTATAGCGTATATTTCCTTATAACGAAGCATTTTTGCGACCGTAACTTCAAGATTTAAGCGTTTTCAATCTCCATATAACGAATTTATTCAAATAGTAGGCAAAATCGAACGCACGCACACAAAACAGAAATCGACGTCGCTTCGTTGTGTGTTATTGGTGTTGTTATTGTTGCTCTGTGTGTACTTTGTTGCTTTCACAACGCAGAAGCAGAGATTGATGTTTTGAATCGTTTATTTACCATCAAATTGAATGTGTATTTTGGGGAACCACCGAACTATGCAAGTGGAATCATTACCATCCCTCACATTTCTTGCAGTCACTATCAGTTTGCCTTTGCATATCGCGATATGTACTGTGTTTACTTCTCTAAATGTATTAGAAAATTATATTGAAGAAGAAAAGTGGAAAAATTTACTTCAAACCAAAACAACTGACTACTACAAATAAGAAATGTGGAAAGGAACAAAATTGTTTTTCTTTTCTATATAGCGAATTTTCTTTATAGCGAAGCAAATATCCAGTCCCTTGAAATTCGTTATAGAGAGTTTCGACTGTACATAGAATTAATTTACTTGTACTTGTATCTCCCCTAAGGATGTGATCAAATCATGGGAATTACAAATTATGTATATAATAAATGTTGTCAAATAGCATCTATGTAGGGCTATATATATTAACCTATTTCTGCTGGCATTTATCTTTTTGAATTAAGCGAAAATTAATATCTTCCAAAATCGTTGTTGGCGTTATTAGTCACTCTGAGAATGGAAACTGTATAATTTTTACTAAAACATACAACTACAATACGTTTTTCATCTTCTCATCCGTAAGGTTCAGGTATACTCTTTGGCGCCATTACTAAACCACCAAATCATTTATATGCAAATTCCTTTTTAACAATGTGATGTTTTTAACAAACTTTAATGCTTAATCAAAAATCATCATGTTTATGTCAATTAGTTACACATTTGCATACTACTTAACCAACTACTCTGAATGCCTCAAGTAACAAAGTTAATTTATTGTGCCTTTTATAAGAACAACAAAATCAAATCGAAACATAAAAATTTACTACCTGCACCAATGTTCATATTACTGTTATGTAAAACTTAACTGCATTATAATCATAAACGTCCACATACTGTGATTTATTACCAAATCTTTCCTTCAGACATCCCCCGACCGTTTATATTGTAAAATATGTAACGAAATGAAATTCAACCCATTTTTATTTAACATGCACTTTACTCTTTGGGCATTGTGTGTGGTCCACCATAAAAAGTAAATATGGGAAGTAGTTTTTACTGGTGATGGATTTATGTCACAAATCGAATTTCACCGAAAGTTGTTGAAATTGAAATTCGATTAACGTTTATAGAGATTTGTTTAAATAAAACTCTAACCAAAGTGTTGCTACTTGAGAAAATAAATTAATAATAGTTGTCTATCGGCTTCTTCGTTTTATCATAAATTTCATAACGACAGCATTTTTTAAGCAAATGGAACAGACGCAATGTGCCATGAATTGAGCATAACACAATTATCTTATCGTTCAACATATTTGGCGTATACATTTCATACTCTACAAAAATTCGAAAATGCTACTATATTTTAGGTTTAAGGAATCAGTTCAGAAAGCATTACTTGCGAACCTCGGTTTAATTACTTATTCCACTTATACAATTGTACTACTGCTCATTTATATATAATAATGTTCATATGTTAATATGTCATACCACCGGTTCCTGCAGTTTTTACACGTACAAAAATTATCTTAACATTAAATGGTAGGGGGGCTTAGTACTCTTTCAATTACCTCAGTTGCTATCACGATGTCATAAATTATTTGACCGCCTCTCTGGTTGTAGGTACAGTGTTATGTTGGCATATCTCTTATTTGTATGATAATCCATAGGATTACATCGGATGAGGGCTGATTTGTATTGTATTGATTCGTTTGTAGTTCCGCCGCTGTCATAATCAACCTCTCGAAAGTAAACTTATTGATAATTTCATATTTCTGTCCACATAATTTATGACGTTTACTGTGTAAATAAACTTGTGCTAGTAGAGATGTCTTTACATGTTTTTCTTTTTATATCATTTAGAAGCGACACGTCATGGTAGTAAGTTGCGGCAATAACAACACAACATAATAGTAGATAAAAATATTATTTGTGCAGTGTGAAACTATATAAGTTAGTATCAGCTTTTCCAATATTAATCATCTTCTATTAATATAATTACACAGTGATACAAATGTGAAGGAAAAAAATATACAGGGGTTCTCATGTAGCATTTCTGTTTGACTGGAGTCCATAGAGTAAAGTGATACTTTTAGTTTTTCTCGGTCACTTCGTTAAGTAATGTTTTTATAGCAAATTAAGTGAAATGGCGATATTCCTAAAATTAAAAGTTCCGAAATTCATAAGTCTTCTCTTTGTAAACCGATCTTCAAAAGCTTACATCTGTTGTAAAGCTATGACTTTCACCTTTTATTAAAAAAAAGAATTTTGAAAATCGGTTAAAAAATAGTGAAACGGCGGCTGTTTAAGCAAAACAACCTCGAAAAAAAATTGCGAATTCTCATTTTCTCAACGCTCTCAGTTGATCATGAAGCAGCGCAATGTATATTTTGTATTTTTGTATTATGCTATTCTAGGTAGGCTTTCTAAAATAGGTAAGTTTATAAGAATCGGTGGAAAAATGAATGAGTTATGCTAATTTTTGTAATGTATTTTTCGACATTCTTTGGAATATGTAGTACGAATTACTTGTTGTGATACGTATACGTCATATGTATTTGTACAAAGTGACAAACACACTCTAAGGAAAAACCACAAAATAACGCGAACATGTTATTACAAAATTTAGCATAACTCATTAATTTTTCAACCGTTTCTTATAAACTTACCTATTTTAGAAAGCTATTTTAATATAGCATAATATAGCTGCTTTATGATCAACTGAAAACGTTGAGAAAATGAGAATTCGCAATTTTTTTTCGAGGTTGTTTGGCTTAAACAGCCGCCGTTTCACTATTTTTTAACCGATATTTAAAATTCTTTTTTTCAATAAAAGGTGAAAGTCGTAGCTTTACAACAGATTTAGGCTTTTGAAGATCGGTTTACAAAGAGAAGACTTGTGAATTTTGGAACTTGTAATTTTAGGAATATCGCCATTTCACTTAATTTGCTATAAAAACATTACTTAACGAAGTGACCGATAAAAACTAAAAGTATCACTTTACTCTATGGACTCCAGTCCAACAGAAATGCTACATGAGAACCCCTGTATATTTTGTGTGTAGCACAGTGTTATTAAATGTTTAATTTGAGATATTATGTGGCATTTGTATGAAAATCGTTTCAATTTAGCTTGAGTTGCAAAAATGCGGGCTATAACTTTGGATAATAAGGTATGGTTGAATATCTAAAATGGGAGCGGAATGGGGGACTTTCTAATTTGAGCTCTCTGGTCGTTATTAACTCGTTTGGTGGCAGCAAATGTGAGGACGCGCAATGTTAAGTAACCTAAATGGCATGCAAACACCGATACATTTTAGGAAGTAGGAAACAGAAGTTACTGATACTCAACACAAAGGCTCCCCCAAATGTTGACGACCCCCGAAAACGATATAAGGACCATGATTTAAGGGTATACATCAGGTATGATGGTCCTCGTGAAATACAAGGCTGATATCGCCGCCTTACAGGAAATGCGATGGACGGGAGAGGGAAGAACATGACGAAAGAACTGTGATATATTTCACAGCCGTCATGCAGAAAGACACGAATTTGGATGTGGATTAAAATCACCAAGGGACTTCGGTAACAGGTCTCGCAGTTTAACCCTGTATGTGACCGAATAAGTAGTCATTATCCGCATCAAGGCGAAATATTTTTACGTCACGTTGATGTACACAAATCAACGTCTAGACGGAAAACAAACAACTACAATGACATTAAAGCTGCATTCTATGAGCGCCTGGAGGAAATATATGACCCCTGCCCCGCCCATGACATTAAACTTGTTCTGCGAGATTGTAATGCTAAAAAATGGAA
The DNA here is from genome assembly GCA_964034835.1 of Muscina levida. NCBI lineage: Eukaryota > Metazoa > Arthropoda > Insecta > Diptera > Muscidae > Muscina > Muscina levida. The sequence goes on along the minus strand of OZ035881.1, from coordinate 48,512,740 downwards.
GAAAGACGCCCTTGATTCAGCAGTCGAAAAATTCAGTATGCACAACAACACCTCCTATAACGGATGAAGATAGGTTAGCAACGCGTCGACAAGAAACAAGGTAGTGAGTGAAACAAATTCCCACATAAAGATATCCACAAGGCAGCATGGATATCTCCCGATCAAAATACAAGAAATCAGATTGATCACGTGATAATTGATGGAAGGCATGTCTCAAGCGTTATGGACGTGCGTGTGATGTGCGGTGCAAATATTGACTCAGTTCCCTAGCTAGTTGCAGCCAAGGTACCCACGCGATTAAGTAGTGCTAAAAACGCCCGTAACCAGATGCTTAAACTAAACGTTATTTTAGTCATTAATAGGCAAAAGTTCATTCATTCGTGCAACAGGAAATCATTTTTGAGAAAAAAAAAATAAAAAGTCATTACACTAGTGTATGTCACTCAAAAAAAAAATCAAGTATTCCGTACTTAAATCATTCCCAAGCGGTGTCAAAAGTACGGAAAGTACGGATTTTCTTAAATCCAGTACAAAATGCTTGATTCAAGAACGGAAAAACCTAGCCTGGAATTCTTATTTGTAGATGTTATTAAGCCTTGTTGCGCTTGATTTTTAAGTATAAAATTCTTAATAATATATGGCATTAAGCCTACTTGGGTTTGAATTTTAAGTATAGAATTCTTGAATATAGATGACATTAAGCCAGCTGGGACTTGATTTTAAAGTATAGAATTCTTAATTATAGATGACATCATGCCTAATGGGGCATGGTTTTTAAGTGTAGAATTCTTAATTATAGATAACATTAAGCCTATTGTGGCTTGATTTTTATTAAATAATATAAGGATAGCTAATTAGATAGTTGCCAAACTATCTAATCAGTACCCATTTGCTTTGCTTTTTTACTATCATGACAAACCTTAAGTGTTATAATCTCCACGAAATTAATGAGAAGTCAAAACACACTCGTTCGAAAATGGCATCAACGAAGATCACACTTCAATTGATTCGCACAAGCTCTTAAAATTTTCATACTAAATGTGAGAATTTATACGCTTAATTTCAAGTACGATTTTTGCAAAAAAAAAAAAGAATTTTAAACTTAAATTTAGAATGTGAACTAATTGTGGAGAGAAAACATTAAGCTAAGAGTGTAAATGTGATTTCTCTCCCAAACATTTTTTTCTCAGAGATTTGTATAAGATTTTTTATTCTTACTTTGAGTTAGATATTACTTGATATTTATTCTAAGAATTTTTTACTTGATAGTTGAGAAGTTCTTTCTTAATAGTCTGGAATTAATTTCGTACAAACTTAATTTTAACAATTTATACGCTTAAATTTTTCAACTTATCCCGCTTTGTACTTGATTTAAGAATAATTAGCAATATTCGTACTAAATTATTAAAGTACTTTTTCTGCAAAAAATAAAAAGGATTTAAAACTAAAATTGTGAATGCATTCTTTTTCTGTGTACCAACTATCGCAGGATTAACCTTTCACCCATCGCATACAAGGACAAATCCTGAAGAAGACCAAAGAAATGCAGATCGACACCTACTCACGGGCATTCGACAGTCCAATACGACAGAAACTATTAGATCCTATGGCTAAGTTTGATATCCCCGCGAAGCTGATAAGACTTTGCGGGATGACAGTGATTGACACGAAGCCTTTAGTTAAAATAGGCAAAAATCTGACTGAGCCATTTTAGCCATTTTGGCTTTAGACAAGGTGATAGTCTGCCATGCGATCTCTATAACATCGTAATGGATTTGATCATGCGGAAGGCTGCACTGAACACGACTGGTACAATGTTTAACAGAAGTCACATGCTGCTGGCGTAACATAAGCCGATAACATATATATCATTGGTCGATGAATGCGGGATGTTACTGCGGCCTTTTCGAGCATTGAGAAGTGGGTCTGGTGATAAATGAGGATGAAATCAAGCTATTTGTTCCACGAACAAAGAGTCTACTCGTTTGGGACACTGCGTGAATGTTGACAACTATATCATTGAATTGATAAATGATTTTGTCTATCTTGTCTCCGCCATAAACAAAAATAATAATGTCAGCCTGGAAATCACGAGACGAGTATTGATCGAAACCGCTGCTACTACTTATGTGCTGAGCAAGGTATTTAATGACAATGACCTCTTTCGACGAATAACGATCCAACTCTACCAGACACTGATTCTACCAGCCTTGCTCTACAGCGCAGATTCCTGGGTAATAACACAAGCTATTCTGGGAGTCTTTGAGGAAAAAATACTTCGCAAAATAATTGAACCTATTATTGTTAACGGGGAGTACCGTCGTCGAATAAACCATTAGCTGTATGAGCTGTACAACGACATCGACGTAGTCGGGCATTGAATGCGCTGGCTTAGACACGTTGTTCGAATGGGCGAAAATACTCCGGTTCGAAAAGTCTTCGGCAATAAACTCAATTAGAGGCGCAGGAGGGGGCGACAAAAACTTCGATGGATAGATCAGGTGAAAGAGCTGGAATACTTTTCTACGTGCGGCTATAGACAGATAAATTTGTGTTGTCGCTGCTATTAAAGAAGAATGATTGTTTTTATACATAACACTGTACGACACGATTTTTCACCCATGAAAAGACTGACCAGATTCTGAAAATATAGCTCAAAATAAAATATACATGTCTCCCAGTTTTTCTAGATAAGCTTATTTAAGTTTTTTATGTACAATTAATTTTTGGAGCGAAGTTCCCATACAGCTCTTCGAAAGTGACATCTTCCTGTTCACAGAACTATGCGAGTTGTTAACAGATTTTGACGAATTTCTGTTGACAAATTATATTGGAGACAAATTTGTGACAGATTTTAAATTTAGGTTTCGTCGGAACCCGCTTCTGGCCATTTGAAATCATTTAAAAAAATTACGATACGTATATTTTATTTTGAGCTATATTTGCAGAATCTGGTCAGTTTGATCATGGGTGAGGCCAAAAGTTTAAATTTGTCTTACAGTGTAATACATTAACATTTAAATTTTTCTTCGTCTCCTCCGTAGTGTTTATGGCATTAGCATTTCCTATTTGTTGAATCAATGAAAACGGTAAATAAAACTAATGATTTTCATATTACACGCTATTAGACACTAAACATTTTACACAATGAATAAAAGAAAAATCAAGACTATCAGAAAACTGTTTTATGGAATTTAAACACACACATTTACTAACCGACACAAAAACCAAAAATTATTGTTAAAAAGGCGAAACGTGATTTTACCCTTCTACTGTTTATCGGATCTTTGCATGCATGCGATCATTAAATATTCTGGTTATTAACTTTGTTTGCATAACCCTTTGTTCTTACCCTCCCCTAACATTGGTCTGACAAATGCCCTGTTTATCTAGCAGTGACAAGTTTATTAACGTGGCATAAATGTCAAGGTGCCGCTCCCTTTTGCTGGTACCCCCATATAGACGTATGGCAGGAGACGCACCCTGTTATAATGGCAAAGTGTTTCAAAGGGTTACATGGTTTTCATTCTTTCTTTTGTTACCAACATTTCAATTGTTTTCCTGTTTTTTTGATCATTCATTTCCATGAGCAGTAAGATAGGCATTCTAAGGCTAAGAATTCAAGCAAATAATATGTATAACAAAGAAAATTCCTTATTTTATTTAAGTATCAAAATTGAATGACCATCGCGAAGTAATGCGCAACTGTTTTGTCCGGAAATTATTTGTAGTGAGTACTACGATAATCACAATTACGCAAAGTATTTACATTGGTATTCATTTCAGCCTAGTTAGAAGATATTTTTGTTTATGGATTAAAAATTCTGTGGCCAAATATTTATCAAACTCAGTGGCATGAATTTGAAAATCTTTGCAATTCTTGATAAACACCTATGTATGTAGTCGGTATTCTTTAGTACTTTCAATGGTTTTGATATTAAAATATAACCCGTATTCTTTATTTTGTATATGACGCATCCCTATGTCCAACGAAGTTTCTGATGCGCCCAAAAATATTGATGCATTCCACACTTAACTGTGGAATCAAGGAAGCATTACGGAATAACACGCAAAGGGTTAATTAATTAAATGAACTTGAATTATTCGTGCATTATCTTCACATCAACGTACACTAAAATAGGGTAAAATTGTATGGACGATACATTTTCATGCAGTTACATCCATTTTAGCATCTGTTGTCGCTTGTGAACTAAAGACTTTTATTATGTGGTATGCGGGTGGTATGAATCCCATAATTAACTACTACGCCAAGCAATTAAGTATTAGTGGTAATATATCAAAATTCTTTGAAATTCATGAATCATTCAATAAACGTTATTATCCTTTAAAAGTACACAAAATTTTATAAATATATTTTTGTAATTCACTTTTGATTAAGTTGGTTTTAGTTATTAGTCAAGTGTATATAAATTGTTTTTAGATTCAATGAGTTAGGCAAGCATAATTTGGGGATGTCATTTATATATAAAATACCATGAGATTATGGGCAAAACGTTCTTTAAACATTTAGTTTTGATAGATACCCATAATTAAAGCTGTAATTGCGGGGACTGTCATACATACGGACACCCCCAAAAGGAGGGATTTTGTATGGGAGGTGGGAGTAGTTTTTGACCGATCTTAGAACTTAACCTCCTCATTGAGGATAGAAGCTTGCATTCTAAATTTCAGCTCTATATCTCTTATACTGCGGCTGGAATCGCGGGGACGGATAGATAGACGGTCACTTTTTAATCGACTCAGATTTCGATATACATATATATATATATATTGTCATACCTACCACGCATCCTTATGTGCGTTACAAATGGAAGAACATAATTAATATACCCTTCACACTGTTCTTGCGCGTTTAAAAACGCCAGCATTCAAACACGATAAACTTCCAAGACAATAGTTGACTTGACTCTTGTAGATCAAACATTAAATGAAACCTGTCTCCCCCTCACCACGCTGTATAAATGCCAATGAAACGAAAAAATAATGAGAAATAACGAAGCCCCCTCAAGATGACGATTTAAGGACCATGATTTGAGGATATGCACCTGGAATGTGAGGACCCATCATAGGCTAGTTGCCTCTTTCCAACTGATGGATGTCCTTGCCACCTATAAGGCTGACATCACTGCCGTGAAAGATCTACGATGGTCGGGGAACGGGTGTCGGCGGATAAAGAAATGTGATGTATACTGCCACCCAAACCGGAATGAATTTGGATTCGTGGTAGGAAAAACACTTCGCTATCTCGCGTCTCGGTTCACTCTAGTTAACGACCGAATTGCCACGATTCACATAAAGGACAAGTTCTTTAACATCACACTGATTTGTGCCCACGCCTCGTCCGAAGAAAAAGCAGCACACAGTGGCAACACATAGCCCATTAGATTCTTCAAAGAACAAGCATTGTTATGATGATGATGATCGCAATGCAACGGTGGAAAAGGATGCTGCATATATGGCCATTAGCAAACAAGAGCAAAGACACAAGGAAACACGGAAAGACGCGACGAACCTATTCAGAAAGCAGAAACAAGAGCACGCAATAAGGGAGAGTTAAAAGATTGAAGAGCTCCCTACTGGTAATGACAGCCGAAAATTCTACCAGAAAGCAAGTCAAAGATCTCATGGGTTTAGTACTGGTCTTATGTCCTGCAAAGATGACAGCGGGAATACGTAATAGACACACAAACAACTTTTAGTAGCGGAGAATTCAGATGACAACGATAACAGCTCGATTGCAAACGATGGGATCGACTGCCCGACACCCGATCTTATGGAAACCAGAGAAGCAATATATCGGCTTAAAAACAACAAAGATGCAGGTGCTGATGGACTTCCAGCTGATCTTTTCAAGTATGTTGATGAAGTGCTGGTAAAATGTATGCATCATCTATGCACGATATGGCAGATAGAAAAAATGCCAAAAGATTGAAGACTGGGTGTAATGTATCCAGTGTATAAAAAGGGCGATCCCAGTGTCTGTTCCAACTACCGTTGCATATAAGATACTATCAAGGACTAAAGCCATTTGTCATCGAATATGTATAATTCATTACCAAAATATAAATTTATATGTTTTCATGTGTATATACATATGGGGCATTCCAAGTCAAATTGGACAGTTTTAACATTTTTCTTTTGATTTCCGTCAATTTTTAAAATTTTATGGTAACCGTCAAGCCACGGTTCCTGATCAACTTTGACGTTTGTGTAATTACACGTTCAAAAGATATCGATATATAAAAAAAAAACGATTATGTTTATAACTTTCTCAATAATGGTCCGACTTGGAATTTAATATTCAAAAATTTTCAGTGTTTTTTAAATTTAGAATTTTATTTTTAACTGTTTGTATCCTTCGATTTTTCTGTTTTTTTAACCTCTATCCATATTTTTGCTTCTAAGCTTAAATTGATAGTGGGCATAAAATAACTAATAAATTTTTTTTAATTTTTTAAAAATTGAAAAAAACATTGTGCACTAATGTCTGTCTGTTTTTGCCACGAAATCGTAAATTTTTGTGTTTTTTTTTAATATTTTTTAAGTTTGAAGGAATTTTATGCTATATTTTATTAAGATACCCTAATTTTTTTACTCTACTGTTATCTGTAAAACGCATATTTGTTTGTAAAAAACGTTGGACCAGAAGGCCTACGCCCTTCATTGACTTAGTGTTAAAAAATATCGACTAAAATTTTGGAGAAAGGACATAGGGTGAGATATTTTATCAGTCAGTTGACCTTAGTGAAATTTCTGTACTGTTTTAACTTCGTTCAATAATGTGTGTGACTAATTAATTAAAACACATTTTTTTTTTTGCCAAAATTCGTTTTTTTTATCAACATACAGACGCCATAACCTTGCCTGCCAACTGCTGCGTCTTTGGTCGCTTTGGACGGCTTTCACCGGCTGCATGCCACTCAGCAGACTGGCGATTTGACTCTGGAGTGAAATGGTGGATCCATGTTTCATCCATTGTGATGTACCGACGCAAAAACTCCGACTTATTGCGCGTAAACATGTCTAAACAGCTCTTTGATACATCGATTCGTTGTTGTTTTTGCTCCGGGGTGAGCAAACGCGGCACCCATTTGGAAAACACCTTTTTCATACCCAAATATTCGTGTATTATGGTGTGTACACTGCCTGCTGATATCTTTAGAATGTCAGCAATCTCACTCACTTTCACTTTACGGTCGGACATATTTTACGGGCCACTTCGGCACTAGCATAGGCCTACCGACAGCTCTTGCGACTCTCAGGACGAGTTCCAACCCGCCTATACTAGTCCATGGCCGAACAAGAAACAAAACACTGAACAAAACATAAAACGAAAGACACGGCAAACACATAATTTCACCAGGGGATTTTTGATGTTTTCTCCCCCACAATAGCCCGCCCTTCCATGGTTCTAAATTTCCTTTTTTTCTTTTAACTATCTTTCTTTAGAACCCCACAAAACACTCCAATTGACCACACTCACTGCATATTGAAGTTTCCCCCCGTTACTTTACACAATCACATAGACATTTTCTGTTTCTTCTTATTACTAATCACATATTTATTAAAATAACAAGAACCGTAGTCAGGAACACAAAAAAAAAATAATGCACTATGCTTAACAATTAACTAGGACCCACAAAGATTCTTTCTACACGCCTTATTTGCGTCCGAAACACACAGTTATATGCAATTTACTTCCCTACCTAAATGAGCTCACTTAGACGGTTTAATATCGGGGCCAATTTCGCCCAAACACGTTCACCAACCAATTCCAACACTTCCTTGTAAGCCCTATTACAATTATTTTATAACTAATATTTAAACACTTCACAAACACACAAACTTATTACTAACTTATTCTAAAATTTTAGCATAAATAAGGATATTTTTTTTTTTTTTTTTTTTTTTTAAAGGTTGTTTTTTTTTTGTTATTTTTTTGATATTATTAAATTTTTTTGTTTTTTCTTCTTATATATAAGTTGAATTTTTTTCTCCAATTTCCTTAAAACAAGTCGATCGTTCAGTGATGACCGTATAAATTTCTTAAATCTTCCCTACTGCTGTGAATTCTTTCAATTTACGTTCTTTTGTTTTTTTTTGGTTTTCAGATATATTCCCGGCTTCTGAGAGATGATATGGTCCCTAAGGAACCTTCATACCTGGAGTTCTGGTGAGTTAAATGACATTTTCTTTATTTTTGGTCCAATATCACGACCGTTACCCTTGCCTTAGCCTTCTTGGGGGTTTGTTCCTCTTTGGCATTTCCCAGCACTTTAGCTCCCGAGGAAAAAAGGACGGCCTCCTGCTATGCAGGAGGCTTTTCAGAACCTGTTACAATTTTTTTATTAAATTATGTACTCATACAAAATATCTGCCTTTTGTAACTCACTTTTTTTTTGTTCTTTCGGCTTATTTTCCCCGGACTCAAATTCCGGAAAAAGGTCAGAAGCTTGCGTGATTCTTTTTACAGGTTCTAAAAGATATTTTTATTTTTTTACACCTATTTAAATAACGATTAACGTAAATATCCAACCTTGAACAACTATTGGTACACAGTTGGTCACCACTTCTTACGCTCACTACGGTTTTCTTATTACTCAGTTTCACCTCTGCCGTCGCCAGTACTCTTTCGGAAATTTCCCACACTAATTCTAGTCTAATTTTTTTCCCCGCAGCCATCTTTATAATAATTTCCCTTTTATTCGTTGCATTTCCGCCATCTTTTTTTACTTATCTTGCGCCTTTTATTATTGGCTAAACATGAATTAAATTACTTAACTTTATGAATGAATTCCCAATCCCCTTTGTGAATACGTCAATCTGGTAACACCTTTTTTCTTTAATAGTTAGTTTAGTGGCCCGTTCCTTTTTCTGTCGATCTGGCCACACCAGCCCATCTGTTACTTTGACTTTTCATTCACATGTTACATACACATTCGGCGCGGTAAGTTGTATAGTAATTTTAATTGTATTCTTTTTCTTTCTGTTTTTTCTTTTCAGGTATAGTGTAATGGCAGCTGGTAAGTATTTTTCCAACTAGTAACCTTGTTTATTCCCTTTACTAATTTTCTGGTCGTTTCAGGTACAACGGAGGTGGAAGTCACTTGGTACTGGCTTCCTCCTCCCAACAATGGGTGCTGGCCGCGATGACACCGTGGCCCACCCCAACTATAACAAATACATAAATTTTAAATAATTGTGCCTCTGGGATTGTGGGCCACTACACATGCCCTCCCATGCACAATAAAGAATAAATGGCTGGCCCCCATACTGGAAAAGGGCCCCCTTAGCGAAGCTCCACGCAAAATGTTTTTTTGCGTTGGCCACAACTTTGTGCTTCGCAACACATAATGATTTTCAGTGTTTTCTTTAACGTTATCAGGATGGAATGTTATCGGTGTCTGTACGACCACGTTTGAATTCGGCATACCAATAACAAATGCTTCTTTTTGATGGAGCAGAGTCCGAATAATGTTTTTCAAGCCATTCCTGGCATTGAACAGTATTTTTTTCATTAAAAAACAATGATAAATCAGCACACGGAATTCATTAATTTTTTTTTAAACTCAAAAGTAGCGTCACTTAAAGCACTGTAACTTGTAAACAAATGGTCGGATTAACATATGATTTTGACAGTAAGCCTAAAAAGGTTGCCACTTTCGAAAAAAAAATATTGATTTAGTACTAGTGCCGCCATCTATGTGTCAGTCACACACATTATAGAACGAAGTGTTATATTAACTTTCATATTTTCCGGGTTTTTACTGATTTCCCAAGCTGTAGGGAGGAACAGCTACCTCCCCTGCCACTATATAAAAGAGAAAAGTATGAAAACACAATTCATGACAAAATTTAATTTTCATATTGAAAGATTTGCGAGACTATCCCAACAAACCAAAACTGTATTGAACTAGTTTGTAACTAGCTTACTACCATAAGTCTTAAGCTTGCAAAACTATAGCGAAAACTGTTATGAAAGGCTTCATAACAATAGTTTAAGAAAGAAAATTGAACCCTTGCGATAATATTACTAGTTTTAGTATACAAAAAGCTTACAAATCTAGCTATAGAGTAAGCTTACAGAAAAATAGTTTTCTAATTATGGTTGCAATAAGCTTATTTTTTAAAGGTTTTTGTAAGCTTATAAATACTATAAAATAAAAAGTGTTCTTTTATTTTTTCAATTCAATTCTGTCTTCATTTATTAAAATTATTGCTATGCTAAAAACTTATGGATACAACAAAATAAAAAGTATTTTTTATGTTTTCAAAGGTTAATTTTTTCAAATTATTATTTTAATATGTATATTAAAACTTTACTAAACTTCATTCAACTGCACTCATCAAAGTAAACAAGAAGACTAAGGAATCTCACAAATCATGGAAAACAACGCGTTAAAATAACGGGACATTAATAACAAAACATTTACAAAACTATAGCGAGCATAAGTCTTTTGTAATCACTTTTACAAAACTGTTACCCTGCCGAAGTGTATAACTAGTGGTGTTGTAAATGCTGTTGCTTTGTTAAGCGTTTTTAATACATCATTTAAAAAGTGTTCTTATTTTGCAAATAAATAAACCTATCATAATAATGCTTATGAAATGTTGAAGAAACTTTGTTATGATAAGCTTATTCTCCAGCATAGTTACATTTTACTTAGAGAATGGTTTGTTGGGATGAAGCTCGGTACTCAAGTTAAGCACTAATACTACGACGCACGAGTATTGACAAACACTTCACAGGGACCTCTGTTCATTGCCAAATACTCGTCAACGAGTATTTTACTTTCGTACTGGACTGTTAAGGGAAGAAACAGTTCTAGTATAACTAGGTACTTAGTTCAGTTTGGTTCCTGCATTGTAGGCGCGACAATGTCTTAACGGCGACTGCTACACATTTACTGGGTGTGAGCAGCGACAATCGCTTTACAATTTCAAGCGGAAAGTCAATCGCAGGTAATTGAGGAACGATAACAACCGCCAAAGAAACCAGAATTTATCTGAATTACTCAAAGCCAACTTGTAGCACTACAGTGTAGTGACAACACATTTCGAATCGTTTTATACAACACAAACACAGTAACAGTAGTCACCAGTAACGGGGTTGTAACTTAACAATCATCTAAAGAGCGAAAGAGATAACATTTCCGTATGAAATCACAAGAGTCCAAGTACTCTGATACCTTTGCTAGAGTTCAATTGTTATAATGGCAACCGTGGGCTATATGGTGGTATTTTCAATTGGAATTTTGTTTATTCTATTAACATTTGTCTTCGACTGTTTGAAACGTTCAATAGAGAGTATTTCACTCGAATGATTTCGAGTGTATAGCTTAGGAACATAATGGTATATGAACATTAGAAGTTATCATTAGTTGAGAACAACCATTATTAGGACATCTGTCTCTTTCTTACCTACATGCAAACGATTGCTTTTTTCATTTCCTAAACAACGTAGATATGTACTTGTTGCTTCCTCCAAGTCCCGCCTTCTGTTTTGCTATATTTGAATGTAGGAATGCATTCCTCTTTTAACTAACCAAATGATTGTTTTGTTATCATTTGTTTTCATTGCTTTGCTAACCTACATTTTATGCCACTCCGCCTATTTTTTCAAATATTTACAATATGACTGCAGTAATTAAGAAAACACTTTTGTTTTCAATTTTTTTTATAGTTTTACTAAAACTTCTCTTCGATGTTTTGTTTGTAAATCCATTATGATAAGATAGATTAATTGGCTTAATGGGTATTATGTGACGACTTGCTGTCTGATTCCACGTATGTTACGGTAGACCATTTACCTATTATTTTTCTTGTAATGATTTCCGAGACGAATAATTTTTCATTTATTTCATTTATATTTATTCATTTGTTGCAAATCTGATAACGCTAATGTCAGTACGAAGTTCATGTTAAAGTGCCTAAAGCTAAATTTATTTCCATAGTTAGACTTGAGATGGCTTTTAAATACCATTTCCATTCGGTCAAATCCTGTAGAAAAACAAAAAAAGTTATAACGGTTTGCATCTGCATGTTAAGTGATGTGAAAAACAATTTTACACCATCACCCTTAGGGATAATGGTATAGGTATATCCCGGGTACAAATAAGCGGCCCGCGGAAAATACGTACATACAGCCATGTTCTGGAACAAAAAAAATCGGTTTAAAAACCGAGCAAAATTGGTAAAAAAGGTAATACCTTCTAAAACATATTCACTACATATTCATTATTTAAATGCATAGATCAACTATAAAAACAAAGATAAAACAAACACGGGAGGTACACTGGGTTGACATTTTTGTGCCAAAAACAACTTCTATGCAATTTAGTCCGATGGACAAAGCGTAGACAAGAGCTTGTGTGGATTATGCTGACGTGTGGTCTTCGTTGATGATATCTTCGAACCGGTGTGTTTGGGCTTCTCAATTTGCTGATGGAGCTTTTAACTCTTAAGCTTGTGATAATGAGTGGAGAAGGCACAGCTAAAAGTGGTGATGAGATAGGTTGGCAACTATCGAAATAGCTGTCCGCCCTGCCAGCTGTCAACATAATCCTTTTCACACAACTCAACAAATTCTATTAGCAATAATAGAATAGATGTTGAATCGAACGATGAACATACATTCATTCTTAGAATTAAAAAAAAAGTAAGTAATTAAGCAAGTGCAATTTTTACGGTTGCGGTAGCAGTCAGCCTTATCCAGTGGATGAGAAGACCACCTCTAAGCTGCATAAACTGGAAGAAAGGCAAGCTATCGAGAAAAGATGCGTTAGCGACGATGAATCAAGTGACAGTTATATAGTAGACGCCGAATTTAGTGTCCCCGCTTTATCTGCAGATAGTCCTAGACAGATGAAACTGCCTAGACAGATTTAGAAATGGAGACTAAGATGCAACATCCCTTTTCCAGTATCTTTCACGGTCAGAGGTATTTTTTGACGAATCAAGGCCATTTACATCGATAGGCCCACTAATAACAGACAAGGGCAAAGTAAGACGTGAAAGCACAAAAACGCGTCGTCAAATCACGGAGATGTCAAAATAAAACTCTTGAAGGTTTATTTTTTGACGATCGCGACGACATTACGCGTACGATTGAAACTACGAGTGTTAGACGGCAACACCAAAGAGCTATTAAAAAATCATGTATCCCTCGTAAAACAACAAGGTGATAAATATTTTGACCATTTGACATCAGGATCTCATGGCGCTAAGGACGACTTTAAGTCTTTATGAAAGAACCTATGTTGTTTGTCTACGCTAAAACTCTTTGGATGTGATGGTGCTTTAGCAAATACATGTATTATTCGCCGTAGGGAAAAGGAACTTGGACGGCCTTTCCAGTGGAACGTTTGTCAATTGCACACTAACAAATTGTCGTTGCGTCATGTAATTGAGACCATAGACGGTCCAACGGCAGGGCCTACTGGATTTTCAGGACTTTTTAGGAAATTGCTACAAAACTGTGAAAATCTATCGGTATAAAGCTTCAAAGCAATACCTTGTGGGCTTCCAGAAGTATATAGAGATACTCGTAAACTCAGGACAGACAATATGTATTATAATATATGCAAAGCGGTCTCATGTGGTATTGTCTCTGATGAGCTTTCTAACAAAAAAAAACCTGGGAAGATGCATCACGCGAGATGGCTTACCACAGATAACCGCGTACTTAGGCTGTACGTTTCTACGCCAGAATATGTAGCCAACTTACAGAATCTTACAATGTTCGTTGTAACAGTGTATGCTCCCTAATGGTTTCTCATCAAACGTGAGGGCACTTTGAAAAAACGCTTCTAAAATTCTGTGGCATAAAATGATTGCTTTACATACTATCCCCAAAAGTTAAAAAAGCAGCTCAAAATGTGCTCCTAGATATCACTTTTCACGCGCACCACGGAAATATTTTGTTGGCAATGCTACACCACGAGAGGCCACAAACGTAGCAACTCTACTATCGGCCGGAAATTCATCCCACCCATCCTAAATTTCTCTGCAAACGATTATAAAGAAATTATCGAATGGCCCGATGAAAAAATGTCAAAGCCACCGATAACTACCGCCTTGACCGACATCGAGCTAACATACGACGTATCATAGAAGATTTGTTTACCTCAATGCCTGATATGCTCCATTTGGCCAACATTGCGTCGCATAGTCAATCTGCATAGTCAAAGAAGTGACGCTGGCTTTCAGTAAAATGTGGACCCATAATGCCCGACCTATTTATACGCGTTAGACTCCAAGATCGAAAATATGTGCGCAAAGCAAACAGGACTTTAAAACTCATCTCAAACGAGACGGGAGTGACTCGAGTTGCAGAGGCAGCACAATTAATAAGACAGATTAATCAGATTAGATTAATCAGATAATAATTAACAAATAAAAACCAGTACAGAAATTTCAGTCAGTTGAACTGACTGATAAATACCATCACCCAATATAAGATATTGTTTAAGTCTTGAGTTATTGAAATTAACCGATTTGTAATTAAAACCAGTTAGAAAGTTTCAGTCGGGCAACCCAACTTACATTTACCCTTACCCTAAGTAAAACAAATAATTTTCTATTATATTGATATTATTACTCGATTTCTAAAGTGGGCGGAGTGGTACATTTGTATGGAAGGTACGAGAAGGGGTGTGGTTAGGCTTTCAGATTTATTCTCCATTACTTTATCCTGTTATAGCTTTACTAATTACAGAATTTGGGCACGATTGCCTTGGGTGTACTGATATTATTAGAACATCCCTAAAGTGGGCGGAAAGGTACATTTGTATGGGAGGTACCGTAAGGGGCCTCGCTAGACTTCCAATTTTTTCTCCAAAACTTTGTCCTGTTATAACATAACAAAATACAGAATTTGGGCACGATCGTGTCGAGTGTATTGATATTATTACCCTATTTCTAAAGTGGGCGGAGTGGTAAATTTGTATGGGAGGTACCAGAAGGGGCGTGTCTAGACTTCCAGATTTTTTCTCCAAAACTTTATCCTGTTTAAACTTTACCAAATACAGAATTTGGGCACGATCGCGTTAGGTCTTTAAATAATATTAATCGATTTCTAAAGTGGGCGGTACCAGATGTGTATGGGAGGTACCAGATGGTTCGTGAATAGACTTCCAATTTTTTTCTCCAAAACTTTATCCTGTTATAGCTTTACTAAAAATAGAATTTGGGTACGATCACGTTTAATTTATTGATATTATTTATCCATCTCTATAGTGGGCGGAAAGGTAGATTTGTATGGGAGGTACCAGAAGGGGCGTGGCTAGGCTTTCAAAATTTTTTCCAAAACTTTATCCTGTTATAGCTTTACTAAATACAGAATTTGGGGACGATCCCGTAGGGTGTATTGATATTATTACTCGATTTCTAAAGTGGGCGGAATGATGTATTTGTATGGGAGGTACCAGAAGGGGCGGGGCCATGTAGCCCATTTGCAATACCGTAAGTAGTTTTGAGAAAATAATAACTCGTGCAAAATTTCAAAACGTTTGGTTGCGTCTTTCGAAAGTTATCGTGCGAACCAGCCGGACAGCCACCCGACAGACAGACAGACAGACAGACAGACGGACATGGCTCAAACGACTTAAAAAGTCATGAATCGAATTTGGTTCAAAGAAACCTAGGGTCTAAAGTCACTCCTTCTATGTGTTACACTTTTGGGTCGTATCAAATGATATATACCCTCATCCCTAAGGGTGATGGTATAAAAACAATAACTACACAAAGCCAGGAATGGGCGGATTTTATGGGAAAAGGTCGGATTTGATTAAAATTTTCGATGTTTTGACAAAGTTTTCTAGAATAGGTATAGATTCTACAACTATCTATACATGTTTTGGTGGCTAGGAGTACCGCTGTTGACTAGAAAAAGTTAAAAATAAATAAATAATTTTTTTTCACATTTTCAATTTTTTCGTAATTTTACTTAAAATTTTCGATTTTCATCGTCAATGCGCTATTTTGGACATGTGTACACAACTTATAAGCCCTATTGGCATCTCAAATTCGAAAAAAATGTTTTTAACGGCCCGACTGACTTTAGACACAGTTATGACAATTGTGAATAATTTTCGTTCTCATTCGCCTTTGCAACATCGCAAACTACGCTCGTTTCTTGAAGAATGTAATGCTGACTATCTAGATTTGCTTACTTACAACAAAGTGCGCTGGCTAAACTAAGAAAATGTTTTGATGAAATGATTGCCTTTATGGCAGATCTTTTTTCATACTTTAATGAACGCAATCTTAACTTGCAAGGAAAAGATAAATTATTGTGCGATGTTTAGGAGAAAGCCTCTCTTGAAAATTTCGAGAATGCTAATAATCGTGAGCAATTCTTCAAAGCAATTTTTTAAATTCTCCACTTCTTGAAAGGTATGAGACAGAGTTTTCTGTTCGCATTAAAGATTTGTTCAATTAAGTAACTGAACCTTATGGAAACTGGGTTTCTGCAGCAGTCCAATTGTTTTCAAACATTAATAAGGCTGCAGTAAAGTTGGAATTAATTGAGTTTCAAGAAAATATTGTTTTGAATGATGCATTTCAGAAAATTTTTCAGACTGACGGGCTTGCAGTCAAAAAAATGCTTTGTGAAGTTGTTTTCTCAAAAATGCATTACATCAAGAATAAATATCATTGTTCTGTTACAAACGAGCATCTCAAAGGCTGCATGATTGCAGTAACAACAAGCTATCTTTCAGGTTAGCTTAAACTGGCTCAAAGTCAAAAAGCTAACTATTCGCAATAGATTTTGAAATATTTAAATACAAAAACTAAAAAAAATACATAATGCCTTGCACTTAGGTTTTCTCAAGTAGTCCTCTTAAAAAAAAAAAAACTTAATTTCCCTTTACACCCCATGAATGAATTAACACGCTTTCTATTTTTAGATTCACAACTAACGGCACCTACTTTTTTATCGACGAATGCGAACGTCACTGTTTGAGAAGCTCTTACTAGACACGACGATTGAATCGACGCTTAATACTGCGAAGTTGCTGTCAACAACATTCGAGGGGAGCCGACAATGAAAGAAATTTTTTTTTTTTCTTTTAAGATGACTGGAGCCAGGTTTGAACCTGCGATCTCCCGCATGGTAGTCGCGTGTTCTAACCACTATGCCACGGCCGATCCCTAAGTAGTCCTCTAACATGACTAAAATGGCCGGTGCACATTCCACATAGTATCTTATGAAATTACTCATAAATTGGGTCTTGCAGTTTGTCATGCCAATGTGGAAAATTAGATTAGGGCAACTTGATATTCAACGTCATCATGTGTAGTTGTGAATATATATGTATACGCCTTTTAACACAGGCAACCAACGAAGTCCGCAAGGTGCTGCTATAGGACTCCCTCCACAGTGTGCCAACGATCCTAGGGAGACTCCGAAAGAAGTCCTAAAGGAGCATATCCGCCGGGACTCCCTAAATGGAGTTCCTACATGCTCATTTAGATAACAAACAAGGGATCCGTGCGGACTTCTATAATTTTGTGTTTTGGGAGTCCCTACACGCTCCTTTAGATACCTTGCTAGGGCTCCCTGCGGACTTCCATAAATGCGTGTTTTTGGAGTCCCTACACGCTCTAAATACTTATATGTTTATAATGAATTAAAAACTTACGACTTTTTTAAATTTTTCCTATAATTTCTTACTACATGTATATAGCAATATCTTAATAAAACCAGTACAAAAATTTCAGTCAGTTAAACTGACTGATAAATACCATCACCCAATATAAGATATTGTTTAAGTCTTGAGTTATTGAAATTAACCGATTTGTAATAAAAACCAGTTAGAAAGTTTCAGTCGGGCAACCCAACTTACGTTTACCCTTACCCTCAGTAAAACAAATAATTTTCTATTATATTAATATTATTACACGATTTCTAAAGTGGGCGGAGTGGTACATTTGTATGGGAGGTACGAGAAGGGGTGTGGTTAGGCTTCCAGATTTATTCTCCATTACTTTATCCTGTTATAGCTTTACTAATTACAGAATTTGGACACGATTGCCTTGGGTGTACTGATATTATTAGTACATCCCCAAAGTGGGCGGAAAGGTACATTTGTATGGGAGGTACCATAAGGGGCGTCGCTAGACTTCCAATTTTTTCTCCAAAACTTTGTCCTGTTATAACATAACAAGATACAGAATTTGGGCACGATCGTTTCGAGTGTATTGATATTATTACCCTATTTCTAAAGTGGGCGGAGTGGTACATTTGTATTAGAGGTACCAGAAGGGGCGTGTCAGATTTTTTCTCCAAAACTTTATCCTGCTTAAACTTTACCAAATACAGAATTTGGGCACGATCGCGTTAGGTCTTTTAATAATATTAATCGATTTCTAAAGTGGGCGGTGCCAGATGGGGCCTGAATAGACTTCCAATTTTTTTCTCCAAAACTTTATCCTGTTATAGCTTTACTAAAAATAGAATTTGGGTACGATCACGTTTAATTTATTGATATTATTTCTCCATCTCTAAGTGGGCGGAAAGGTAGAATTGTATGGGAGGTACCAGAAGGGCCGTGGCTAGGCTTTCAAAGTTTTTTCCAAAACTTTATCCTGTTATAGCTTTACTAAATACAGAATTTGGGGACGAACCCGTAGGGTGTATTGATATTATTACTCGATTTCTAAAGTGGGCGGAATGATGTATTTGTATGGGAGGTACCAGAAGGGGCGAGGCCATGTAGCCCATTTGCAATACCGTAAGTAGTTTTGAGAAAATAATAACTTGTGCAAAATTTCAAAACATTTGGTTGCGTCTTTCGGAAGTTATCGTGCGAACCAGCCGGACAGCCACCAGACAGACAGACAGACAGACAGACAGACAGACGGACATGGCTCAAACGACTTAAAAAGTCATGAATCGAATTTGGTTCAAAGAAACCTAGGGTCTAAAGTCACTCCTTCTATGTGTTACACTTTTGGGTCGTATCAAATGATATATACCCTCATCCCTAAGGGTGATGGTATAAAAACATTAAAAAACATTAAATAACAATAATATTAAAAACAAAATATATAAATTAGTCGTTTGCATCTAATTTTTTTGATGTTCGAAACCAATCTGCGCATCCTCGATTTAATCCCGTTTCATCGCCAGCAAACTATATTAATAAATGCGCCTAAAAATTCCACTGTGACTTATTTCCCAACATCGAAATACGAAATACAAAAACATTTTTACTACAGCTACCTACTATTTTTTCACCTAGAACATCCCGTGAATTCTTAGTCGTTTTTTCTTTCAATTTTTAAATTCCCTCCCCAGTACTATATGGCGTTTTAAAATATACGCATCCTTTCTCAGACTTGGTCAACTGGCGGGTGTAGAGTTTTAACATTTAACATGTATTTAAATGATTCTGTAAAGAAAATTACATATTTATTACGATAGATTTAAATAAGGTCACGGTTTATATTATCTCTGCAATCTGATGAGGTATTCTTTATATTGGGACCAATCCGGACAACACGATTTCCTGCTTTATAAAATTATTTTTATTTGGAATATGAAGTATATTCATTGAATGCTTTGATAACAAAGGTCCTAAAACCATCCCAAGTTGAGAACTTTCGGACGCACTCCATAAACAATCCTTTGGGGAGCAATGTGGGAGCCCTACCCGCTTCTTTTTAGTGTAAAGATAATAAACTTACAA
Organism: Muscina levida; assembly: GCA_964034835.1. Classification (NCBI taxonomy): domain Eukaryota; kingdom Metazoa; phylum Arthropoda; class Insecta; order Diptera; family Muscidae; genus Muscina; species Muscina levida. Next base: position 48,493,025 of record OZ035881.1, on the reverse strand, counting down.
TTAGTTTCAACGCGCCTAAATCAATCCCATGTGGAGCTCTTTCGGACGCCCTTTATAGGTGCATTCCGTAAACATTCCTCTGAGGAGCGCTGGGGGAGTCCTTACACTCTCCTTTATTGGAGCGCTCTCTGGGAAGACATACATTGTCCTAGATTCATACACTACTTCATTATTTTTTCATCATTCACTAAAAATGCTGTTTTCTGTGGCTGTTTTCTAATGCAAGTATTCTAAATAATTACATTTTTTTTATACAAAACAAACATTGTATAAAACTATTTCTGATCTTGTATTTTTTAGAAATAGTAAAATGAGACATGGAATCAAATGACCTTTCATGTCAACGATATAAAAAATACAACATATTTATGGGGCGATTATGAGACTATTAGTTTTGTGGATTTTATGGGGGTGATGATGATAATGACTGCAGACAAAAAAAAATATGATGCGTGTCCGCGTTTGTTTAGTGTGTCACATATGGTTGACATAATGTGTAAATAATTGTGATATATTCATAAATGATGGGGGGAACTTTGGAGTGATACATATAGTAGAATGAAAGTTGATCTTAAAATGGAAATATCCCTAAGAAAAAGTGTCTTACGTAAGATGAAAGATTATGACAATGCTCTAGTTTATACAATTCTTTCTAAAATAAAGTCTGAGTATACAGAAAAATAGGTGTACTCAGTAATATTGTAGATCCCAAGTGATTAAAATATAAAACTTTTTTATTTAAAGTTTATATAAAATTTGTTTTCTTTTTAAATTTTAAGACCATTTTTCAGAGTTGGCTTTGGGGTTAAGTAAACGTTGCATGTTTTTTGTTATAAATTTATAATTTGTTATAAATTTGAAATGATGGTTAGACCGGGTCACGAAAAAAAATTTCCAAAGTCGAGGGCAAATATTAAAGATCACTTCGAGACAACTTCAAAAAAAAAATTTTTTTCCTCCCCCACCCCCCGGAAAAACAGCCAAAATCGTTTTTTTATCACTGCTTTTTTGTTTGTGGTTCAATCGTAACATTCAAGACATCGGTGTATAGGTCTCGACAAGTACTACATTTGTCCTATAGATGTCGCTGACATACGACAACATCTTGTAATGAAAAAAAAATTTTGTATGGGGACCGACCCGGTCTAATGATGGTTATCTGTTGACTCAACACTGTATTTCTCAGTCGTCTCTTTTGACGCAAAAGATATATATTCAAATACCATTTGAGAACTAAAACTTCTTGTGTTATACCACCCTTCCCTTACATATGTGTCCCTAATAATATGTATATTTTGTTTGTTTCTAATTTAATCATGTTTACATTTCAACATGATTATAAATATAATGTTTTTTTCACATCCCACACTTGTTTGCCCCAAATTGCTGTTCGCCGACAGCTTTATTTTAAAACTTAATCACTGCTTTCAAAACTGCCACAACCACAAATTTCTTGAGTCTGTTGAAATGATGAGTGTACGTACACCAGTTGTAAGTCCCCTAAAGTGTTGTGCTGCTACATTTGTGGGATTCAAATATGACATCGTATTTAAATAATTATGAGCTTGATTTAATGTTCGCCGAGTCATGTTATGGGTATTTGTACATAAAATGACTTAAAAAAATAAAATAAATACTTGTTCAACATTCACATGTGATGTTTATACTCATAACTGGTAGAGTGTGTTTTTCCATGTGTCCGACCAAAAAGACTTTTTTTTCAATATTTCGTCACAATTATTAAGTGGCGCTTATTCTCATCGTCTATTTTGTTGCAATACGTATGTTCATTAAAATATTGTTATTGATTGTTGTGGTATAAATTAGCTTTTTCTGGTTTTACTTAGATAAAAGTTTATTATTTGCCACAAGAAGCTATCGAAAATATAAACACAAAGTACATTACCAATTGATAAACATCCTGCAATTAATGCGTTGCTTTGATCAAAAATGTAAATTAAATTAAATTTGATCGAATTGCACTTTTGATAACGATATTTCTTTTAAATTCTTTCTCACTGTAGCAGTTTAATAACGAACAGTATATAAACACTGCTAACTCTCTTTTAGCACATTTTACAGCAGAGACATACAACTTTTTATATATCATATTTTCAGCAAAAATATAATAACAATATACTGCATTTAGAGGGGAATGGGACTTTGCTCAGAGGTGGAAAGTAACTGATTGTTACTCACTTGGGAGTGACCAGAATCGATTCCTTTGTGGCACTGTCCAAGCAGCTAACTACTTCCGGTCTTAGACCAAGTATTCTCCGGGCAATGACTTCAAAGCAACCGCTTAGAAGTTAGCCAAAGTTAGAAGGCATTACAACCATGTATCCTGAATGATCAAAGATACGTCTCAGGAAAGTAGGCTTGAACCGCTGAAGCATGGTTGCATCGTGGGATTGGACGTGCAGATAGCAGCCGTATTACCAATCTAGGAGACGAGGGTTAGCAACCCACACATCTTCCGAAAACTAAATTGCGAAAATCCATAGCGTCTGTTCCATATTGGGCGGTTTCCTGGTCAGCGTCTGCCTCAGAATGAGCGGCTGAAATGTTTCCTGGCAGTAGGAATAAAATGCAGAACCTGGTGGGCTGGGCTTGCCATCCGCCACCAGTATAATGGCAGTGAATAAAATGAGAAATAAGAGAAAAAGAAACCCCAAAATGTTGACGACCACCGCAAACGTTTTAAGGACTATGATTTGAGAATATGCACTTGGAATGTTACAACTCTTTACCGACCAGGTGCCTCTATTCAACTGGCGGATGTCCTCGAAGAGTATAAGGCTGACATTACTGCTATACAGGAAATTCGGTGGACTGGATGCTCGCGGATGAGGATGTGTGACGTATACTACAGCTGCCACGGGGAAAAGCATGAGTTTGGTTGTGGATTTGTGGTCGGCAAGAGACTACTACACCTGGTCTCTAGGTTTACTCCTGTCAGTGAACGAATCGCCACCATAAGTCTAAAGGCAAAATTTTTCTACATCACGCTGATATGTGCTCATGCTCCGACGGAGGAGAAAAGTGACGAGGTCAAAGACGAATTCTACGCCCAACTTGAAGAAACATATGACCGTAGCCCGGGCCATGATGTTAAAATCGTGCTGGGAGATTTAAATGCCAAAATAGGCCGGGAGAATGTCTTTAGCCCAACAGTCGGAAAATTTAGTCTGCATACTGACACATCGCCAAACGGAATCAGACTGATTGATTTCTCTACAGCAAGGAACATGGTAATTAGCAGAATACGATTTGACCACAAAAACATTCGCAAAGCAACGTGGATATCTCCCGATCAAGTAACGAGAAACCAAATAGATCACGTGGTAATCGATGGAAGGCACGCGTCAAGTGTTTTAGAGGTACGAGTGATCAGAGGCGCGAACATCAACTCGGATCACCACCTCACTGCAGTGAAGGTGCGTACTAGGCTAAGCAGAGCGAAAACCCTGCGTAACCAGGCACAGAGAAAGCTGGACATCGCTAAACTGCAGACCGCAGAGATAGCCAACGCCTATTCTGACCAACTCACTCAACTACTTCTTGATGCTCCAACTCCCGAAAATAATAGGGCGCAATGGCAACATATTGCCCACTCGATGGAAAGGACTGCGCGGTCCGTACTGGGGTATGTGAAGCTCTTTAACGATAATGCCTGGTACGATGACGAATGCCGCGATGCAACCCGGGAACAAGATGCTGCATACCGGGCCAAACTGCAGCCAATGGCAATGCGAGCTGTTCATGAAAAGTATAGGGAGAAGAGGCGGGAGGCGACTCGACTCTTCAGGCGAAAAAAACGAGAGCTTAAGTAGCGGAATAATGTGTGTATTGAAGATTACAGGAACAGAGGTGAAGCCCGAAAATTCTATCAGAAGATAAAAGGAAAGGTACATGGAACAGGTCTTCCCTCCTGTAAAGACAAGGATGGTCATCTCGTTACTGACTCCGAGAGCGTACTGAAAATATATAAAGATCACTTCTGCAGCCTATTGATGTGTGAAAACTTGACGGAAGAAGACTGTGCACCAATCCGTATGATAACATCGAGTGTCCACCTCCGAGCCAAGCTGAGATAACAACTGCCATATCCCACCTAAAGAACAACAAGGCCGCTGGGGCTGATGGTCTTCCAGCTGAGTTGTTTAAGGCGGGTGGAAATGAGCTTGTTTTAAGCATGCAACAGCTCATAGAGAACATTTGGCTTCAGGAGAGCATGCCAGAGGATTGAAATCTCAGTGTGCTATGTCCAATCTACAAAAAAGGTGACCGTAGTGAGTGTAAAAACTATCGTGGAATTAGCCTCTTACCGATTGCGTATAAGGTCCTGTCTAGCATACTGTGTGAACGTCTAAAGCCAATTGTGGAAAACCAGATTGGACCTTATCAGTGCGGCTTTAGACCAGGCAAATCCACGACGGATCAGATAATTACACTACGGCAGATTCTTGAGAAAACCCATGAGAAGCAAATCGACACTTACCACCTCTTTGTCGATTACAAAGCTGCCTTCGATAGTCCCATCAGGCATCGACTATACGAAGCCATGTCTGAGTTCGGTATTCCTGCGAAGATAATTCGTCTCTGCCGGTGTACCCTTACGAATACCAAATCCTCTGTTCGGATTGGCAAGGATCTATCTGCACCATTCGATACGACGAAAGGTCTTAGACAGGGTGACGGTTTGTCATGTATGCTGTTTAACATAGTGATGGAGAAGGTGTTAGGGAAAGCAGCGGTTAACATGTCTGGCACCATATTTAATAAGAGCCACATGCTGCTCGCATATGCCGATGATATCGACATTATCGGTCGAACGATGCGAGAGGTAACAGCTGTTTTCTCATCAGTTGAAAGGGAGTCAGCGAAAATTGGTTTGGCAGTGAATGAGGACAAGACGAAGTTAATGGTATCATCGAACAAATTGTCCACCCATTGGGGACGCAGCGTGAACGTTGAAAACTATTGCTTTGAGATAGTGGATGAATTTATCTACCTTGGATCCGCCATGAACAAAAGCAACGAAATAAAACGGAGAATAGTGCTTGCTAACAGGTGTTTCTTTCTTTCTTGTTTCGTGCGACTAACATGCGGGAGATCGCAGGTGCAAACCTGGCTCCAGTCATCTTAAAAAAAATTGTTCTTTCATCGTCGGTTCCCCTCGTATGTTGTTGACAGCAACTTCGCAGTATTAAGTGTCGAGTCAATCGGCGTGTCTAGTAAGAGCTTCTCAAACAGTGACGTTCGCATTCGTCGATAAACAAGTAGGTGCCGTTAGTTGTGAATCTAAAAATAGAAAGCGTGTTAATTCACAACAACGCGAGAAGCTATCCCATACCTCATTCATGGGGTGCAAAGGGAAATTAATTTTTTTTGTTAAGTTGTATGCTGCCAAATCGTGGTACTCCGAAAAATATATGCACCTATTGGTGTCGACGGCGAGTTTCGTCATCGGATGACCATGAGCTGTATGAGCTTTACCACGACATCGATCTAGTTAAAAGAGTCAAAATCCAAGGACATCGGGGGCTGGGACATATTGCCAAGAAGGACTAAAATTCTCCAGCGAAAAAGGTGTTTGAAGGCGAACCTGAAGGACGACGCAGAGCAGGGAGACCCAAACCTCGTTGGAAGGACGAAGTGCCACCATCTGGTAGTATTAACTGTAATACGCACGCAGAAGACCGAAGCGTGTGGAATTTTTTAATACTTCATGAACAACGTTCGTAAGTTGTAATGGGCCACTTAAATAAGTAAGTAAGTATTTTTATCTCAATGACTCCTACAACAGATTGATCCGAATATGTCATTACCCAGGATTCTGCACTGTAGAGCAAAACAGGTAGGATCAGTGTTGTGTAGAGTTGGATCTTTGTTCGTCGAGAGATTGCTTTGTCATAGAACCGCCGCCACTATGCGCTAAGCAAAGTGCGATTTTGTTTACGGCTAAATCCAGGCAGACAAGATTTAATAACTTGCTTTTGCCCTAATTTATCACCAGACACACTTTTGCCAACTGCTTCTGTTGAAAAGTCCGCAGTAACACCCCGCAGTCCCCGGCCAATACCATCCCGGAAAGTAGTACAAGTTTCGTAGGAATAGCAAACTCAGCCATTGTATCTAACAGTTTATGTAGTAACGGCTTGTCGAATGCAACTTTGTAGTTGATAGACAGATAGTAAGTATCGATCTCCATTTCTTGGGTCTCCTCCAGGATTCATTGTAGCTGGATTAGCCAGGTCTAAAACTACACAGATAAAGTCCAATCATGTTCGATAAGAGGGCTTTACAGGACCTTGAATTCAATGATTCCGCGGTAATTCGAGCACATACTTGGATGGACAATCTAATTTCGCCATTTGTGCTGCGTTCGCGAACGAGCAATGTACGAAAAGGTTCCCACCATGTTTGCTGCACGACTGCATGTCCGGGACCAGATTTTCACCTCTGTCCTTAGAGGTGAGGTTCCTATTTCACTCTCTCTATGCGTCCATAGTGTACATTCCGATTTTTTCGCTATCAAGAGTTTGAACAATCGAACGATTTTTTAGGTCGCGATAGTTTACAACATTTTTATCAACACCTATTAGAGTATCCAATTAATCGGTTTTAGGTTTTGTTCGATTAAAAAATTAATCGATTTTGGTATTTTTAATTTGCTCGATTAATCAATTAAGGTTTTTAAATTGCTCGAATAATTCGATTAATCGAATAAGTCGAATAAATAAACAAACTTAATGTAGGCGTTAAATTTCATTAATAAAAAAACATAAAAATAATATTAAAACATAAACACAAACGTAAAATTTTAATTCGTGTGAATTCAAAAACGTTTAATAAAAATAATAATTAATTAGGTACATACAAAATAAGATCTTTTTTATTTTAAAAGTTTTTAGTCACATTAAGATGTTTGTCTTTTAGTCGATTTTTTGTTTCGTTTTAATGAAGTTTGACTTTGAAAACACCCTTTCACTTAAAGTAGATGTTGGTCAAACTGAAAGTATTGCATTGAAAAGTTTTTCTAGTTTTTCTGATCTTTTTTTTTGTTTTATCTAGATATTTTATCATCAATTATATTACAGTTCACATTAGATTTTTTTTAATTTCTACTTCTTATAGTATCGTTAAGTTCCAGTAAAAGATTATTTTCATTGGTATAAATTATTTCCTCTTCTTCTTCCAACACAATAATATCATCTGATATATTTTGATTAGCTTCAGTGTGAAATAACCGATCATACATTTTCGAGGCAAAGTCTATTGTTCCGTTTTGGATCTATATTTTAAAAAGTTATCATTTATGGGGAATGTTCCCGAGTTAAGGTATAAAACAAGTGTGTTAAGTACTTTTATTTGTCTATCATTTATTGCAGACTTAAGGTGGACAGTTAAATCTTTTGAAAACGAATTATTTGCCTTGTCTAAATTGTCAATTAAAAATTTATTAATACCTTTCAATTCAATAAATGTTGCAGAATCTTTGCTTAGCTCTTTAATAGTCACATCAAGTGGTCGTAAGGTATTACTCAATGCTGATAATATCTCTATTTCTTTGTCTGTAAAAACTGGCATACCAAAATTTGATAATGCATGATTTACACATTTATAAATCCGAAAAAAATTTTGAATCATGTTAGATAACGACGACCAACGATGTTTTACATCATGTGTTAGTAGAATTTCCTTTTTTTCTTAAAGAACGACGTAAGTTTGTTATTTTTCTGTTTTTCGTTCGACTTATTGAGCGCGATTAACAACATCTTTTATTTCTATTTTTAGGTCAAATTATGTCAATTTCATTTTCATCTATATCAAAATTACCGCTTTCATCTGCACTTTCATCATAATTTTCCTTTTAATTTTCATCTGGCATTATTTTAGTGATTTTTCGTCTTCTTCTTAGAGAAGATTGTGTGTCTCTTTTTATATATTTAGTCGTTGCACCAGTTGTGACTTTAGAAGATGTTCTTGGTTCCTCATCTATAGAAGTGTTATGCACTTGGCGCAAATGGTAAATAAGCGTAGAAGTGGAAGAACATACCGCCACAGTATTACATTTATATAAAGAAAGAAAATTTATTTAAAAATAATTTAAATCGATTAATCGGTTTAAATTGATCGATTATTCGTTAATCGAAATTTACTATTTTTTCTTAATCGAAGAATTATTCGAAAAAAATTCTTCGATTAATCGAACAACGATTAATCGATTGGATACTCTAACACCTATATAACGTAAACTTTCTACACAGTTGATCCTAGAAAGTTGAAAGTGAACTTTCTAACTATTTATATTTATTTGAACAAAAATAACAAACAATAAAAAAACAATTTCTGATCGTAAGCCATCAAATTCGGCTCATTTGATACACTTAACGTAAATTAAATATATAAAACACGATCGACTAAAACTAACAAACAAATAGTTTAAAATACACTGGCACGGCACGGCCTAAAAAATAAATGTCTTACTTTGACATAGAAAAATTTAAAGTAATCTTAGTTTACCAACAAAAAAAACCTTGTAAAGAAGCTTAAGCTTTTAGGTAAAAAGGGAAAGAATTTCCTCCATTTCTCATGTTTGAACATTAACGGTCAAATTCAAACTATAATTGGTGCTGGACATTTTCGGCTGATATCTACTTCGCATGTACATTAGACCATTTCATTTTACCAATTTTTTCGAAAAGTCATTTGGATAATATATTTTCTAATTCTACCTAAAAAAACAAAAATTTTGGTTTATAAAACTTGAAAATTGATCGACGTTTAGGGGTCGCGCAAAATCGTTTAAGGTTTTTGGCTGCAAAAAGGCATGTTTCAAAAATACTGATTTACTTATATGATTAAAAGTTGTGATACGCTTGACCGATTTTGATCAGAATAGACTTGTTTTAAAGGTAATAATATTTCACACATTTTCTGTGAAGATATCAAAACATTTCAGATAGTAGTTTGAGTTTAAGAACCCTTCAAACCTAAAAATTTTAAAATTTTAATTCAAAATTTACCAAGTTTTGCCCATTAAAAAATTATTTTTTTTAGTTTTGGCTCTAATTTTTGCATATCTTTAAATGCACAATTGACAAACACTTCCTAACGATACTTTTGATGTATACCATAATGAATAGAATTTTTAATTGTTGCTGAAATGTTTACTATTTTGCTGGTGATGAGCTAAATGGATTAATTCAGATCAACATTTTTGTAGTCAAAATTTACATTCAAAACTTGTTTTAAGTGTCCTCTTGCAACACAAGCCCCATTAAACGACATTTTGTTGATAGAATCTTAAAAAAATACCGCAAATCAAATGAAATGATAGCAAATGTTGCACTCAAAACTTTTGTGTGGCATTTATGGTATACTAGTGGACCCGGCAATGCTTCGCTATTGCATGATTGACTAATATTACAAAATGAACTTAATATAATACACGTATATCATTTCAAATTGGCTCACAGTTATAAAAGTTGTGCATATGCCAATTTAAAACATACTTTGGCAATGTTTCCTTAACTCGATAATAATATGGTTGGCTTGCTTTCTTAATGGGATAATTTTAAGCGTTGAGCTTATGCCCTCGGTAAACAATTCGTTACCCCAAGTAACTCCCAAACCAGTTCAATCAATAACGTTTTATTGTGCCTCTAGGATAAAAATATTAAAAAAATTTCCTCCGCAAATTTGTAATTGTAATGCCAAGTACTATGTGTGTATCAAATGTTATCTTTTTAAGGTTAAATACAATCTTGTCACGCCCTCCACCCACTGATTAAAAATAAAAACTTGGCTACGGTAAATCTGCCCATTGATCGAAAATTAAAATTTTGTTTGCATGTATGTATTGTATTGTATGTATGTATCATATTGCATATATCATAAAGTTTTGCCATAACCAATATGCCTATAGGGTCCAAAACTAAAATTTCGTCGGCATATTCATATTTGTGTTGTCGAGTACTATCTGGATATTAAATTGTATGTGACTCGCTCTAAAAAAAACTTTTGTCACGCCTACTTCGCCCATTGGGTCAAAAATTAAAATATCGTATGCATATTCATATTCGTGTTATCGAGTACTATCTGGATATCAAATTTTATCTCTCTAGGTCTAAAATAGCTTTGTCACGCCCACTGCGCCGTTTGGGTCAAAAATTAAAATTTCGTCTGCATATTCATATTCGCGTTATCGAGTACTATCTGTGTATAAAATTTTATCTGTCTAGCTCTAAAAAAAAGTTTTGCCACGCCCACTCCGCCCATTGGGTCTAAAATTAAAATTTCCTCTGCATATTAATATTCGTGTTGTCGAGTACTATCTGGGTATCAAATTTTATCTCTCTAGCTCTAAAAGTGTTTTGTCACGCCCATTGGTCAAAAATTAAAATGTCGTCTGCATATTTATATTTATGTTGTCGAGTACTATCTGGGTATCAAATTTTATCTCTCTAGATCTAAAAAAAAGTTTTGTCACGCCCACTCCGCCAATTAGGTCAAAAAATAAAATTTCGTCTGCATATTCATATTCGTGTTGTCGAGTACTATTTGTGTATCAAATTGTATCTCCCTAGCTCGAAAAAAGTTTTGCCACGCCCACTCCGCCCATTGGGTCCAAAATTTAAATTCCGTCTGGATATTCATATTCAGGTTGCCGAATTCTATCTGTGTATCAAATTTTATCTCTCTAGCTCTAAAAAAAGTTTTGCCAAGCCCACTCCGCCCATTAGTTCTAAAATTAAAATTTCCTCTGCATATTAATATTCGTGTTGTCGAGTACTATCTGGGTATCAAATTTTATCTCTCTAGCTCTAAAAAAAAGTTTTGCCACGCCCACTCCGCCAACTGGTCCAAAATAACAATTTCGTCAGCATATTCATATTCGTGTTGTCGAGTACTATCTGGGTATCAAATTTTATATCTCTAGCTCTAAAAAATGTTTTGCCACGCCCACTCCGCCCATAGGGTCCAAAATTTAAATTTCGTCAGCATATTCATATTCGTGTTGTCGAGTACTATCTGGGTATCAAATTTTATCTCTCTAGCTTTAAAAAAAAGTTTTGCCACGCCCACTCCGCCCATAGGGTAAAAAATTACAAAATATATAGCCTATAGTAATTTCCATATAGTACACTAACTGTCTTTCAAATTTCATTGAAATCGTTTTAGCCGTTTAGGCGTGATTGAGCAACAAACATACAAACAAACAAACAGACAGACATTCACATTTATAATATTAACTAGTGGACCCGGCAAGCTTCGCTATTGCATAATTGACTAATATTACAAAATTAACTTAATATAATACACAAATATCAATTAAAATTGGCTCACAGTTATAAAAGTTGTGCATATGCCACTTTAAAACATACTTTTTTTACCCCAAGTAACTCCCAAACCAGTTCAATCAACAACGTTTTACTGTGTCGAATGTTATATCTCACTATGACCATCCGCCCACTGATTGAACTTTTGTAATTGTTGCGCATAGTATTATCTATTTAATGTATTGCATCTCTCGAGGGCTAAAATACAAAATAAAAATTCCGCCGCAAATTTGTAATTGTAGTAAATACTTTATGTGCATCAAATATTATCTTTTTAGAGCTAAAATACCGGTTTGGCACGCCCTCCACCCACGGATTGAAAATACTGAAAATGTCCCTCTAGGGTTATAATACAAATTGGAATTTAGAATTTTAGAATTAGAATTAGAATTTTGTTTGCATATTCATATTTGTGTTGTCATATCATATCATATTGTATGTATATATCATATTGTATATACATATCATAAAGTTTTGCCATAACCAATGTGCCTATAGGGTCCAAATTCAAATTCAAATTCTGCATATTCATATTTGTGTTGTCGAGTACTATCTGAGTAACAAAATTTATCCCTTTAGCTCTAAAAGTTTTGCCACGGCCACTCCGCCCATTGGGCCAACAAATAAAATTTCGACTGCATAATAATATTCGTGTTGTCGAGTACTATTTGGGTATCAAATTTTATCTATATAGCTCTAAAAAAAACAGTTTTGCCACGCCCACTCCGCCCATTGGGCCAAAAATTAAAATTTCGTCTGCATATTCATATTCGTATTGTCGAGTACTATCTGTGTATCAAATTTTATCTCCCTAGCTCGATAAAAGTTTTGTCACGCCCACTCCGCCCATTAGGTCAAAAATTAAAATTTCGCCTGCATATTCATATTCGCGTTGTCAAGTACTATTTGGATATCTAATTTTATCTCTCTAGCTCTAAAAAAATTTGCTACGCCCACTGCGCCCATTGGGTCCAAATTAAAATTTCATCTGCATATTTATATTCGTGTTGTCGAGTACTATCTGTATATCAAATTTTATCTCTCTAGCCCTAAAAAAAAGTTTTGCCACGCCCACTTCGCCTGTTGGGTCAAAATTAAAATTTCGTCTACATATTCATATTCGTGTTGTCGAGTACTATTTGGGTACCAAATTTTATCTCTCTAGCTCTAAAAAAAAGTTTTGCCACGCCCAATCCGCCCATTAGGTCAAAAATTAATTCATATTCGTGTTGTCGAGTACTATTTGGGTACCAAATTTTATCTCTCTAGCTCTAAAAAAAAGTTTTGCCACGCCCAATCCGCCCATTAGGTCAAAAATTAAAATTTCGTCTGCATATTCATATTCGTGTTGTCGAATACTAATTGGGTATCAAATTTTATCTCTCTAGCTCTAAAAAACAGTTTTGCCACGCCTACTCCGCCCATTGGGTCCAAAACTAAAATTTCGTCTGCATATTCATATTCGTGTTGTCAAGTACTATCTGGGTATCAAATTTTATCTCTCTAGCTCTAAAAAAATGTTTTGCCACGCCCACTCCGCCCATAGGGTAAAAAGTTACAAAATATATAGCCTATAGTAATTTCCATATAGTATACTAACTGTCTTCCAAGTTTCATTGAAATCGGTTCAGCCGTTTAGGCGTGATTGAGCAACAAACATACAAACAAACAAACAAACAAACAAACAAACAGACAGACATTCACATTTATAATATTAATAGGATAGGATAGGATAAGTGACATCGCGTTCGGCTTTTTTCTTTTCGACCCCACGCATACCGAAGGAACTCTAATTAATATTACATCTGAATTAAAGCATCCTGGTGACCAAGATTGCGAAGGAAATGTTACAAAAATGATTTCAGAAAATACTATGAAATTCTTTGATATTATTGGAGTAGGCAGCAGTTTTCTTGCTATCCACCCGTCAAATTGGCCCAAGAATGAGAATTGTAAACGGATTAACGAAATTGTGAAAAACATCAGCGTTGTCAACGATTGCTATTGGGCTTATTAAAACTGTGAACAACACTTTGACGAAGGATAATAACCAGCAAAACTAATTAGTAAAAGTCATCTAAAAACGCAATAAAACATACAAAAAGAACACAAAAGGTGTTATCGTATCCAATTTGAAAAAAAATCTTCTTTTTAATTACCTAAATCGTTTTCCTTACTAAAAATATACATAGTAAACAGTTTTCGTTTAATTTTTATCACTATTGATTATTATTGCTGCTGCTGAACATATCTCATTTGCATGGTACTGCCATACATGACAAGTATCGTTAGAAAGTGTTTGTCAATTATGCATTTAAAGATATACAAAAATTAGACCCAAAACTAAAAAAAAAAATTTTAATGGGCAAAACTAGGTAAATTTTGAATTAAAATTTAAAAATTTTTAGGTTTGAAAGGTTATTAATCTCAAACTATTATCTAAAATGTTTTGATGTCTTCACAAAAAATGTGTGAAATATTATTACCTTTAAAATAAGTCTAATCTGATTAAAATCGGTCAATCGTATCAAAACTTTTAATCATATAAGTAAATCAGTATTTTTGAAACATGCCTTTTTGCAGCCAAAAACCTTAAACGATTTTGCGCGACCCCTAAACGTCGATCAATTTTCAAGTAGTATATCCCAACATTTTTGTTTTTTTAAGTAGAATTAGAAAATATATTATCCCAATGACTTTTCGAAAAAATTGGTAAAATGAAATGGTCTAATGTACATGTTTGACATAATTGTAGATATATATACAGCTGATGATGTACCATTGTGCATCAGTTCGTCACAAAGGGGCCTAAAGATGAACTCGTCATGGAGTTCGAAACGCGTCATCCTAGTGCGTGACACACTGAATTTGACCAAAAATATCAAACAATAAAAAAACAATTTCTGATCGTAAGCCGAATTTGATGTATCATTTGATACACTTAACGTAAATTTAATATATTTATATTTATTTTACAGAATTTTTAATATATATTCTTCTTCTATTATGTTTATATTACACCTCAATCTATAAAATCAATGATGCAAAGTCTCTAAATACCACCAATATCGAAGACTTAAAGAGACTGGACAGTAATGAATGTAACAAGACAAACCAACTCTAGTCGTTTTTTCCCACACGAGCTTGTATAAATTTATTTATATACCATTGCTGGCGGTGTAATAAGCACATTGTTTATCGAGAATATTGAACAGTTTTATACTAGCAAGTAGTTATTTTTCCCCTAGGCAGCTATTGAATAATAATCAGTTCTAAAACCGTGGAACGTATACATTTGAAACCTTATCAGAACAATTCTACGTAATATTTGGAAATCTTTCTGTCCGATAAGCACATCGGTAATATTTGATAAATATTAAAATAAAAACAACAACACATGAGCATATTACCGCCATGAAATATATGAATCTCTATCATGCGCACAAAAGCAAAAAGCTGTGATTGGCAAATATTTTGAAAAAAAAAAACAATTTGCGGTAAGATAGGGAGGAGTTTCTTGACTTGGTCTGCTTTCATTGCAAATATTTCGTGCCTCTTACGAAAGTAAGAAGGCAGCCATCGCAATTGTGTTGCATATACATATTATATATTTCTGGCCACAACATGGTAAGTAAGATAAATAATTGTATAGTAAGAAGCCAGCTGGAATTTAATACGTATTTGCTGGGTTGGTCAATTCTAAGGCGATGTTAATCCTTCACAGAAAAGAAATTGTAATGGCAAATAATGTTAACCTTACACCGGCGCCTAGCCATAATGCCATAATGGCTATATTTCACACCTTCTATGGCTTAATTACCAATGGCTTGCACCCTACATACGGCTTAAATATGTTTTATTGAGCTGTCTTGTTATTTAATGTCATATCGAAACAAAACTCATACCGTCGGTCTTGTTATATAGAAGGCTCCGTTTTTTCCTTTAGCCACTTTTGACTCCGAAGTCAATTTTGACTTTGACCTCCTGTAATTCGTTTTCGATATCCAAATTATGCCCATTTCTTGTAACGTCCATGAAGGTCTCTGCAAACCATGAAACTTTTGCTTTAGAAGTATTTACTTAAATTCACAAACACAAAAGTTACGGAGGTTAATAAAAATTTTGGTCACCCTACACTAAAACTAATTAATTTGTGCTGTGCTGTGCTGTCATTTGGAGTCCTATCGAAAAGAAATGCATACCATTGTTCGTGTGTCATCAAATGCTAATTTTCGCCCTTTAAAACCCTTTGACTCCGCATCAAAAAAAAAAATTAAATATATTGAAAATTATGTTCATATTAAAAAAATTTAGATTTTGGACAGTACTATAATATTCTTTTAATTAAACTTTACTTAAAATGTTGTATTCAAAATTATGACTTACACAATGACACAATTTTCCACAGCAACTTGAAGTGTCTACGAAAACTTGTGAAATCAAGCGACATTTTTTATGTGACCAATATATTTTTTGTTGTAAATTAAAGATGACATGTTGGGGCTTTACAAACAAATTACTTCAGATTTAAAATACTTTAACTGTTACGCTACTTCAATCTAAATATGCGTTGCGGAAACACGCATTGTTCTATAGGCGTGTAACGCGGAAAAATTTATACCGATTTTAAGTTTCTCAGCGGATATTATAAGAAGATACTTTCCAACGATATACAGTTTGTTTTGTTGAAGTTCAACAAGTTCATAATATGATTACAGAAACTAGCTGGCTTTCCGGCTGGTGCGCACGAAAGACGCAACCAAATGTTTTGAAATATTTCCCAAAAACCACTTACGGTATTGCAAATAGGCTACATGGCCCCGCCCCTTCTGATACCCCCATACAAATACATCATGCCGCCCACTTTAGAAATCGAGTAATAATATCAATACACCCAACGCGATCGTACCAAAATTCTGTACGTAGTAAAACTATAACAGGATAAAGTTTTGGAAAAAAATTGGAAGTCTAGCCACGCCTCTTCTGGTACCTCCCTTACAAATGTACCTTTCCGCCTACATTAGAGATGGAGTAATAATATCAATAATTCCAACGTATTTCGTATTTTATAAAGCTATAGCCGGATACAGTTTTTGAGAAAAAAAACTGGAAGTATAGCCACTCCCCATCTGGTACCTCCAAATCTGGTACCGCCTACTTTAGAAATCGATTAATGTTATTAACAGACATTAACTCGTTCGTGCCCAAATTCTGTATTTTGTTAAGTTCAAGCAGGATAAAGTTTTGGAGAGAAAAAAATCTGGAAGTCTCGACACGCCCCTTCTGGTACCTCCCATAGAAATGTACCACTCCGCCTACTTCAGAAATCGAGTAATAATATCAATATAATAGAACATTTTTTGTTTTACTTAGGGTGAGGTATACGTAAATCGGGTTGCACGACTAAAACTTTCTTACTGGTTTATGTATGATATCAGTAGGGATGATGCAATGCATTCCATATTCATTTTCCTTTCTAAACCATATTCGTTTCCTGTGAACTAACTCAATTAACATAACCATACCATTACTTGCTCATAACAACTGTTTGGCACAATTTTGACTTCATATCTAAGAAAAATACAAATACAGGAATACTTTTGAAAACTTTCATTGCCATATTTTAATATCGGACACAATGTTTCGTTAATGGATGTGCTGAATACTACGATTTGTATACATTTTATGTCATTTGCATTTTTTATCTATCAAAGTTTACCCTAACAGCTTTAAACTCTGTTTTATAATTAAATGCTAGCGGATGTGGCGAAATGCTCTGTAATTATAATTACAAAAATTATAACCGTCGCTCTATATTTAAATTTTTTTCATAAAAAGTACTTTCTCTTCGTGCTCATTGATGATAGTCCTAATTCGTATATTCACCCACATTTTCCCTTCGTTAGTTTCTTTTTGTAGTAAAGTAATTAGTTACATTATAAAACTGGAAAATTACGCTAAAATGTATATTAACACATTTCTCTAGCAAACGTCGTCATTGTGAGGTTCTGTCCTATAATTATTGGGCACTGTGGGACCATGAAGAAAACACAACGTTCTTATCATTCAGACCGCGTGGTGGTGATTGTGGTCACTATTTTTTTATACTACACTTAAATGTGTTTGTGCGTGTAGGTTATCATCCTATATTATTCAAAGGATTCCCTTAAGAAATCATCTAAATGTGTGCAGCGCTTTTAGTGAAAACCGTGAAAAACGTACTTGTGTAACTTTTCACACCTTAACATATGATAGTAAGTATTACTGAAGGGATGAATTTAGTAGGTCATTGTGTTAATGTATCATTCGTCTACCGAATGTTGTTCGAAAAACCTGTGAGTGTCAATAACCCCCCATTAATACTACCAATATACTATGTGATCGCAATAGCTTATTTGGAGTATATGCAATGCATCGATAAAATTTAACCAAAATTGTGTAATTTTTCCAAATGTATGGAAATATACAGATATATAATATATCTGGGAGATTTCCTAATTCAAGTTTTCCAATCTTTATTCACTTGCGAATAACCAGAATTTCCCCTTGGATATTCACAAACAGCTTCCACGGGCAATGCCACTGAATATCCGATCAGTGACAGCAAATATGAGAAGGTGCAATGTTGAGTAACCTAAATGGCATGCTACCACGAATGCATCTTTCGGAGTAGGTAACATAAGTTACTGAAGCTCAACACAAAGGCTCTCCTAGGGGCTTTGGCAGCCCCAAGAAACTGGGTTCGAGGGCGGTGGCCTAATAAGCCACTCTCATTAAACAAAAGCAATTGTTATGAAAACACGAAGAAAAGAAAACACAAGAACCCCCAAATAATGACGACCCTTGCAGATGTTATATGAATATGCACTGAACTCTCTACAGATATGGTGCAATTATCCAATAGTTGCAGCCAAGATACGCATGCGATTTAGTAGTATTCCAAAACACGCTCGTTACCAAACAACTGCCTCAATTACTTAAAACAAACCCGCTTAAGTATAATCTTCCCAACAAGAAGCATATTACGAATTCTATGAGCACAGCCGCAACGAACGTACAGGGTTATAAAAAACAAGCCCTGGTACGATGAGGACAAGATCATCGGCCAATGCTAACGCACGCGTTGACGGAACGATATAATGGCAAGGAGAGGAAGATAAAACGCCTAGGCGGGAGTTATCGTGCTGACCAGCCATCCAGCCAGCCAGCCAGACAGACGGACATGGCCCATTCGTCTTAAAAAGTTCTGAAACGAATTTCGTCTTAAGATACTTGGGGTCTAATTAGTCTCCTTTAATGCGTTACACTTTTTATACCATCACCCTTGAGAGTATATATCATTTGATACGAAAACCAGTACAGAAATTTCAGTCAGGTTAACTGACTGATAAATACCATCACCCAATAATAATTCCTATTACAAGATAATTAATTACCAAATTTGATTATCCTCCAAGTGCCGGTATAGAAATTATGGGAGAAATATTAATTTTCCAAACAAGGTCATTTTGTATGGGAGGTACCAGAGGGTGATCCGGTATAATCCGTATTCATTCCTGATTCAAATTATCATAACTGTCAACTTACGCAAAATTCGACTGTATTCACTGTACTTACAAAAATATATGTATTTAAAACTATGGGGGTATGTTCGGTATTTTGTATGCGAGGTATCAGAAGGGGTGCGTCAAATAGATTTGGTTTGTAAGGTTTTGCTTCCTATTTACAAGATAAATTAATTGACCAATTTTCATTACCCCCCAAGTGTCCGTTTGGAAATTATGGGATAATTGTTAATTTTTCAAAAATAGGTAATTTTGTATGGAAGGTACCAGAAGGGGTGATCCGATATAATCCATATTCATTCCTGATTCAAAATTTCATAACTGTACAAGTTACGCCAAATTTGACTGAATTAATTGTACTTACAAAAAAAGATATGTATGTAGGACTATGAGGGTGAATTCGGGAATTTGTATGGGAGGTACCAAAAGGGGTGCGTCAAATAGTAAGGTTTTCTGAGGTTATGCTTCCTATCGCAAGATAAATTAACCGACCATTTGTCATTATCCTCCACGTTTCCGTTTGGAAGTTATGGGAGAAATATTAAATTTGCAAAAATAGGTTATTTAGTATGGGATGTACCAGAAGGCGTGAACCGATATAGTTCATATTCATTGCTGAGTCCAGTTTTCATATGCAAACATTATATGCAAAATTTGAGTGAATTCAATTTAGTTACAAAAAAGATATGTATGTAAAACTATGAGGGTCAATTGGGTCATTTGTATGGGAGGTACCAGAAGGGGTATGGCAAAGGTTGCGGTTTTCGTAGTGTTTGTCTACATTTGCAAGATAAATAAACTGACCAAATTTAAATATCCTACGATCGTCCGTTGGGAAGTTATGAAAGAAATATAAATTATTCAAAAATAGGTAATTTTGTATGGGAGGTACCAGAAGGGGTGGGGCTATTCTGCCCATTTTCAATCCCATAAGTTCGTTTTGAAAAATATTAATACTGGTAAATTTTCATACTGATCCGTTAAGGTTTACTCATGTTATCCTGCTGACCAGCCATCCAGCCAGACAGACGGACATAGCTCAATCGTCTTAAAAAGCCCTGAAACGGATTTGGTCTTAAGATACTTGGGGTCTAACTCGTTTCCTTTAATGCGTTACACTTTTTATACCATCGCCCTTAGGGATGAGGGTATATATCATTTGATACGAAAAAAAGTGTAACGCATTAAAGGAGACGAGTTAGACCCCAAGTATCTTAAGACAAAATTCGTTTCAGAACTTTTTAAGAAGAATGAGCTATGTCCGTCTGTCTGACTGGCTGGCTGGCTGGCTGGATGGCTGGATGGCTGGTCAGCAGGATAACTCGAGTAAACCTTAACGGATCGGTATGAAAATTTACCAGTATCAATAATTTTCAAAACGAACTTATGGGATTGTAAATGGGCTGAATAGCCCCACCCCTTCTGGTACCTCCCATACAAAATTACCTATTTTTGGAAAAGTAATATTTCTTCCATAACTTCCAAACGGACAACCGGAGGATGTTTGAATTTGGTCAGTTTATTTATCTTGCAAAAGTAGACAAACCCTAAGAAAACCGAAACCTTTGCCCCACCCATTCTGGTACCTCCCATACAAATGACCGAATTGACCCTTATAGTTTTACATACATATCTTTTTTGCAAGTAAACTGAGATCACTCAAATTTTGCGTATGATGTTTGCTATAAATATTAGACTCAGGTATGAATATGGACTATATCGGTTCACGCCTTCTGGTACCTCCCATACAAAATGACCTATTTTTGGAAATTATATATTTCTCCAATAACTTCAAAACAGTCACTTGGGGGGTTATGGACATTGGTCGATAAATTAATGTTGTGATAGGAGGCGAAACCTCAGAGAGCCTAACTATTTGACACACCCCTTCTGGTACCTCCCATACAAATGACCGAATTGACCCTTATAGTTTTACATACATATCTTTTTTGTAAGTAAACTGAGATCACTCAAATTTTGCGTATGATGTTTGCTTAAGAAAATTAGACTCAGATATGAACATGGACTATATCAGTTCACGCCTTCTGGTACCTCCCATACAAAATTACCTATTTTTCGAAAATTTATATTTCTCCTATAACTTCCAAACGGACTCAACGAATTTAAGAAGAAGAGACTGCGGCCTTTTCAGCCATATATATAGTTATATTGGTAACTTGTCATATCTGTTTGTTTTTTGCCTCGAAATTTAAAACTTTATATTTTTTTAACCATATTTTTAGTTTGATGAAGTTTGTAGCCCCTATTTTATAAGGACACCCTAATGTTTATTATTTTATTCAGAAAGTGCATTCTTTCACGAGTTAAATGCTTACTTGTTTGTAAAAATCGGTTAACAAATAGTTAAGTTATTCATATTTTCCGAGAGACGCAACTTTCATATTCTATACTCAAATCAAAGAGTTGAAGAAGAAGCATTGTTTTGGTGTTGTTGTTAATAACTTCAACTTTGATTTTAGCATAGTTGCATCCCTCGGAAAACATGAATAACTTAACTATTTGATAACCGATTTTTACAAACAAGTATGCATTTAACTCGCGAAAGAATGCACTTTCTGAATAAACATTATAAAATAGGGGCTACAAACTTCATCAAACTAAAAAAATGGTTAAAAAAATATAAAGTTTTAAATTTCGAGGCAAAAAACAAACAGATATGACAAGTTACCAATATAACTATATATATGGCTGGAAAGGCCGCAGTCTCTTCTTCTTAAATTCGTTGAGAAATTTAAAATCGGTTGATATTCAACCACGTTACTGGCTTATAAGTGCGTAAAGGTTTGAAAAACCGGTATTAACGTGGACTTTATGAGCTATCAAGGTTGCCTAGACACGTTCAGATTGGATTGATATCTTCACGAAAGTTGTTTATCTTTACCAGGGCTACAATTTTGGCGAACAGTGTTAGAGAAAAATTTGGACTTCCTCAAAGTAATGCTCAAAAAAGTGAAAAAATAATAAATTCTTCTTCAATTTTTTTTTGAAAAACGGCAGGAATAACCAACCATTTGGACATAATTTGTTAATAAAGTTAGTGCGCAAAACTCCCAGCTACATTATTGCCGAATACAGTTTAGCGCTATCACGAAGTGTGAGTTAGCTGTTGGACAAAAACTGATGACACCTTTTTTCATGGGGCTCACTGATTTTGAGAATATTTAGGGGCCCATAAAAAAAAATTGGTCACCAATCTCGCCAAACTGAGTATAGGGTTTTTTTACCCTACGATAGTAGAATCGAACCTATACTATCCCGTTTTTGTATTTTACAAAAAGTCGTAATTTGTTGCATAGTGTAAGTAAAAGTTTTGGACGATTTTGCACCACAAGCAGGGGAAAAAATATACATAAGTAATTTTATTTTAATTAAAAATCTATTCATTTCAATAACTCAAGACTTCAACAATATCTTATATTGGGTGATGATATTTATCAGTCAGTTTACCTGACTGAAATTTCTGTACTGGTTTTCGTATCAAATGATATATACCTTCATCCCTAAGGGTGATGGTATAAAAATCACTGGCGTACTTGCGCGAAATCCTGGCTTTGTGGAAATCACTAAACTCAACAATACTATTTTTAAAAATTTCGCTCCCGTTTCATCGTGTGACGTGGAACGTGTTTTTTCTATATATGGAAATTTTTGGAAAATTTAAAAATGCACTTAGTGCTTAATTGTAATCGTCTCATTGACCAAGTTATAATCTCACTTTAAGAAATTTTTTTTTTTGATTTGAAAATTACTTTCTTTTTATGAATACCCGACTGAATAATTTTGTTAATTTGCTTATTGTTTTTTATTACTTCTTTAATAGATGTGAAATTGTTTTTTGTTTGTTTTTCAATAAATAAAAAAAATAATAAAAACTGAAAATAAAATTAATCGTGCTTATTTCAAGGGTTTTTCATGCTGTTTTAAGTACTGAAAGCCGTTTTTTTCGTGCTGAAAAATGGTCGCCCTAGTTATGACGGTCTTGCACAAAACGAGCGATGTGTGGTTTTCAGAAAATTGCAATTTATTGCGCTATTCTGTAACATCCTAAAGAGTTGCGCAATACAGGAGGAAGAAGTAGCCAACGATCAAACATTTGTCAAAATCAACAATATCAAAACCCATGGGCGCATCAAAGAAATAAAATCCTTCACACTCATTCGCAATTGCTAGTATTACACTGTTGTATGCCGTTCGTCGGTCTGATAGTAATAGATGTCGATTTCAGAAATGTATAACTAATTATAACAAATTACATCCTACTGATCTAGTACTTCAGATATTGGACTTTTACAAATTAAGTCCTATGGGCGTGGCCACGCCTAACGATCTAATCCCGCCAGTTATTGACCTTATCTTATTGCTTCTACACCTGATTTAAATGCACTATTTGTAGTAGTAGGCCAGATATTGCATTTTTGCTAAAGGGGTAGAATGGGTGGGCCACACCTCAAAAACATCGGTTGAATGCTGTAGCATCCATTAAGCTTCAAACAAACTCAATTCAAATGTTATGTACATAAATGTACCATTTGTCTTTGCCATTTGAAAATATAAATATTGACACATTTAAATTTTCACAATTTAAAAAATTTTGGAAAAATTTAATATGGAAAAAAATTAAAAATCTACTCAATAAATGTACCAAATGTGTCTTATGTCTAATAAAACCGATTTGTTGCACATCGTTTGGATGGTTTTTAAGTCTATAGCGGTCATAGGTAGAAACAAATGTTCACATTTATATATATTCCTTTGTAGATGTTTGGTATTATTTTACAATTTCCGAAAAACCGAACGAAACCGGTTTATCCGGTTTTTTACTGAATCATGTATTCGAAAACCGAATTGTTGGAAAAAAATGTTTTTCGAATAAACCGAAAACCGGTTTTCTGAAAAATTCAAGTATTTGAATACTATTGTAATGACACAAGCGAATCAATCTATTCTGAGAGTATTCGATAGAACAAAGGAATAATAAAAGAATGATTTATATTTTTAAGATTAACAAAAACACAAAAGTAACAGTGGTGTTGTAGACGAATCGGCTCCACAAAAAGCCCCCCAATGAAATAACGCCCAAACGAGAAATGAAATATTTCCCAAATTTTTTTCATACGTTTTTGGGTGTTATTTCATATGAAAAAACTCCCAATTTTTTTGGGCCATTTTGAATTTTCAAATTATAAAATAATCTTCAATGAAATAACAACCAACCAATTTTTTAAATTTGGGGATTGTTTCATATCGTGAATAATTTGGGTGTTATTTCATTTTTTATTCGGGGGTTATTTCATTTTTAAAGCTGTTGTTTTTTAGGGGTTATAATTATATAAATACTAGCTGGCCCGGCAGACTTCGTCCTGCCTCCAAATTGTTGTAAAATATGTTGAGTGTAGTTGAAATCTAAAGACGATTGGTTTATTTTTTTTTACCTCTAAAATATTTCAATTTAAAGGGCAAGATTTTCCCGGGCAAATTCTGTTATTCATATATCTTAAAGATTATTATATATTATTATAAGAATTTCTAACACGGATCTGCAGTGTCGTTCATGATGTGATGAAAACTTACTTGATAGGCATATATTCTAAAACCAAATTTTTAAGCCGATTGACTGACATATAACTTTCTGCGCTGGTGTACTGGATGACTGTACCTTTCTATCCTAAGGAGTACGAATTTCCAAAAATGCATTCATTGGTCTCAGCAACCCCATTAACCGTATGGTCTGGGTGATATCAACAGTTATTCCTATTTTCGTTATTGTCCCCTAAAATGAAAAAAAAAAACACTTTGTGAAGCTCTCTAATTCAGTAGGAAGTGCGCCATTATAAAAGTTAGTCATTCATCTTTAAGCCTTTTTGCGGTCTAGGTGACCATCTACAGCCAATCCTTAAATTTCAATGAAATTTTGGGACAAATGGGGTCAACCGTTTTCACAATTAGTGGTGACATCAAAATGTATATCTTTTATATATATATAGACTTCTGAATAACTATGATGTTAAGTGTATCATAAGCTAAACACCGGCAACTGGTTCCAAACATACATTAAAATTTTTCTCATGCCAAAAAAATCATATATTTTAAGTTTAAGTAAAATCGGACAATCGATATTCAAAATTTTCTCATGCCAAAAAAATCATATATTTTAAGTTTAAGTAAAATCGGAGAATCGAAATAAATTTTCGAAATAATTCAACCCCAGCCAAATCAACTGCGGGTCCATATATACAAAAAAAAATCTCATAATAAAACCGGGTCAGTTTATAAAAAAAAATTTTTCTCAATGTTCCACAAACATAAATACTAAATTTTAGTTAAATTGGTACATGCATTCAAATTTTCTATATAAATCCACCCTAGCGCCATCTACCGGGTCCATTTGTACATATGATTTTTTCTAATGATCAAACAAACATTGATTCTGAATTTAAGTTAAATTGGCCCATTCGTTAAAATTTTGATTGTAAACCGACTCCAGCGCCACCTACCGGGTCTATTTGTACATAAAATGTTTTCTCATGATCAAGCGAATATCCATTCCAAATTTCAGTTGAATTGGTACATGCATTCAAATTTTCGATATAAATCCACCCTAGCGCCACCTGGACAAACAATCTACGGAAAATTTTGAATCGAATAAAAAAAAAATCAGCCAAATCGCTCCAGCCGTTCTCAAGTGATGGTATGACATACGTGGACCATTTCATTTTTATATATATAGAAGATATAAAAATTGGCCTTTTACAAGTAACCTGTGAGTATATTACAATATCTTTTGAATGTTTACAGATATTTCCATTTGTGTTCATATTGACGGATAGAAAATCAACAAAATGCACCGAGCATTTGAAAACTGGAGGTGGTTGTGTAAAGGCCAAACAAATTGTCTTCCGAACTGCAAACATAGAGCAGGGCTACAACGATCTACGATCTACACGATTCGTTTCAATAATTTTACGACTTTGCTGTTGGTCCACATTGACTTCATGAAATCCTTGGTAAAACTGACTCTTTTATGAATTTTGGGCATAATATCATTTTTGTTGCTGATGGGTTTTAATTCATTGGGGATTATTTCATTTTCATCATTGGGTGTTATTTCATATGAAATAACTCCAAATATTGGGGGTTGTTTTGTTTTCGCTTTGGGGTTTATTTCATTTATTTTTCGATGTTATTTCATTTACTGTTTTTGGGTGTTATTTCCAATTTTTTGGGGTCAATTTCATTCGGGGTTATTTCCTGGGCGTTATTTCATAGAGATGCTTTTCGGGGAGCGGACTCATTTCTCAATCCCATACTAATAAATACTACCGCTTTTTGCATTACTGTAGCTTAACATGTGATACTCTGTAACGCCATAAACTATTACTTCACTCGAATTATCATGGATTATTCATTGTCTGTAGCTGGCTTTTCATTATTCTTCGATTTGGTGACAACAATGTTTTTACGATTTATAAATATGAGGTTCCCGATTTTAAAGGTGATATAATATAAGTTCGGCTGCCTAAAGTTGTTAGGCACTGTGATAGTTGGTGATATAATCCACAATAGTCAAGTATTGTAGCCAATTGACCTGCAGGACTTAGAAGCCTGAATGTGTATTTGATGAATACGTTTTTGTTTATACACTAATAAATATATGTTGCTTAATACACCGCTCCATAGGCAAACGTACATATTTCTTGTTTGCCATAACTATATTCCCATACAACAGAGGGATCCCAATGAGCTTTTCGGTAACATCATCCAAAGTCGTTAAACATTGAACAAATATTTATATATATTGTGTATACCTACAATGAGAGCTAGAAAACGAACACCTGTAGTGCACGAATATCTCATATTATGCTGCTGATACTCCATGGTAGATGACGACGAGGAGGGGAAGGAGAATAGACATGAAAAAAAAACAAAATCGAAAAACAAGTGACATAATGAATTACTTTTATTGACAACATAATGTTTTATAGGTATCATCACTGGATATCCAAACGCACACCCTTAACGTCCTCGTCATTAAGGACTTCGATATATTTTGGATAATAAACATCGCGTGAATTTGCCCAAGAGCAACATTGATGTATTGCCACATAAAATTTATTGGAAAATTGATACTTGCGTCCTGTGGCTGTCGCTGATCAATATACTTTGCAAAGCTATAAAGAGATTAATAAATTATGTGGGTTTTAGAAGGTAGATAATCGAATATTGTTTGAGTTCCTAATGATGTTGCCACAATATCGTGTTGCATGTTAGTGGCTTTCATTTTGACGATACGTCTCAAGTCGTGACTGGTGTGGTGTTTAATTTGTTGACTCTATCAAATGATTAATTGCAACAACCAATTACATTTAATTGGTTGAAATATTTATGCTCTGAAAACAGCAAATATACGCATGTGTTAATTGATTAAATCGTATATAGGGAATAGAATAATGCATATAATATTTTTGTCTTTATACCAATTCAAGAATTGTAGGGAATACAAATCCATCCCTTTAATTTACCGTTTTGGTTTTTAAATCAAACAAAAACTTAAAGCTAATTTTACCTCACTGCAAATGTTGATGAATACACACTTCTTGAAATGCAAAAATTTTGGCGGACATCGGATGCAGTTTTGGCGCCTGAGATGGCGGATTCATTTCACGAAACCCTTGTAAACGACATTATAAGCGATGAAAAGGTATAATGAGCTTTGGATACCTTTAAACCTTACAAATCTCCAGGAATTAACGAACTACTACTACCTTGCGATTGTTAGTCAGCCATGCTACCATCTAGTTTATGAAGATGCATTCGAAATGTTTGACGGAAACTAATCATAAACTGTTTTAAGAAAAACACACGAAGGCATACCTCGTTGCCTTTTCTTTTCATGCTTCCTCTCAAGCCTTCTGTGAGAAGGGAGATGGAATGTGTATACACACGAAATGGTGGATTCAAATGATCATGTGCTTGAGATGTTTTAGAATGGAAGGATTAAGCCTGTTATCAGGCATGAAAAAAAGGCCTGATGATATTCCGTTGTCAATGTCTCAATAGACCTAGTTTCATGCCTGCTTGTAGAAGCCCTTGCCAATTCCGCCGCTGGGTTCGAAAGGCTAATTGAGCTATATCTGAGACAGATCCTGGACTCTAGCCTCTTCAGTGGAGAGCAGCAAGTATACAATAAGGGGAGATCTGTGGACAGGGTTCTGCACGAGGTGCTTGGATATGTGGAAAATGGTTTAATATATTGATCAATGGAGCTTTTATTAACGTAACATAATGTAAGTATTAGAGCTACTGGAACTCCCCTAATTATTATCAACTAAGAGCAAGCTGACGACTGTGCAGGATGGCGCTCTCAACACTCAGCTGGATGACCAGCCACAGTGATATACTGGGGAACTAGATGACCGATGAATTGGCGCGGAATAACTCATTTCTAGGGCCCGGCCAATCGAATGATTCAGTCCGTGTCACATACATATAGGGCATTTCTATCCGGCACAGCGAACGGTTTCCAAACTTATCCTGGGAATATCGCACCGACTGCGTAATATCACGAGATATTTGGTGGAAACTGGAAATATAAATGTTAATTTATGAGTTATGAATAAATATAGGAACTTATTTAGATCAAGAGATATTTGCCAATCAATAATTCGAAACGCCTAGTCATTTTTGGGCGAGGTTGATTTAGTAATTATACCATCACTCTTAGAGATGAGGATATATTTTATTTGATATGAAAAAGTGTAAAGTATTAAAGGAGACGAGTTAGACCCCAAGTATCTTAAGACCAAATTCATTTCAGGTTTTTTTAAGACGATTGTGCTATGTCCGTTTGTCTGGCTGGCTGGTGAGCAGGGTAACTCGAGTAAACCTTATCTGCTCGGTCTGAAAATTTACCAGTATTAATATTTTTCAAAGCGAACTAATGGGATTGTAAATGGGCAGAATTTTCCCAACCCTTCTGGTACCTCCCATACAAAATTACCTTTTTTTTGGAAAATTTATATTTCTTTCATACCTTCCAAACCGACGACCGGAGGATATTTGAACTTGGTCAGATTTTTATCTTGCAAAGTAGACCAACCCTAAGAAAACCAATACTTTTCCCACACCCCTTCTGGTATCTGCCATACAAATGACCGAATTCACCCTCATAGTCTTACATACATATCTTTTTTGTAAGCAAGTCGAATTCAGTAAAATTGTGCGTAAGTTATGCGGTTATGAAAATTTGTCTGGGTAACGAATATGGTTCACCACATCTTTCATAACTTCCAAACCGGAACCTGTAATATGAGGCAATACCCCAGAAAACTTAACTATTTAACATATAAAAAACAGATATTGCCACTTTTACATGCATATCAAAATCAGACACGTTGTGCTGCCCCTAAGTGTACCTCCCATACACATAAGTAAAATTTTTACGGTCTTACTCCCCAAGCAGGACCAAAAATAATACTTGAGTAATTATATTTTAATTTAAAAACGATTAATTTCAAAAACTTAAACAATATCTTATATTGGGTAATGGTATTTATCAGTCAGTTTACCTGACTGAAATTTCTGCACTGTTTTTAAAATTGTTCAGTTTTATTTATATTTTAAAGTAATTTATATCGCTCGATTGCCGAATAAAATTGGTGATGGATTGATGCAAGAACGTTGCTCCGAAATGCTTCTCAAATAAAACAGCTTCTAAAATTACAACGGCAACAATGGGCCTATTTTCAATGCAGTTTTTCAAAAAGGCATCAGTTGTAAAACGCAAGAAATCCATTACTAAATTCATTTCAATAAATTGAGTAGTAAGTAAGTAAGTACGTAGTATCATCACGCATGTTTCAAGCTAATATTCACAGAAAAAAATTACGACAAATAAATTGTCATATTAAATACCATTTCGTCAAAACAATTAAATATTTAATTAAAAAGGCGCCAACAATCGAAATTGTAAAAACAATAAACAGTGTTGTCACATTTACAATTTTTTTATTTTTGTTGAATTTGAACAGTGGTAGAAAATTTGTAAATATGACAATTTACAATCACTCTCAAATGGAATATTTGCTATAAATCAAAATTGAATGCTAACAATTTTATTTAATTACTTAACAACAATTGTGTTTTTTTTTCTGTGTTGACTAGGTTCACCACATAATTGCAGCCAAGGTACGTTCACGGTTAAGTAGTGCTAAAAACCCTCGTTACTAAACGCAAAGGAAGGTAGACATCACAAAGCTGCATACCACCGAGATAACCAATGCCTACTCCAACCAACTCTCTCAATTACATCAAACAAACTCCCCTAGCTCAGATGTTCCCGACACACAGTGGCATACCCCGTACTGGGTTATGAAAAACCACGTTCAGACAAGCCCAGATACGATGATAAATGTCGCGAAATGTCTTAGGAAATTAATGCTGCATACAATGCAGCCAATGGCGACGAGTGCGGTGACGGAGCGTTATAATGAGAAGAAGAGGGAGATGAAACGCCTGTTCAGGCGGAAAAAGCGTCTGTAAAAGAGAAGAGAAAGCCAGGGTATCGAAAACTACAGGGATAGAGTTGAAGCCCAAAAGTTCTACTAAAAGGTTAAAAGCAAAGGTTTGGGACATTCAGAGTGTGCTACAAATATGGAGGGAACACTTTCGATCTCTGTACTCATTCCCGAAGGCAGCATAAGAGACGAAATCACACAGTAGACGACGGAGTCGATTGTCCACCATCGAGCCAAAACCAGACCATTACGAGACCAGCATAATAACGCTGCGGGGGCCGGCAGAGCTTTTTAAAACCTGTGGCGATAAGCTGGCAAAGTGCCTGCCCCAGCTCATAAAAACAATTTGGTTCAAGGAATGGATGATGATTGGAATCTGAGTGTTCTATGTCCTGTGCTTAAGAAAGGCGATCCCGTGTGTGCACCAACTATCGCGAGATCAGCCTTTTACCCATTACATACAAGGTCCTGCCCATTAGGTTATGTCAAAGACTAATCCACGACCGACCAGATATTCGCACTATGACAAATCCTGGAGAAGTCCAAAGAAATGTAGATCGACATCTACCACACAGAAAAAAATTACGACAAATGAATTGTCATATTAAATACCATTTCGTCAATACAATTAAATATTTAATTAAAAAGACGCCAACAAACGAAATTGTAAAAACAATAACCAGTTTTGTCACATTTACAATTTTTTTTATTTTTGTTGAATTTGAACAGTGGTAGAAAATTTGTAAATATGACAATTTACAATCACTCTCAAATGGAATATTTGCTATAAATCAAAATTGAATGCTAACAATTTTATTTAATTACTTAACAACAATTGTGTTTTTTTTCTGTGTTGACTAGGTTCACCACATAATTGCAGCCAAGGTACGTTCACGGTTAAGTAGTGCTAAAAACCCTCGTTACTAAACGCAAAGGAAGGTAGACATCACAAAGCTGCATACCACCGAGATAACCAATGCCTACTCCAACCAACTCTCTCAATTACATCAAACAAACTCCCCTAGCTCAGATGTTCCCGACACACAGTGGCATACCCCGTACTGGGTTATGAAAAACCACGTTCAGACAAGCCCAGATACGATGATAAATGTCGCGAAATGTCTTAGGAAATTAATGCTGCATACAATGCAGCCAATGGCGACGAGTGCGGTGACTGAGCGTTATAATGAGAAGAAGAGGGAGATGAAACGCCTGTTCAGGCGGAAAAAGCGTCTGTAAAAGAGAAGAGAAAGCCAGGGTATCGAAAACTACAGGGATAGAGTTGAAGCCCAAAAGTTCTACTAAAAGGTTAAAAGCAAAGGTTTGGGACATTCAGAGTGTGCTACAAATATGGAGGGAACACTTTCGATCTCTGTACTCATTCCCGAAGGCAGCATAAGAGACGAAATCACATAGTAGACGACGGAGTCGATTGTCCACCATCGAGCCAAAACCAGACCATTACGAGACCAGCATAATAACGCTGCGGGGGCCGGCAAAGCTTTTTAAAACCTGTGGCGATAAGCTGGCAAAGTGCCTGCCCCAGCTCATAAAAACAATTTGGTTCAAGGAATGGATGATGATTGGAATCTGAGTGTTCTATGTCCTGTGCTTAAGAAAGGCGATCCCGTGTGTGCACCAACTATCGCGAGATCAGCCTTTTACCCATTACATACAAGGTCCTGCCCATTAGGTTATGTCAAAGACTAATCCACGACCGACCAGATATTCGCACTATGACAAATCCTGGAGAAGTCCAAAGAAATGTAGATCGACATCTACCACACAGAAAAAAATTACGACAAATGAATTGTCATATTAAATACCATTTCGTCAATACAATTAAATATTTAATTAAAAAGACGCCAACAAACGAAATTGTAAAAACAATAACCAGTTTTGTCACATTTACAATTTTTTTTATTTTTGTTGAATTTGAACAGTAGTAGAAAATTTGTAAATATGACAATTCACAACCACTCTCAAATGGAAATGGAAATGGATTGTTATAAATCAAAACTGAATGCTAGCAATTTAATTTAATTACTTAACAACAATTGTGTTTTTTTTCTGTGCACCTGTTCATGGACTGGAAAGCTGCATTTGACAGTTCGATGCGACAGAAATTTTTAGATGCTATGGCTGAGTTTGGTATCCCCGCGAAGCTAATACGACTTTGCGGGATGACACTGACTGACACGAAGTCTTCAGTGAAAATTGGCAAATGTCTGACAGAGCAATTTTCTACCAAGAAAGGCTTTAGACAAGGCGATAGTCTGAGTTGCGATCTCTTAGACATCGTAATGGAGATAATCATGCGGAAGGCTGCAGTAAACAGGAATGGTACCATCTTAAACAAAAGTCACATGCTGCTCGCGTATGCCAATAAAATAGATATCATTAGCCGTAGATTGCGGAATGTTACTGCGGCTTATTCGAGCATTGAAAAGCAGTCGGCGGAAGTGGGTCTGGTGAAAAATGAAATGAAAGTTATTTGTTTCAACGAACAAAGAGTCTGCTTGTCTGGGACGCTGCATGAACGTTGACAACTTTAGCTTTGAGTGGTAGATGATTTTGTCTACCTTGGCTCCGCCATAAACAAAAATAATAATGTCAGCCTGCAAATCAAAAGACGAGTATTGATCGCAAACCGCTGCTACTATGCGCTGAGCAAGCGCTCTCTCGAAGAACAAAGATCCAACTCTACCAGGCTCTGATCCTACCTGTATTGCTCTATAGCGCCCGGATTCGGTAATAACACAAGTGGATAAATCTATTCAGGGAGTCTTCGAGAGAAAAATAATAAATAAGAATGAACAACGAGCTGTATGAGCTGTACAAGAAAGAAATAGGCCGAATGCGCTGGTTTCGACACGTTGTACTTAACTTAATTTCCCTTTGCACCCCATGAATGAGGTATGGGATAGCTTCTCGTGTTGTTGTGAATTAACACGCTTTCTATTTTTAGATTCACAACTAACGGCACCTACTTATTTATCGACGAATGCGAACGTCACTGTTTTGAGAAGCTCTTACTAGACACGACGATTGAATCGACGCTTAATACTGCGAAGTTGCTGTCAAACAACATTCGAGGGGAGCCGACAATGAAGGAAAATTTTATTTATTTTTTTTCTTTTTTTTTTTAAGATGACTGGAGCCAGGTTTGAACCTGCGATCTCCCGCATGGTAGTCGCGTGTTCTAACCACTATGCCACGACACGTTGTACGAATGGATGAAAATGTTCCAGCTCGAAAGGTTTTCGTCAATAAACTCGATGGGCGGCGCAAAACTTCTTTGGATGGACCAGGTAAAAGAGCTGCAAAAGACCGAAGCGCTTGGAATTCTTTTCTACATGCGGTTTCTGATAGATGAATTTTTTGTTGCTGCTGCCAATTAAGAATAAGAAGAATATTGAAAACATAGTACCTAATAAACAGACAACACTGATGAACAGATGAATATGTTGTAAAAAATTGTGGGGCGGCATGTGTGCACAAAGGATGTGACATTTGATGGTAATGGTAAATTTTACGGCACAAAATATTGGCTTCTAGCTCACTCCATGTAAGTGAGCTACAACCTTTTAATGGACATTCTCATAAAGACTATTTTGACTACGACAAATGTACAATAAATTTTGTTAGCTACCATATAGTCTGCCTCTATAAGCGTCAATCCGGTGGTGAATGAATATTTAAAATAACGTATAGAATATGACTGAAACGTTTCCGCGTTGTTTATGTATTCGACTAAAAATGTATATTGATGGGTTTGGCGTGGGGTGAGAAAAGTGTGCACAAAACGTTAGGTTTATTTGTAAGTAATAAAATTTATTACATCTTACTGCCGCTCGCCTTATTGTACTAGAGTAGTCGTTCCCAAATAATTGTTATCTGTATATATTTCAGTATTTGTCATATGTAGCGAAACACACTCAAAGAAATAATTTGTTGTTATCATTTCGGCAAACTCTTCCGAAATTAATAATGTACATAGTTGTAGAATCGAGTTTTTATATCTTGAGTAATCTGCGTTTCGTCTACACTATGTTACACAAAATTGAAGTCTCAGACAACTATCCAAGATCCGCGCTTTCTATCGATTTAGTTTTTAACCATGGCCAGAACGTTTTTTTCATTGCATTGCACAATTCGTATATACGAGAAATAAAAGGAACGCACCTTATATAACCCTTAAAAAAATTTATTTTTTGAACATGATGACCAAATTTACCGGTTTCGATTGTGAAAATCAATTAAACAAAGCAACTTACAATTTGTTTGTAATTGACTACATGATTTCTTTATAGAACCGTTGATATTGTCCAATTTCTTTTCGAGTGTGTAAATCGCGAGAATTGTTGTGTCCTCCTTATATAAATACCAAAGGACTGACTGACATTTATGACCAGCATGGTGAAGTATTGGGTCGCATCATAATATAAATAATTTGGGTGTGTATACCAGAAGTTACATTTGCTTGAAAGTTAACCCATCCTATTCCCTTGCTACTCTTTTTTCCGTACTGTTGGCCATTATTCAAAGGCTTATATGCTTAGAGTGGAATAATACTTGGCTATTTGTTTGTCTACAATAACAACCCGACAGACATTGTAAACGTCGTAAGTGCAATTGTATAATGAAATGAATAATTTTTTTTTATGTAGATATAGGTAAGCACTCAAGTTAAGCAGCAGTGTTTCACCTCCATTGTATTATGTAAAGAGATTTTTCTGTGGGTGCAAGTAGTTTAACTTTGAATTTAAGTACTATTACAAATAAATAATTACAAAGTACTTATATGTGTACTTTTTGATCTGCCTTTCCTTTCCTTATATAAAGTGGTAGCATGTGAGGGGGCACACCTTTTTTGTGCCGAATATTAATGCAATGTAATAAACGGTTTAAACCAGAATGATGGTAATTCGTCCATTTGTTAAACGAAAAACGACCATAGAGATTGTAAATATCATCGCCTAAAATGTGAGAGGCATAACCATCAACATAGAAAAAAATTACGACAAATGAATTGTCATATTAAATACCATTTCGTCAATACAATTAAATATTTAATTAAAAAGGCGCCAACAACCGAAATTGTAAAAACAATGAATAGTGTTGTCACATTTACATTTTTTTATTTTTGTTGAATTTGAACAGTGGTAGAAAATTTGTAAATATGACAATTTACCACCACTCTCAAATGGAAAAATTGTTATAAATCAAAATTGAATGCAAACAATTTTATTAAATTACTTAACAACAATTGTGCTTTTTTTCTGTGAAACTAATACAACACTTACTTTTTATTTAATTCTAATTCTACTATATGAATCCCACAGGAAGAGTCCTGTCCCCTCTTCTATGGCTCTTGTGATAAATGGAGTACAGAAATCGTTCAACGAGGATGTTTCGAAAACCGTGGCATATGCGGATCATGATAGGTGGGAAATTTCTACCAACGATGTGTGACAATTTTTTGGGCGTCGGGATCGGTTTAACTTGGCAAACCCAGAGTGATCCTTGTCAATTGCACTTTAAGTCTACTCACAGAGCTTCGTAGTCGTGGTATAACTGCGGACCTCCACGTGATGACGCCGTCAGAGCACGGCTAACTGTGAGGGGCGAAACCTAAAACCCAGGCAAGTCTGCTTAGAGTGAGTGGTATTCTGGTCAGCGTCTGACGCAAAATGGGCGGCTGTAACAAAATCCTGGCAGGTGGAGAAAACTGCGACGTGGTGCCCTGGGATTGCAACCCGCCTTCGACTTTTGAACTATTGCATTGAAAAGAAGTAAGAAAATAAAAAAATGGACCCCCAAAAATGTTGACGACCACCGCAAACGAATTAAGGCCTATGATTTGAGAATATGCAACTGGAATGTTAGAACACTGCATAGGCCAGGTGCCTCCATCCAACTGGCAGAAGTCCTCGAAGAATACAAGGCTGACATAACCGCTTTACAGAAAATCCGGCGGACGGCACACGGGTGCTCTCACATGAAAATGTGCGACATATACTATAGTGACCATACGGCCAAGCACGAGTTTAGATGTGGATTTGTGTTTGGCACCTAGTCTCAAGGTTCAAACCGTTGTGTGAACGTATATAAGAGTCAAAACAAAGTTTTTCCTCATAACACTTATATGTGCTATGCTCCGACAGTAGAGAAAATCAATGAGGACAAAGACGAGTTCTACGAGACCCTAGAAAATGTACATGACTGAAGCCCGAGCCATGATTTCAAAATTGTACTATGCGATTTTAATCCTAAAATAGGCGAGAGACCGCATTTGAGCCTACCATCGGAAAATTCAGTCTGCACACAGAAACGTCGAACAATTAACTCAGACTGATTGATATCTTTGCAACAAGAAATATGGTAGTTAGCAAAACTAGATTTGACCATAAAAATATTGGTAAGGCAACATGGTTATTTCCAGATCAATTGACGAGGAATCAGATAGATCACATGGTAGTCGATGGAAGGCACGGATCGAGTGTTCTGAACTTACGAGTGAGTGATCGGAAGTGCGAACATTGAAGGTATCCATAAGGCTGAGCATGGCGAAAAACGTACGTTACCAGGCACTACGAATGCTGGAAATCGGTAAACTGCGGACCACAGATGTAGCGGACGCCTACTCCAACCATCTAACTAGCAGTGGCAATATATAGGCGACTCCCTAGATCGCACTGCGAAAAGCGTACTTGGGTACTCAAATCCGCCTCAAGAAGATGCCTGGTACGATGATGAATGTCGCGATGCCACACAAGAGTCGGATGCGTCATACAGGGCGAAACTGTAGCCAATGGCAACGCGAGCTGTTCGTGAATGGCACAGGCAGTATAGACGATAGGTAACTAGTCATTTAAGACGGAAAAAGAAGTAGCTAAAGAAGAGACAGGATGAGTACAGAGATTTGCTCCGAAGTAGTGGGGACATCCGAAAATTCTACTAGAGAGTTAAGGCGAGAATACGTGGAACAGGGTGACCCTCCTGCAAGGACAGCGAAAAAAGAAGTAGCTAAAGAAGAGACAGGATGAGTACAGAGAGTTGCTTCGAAGTAGAGGGGACATCCGAAAATTCTACCAAAGAGTTAAGGCGAGAATGCGTGGAACTGGGGGGGCCTCCTGCAAGGACATCGATGGCCAGCTAATCATGTACTCGGATAACGTTCTGAAGATATGGAGAGAACATTTCAGAAATCTGCTGGATACGAAGACCACTTCAGAAGACCCCGCTCCAATCCATGACGATGGTATTAACTGTCCACCTCCGAGCCAGAGTGAGATACGTGTGGCAATATCCCGCCTTAAAAGTAACAAAGCCTTATAACAACAAAATCAGGCTGTTGGAGGATTGCAGTCTAAGTCTGTTATGTCCCATATACAAAAAAGGGGTCGTAGTGAATGTAAGAACTGCATTGGAATTTATTGCGTACAAGGTTCTTTCGAGCATATTGTGTGAACGTCTAAAGTCAATTGTAGAAAAACTATTTGGAACTTATCAGTGCGTCTTAAGAATTGGTAAAGCTACGACGGATCAAATATTCACTTTACGACAAATTCTGGAAAAAACTCATGAAAAGCAGATCGACACTTACCACCTCTTTGTCGACTACAAAGCTGCCTTCGACTCACCGATATGGAATAGGCTATATGAGGCCATGTCTGAGTTAGGCATTCCTGCAAAACTAATTCGACTTTGCAGATGTACCTTGGAAAATTCCTCTATTAAGGTTGGTAAGGATCACTCTGAACCATTCAATACGAAAAGAGGTCTCAGACAGGGCGATAGCTTGTCCTGTACACTATTTAATATAGTTAGGGAGAAGGTGATGAGAAAGGCTGGTGTCAACATGTCTGGCACCATATTACACAAGTGCCATATGCCACTAGCTTATACCGATAATATAGACATCATTGGCCGAAATCTGCGGGATGTTACTGCAGTTTTCTCATCACTGGAAAAGGAGTCAGGTCAATGAGAAAGCAATAATAATGGTTTTGAGTCCTCTCGATGGGAACGCACCGTCAAAGTTAAAATTTATTGTTTTGAGGTAGTAGGTAAGTTTACCTACCTCAGATCATCCGTCAACAAGAAATATAATGTCAGCCAAGAAATCAAGCGGAAAATAGTGCTCGACAATAAATGTTTTTACGGACTTCGGTAGCACTTTAGTAACACCACCTTATTTCGGGATACTAAGAAATAGCTGTACCAGGCGTTTATTTTACCCGCACTGTTGTACGCCGCCGAACCGTGGGTGTTTACGACAACGGACATACAGAGCCTGAGAGTATTCGAGAGAAAATTACTCCGAAAAATATGTGGACCTATCTGATGAACCATGAGCTTTACAATGACATCGACGTAGCTAAAAGAGTCAGAATCTAACGACTTCGATGGCTGTTACATGTTGCTAGTTGTTTGAAGGCGAACCTTCGTTGTTAGGACCAAGTGATAGGCGACGTGGTAGAGGACGCACGCAGAAGACCGAAGCATGTGGAATTCTTTAATACTTCAGACCTCTTATTTATGAACACCGTTCGTAAGTTGTAATGGGCCACTTAAGTAAGTAAGAAAGTATTGGAAAACAACAAACAACATATCATAAGCCCAAATAAGATATCTTAACTGCTTCGAATACAATAAACATTTCTTAAATACTTATTAGTTATTAATATTAAGACTTAATTGCACGTTAATCAAAAGCTAATACTATTAATAGGTTTGAAATAAAAGGTAAAGAAACAGTTAAAAAATATCGTTTCATATTTGTTTACAAACTTTAACGCATAAAAACAGTGACAACATCATTAAATTATCAATATGTTTTCAAGAGGACAATTCTGATGGCGGTATAGTTGCAAGATACCTAAGCGATACAAATCAATCCCTACAATACCCAGCCTTGCAATCAATAGCCGTAGCTTTATCGAACATATACGAGATAAACTCATATAATACAATAACTATAGCGGCGCACTATGGGGTAAAATAATTATTTGGACAAATTAAATTTACTACTTTTTAGATGTAGTGAAATGGAGGAATATACATATATGAATTGAGGACCCACCTTAATATTCCCCAAAACAAAAAAAAATCAGTTTTCCCACTGTGCAGGGGTCATTTATATGTATAGCTTTGCGGCAGCAACTGAATAACAATCGCAGTTATCACACCTTT
Organism: Muscina levida; assembly: GCA_964034835.1. NCBI lineage: Eukaryota > Metazoa > Arthropoda > Insecta > Diptera > Muscidae > Muscina > Muscina levida. The sequence goes on along the minus strand of OZ035881.1, from coordinate 48,453,380 downwards.
ACGATACTTCTTCCACATATGAAGTGTAATAAACAAAAAAACCTGGAGGTTGAGATATCTACAGTATTCGTTTAACAATTCAATCAAATGCTGACTGTCAGGAAAATTATTATAATCGATAACTAAGCAATCTATTGCAGCAATGTCATAAAAAAGGTGTAGTAAACGCATACAAATATATTCTAAAATAAGAACGAAAATAAACAAATATTTCGTGCTGATAAAAGTTGGAAATAGCTTACTAAAGTAGTCTTGGTGATGTTTTATTTGACTCATTAAATGGAATTTGTATTATTTTAGTAGAAAATTTCTCACAGAAGCAGAAACATGTTGCTGAAGCAATATTTGCATCTTCGGTTTAAAATGCATTGAAAAGAATTTAAATATTTTTATAGAGGAAATACCGAACTTGAACGGATACCTGTTTGCTAAAGTTATTTTCTTTTATTTTAAAAGTGGTTTTTACCAGTCATGCGGCTGGCATGGAATCATGCCCTATTACAGCGAACATCCTTGATCGGCGACACGACAATGTTGTAAACAGTCGATTTTGCCCTTCGTTTTAAATATTAGATAAAAGTCATCTATGCGGTTGTAAAATTATAAGACACATCTGTCATCAAATTTGAACTGTTTCTAAATGTGTTTAATGGTCTAAAGTATTTATAATTTTGACATCTTAATACATTATTATACCATGAATGAATTAAATATGTTGAAGATTGTGAAATACGTAATTACAACATGTTTACTGCAGTCTGACAACTGTGGCGACATATTTTCCAAGACTTCATACAGCCAGATGTAATGAAATACAAACAAATGTAGTGAGTTTTATCATGTCATACTGGAGAATAAATTGTCACCACAATATATGGGATTTAGTCATTCATATTTAGATGTATACAAATACTATGACTCTTTAAACATAATCTTTAGCGCATAATGATTAAAATACGATATGTGTGCGCCACATTGCACTTCCCTACTCATTGTCTGATCTGCTGCTGTTGCTTCTTATACTTTTGAAAACCAGGAATAACGAATCAAAGAAAATGTCTTAAAATGTAGAATTGTGCATGTTGTAAATGCTGTGATTGATTTTTTAAGCAACATCATGTGAAATTGTTCATATCAGATTGAGTCGATTTTGTACAATCTTAATATCAAATAAGCATAAAAACTAATAAGTGCGGTAGGTACGATTAGTACGACTAGCACTTAACTGCATTGAACATTCATATTTCAATTGTAAAGATAATAATCGATCAAAACATTGGAGAGCTGCACTAGTTAAAGTTTATTTTATGAGTGTCATCCATACATTAGCCCCGTCACGAGAGTCTACAAGCAAAGCTGGTATAAAGCTTCTGAAAAAACGTTAAAATCCGCTCGAAGAGGGGATAAAACTCTGTAAAGGTAGAATCGCAAAAATCGGAATGGGCTTGATTCCTATAGAATTACAGAGCTGAATAAAGGGAACAAATTTGTACTTTCGGGACCAAAAAAGATTCAAAAAGGAATGAAACTATTACCATCACCCGGACTAAACGGTAAAGCTATAATCACGAAAATCTATATGAGCATGCTCCTTATAGGACTATAGAACTGCACGAAAGAATTTTTTAAAAGGGCCCAAAAAGGGATAAAACTGGTACCATCAGTCTGACAAAACGGCTAAAGGTCGCGAAAATCGGTACGGGCTTGCACTTATAGAATTAGAAGGCAAGATAAAGGGATTCGTACATTTAGAATCAAAAAATATCCAAAAAGGGATTAAACTGGTACCATTAACAAGACAAAACGGGTAAAGCTATAATTAAGAACATCTAAATGAGAGGTTCCCTAGACTGGGACGGTCCCTATATAAACAAAAAAGACAAAATTTCCAAAGTCGAGGGCAAACATTAAAGATAGAGTTTCTCTTTTTTTCTGACTTCATTTCACAATTTTTGCCTTTCCCGGAATTCCCGGGAATTTTTGCGCAGTAGAAAAACAAGACAAACTATGTTAATTTTTTTAAATTTTGAAGTGTGTACATTAGACCGTATCACCTTACAGGCACACAAAAAAAAATTATCCGTACACCAGCGAATATGAAACATTGTTCTAAGGATATTTAAAAAAATTTTTTTTTTTTTTTGCCGAACGTAGGTGTCGCCTTTTTTTTCATTCTCTGGCACAGACAAACACATCGATATATCATACTTTAATATCTGAATGTTAATACTGAAGATATGAAAAATTTTAAAAGGTGACCCCTACGATCTGCAACAATGAATTTAAAAAAGCATTTTTTAGATAGTTGTGCTGTATTTATCGAGATACTTTCTTCGCAAATGTTTTATGGTTTTTTGCGAGCTATACATTTCTAACATTAGGGTGTCACATTAGGGTGGTAGGAAATTAGATTTGGGGGGTAAGTACTAGAACGGTACACTTGAGGTCAATGGACCTAAGAGCAAAAATATATCGCCGAGACAAAAAATTCGCTATATCAAGCTTTAAGATCGGACTGTTAATATGGAAGATATAACGAAAAAACTAAAAAGGCGACTACTACGTTCGGCAAAAAAAAAAAAATTTTTGAAATGTCCTTGGAACAAAGTTTCATATTCGCTGGTGTACGAAGAACTTTTTTTGTGATACGGTCTAGTGTACATATATATTAATTTGTTAATTCTTGAGATCGTATAGCTGCAAGTAAAACAAAAATATTACAAACAAAAACATAACAAACGAAAAACATTCATTTTAAAGTACATATATGGGTATTTCCAGCGGAAGGACGGACGATTTCATAGTAAAAAATTGCAATATTTTGAACTTTTTGTTTTTGTAATCATATCATGAATTTGTTGAACTTTAACAAAACAAACTTTATAAATCGTTGGAAAGTCTCTTCTTTTCAAACCCGCTGAGAAACTTAAAATCGGTTCATATTTACCAGCGATACTGGCCTATATGTGCGTAAAAGTTCGAAAAACCAGTTTTTTACCCGAAACTCAAGATTTTTGGGGTTTTGGGAAATTTGAAAAACAAATTCGTGTAGTGTTCAGCAGCAACTACAAGAAAAATAGTATAATTTCCCAGGTATTGTTTATTTGTCGCTCTGTGTTATCCATAGAAAAAGGCGTTTGTCCGCAACGCACATTTAGATTAAAGTAGCATAAAAGGTAAAAGTATTTTTAATGTGAAGTAAGTTGTTTATAAAACCCCAATATGTCTTCTTTATTTCACAAAATAGAATATACTGGTCACAAAAGAAATTTCGCCAAATTTCACAAATTTTCGTAGACACTTTAAATTGCTGTGGAAAATTGTGTGTGTCCGTAACGCACTTTGTGTTAGTCATAATTTTGAATACAACATTTTAAGTAAAGTAACATTAAAAGAACATTATAGTACTGTCCAAAATCTACACTTTTTAATATGAACATAATCTTTCGAGAAAACTACAAAATAAGACAAAATACGCCAGGATATACCCATATATCAAAATATTAGTTAAACAATAAAAGTTAATTTGCCATTTTGAAAATACATTTATAAAACTGAAAGTGCGTAAATGGTTTCATCAGACATTCTGTTTCTAATTCTATTTACAAATTGCCCTGTTGTTAAAAATATTCTCTCGCTTTCAACTGATGTTGGCCTTATTGTCAGAAGAGCATTCAATGAAATGTTGACATTTCTTTAAAGCTTCTAAAATTTGCTCTGCCAAAGGTGTTTCATCCGGGAATCCGGGACGAATTTCCCGGAAAAGCGGTAATTAAAAATGACCGGAAATTTCGGGGGAGAAACTGTAATTAAAGATCACCTCGAAATAATTTAAAAAAATTGTGAACTTTCGCCTGTAACCTGATTTTTTCGTCGACTGAGGTAAGTCCAATTGTCGCCAGGGACGCCATAAGGACCCACAAAATCCTTATGGAATAAGAACTCAATAGTTTTTTACCTTACTAGGGCAAAATAACAATTCAAACTAATAATCTACTAGATAAAGCATTTAAATACGTAAACAATTCAGATTCGGATTCAGTAATAGCGTTGTTGTCTTTTACGGTAATTTGCACACAGGCCGATTTTAGATGATCGAGAACATTTAGTATACGCTCGACGAGTATTGATGTGGCCTATGACTGCAATGACAGGTTTTGGGGATCGTGTCGATTTAAGATAGTTGGGAACCTTACGAATCGGTCGCTTTAGGTGATCGGCAACTTTATTCATTACTCCCAAAACTGTAGAGGTCAGGTGGGTCAAGATCGTTTCGGTATTCAGGAACGCGATAATTCGGGTAGTTTCGATACCAGCAACTCGGCAGCGTTCTGTTGATTCGGGTTCTTCGATTAATATCAGCAGTATGTGGTCAGCTTGATGATTCGGGTTGAATCGTTGTTTCAGGTTAATATCAGAAAGTGATGATTGATGATTCGGGTTTGTCGGTAGTTCGGGTCAATGTCAACAATTCAGAAGGGTATTGGTGATTCGGTTTTGTATCAGCAATACTGGGTCATCTTGATGATTCGGGTTTGTCCGTGGTTCAGGTTTAAATTAGCAGTTCGAGAATATATTGTTAATTCGGGGTTGTTGGTAATGCGGCTTCGAATTCGCAACTCAGGATCGTCTTCTGCATTTCGTGGTAGTATTCAGCTTTTGTCGTAAATCAGTTTGGTATCCGCAACTCAGGATCAAGTTAATAACTCGTGTTCTTCAGCAAATCGAATTTTGCAACTCGTGGTTGTATCATTGATTCAGCTTTCGTCGATTCCGAATACGCGACCGAACTAATAATCGCACCCAAGGGAGTGTTAGTATCACGACGCTAATTTCTTATACAATGCTACAGGAACGAAGAGTACCTTCGTTTACCGGACCGAAATCTGTGCAACCGACGAGTCGGTATAACCAACCGGAGTTGAATTCAACAGACCGAAGTCCGATTGAACAGACCAAAGTCCGATTCAACAGACCAAAGTTCGATTCAAAAGACCGAAATCCAATCGAGAGAATTAACAGGCGTTGTTAACAAACAGAGGTTGCATGCATGGATGTATGCATGTTTGTATGTGTCGAGGTTCTCATGCAACAAAACTAAAAAGTGTATAGCTTGAATGAAAATCTTAAAAAAAATTTGATTTCTATGTATAGGTAATGTACCAAATTTTATTTATATAAGGTACAAGGTTATTATATTGCGAAACAATTACTTACTTTACCAAGCAAAATGGTCGATTATTTAAGTGAGTGGAGCTCTCGATGTAATGAGAATTATATCTCATCATACTACATCGATTAACACTTTCCATTGTGATGTCGTTTCCTGAATGTGTTTGGTTGGATATTGGTAGTTGCGCTCATTCGCCGTTCGTGGCGACTAGCGAATGTGTCGTTGGTGGCATTTGCGTGTATTTCTGAACGCGTCGTTTGCAGCGGTCGTGTAGTCGATGATATTGTTGTTTGCCCTTGAAGTAATTGAAACAGTGTAAGAGATTGTATTGGTGGTTAGAGGTAAAAAGTTCATAATTGTGTAGTTAGCGCTAGATCTGTATATGTAGGTGGCATATATGTACGGACGACTTTCGTCACATTACAAACCCCCCAAAAAACAGCAAAAATCTTGTTTTGTCGCTTCCTTTTTGTATGTGGCAGAAAGTTAGCAGAAATAGGGTCGGTGTCTAAACAATTTTATTTTTTTTTCAGACAGTGTTATTTTTTTGTGACCGGCCGTGGCATGATAGTTAGAACACGAGGGAAATCCTAGCTTCGAACCCCGCTTCAGTCATTTATTTTTATCTTTCATGTCCAGTAAAAGCTTCTCAACAGCGACGTTCGCATTCGTCGATTAACAAGTAGGAGCCGTTTCTTGTAAATATAAAAATAGAAAGAGTATTAATTCACAACAACACGAGATGCTATTCCATTAAGAGAATTACTTTTTCTATGAGCGAAAGCTAATATGTAGAACATAACATAACAATCTAAGAACAAAACTTCACTTTGATATTGAGAGTGGAAGTAATTTTGGCCGCTGATTCCATAGAATAGCGATTCCTGTGACTTTATAGTATTAGACGAATTTCACAAAGAGGCACATACGCATATAATATATTTTTATATGTGTTAAATGTATTCTTATGGTTTAATGCAAAAATATACACACAGCATCCAGTGGAACTAACATGGGATGAATGTTTAAATTTGCTAAAATTGGCACGTATCTCATACTGTATAACCTGACTTTTCCAGATCGGACCGGATGTGATCATGGGCAAGTAAATCCAATTGAACACATCACTTTAAATTCTATTTTAAAGAGCATCTGTAGATTTGATTCAATTGTGTTATTGACTCATGAAAATGACTCAGATATACTCGTACTTAACTATGACATTTTAAATTTCTTTCCTCAATGCTGAATTTCGGTAGCATAAATGATGTTATTTGGGCTATTGTTTGACCTCTGGATCTTAAGCAGATTGTTTAAACTGGAATGGTTCATAAATTAAATTGTAGATTGTGCGAGCATTATTTGTATGTATGTTTATGTGTTTGTTTTTTATTCTTAAAATTGGGCTACTTCTAGTGGATAAGTTCATAAATACGTTGGGCTACATGAAGTATTGAGAGCTGGACAGCTGATGGGTATCATGGAAGCCCTGACCACATTCTAGCAATATGCGTTGAGCATTTTTTGTTTTCAGCGGTAGATAACCTGAAACCGCGGTGTTGATGGCACCTCCATGAAAGTCGGTAAAAACTAATACAAACAAGGTATGTTCCAAGGGATCCTGCACATAATTTCGTATGCTCTCCTCGTTTACACGAAGGTCCTTCCTGACATGACTCGAGTGAGCATCCAACTGCGTGATGTTAAAGTTAGCATGGAATTACTCGTCAATTTTGTCTCCTGAACCACAGCGACCACGGCTGTATATTCCCCTTACACCCCATGAATGAGGTATGGGATAACTTCTCGCGTTATTGTGAATTAACACGATTTAGAAACCCTCGTACAGAACAAAAATCTTAATGCTCTGAAATTTGTCTTCAGCAATTTGTTTAAAATTACTTCGATAATATCGTTTATAACGGCAAAGTACTTATATCGACCAGTGAAAACAACCAACAGATAATTCTTTCAGAAATTAAAAGTGCTGAAAGTATTTAGCTATAAACTAAATTTGCTGACAATGAATAGCGATGAGCACCATTAATTTGTTCTAAATAAGAAATCATCAAATGGATAATCATGCTATCATGTATAGAGTTTACAGTGTAATATACTTATTCCTATAGAGATATTTGTAATAACAAAAAATAAACTTCATGTATTTAGGCATGGGCGGGGCTTAGAGGAATCAACAAGTACCCGTTTCTGCAACTACATGAGATAAAGTGAGAGAGCACGATTATTTTGTGTAAAAATAGAGACCATAAGGAAATTGCTCACAAAAACAAATTCTCCATGTTCAAATGTCATTATGTTCCGTTGCGTTCCAGTTGGAATCTCTGTATTGGAATACTCTCTGTTCCATATCTCTCAGTCCACTCCAGTCACAAGTTGTCGCGCACACACATTCAAATTGGAATTGAGGAATTACCACCATGTTGCCAACAATTCCATACAAGATATTATGTGAGAGCAAAGGTATCAGTGTATTCTACTCGTGTGATTTGTACAATGCATGTTGTCTCTTTTTCTCCCTATACGCATAAATGGGGACAACACAACTATGGTGGGTGCAAGATCAACTCTGGGTGGGTATGGAGTGGTTTATTTATGTGAAGTGGGCTGTGTTTGACTAAATCTTAAAAATCCGGTTCTGTTTGGTGGTTGTTATCGCACCACAATTATCTGCGATTGAAATTCTGCTTGGAAATGAAACAGGGTCGTGGCTGCACACACACAGCGATTGTATAGTTTAGTCGCAGTTCAGACGTTGACGGGCGAACTGAACAGTCTTTGAACTCTCAGTTATATAAAAAAATAGTAATAAAAAAACGTTGTAAATAAACCTCGTCAAGTAGAAAGCTGAGATAACCGTGGTCAAGTTTTCAGATAAAAATGTTGGTACAGATTACATTCCAACATCGCTACTCGTGCGCCATAATCGTTTGATATTGTAACATTAACTCTCTTACGCCAGTATTTAACTTGATGTGAAATACCAGTCTGAGTACCTACCGAGTCTCAGAGAATTCAAAATGATTTTTTGATTTTGGAGATTGTACAATTCACGGGTGGATTCTATACACCAAACTCTCTCATACACTCATCCCAATCGCTTGAACTTTATGAGTGCTCTCGTTAAACCTACTTTAAGAGCAACAGTATAAATAGCAATTTTCGCTCAGATTGTAACGGTTATAGCAATCTGGAAACATACAAAAAGCTAGCTGAGCTTCAGCTGCACAAAAAAAAAACTGATGAATTGAGTCGGTTTAATCTAGTGCTTTTTGAACTCAGTAGGAAAAACAGACTTCTTGTGGCAACGTTGCAGATGGCTACCACTAGAATCGGAAATAATTGTACGCTTAGTCAATTGTAAGATTCCAAAGCCACAATAACCAAAAATAAATAACTCAATAAAAAGTGAAAAATCATGAATTAAACAAGATTAAAGTGTAAAGACAAAGCAAACAAATAATTGCAATAACAATCTACCAGTGACATGTAACTAAAAATATAAACTTATTAAAGCTTCATGACGCAAAATTAACAACAAATTAATTGTTGTAAGAAAAATCAGTTAATTCCGTTCTACATTTAACAACGCCATGGATATGAGTTCCGTTAGTATAGCTACAACGGTCGTACACCCCTCAACCACAAAGCATACCATCATTTCGAATTCTCCACGCGCTTCTCCACCTTTAACGACATGCGCATCATCTTCTGCTCCATATTTACCTCTCGACTATAGTTTAGCCAATTTTAAACCTGCAATTGCTTCAGATTTTCCTGGAGCTTTTGTTAGTAGTCCCATAGACGCCGCCGTGTCCAAATCATCTTTGCATTTACATGATATCAAAGTTTTGACATCAATGGCGGCAACAATACTATCACCAACACAGATGTTGCAACATCGAGCGCAACATCACCAACTTCAGCAGCAACGACATCACATTCCGCAGTCGGTGTATTTACAACCAGTACCGGAAAATCATCAACATCAACAAAAACAACAGGATTATCAGCCAGTATCGGCGTTTAAAGCTGTTTTGCCGAAAAATAAAATTACCGACGGTAAGTTTAAAATGAGAATTTTGGTGTTTTACCTTTCTATTTTGTAAATTAACCTTAAACTAGGATTGATATGGTTTTTTCGGTTTCCAAATTACCTATGCGTGTCGGTCAAATTTATTAAAAATTTCTTAAGTGCATATGAAGCGTTCTTTAACTAAAGTATTCGTTATTATCAGTCCTTTAGTTTTATGTGTTCCGGTGGCAACGCCGACTGTTTTTTGTCGTTAATGATGTATGAAGGAGAGATTTATAATCGGATACAAAACATTTACTTGCACTTATAATAACTATGTACATTATTGTAGCACAGTTTTTCATTGACGTCTATTCACATGACGGTAAGAAAGACATTTAAGTTAAAATTACATCAAAAAATTTTATTTATTTTCTTTTCCTCACGTTTAAATAATAACACTGAGCTACTAACACAATATACAGGGGTTCTCATGTAGCAATTCTGTAAGGCTGAAGTCCATGGAGTACAGTGATACTTATAGTTTTTCTCGGTCACTTCGTTAAGTAATATTTTTATAGCAAATTAAGTGAAATGACATTATTCCTAAAATTACAAGTTCAAAAATTCATAAGCCTCTGTTTTAAAGCTATGACTTTCATCTTTTATTAAAAAAAATAACTTTGAAAATCCGTTAAAAAATAGTGAATCGGCGGCTGATTAAGTAAAAGAAAAGCGAAAAAAATACGAATTCTCATTTTCTCAACGCTCTAAGTTTTCGTGAGGAAGCGCAATGTATTTTTTTTTGTATTATGCTATATTAAAGTAGCTTTTTAAAACAGGTTGAAAATATAATGAGTTTTTTAATAAAAGGTGAAAGTCATAGATTTAAAATAGATGTAAGCTTTTGAAAATCAGTTTACAAAGAGAAAACTTATGAATTTTCAAACTTGTAATTTTAGGAATTTCGTCATTTCATTTAATTTGCTATAAATACATAACTTAACGAAGTGGCCGAGAAAAACTAAAAGTATCACTGTACTCTATGGACTCCAGTCGAACAGAAATGCTACATGAGTACTTGTATATTTTTTTCCTTCTCATTTGTATCACTGTTTAATCGGATCAATGTCAATTGTTTTTGTGTTTTGATTGTTTATACATTTCGAATATTATTTACTTATTTTCAAATAATTTTTCAAGATTTTTGGGGACATATTTTTTTTAAATGCAATTCTGAATGAATTCAGCCTATTTGGATGGTTTTTCTGGGTTTATAAACCTCTTATAACTTTTTATGAATAAGACCGTTTTGCTTTAAGTGAACTTCTTGGTGATAATTTTTTTTTTGCTTAGGGTCGAAACATATTCTTATTATGTAATGTTAATTTATTTATTTTTTCAAAAATTCGATTTTCGAATACTATGCTAAGTCAAGCATGTTAGCAGTTTGTTTCAACTTATATCCAATTTAAATCTCAGGTTGATAGTCCAATACAAACAGAAGTTTTAAGGAATTTTTAACTTAATATGCTCATAAACTTTGAAAACATTTCACGGAAATCTTACATTATTCAATTAGCAAGTTCAAAATTAAGGTATTTCGAATTAAGGTATCGATATGATCACAAATTAACCTAATTTTTACAATTGGTCGCTCAGTTTAGGAGATAACCGCACTTAAATTTCTTCATATGTATAAATATCGACGGATTTCAAGTTGAGTCACCAATCTACTTTCAGATGAGAGTGGAATCGCTGTGTGTGAATCCCAACCTATTTCAAGATGCGAATCCAACTACACCTGAGTGATTTCCCAACTATTGCGATCATAAATTAAGCATATTTTTGATATTAGACTTATAGTTAAGGATATAACTGCACTTAAAATTTGTCATATACCGCTTCTCAAGTTGAGTTGTCAACCTATTTAAAGATGATATCCCAACTGCGTCTCGGTAATTTCACAACTATTGTTTTTTGCTATCGGAGACTTAGTTTTGGATATAAATGCACAAAGTTTCCATATGAATTCATTTCAAGGTGAGATCCCAACTTTATCTTAGTGATTCCACAACTATTGTATGGTGATCAGTGACCACTAATCACAAGTTACGCTCCTTTTTGCGATTAAATGCTTAGTTCAAGATATAACGACAAATTAAGTTCTTCTTATACACTGGAGAGCGAAAAATTATACGTTCCACTTTATTTCGGTGCAGATGTACTCAAGGGGTCATAATCTAAAAACCGAATATGATGAATGAAGATACATATTTCAAAACATTTCATTACATTATGGGGTGATCATAAAATTAATCGCAGTGGTTTTTATTACGAAATAATTTTTTTTTATTAAAACAAAAACCAAATTTAAAATAAAAAACACTTTTTTATAATACGTATGACCTCTTATTTTGAATAAGTTCAAAAATGCCTTTTGTTCATACCATTTACCAGGGTTGGACTTTCTAAGGAGTCCCAAGCCGCTCTACTTATTTTCCAACATATTCAATAGTACCATTACATTTAAAAGGAAAATAACAAAATTTTCGTTATCAATAGTCTAAAATGTATTTATAAAACCATAAATTAAATAAAATCACATAAAGAATATCAAAATTATCTTCTTGAAGAAAATGTCATAGTAATAAAGTGCTTTAGAAACAGTATATTAAAGCAAGTATCATAAATCATTTCCAGCTACACTTTTTCTTTTTGCACCTCTAATAGTAAGACTAGCTGACAAAAATGTCACCAATATAAAAAGTGGTTGCTTAATTGTGTGCCAACGACACTGAAATGGAAAACAACAAAAAAAAGTGTGAAAAGATATGATTTGAGGTATTGTAGCTTAAGAACAGATGGGCAATGAAAACTCTATTATTAGTATTGTAAATAAATAAATACATAATATCTTTCCTAGATATTAGGTTTGCAATATAAGTAGGTTGCATTCCGCTGCATTTCAGGTGGATATTGGGAAATGTACACAAATTTTAACCCAGTCAATATGTAATATGAATATTATTGGCGCCATTTGCATGGTTATCGTTGCATGAATAGATTACTCGATTATCATGCGGTTGAGGTGGGGTGGTGGAAATTTGCTGCGCTTCGGGGTCTTAGTTGACGGTAAAAAGAAAACAAATCCATAACAAGCCCCGCAACTGCCTCGGTGTCGCCTGTAGAGGGGTAACATTTATGACGGTTAAGGTGGTCCCCAAACTTTTTTTTAGCAGTTCAATTTAGAAAGTTTAAAAATAACGTACAGAAGGGAGTGTTTAATTTATCGCACAAAAAATGTGTTTCCATCAAATAGTTCCATCATAGTCGATTTTGAAGTTCCTTTTTTGACTTTTCTCGAAATAAGAAAGAAAAGGACATTTAAGGAGTCAAAATAAAGAGTTAAAAAATTCCACAAAAAAAAATATCCTCGTTAGATTTCATTGAAGACATTAGATATGGCAAATGCACTAACAGAATAAGAAATATTGATAGTTACACATTTTTCTTGAGATAAGGAGCAAAAGGACATGTAAGGAGTCAAGATAGAGAGTTTAAATGTTCTACATAACAACCCTCAATAAATTTCATTGAAGACATCTGATATGGAAAATGCATTAACACAGCAATAAACATTGGTAGATACCCTAACTATTTTATGTCGCTATTCATACAGTGCTTTTAAACGTAACAAAATAATAAGTACAAATTGGAGATCTCGACTTTAGGTCATTGATCAACCCAAGTAAAATTTTTTGAGAACAGTTTTTTGTAAATTTTTAGGTCCTTTCTGACTATTCTCAAAATAGGGAAGAAAAGGACATATAAGAGGTCAAGACAGAGGGTTTAAATGTTCCACAAAAAAATTTCGATGACGGCATTGAGGAAAAAACCGGGTTTCCGGTTTCTAGTTTCGGTTTTGTATACTCTAGTGGTCTCCATACTTATTTTTGATTTACACCATCACCCTTAGGGATAAGGTTATATATCATTTGATACGAAAAAAAGTGTAACGCATAAAGGAGATCAGTTAGACCACAAGTATCTTAAGACCAAATTCATTTCAGGACTTTTTAAGACGATTGAGCTATGTCCGTCTGTCTGGCTGGATGGCTGGCTGGTAAGCAGGATAACTCGAGTAAACCTTAACGGATCGCTATGAAATTTACCAGTATTAATATCTTTTTTATGAACCGATCTAATGGGATTGTAAATGGGTAGAATAGCCCCACCCCTTCTGGTACCTCCCATACAAATGACCGAATTGACCCTCATAGTTTTTTGTAAGTAAACTGAAATCACTCAAATTTTGCGAATGATGTTCGCTTATGAAAATTGGACTCAGGAATGAATATGGACTATATCGGTTCACTCCTTTTGGTACATCCCATACAAAATTACCTATTTTTGGAAAACGATTATTTCACCCATAACTTCCAAACAGACACTTGGGGGGAAATGAAAATTCGTCGGTTTATTTATATTGTGATAGGAGGCGAAACCTCAGAAAACCTAACTGTTTGACACACCCCTTCTGGTACCTCCCATACAAATGACTGATCTCACCCCCATAGTCTTATATACATATCTTTTTTGTAAGTACACTGAATTCAGTCAAATTTTGGATAAGTTATACGGTTATGAAAATTGGATCCAGGAATGAATATCGACTATATCGGTTCACGACTTCTGGTACCTCCTATACAAAATTACCTATTTTTGGAATTTTAATATTTCTCCCAAACTTCCAAACGGACATAATATAATTTTTTGTATATACACAAAATTTAGCCAAATTTTGCCAAGGTAAACGTTTATTGAACGTTGATTTACGAAAAAAAAGAGACACGTTGTGCTGCCCCCAATTGTACCTCCTATACAAATAAGTCAAATTTTTCACGGTTTTTCTCCAGAAGCAGGCAAAAAATAATACATAAGTAATTTTATTTTAATAAAAAATCTATCAATTTAAATAGCTCAAGACTTAAGTATTATATTATTTTGGGTGATGGTATTTATCAGTCAGTTTACTTGACTGAAATTTCTGTACTGGGTTAGATAATTTTTCATGAAATCAGCTTTTGCCCCTCCCCTGGTGTCTCATAGGGAAGTAAAATATAAGACCTATAGTACTGTAATGTATGACCGACCTACAACAGTGCAAAGCCAACAGTTTCTCAGAACATATTTTAAGGTGGTCCTCATTAAATTTTTTTTTATAATTTTTTTTTACCAAATCAGCTCCCATTTTTAAACAAAAATTAATAAAAATTTTTAACAAAAAATAATTCTTTGTAACACTTTATTCTGTGCCAAAAGTAAGTCAACTGCCCCAATATCAACGGAAATCTTAATTGCTATTACACAGTACTTCATTGTCAATGCTTAATTTCCAACAATAATATCTACACACCACTGTGTAGTGGGCCTTCGATACTTAATACAAATCTCCCGTAATCAAAAATCGTACGAATGTCATATGGTGGGTAGTAAATTTTGGCTATTATTTGTTATTGTACAAGCACTGGTTTATTTTATTTTTAAAAATTGTTTGCATACATTACCCCCCAAAAGCAGAAAGGTGGGTAAACACCAGAGACCCCTTGTTGAGTAACAACGAATTTATAACATAATTATTGACCAAGCAAGATAAAAACATTAACAAATATTACCAATATTTATATTATTACCAAAGTTGTATGCCTGTCCGCAAAGTTTGTACGACAGCCATATGAATTACAACTGAACGATGGTGATTCGATCATTGATTGTATTGCATTGATATAAGTTGAACTGCTTAACGAATTGACTGGTGTGATTTAAAATCAGTTTTAGCTGTATCACACGCAACCAAATATATGAGGTGAGCTTGTGGTTAGAGGAGTCATAAAATCGTTCGAAAACAATGGATTAATTTATGAATATGGGAATGGAGCACACTTAAATGTGATATTGCATTTTGGTCATAACATTGATTTAATTTAATTTATGGCGCTTATAAATTGTACAAGTTGTTGAGGATTTACTTGGAATGATTATTGTAAATCTATGATAAGACTTAACGAAAAGCAGAAATACACGAGAGAGTGGGAAATGTTTTCACAATCAATGTGTTTTGCGCGTATATTTATAATGTGTTTAGTAAGTAACCCTCATTACCTAATACTTAGCTACTTTCAAATGATAATAAATAGAATTTGTACGGCAGTACACTGAACAATAAGACTGGCATGTTAAAGAGAAACGAAAAAATTTGCATTGAGTAACATATTAGAAAGGGAGACGTAGTATGCTAGTCGAAAACAAAATTGCGTTATAAATCAGATCTTAACACTAGAAGTAACACTTAGATATCGAAAAGACATCCAAGATTACCCTTGTGTCTTTCTTAGTATTCTAAGAAATACCATACGCAAATTTATTCGCCTAATTAAAGTGTTTATACAAATTTAGTATTTAAATAGGTATATTTGCTAATTTCTATGAAATAATTTTATGGTGTTGGAGCGATAAATGAATTCTCTCATGATATGATTTTATTTCTTTTTTTTACTGTATACACTTGTCAATTAGATATAACGTGTCTATGTTACACTGCAGTTTTATTTACTCTACCAACTCCTACACACACAAATTAAACAAATTTGCTAACTGTTATGAACTTAATTAGTTGAGTGTAAGCTTTAGTCAGACTATATTTTTGTGAGGCTACACCTATAGCGGCCTTTAGTCGTTGCACCACAAACACTGACATATTAATATCACATGTAGATATGTACTCTGAAAGTACATGACGAAACTTTAATGTTATGTTAATTTATTCTATTCCCCTTGAGGAATTGTTGTTGCCAATCAAAACTTTTATTCTGTGTCTGATTTTCTGATGGATGGATGGATGGATGACCAGTAATTATGAGATGCGTGATTTGTCATGTGGTTTTTTTTCTAAGACAATTTGTTTTATGTTTTTACTATTCTAAGACACCAGTGCTCGAAACACTGGTACTTTTTCTTTGCTATATATTCGCTTTAATTAATTTGTATTGCTAAAGCAATTTTGTTTAATTTAATCTGATTTTTTTATATTCGTGAAGCAATGCGACATATCTTAATGAACAGCCAGACGTTAAATTAAAGATTTATTATGGTGGTATTCCTAATGGATATAAGATTTATTTATATAATGTTTTGAAATATTAAGTATGCAATGAAAAAGTTGGCGCATGGCATTACATACATATTTTCCAAGAAATTCCTAGGTGGAACATGGGGCCTTAACAAAGTTGTTTAAAACTAGTCTATTTAAAGCAAGTACTCTTATTTCTTCCCAACTATGTCCTGCTTCATGCGCCTCTGATTCTACAAGTCCTGTGTCTCCATGTGTTTGCCAGACGTCCTCTCCTTCGGCGCCGTTGTGGGTTCCATTCTATTGCGGCTACGGCGGTGTCATTCTCTGGTTTCCCCAGAGTATGGCCTAACCACTTCCACTTCCTGCGCTTTATCTCTCATTGTATTATTTTTTAGAAATTTCTGACAATATTTATCGTGAAGTAATGTTTTAAGCTTCTTAAAAAGAGTTGGGTCTAGGAAACAGACGTTTGCATGTGAAGGTGCTTTAAGGTGCATTAGAGGTATAAATTAAATATATATGCTCGCTTTTTATTATTCAAAGACACCGCACGTTGTCACTTTATTTAATAAAAGAATCATAAACGTTTTAACTTCCAATCTTATATTACAAAAGTCCATCGATTGTGATTTATTACCAAAGTTCGTAAAACATAATTACTATTTAGGTTGTTTAACGTGAAATCACCATCAAAATGTATCAACATTAAATTTTATAGTCATACGAGACCACATGTGTGGTCTTTTAGTAGACATCAATGAACATCCAGCAATAATGATACCTGTTGGCATCTGTGTCACAAGTAAAGATGTAAATAATGGTATTGAGAGTATTCGAGAGAGATTAATCGATGAATAAGATTTGCAAAATACTGTTTTAATAATTTTTCTTTTGTTTTAACACACACTTCTAGTTCTTCATTCACGATTTAACGAACAATTTGTTAATTGTGATGAACAAAATATTTGTTAATTCGAGTTCTGATTTTGTTGTAATTTCATTCATTTAAAAACTAAACGGATAAACTATTTTCTGGTCTAATAACACACATCAGTATTTCTACAATATATTTTTGATGCGTTATGGTCCCACGATTACAAATAAAGTCGTGGTATTTGTCGGGCTCTAAATAATTTCCAACTATAGAAATGCCCATCTTAGAACTTCCGTCTACAAATTTTTACACGTTCTTTACACGTTATCTATCAAGTCTATTTAAATCAACCAAATTGTAGATCGACCTACGAAAGGGCCTTCAAAAAGTCCCATCCTCGTGTCGAGTCGTCCTCAATCCTAGACAACTTGCCAATATAATAGCCTCCAAAACCCGTAAATCGACCAAATTGTAGATTGATCTTCAAAAATTCCCATTCTCGGGCCTAGTCGTCCTCAAACCTAGTTAATTCGCCAATAACCCAGCCTCCCAAACCCGTAAACGCTCAATTTGGTGGGGTGTGATCTTGAACCAGGCAGGAAATAATAACGCAATAATTGGCCGGATGATCTGTTTGTCTGTACTCGGTCGGAAAGTCCCCATCCACATCTTTTAACTTTAAGATATGTCGCGCAAAGTGGCTTTTACTATGGCCGAAATGCGGTCAATGTGTCGATATAATACAGAAAGATAACTCCCACGTATTAGAATCGGTCTCTAATGACTATTATTTGCTCCTCAATACTCAAGGTTGAAATGAAAACCCTTGAGCGGCGGAACAAATACTTTCTTTCTATTGAATAACAGGCATTCGCACTTAGCGACTTTCAGCTTAAGCCTCCAACGATAGAAGTATCGTGATAAGTTCAGTTTTGAATTCATGCAACAAGAATGTCATCAGCATACGGGAGCCACAAGTCCCACTAGGGGTAGCGAATTGTCATTAACAAAGATGTTATAAAGCATCGATCCTAGGAGAGAGAGAGAGCCCTGATGTATACCCGCTATAACAACACTTGCGCTCTACAACACGAGCAATTCGCCTATAATCCTACTCAAATTTCTATCAAAACCTAAAGGCTTATTTAAAAAACTTAATTTTCCTTTACATCCCATGAATAAGGTATGGGATAGCTTCTTGCGTTGTTGTGGATTAACACGTTTATATTTTTGATTTACAACTAATGACAGAAGCTTCTTAATAACCCTGTCATGCCAGACCGGGTCGAAAGCCCTATCGAAATCCAGGCTCACATCTATGGTTACATTTCGTCTGTTTAGTGCCCCGAATACATGGGTCACCAGTGCCAGTACGGATCCCCAAATCGACAGTTGGCCTGACAAGTAATATCTTCTTTAAAAGTTTGAGATAGGTCTGTAACCATTACATTACCCGAGATTTTTCACGGTTTTGGGGTAGGAACCATTATCGGTTACTTCCACGCCTACGCGTAGGACCCCAAATTCAGGAAAAAGTTGAACAAAATTCGTCATCAGCAGTACATCCGTCAACGAATTAATGGTCGGGTTTTTGTTATTAACAGAGTTCGCGGTCTCAATAATAACTTAATCCCCTCCCCTGCCTCGTCAGGCCCATTACCTAGAATACAGTCCGCAGGAAGATTAGCCTTCAGTAACCCGATCTGCCTCCACGAATGGTTCGATTCATCAGCAGTTCATATGTCATCACAAGTAATGGGCGAAGTCTTGTTATTTAGAGACATCAATAATAACTTCATACCCCTTCTTTATCTCGTTATCAGGTCCATTACCTTGATTGAAGTCAGCAAGAAGATTAGCCTTCCGTAGGTCATCTGAGATCAATAAGTCGTTACAAAACACCATGTCAGGTATTGGCCCTCTGACAATGATGCCAGCGGCACTCTTTACATTTCTTAGTGTTATGCTATTGACTCGTATGCCATGTAAAAAACAGTTTCCAACAGATCCTGTTCGAAGATAAATAGGTTATATGTGATCTAGTGGGAACTAGAGTACAGAGAGAAAACAAATGCATATTTTAAAAGGTTTATGTTAATAATAAAACAGACAAATACATAGGGGCGATTAACTAATTTGGATTTTAAGTAACTAGCTCCCAGAATGACGTTACCGTTCCAAGAGGTCACTCCCAGACTGTCAAATTGTCCGATGCAAAAGGACTTCACTCCTCAGGTAGCTGAAGATCTTTTTAAAATTATTTATTGGGTGTTTTCTTCAGCTTTACTGCCTAATTTGTTTCCTTTATTTATTTTTACGACTTCACTTCACACCGATTTATTGAGCATGAGCGGTTAGGATAGGATAGGATAATTGTGGTCTATATTACACAAATTGTATTTTTGTGATAATTAAAACAATCGTAATCTAACTAATTTAAAATTGTTGACTCAACCCTTTACAACTGCCCTAATAATATATGGCATCATATCTTTAATCGCATAAATCATCGAACAAATATATAGTCATACTATTTTTTTTAAAAGAAATTACTGCTATGATTTGGTACTTAAGTTTTAGTCAAAGATTAGACAGCTCTGCACTTAAAATATAACAAAATTATTAACAGATAACAACTAAGATTTAATGGAGTCGAGGAAAACAGATTTTAAATGATTGTGAAACAGCAAGATTAGTGCAGATTAATTTGCAGATAAGCAACGGGCTAAATGATAAGACTGTAAATATGTTTGCCGAAGCAGTTTTTACGCCTTAATTGGGTTCCAATTTCAGATCAAGCTGCCATAAATGTGATAACACAAACGAAAAACTTTCTAGAAGCCACTTGGAATGGTTTATACTTGGAAATGTAATTACCTTCTTTTTATTCGGAGTGCCCATTAACTATATTATTAATAAAGACATTTTATTTTTAAGATTGTTACATAATCGATCCTTTAATAATTATGTATTTTTAATAAACAATAAATGAATTCTATAAGATGGTTTTTCAAAACGGGTCTTAACTAAAACGGGCTTTACTAACTACTTACCCAATTTCATTTTTGTTGTTTGAACATGATTGAGACCCAACCAAAGATTCAAAAAAATTCTCAACTATATAGCCATCCTCTACTACTACCATCGAACCATCTTAACATAAACAAAACTTAAAAATCGGTCAATGCGTTTAGAAGGAGTTAAGTGATAACTGCAGAAAATATATATATATTGAGGTGTGCAGCTAACTAAAAATGTGATATTGTCTTGTTATATGGTATGAAATCTTCATATTTAGATGTTATCATATTTCGCACTAGAATAGAAACGAAAAACAGAGGTGGTGACTCTTACGTTTAGATAACCTTCTGATTTATGATCGCAGATAACACTACGAAAGGGTATTGCCTATAAATGGTTATAGATTACTTAAAGATTGGCTCTGGTATGAGCAACATTTTACAACCGTTCCTAATTCACGTCTACAAATTATTATTTATAGAGGTTTTCTATTCATTTCATTGATTTTGATTTGTTTATCTACATGACAAAGCAAAACGTTAAGGAATGTTATTGAGGAATGTAGTGCTTATAGTGTTGGTTTTAAATGTGATTTAATAAATTATTTTTAAATTGCATCATAGAAATTATATTTTAGTACGTGACTTATTTTTGTAATTATATAAAATGTATAGGTAATGTGTGGTCTAGTGGGAACTAGAGTACAGAGATTAAATAACGCGTATCAACACATTCTATATAAGAGATATGTTAAAAACAAATGCATATTTTAAAAGATTTACCCGCCGGCATGTTAATAATAAAACAGACAAATACATAGGGGCGATTAACTAGTTTGGATTTTAAGTATGAATTCCATGCGGCACACTACTGACAAAATATCGATTTATCGATAAATAATTTTAAGTTTAAGTTGGTGAACAGAAAATGCTCTTAACTTGGTTACTTCATATAAATCTGTTGTTATTTTGCTTTTTTAATTAAGACTTTAGATTTTATTGCAGTGAAACGCATTTTATACACGTACTCGAAAGTTTTGTTTGTTTCAAAGCAGTCAGTCTCTGCACAGTGGTCTTCTCCATTGGACAAAAATAAAAAAATTAAGTCAAAATTCTGGGTAATACTGTGGCAACAGTATCTCACAATAGATTTTGCTCTTTCTAATTAGTTTTGTTTTTGCTTTATTCCACCTGTCCTCTTTAAGAATAACTGCCTATTTCAGTACTAACTCGAGTGTAGACATAAATTTCACTTAGAGTTTTGCGAAGTCAATCGAAGTTAAAAACCAAATTTGTTGTAAATTGTTTATTAATGTTTACAGATTTTATGATATAAATTTCAGCAGCGGAAATTTGGGGATTGTTGAGTTATCTTCAATAGAACAAAGCGGCATCATCATTTTCGGTGTCATTTTTTTGATTGTGTACTATAAGAGAGGTGCTTGAATCCTTTGTCCGACATTGACCAAACTGTAGATTTAGTTATAGATTGATGAAATCAATGGATATACCGACTTTGGTATGCCTACTAAGAAATTTAAATTTTCAAGTTCTAAGAGAGGTCCTTGAATCCTTTGTCTGACATTAACCAAATTATGGATTTTGTCATAAATTGATGGAAGCAATGGATATGCCAACTTTGAAATGCCTACTATGAAATTTAAATTTTCAGGATCTAAGAGAGGTCCTTGAATCCTTTGTCTGACATTGACCAAATTTTAGATTTAGTCATAGATTGATGGAATCAATGGATGTGACGACTTTGGTGTGCCTACTATGAAATTAACATTTTCAGGATCTAGGAGAGGTCCTTAAATCCTTTCACAGATTTTAACCAAATTTTAGAAATTGGTGTCATTAAAATAGACTGTGAGATGTGCCAAATATTATTCACCTATGAAAACTCCTTCTATTTTTGGCCGCTCTTTGTATGAAACGGCAACCACTGTACTCTGTTTGAGTGTTATGAAAGTAACGTCACACATGCTTGTTTCGCATTCAACAAAAAAACAGATACAGGTACTGACTGAGAAACAATGTTCAACGATTGTTGGGAGAGCTCGACATTTTTACCGTGTACAACTTGAAAGCGCTGACGCTTCTTATGTAACCCTAGCAAACAAAATGCTCTGAAATCGGTAGGACACACAGTGGCATTTCGGCGGAAAAATAGGGGTTTTCAACTTTCTAATTTCAAAATTTTAATGATTTGGTTTTGTAATGCAATATTTGTATAAGAAAAATTCAACAAGGTTTTTTATGAAAAGTGAAAATTTGTAGTTAAAAAAACTAACAGAAGTCAACGGAAATTTATTCAATTAATAAGATTAAAATTATTGTCTTAATAAAGAACTTTTTGTGTGTGTAAGTTTATAGCTATGGCTTTTGTTTTATTTTTTATTGAAAACATAGCACTTACTCTTTTTTTAAAAAAAAATATGAAATTGGAAAAGTAAACTAATAATAATAAAATTATAATAAAAATATCAACTTTTACTTTTTGATGGAAAAAAACTATATGTGCTTTGCCTTGCTTAGCCCTCTAACTATAAAAAAAATTTAAGGTCCGAGTCTGTACTGCTGTACGACCACTCCTTCTATTTTTTTCCAAGAAATGTATGGAGCGGTGCCACTGTGCGACAGTCGGCATAATCATCCTATATCGGTTCCGAAATTCGGCTGAAGTCATTACTAAAAACGTATGGAGTGGTTGACACGAAGTCTAACCGACGCAGCTGAGGGAAATCTGATGTTTGTACGACATATCGTACCGACGACTGAACGATTTCTGAATTTATATCAAGGAAAATTCTAAGGAAAAATCGAAGCGTCGTTACGAATTCGGACCCATATCTTACCAAATATCTGATGTAATTCAGATGTTCTTGCCGACGAGTCGATCCGATTTCTGCCCAAAGTCTGTAGAAAAATAACGAAAATTAAATTTTTCTAAAATTTATTTTATAAGTTTTCACCAAAATTTCTACAGTTATTTGCTTATTTGCAAGATTACCATACTTTTCAAATGTAGTCCATTTTTCTAACATCTACAACTCGCTTATTTTTTTATCATTACAGATGAACTCACCTTCAGTATCAATCGGTTGGTAAAGACTGAACATTCGTCGGGACATAACGCAACTGCTTCATCACATCGCGGCACTGATGGTTTAAGCAATCAGACAACGGAAGAAAATATTAATAAGAATGCGTTAAGCAGAAATCCTATATTACCATGGAACCACATCAATGCGGCAGGAGTTGAAGGAGAACCTCTATATAAACGTGTCGCTAGATCAAGATCTACAAGCGCATCACTTTCCTCTTCCTCTCACATTGATTTAGATGACGACAGTACTGACAGATTATCACTGCATTCCAGATCGAGTTCAACGTCTAGTTCTGTTGAACTGGAAGTAGATTCACCACCCACTTCACCATTACCTCAGAGTCATTCTTCAAGACCTTCAAGCGTCCACAACACAACAGAGGAGGTGAACTCCAGTCAAACTAGTCCAAAAAATTCGGAAATGTTTTCTGTCTCAGCTTTGCTAAGGAAAGACAATACAACTACAGTGCATACACAGCCCGCACGAGCTCCTTTTGAAGCTTTTCGTCAAGCATATCCGGGCAATTATGAATCCACAATGTTCCAAAGACCGTTTTTACCACCTGCCTTTCCATTATTTGCTGCATTTGCTTTCCAGCAGGGTCAACAGCAGCAACCAAGCACAAGGTAAGCGAAAATTTTTTATCAAAACGTTGTTGGGGGGTAAACACAGAGGATATACTAGTAATTAAAACGTGCTCGCTTAACAACTACAACTACAAACATATTATAATTACATCAACTACAAACATTTTATTTGTTGTCCATTTTGTCTCTGCAGTTATTACCCCACCTCACAAGAAGAACTCTTTAGATTACGAAATTTAATGATGCCCTTGCAATCTCTTCAGAGTGGTGCAAAGTTAAATGGTGCGTTGTCTGGAGCACTGGGCACAAATGGTTTACCGCCAAATTCTCATATGGGTCTGCCACATCCTTCGCATTTACACTTTCACCATATGGCAGCTAAATGGCCGGGACTACCACAATTTAGTGACCTTTACTCCTGCATGAAATGTGAGAAGATGTTCTCTACGCCTCATGGTCTTGAAGTACATTCCCGCAGGACGCATCATGGCAAAAAGCCCTATGCATGTGAGCTGTGCAATAAGACCTTTGGCCATGAAGTTAGTTTAAGTCAACACAGGTTAGTAAAAAAATAAATTATTTGGGGGGCATTACAATTGAAATTTCAATTTGAATGTAGCCTAATTAGTAGACTGGTTGAATAAACATGTTTGCCATTACTTGTGTGTGTTTGCAGGGCTATTCACAACGTGGAAAAGATATACGAATGCAAGCAGTGCGGTAAGCGTTTCAAACGTTCCAGTACATTGTCTACCCATCTACTGATTCACAGTGATACACGCCCCTTCCCCTGCGGCTATTGCGGCAAACGGTTCCATCAAAAGAGCGACATGAAGAAACATACGTACATTCATACAGGTGAGAAATACAGTTACAATAATTTGAAAGCAAAGTTGTTATATACAACATTATTCCAAGTTAAATATTTTGTCAAAACTTTTACTAATACTTGCGTTTATCTTTTGTATCTTTTTTTCAGGTGAAAAACCTCACAAATGCCAAATATGTGGCAAAGCGTTCAGCCAAAGCTCCAATCTTATCACCCATGCCCGAAAACATTCCGGTCATAAACCATACTCTTGTAAATTTTGTCCAAAATCCTTCCAACGTAAAGTGGATTTGCGTCGGCACAAGGAGACACAGCACACTGATTTTGTCAATGGAGCTAAAGTGGATTTTTTAGATGACGCCTCGACAATGGTTCCTGTTCGAGGTGGCTAAAATGAATATGATATTATTGAAATATCTTTAAGGGCCAACATATTATAGGCAAGAATGCTTAGATTATTCCTAAAAAGTTCACCCATCGAGGTGACTATACATTTATATCAATGGCGAATTTAATAATTTAGATCTTTAATAATATCCAGTGAATATTGTAAAATTAAAACAATTTTGTATATAGAAAAAATGTATATAATTTGTAAACAATTAACTTGTTTTCTACTTTTAGTTAGTAAAATTTTATTTACCTAATTTATTTCTTTATTTAATAAAAATAATTCAATTTGAACTATATTTGTGTTTTATTCTTTTTGCCTTAGAATGTGTGCCAAAGAAATTAAGAATAAACAAGATTTGTTGTAAACTTCGATATTTCTATGAGTTAAAACATACGTGATCTAGGTCTTGTCATTGTTTTGATAGTAGTCGATACACTTCAAAATATTTGGACCGATCATTGTTAACAAAGAGTAGCGACATCGTATGAATACTAAACTGTACGAGTTGTAAACCGACATTGACATAAAACTTAACTTAATTTTCCTCTGCACCCCATGAATGAGGTATGGGATAGCTTATCGCGTCGTTGTGAATTAACACGCTTTCTATTTTTAGATTCACAACTAACGGCACCTTCTTGTTTATCGACGAATGCGAACGTCACTGTTTGAGAAGCTCATACGAGATATGTCGATTGACTCACACTAATACTGCGAAGTTGCTGTCGACAACATTCGAGGGGAGCCGACAATGAAAGAAAATTTTTCTTTTTTAAAATGACTGGAGCCAGGAGTTGAACCTGTGATCTCCCGCATGGTAGTCGCGTGTTCTAACCACTATGCCACGACCGGTCAAACGCATTTATTTATGGCGGTTGAGTTGGCGAGGTCACGTTGTACGCATTGGTGAAAATGCACCAGCTCGAGAAGTCTTCGACAATGAACTCGATGGATGGACAGAAGATGGCGATCAAAACTTTCTAAGAACCTTGCGGACTTGGTGCGACGAATTAGAGAAGAAGTGCCAAAGATCGAAGCGTATATAATACTTTTCTACTTGCAGTATATAATAAAATATACGATTGAAAGTGAATTCCACCTAGGTGAGTAAGGAAGTAAGGTGTTGTCGTGAATACACAGCCCATAAACACAATTTTTTTTCTGAAATGCATGCCCGATGTTTCATGTGCTTGTGGGTGCACCAGCTATCGCAGGTTCAGTTTTTTGCTTATTAGGTACAGGGTCCTGTCAAGTTTGTTATTTCATAGACCATCTTAACGAAACAGATTGGACCTTAACAGTGCGTCTTTAGACCTGGAAAATCCACGACCAACCAGTTATTCGCACTACGACAGATACTGGAGATGACCCCAGTAACTGGGGCATGTACGTTATCAGCTAATCCCCCGGCCTTAAATAGCTCTACCGACACCCGCAGCTTTATTGTTTTGAAGCCGTGAACTTGCCAGAACTCATTTAGCTCTTCGGGGATTGGCGTGATTTCGTCACTTGTGGAACGGGTACAGTACGGAAATGAGCACACTCTGAATGTCCATTACCATTTGTCAATTGCAATTTTCCTCCTGAAGAGACGTTTAATCTCCCTCCTTTTCTTTTTATATCGTTTCGTCAAAGCACGTGTTACCGTTGGCTGCAGTTCAGCTGAAATCTAAAATCTACGAGGAGTTCTTGTCTTTTCTTTGAGTTTTTCAATATAGTTTTCGTATTTAAGGAGGGTGCCTTTTTGACCACGGCACAGGATCCTAGGCCGATGCCACTATAAGAGCCGTTGTGTTGTGCTTCAGAAACTTCTGCTGCCTACTCCTAAGTGTCACAATATGTTGTTTTGTGTAATGTGTCTCAGTATGTTGTTTTCATTATTTTAAATATTTTCCATTAATTTCCTTTGCTCAAGTTAACATTTAGTTTTGCAATAAGTAGTATGCTCACTTTATCGTATGAAAATGTAAATGTTGCTGGAAACATTTTCAACTTTTCGTGCGAGCGCAACTGTTTCGTAAGAACAACGTTTCGTACGAAACATTGAACTTAGTACCAGCCATAAAGCGCGAAGTGTTGTCCACAAAAAAAAAAATAGTGAAAATCCACAACATCACCGTCTATTATGATTTTCTATTATAGAAGAGTTAAGAATGCGTCTGAAATTTACGGAGCTTATGCTGTAACAAGGAAAATTCCAGCAATATGGTTTGTTCGATTTCGAATTGATAAATGTTATGTTAAAATTGCACCTTGACCTGGACGACCAATTACTAAAAAATTTGATAAAATTGGAGAAGAAATTGAGAAAGACCGATGAAAAGTGGATCACAAAGATTATCGGAGAAGCCAGGATTAACACCATGAAAGGTAATGCTGTGTGTCTGGTGGGATTGGAAGAGAGTTGTTCATTATGAGCTTCAATTAAAATGGTCAGAATTGATCAATAGAAAAGGTGTTGTGATTCATCAGGACAATGCCGGATCATACACATCTTTCGATCAGTGCAGAAATCTCTTGATGGATCAATTTTTCGCTCATAAACCCAAAAGTTTTATACTGACGAAATAATGACTTTACTTCAAAAATCGCAGAAGATAATCTGTCGAAACGGCACATGCTTGGTTTAATAAAGCTTATTTTAAAAATATGAAAAAAATTAATGTGCACAACGAATGATTTGGGGCTACTCTCCTAAAAAAAATTTTGATCGATAGGTAATTGGAAAAAGTCGATGAAATTTGATTCCTGATTTGGAATCAACTTTTTTCCCCAGCAAATAAAGCAAACATCTTAAGATCAAAATTTCTATTGATTATTTATTTATTTTATTTCGATATTGTTATAAATTTGTGCAATGCCGTGGAACATTTTAGTGATGAGTTATCAGTCTACGATGTGAACCTGCAAAAATTTCCAGGGAACGATATCAATACAGTTGAAACATCATAACAAATTTGGCAATTGCGAAGCGCCAGCAGTTGTCTCGAGAATTCAGAAGACGATGGGAGGTTCTGCAATGCAACCCACCAAATCGTTTTTAATTACCTCGTAAATCCTTCATCGTTCGGTCAACTACTTCCAAAGCTCGTTTATCGCCATTGCGTATTTATCCATAATGTTGATTTTGCATTCTCGCATCAACTTCGACAGTTTCAAAGCGGAACTTGCAGTTCGACTACATTCCAACAATGTGGCAGCCATGCAAGAGTATGCAGCGGCCAACGTTATTTGAGATCTTGACCGAATTGTTGTCAGAATCAACAAAAAAATGTCTTGGCTGTCCCACTCGGAGCATCGAGGAACTAAATCCTCAATTTTCAACGTCAACAACCATCATCAGTAAGTCTTTCGGTCAGCTCATGTCGATTATAGTCTTGCTCCCGTTTAAATTCGAGATCGAATGCATCTTGCATCAAACGATTTGGAGCAGGCGTTGCCGTTTATGTCAGGTTTGATAGTCTAATAGGAAACATTAGTCAAGCAAATAGCTCTCCCTAAAAAACTACAAATCCGTTACGGAATGAATTCCCGCAATCCAATTAGATAACCTAATTCTTTACACATAAACTTATTTTGTGAAGAAAATATCAAGTTGATAAATATTGCATAGGATATCAGTATAAATGTTTTTTCTCTAAATGTTTTTTATCTTGTTAAATTCTCCAACCAAAATTTATCCGAAATTTTCCACCTTAACATCACTCCAAATAATTAAATCATGCGGGTTTGCGCTATTATTTTCTATTTTTCCATTCGAAAAGCCCTTTCGTAACAATTGCACAAAAATTTCCGGACTTTTCCGAAGGATTTTCCCAATATTGTCTTGCATAAAAAACAACTGCTAATTACGAACAATTGAAAAAAAAAATGATTAAACTGGGTCAGCGTTCTCGCTTGATTAATTACTATACATTTTTCACACTATTTTTAATATATAGAGGCAACAGGCAACACAACGAATTTTGTCGTCTGAAATCATCAAATCAAACGATACAATGGAAGATTTCGTCAAAAGCATCAAAATCAAAATTCAAAATCAAAATTTTTTCTGGAATTTTCCGTGTTTTCCACCGAGAATTTTTCTATTTTCCATTCGAAATGTCATTTCTGAATAATTTTTCGAAATTTTTCACATTAACTTCGCCTTAAATTATAAAAACGTAAGTAAATGCAAAATTATGTCGAAGAAAATATATAAAATTTGCGATTTTCATCAAATCAAGCAATACAATTTTGCAGCAAACATTTAAATTTTTCGATTTTTTTTTCGGAATTTTCCGAGTTTTCCACCGAGAATTTGTTTTTTTTTTTATTCGGAAAGTCATTTTGGAATAACTATCCGAAATTTTTCGCAGTTACCTCGTCCAAAATTATCAAATCATTGGTCAAATAGCAAAATTTCGTCGAAAAAAAATTTAAATTTTTCGAATTTTTCCGGAATTTTCCGAGTTTTTCAACAAATTTGTAAAATTGTAATTGTATTTGTAACAATTGCACACATAATTCCATACAAAACAGCAATTTTCGGTTTTTCGAATTTCCCGACTTTTCCGGAGGAATTTCCTAAAAATTTCTTTTACATAAACCTGCTCCTGGCAATTTCGAACAAATGAAAAAAAATTTCAGCAAAATCGGTCCAGCCGTTCTCAATTGATGAATTACTATACATTTTTGCCACCATTTTTATATATATAGATATATATAAACATAAGTTGAATTGTGTCGGTGACTGATTTTCTCCGTAATGCGTAAACCGATTTTGTTTCTGTAAATTTCATATTTTAATTCGGTGAACGTGTAGTGGTTCATGAGTTATATGCATTCTTATGAACATACCTTTATTAAATAATATAATATTAATAAAATAAATAATATTATCAGTTTATATGAGGAAATATTTGTAGTTATAAGGGACAAATAAATTAACCGATTGCAACGTAATATTCTCTGTGTGGTCCCTAGGTCATCTTTCATAGGGTATATCAAAACAAAGTTATACAATGGGGCGTGGAACCGCCCACTCAAACCGAAATTTCAATCGGTCATATCTCACGAGCCAACAGATTTATGAAGACGAGATTTTCCCCGTGCAATGGCCCATTTAAAAAAATCTGATCACTACTTCAGCGCAAAACTGTTTTGAAATGTGATATGTTGGTTCCTTCTGTGACGTAGATGTAATGTAAGGGGAAATTGGCTACAGCTCGCATCAATGCAGCCCTAAGGAAATCAATATTGTGTGATCATTCGTGGTAGACTATGTTCCCTAAACTGTCCACCATTCGTAACCTATTGGGTTTAAATCAGGGCTTGTAGAGGACCAGAAATTAGTTTAAACGACAGGTTTGTGTCATATTAGCCTTACGAGCCGACACAGAAACTTGATAGAAAGTCCACGGCTAGTTTTGGATTAAGGAATGGTTAGGTGGCTTTACAACAAGTTTCACACTTACCAGACGGTATGAAAATTTACCAGTAATAATTTACCAAATTAATGAGAATGTGAATGGGCAGAATAACCCCAGTCATTCTGGCACATCCCATGGGACCGGCCGTGGCGTAGTCGTTAAAACACGCGACTACCATGCGGGAGATCGCAGGTTCAAACCTGGCTCCAGTCATTTTAAAAAAAAATTGTTCTGATGAAAATTTGTTCTCGAATGTTGTTGACAGCAACTTCGCAGTATAAGTGTCGAGTCAATCGGCGTGTCTAGTAAGAGCTTCTCAAACAGTGACGTTCGCATTCGTCGGTAAACAAGTAGGTGCCGTTAGTTATGAATCTAAAAATAGAAAGCGTGTTAATTAATTTGGTCAGTTTAATTACCCTGTAATAGTAGACAAACCCTAAAAAACCGAAACTTTTGGCACACCCCTTCTGGTACCTCCCATACAAATGACCGAATTCACCCTCAAATTTTTACAGATGTATTTTTTTCGAAATTCACTGAATTCAGTCGTAGTTTTCTAAAGATATACGCTTATAAAAATTTGACTCAGGAAGGAATATGGACAATATCAACCAAACCCTTCTCGTACCTCCCATACAAAATAACATATTTTTGGAAAATTAATAACATAACTCATAACATTCGATCTATAGGATATTTGAATTTTGTGAGCTTAATTTTCTTGTAACTAAAATTGTAAAATTATGCAGAAGGTAAACGTTCATTGAACGTTGATTTTCGAATTAAAACAAACATGTTGCGCCCATACTGGAATCTCCTATAACCCGTTAAGAATATTTTACTTTTAATATTTTGTATTTACAAGTGAAAAATAAGAAACCGGGTCCATCCCACCCATTAGAAATCATGAATTATTTTGAGATTTTTGTGTGAATAAATACGAGTATTTTTCTTTGATTCTCAGTTGGACCCTTTCGGTACCACCATAAAAATTCTCATATGCTCAGGGATATTGAATTTAACATTTTACATTTGTGGACTGTAACCTTTTCACAGTTTTACTTTAGGGTGGTCGGAAGTTATATGGGGAAAAAAAATTCAGAATTTTGTCGGTGCTACCCCCCAAAAATGACATGTCATTGCAGATTATAGGATAGCCAAAATTTGAGCACGATTGAAATATGTTAAACCGTGCCACTGTGGGATTAAAGCTTTTAAGCTCCTACAGACAAGTTTGGGAAGCATAACTTTAAAATTGATAATCCAATTTTGATGAAACAAAAATCCGAAATTAAGGAACTAAAACTCTTTTAATCTGTTAATATATAATTCTCTGCGTAATCAACAGTTTCGCAGTTATAAATAAATTTATGGGAAAAAATAAAAAAATTGCCTAAAAAATTCTATTTACAAGTTAATAAAAAATCCAAAACAGAAAAAAAATTTCAAGTTTAACTTCCCTTTTGTAATGCCACATAACATATAAATAAAATAAGACATAGGTCATAAAAGTCGATTACCGCGTTGCGCTTTTATTCACAATTTAGTAAATGTATCTCATTTTAAAATATATAAGTTTTTTCTATTGAGGATATATTGGAGATGGGCGTGTCCTTCGAGATATTTTGATATAATTTAACATAGTTGGCAGTAATACGTCAGAGATACACTGAGGGCAATTTTATTCAATACAAACAACAATTTTGGAAAATATACTTTTTTCCCATTTCAGGATATATTGTAGGTGGGCGTGTCCTTTGAGATAACTTGATATAATTCAACACAGTTGTCAGAAATATATCAGAGACAAATTGAGCCAAATTTGTTTCAATACCAACAACAATTTTAAAAAATTTAAGTTTTTTCATTTCAGGATATATAGGAGGTGATCGTGTCCTTGGGCCGATCTTCTCCATTTCTCAACAGTGTATACTATTTCCTATTTCCTAGCAATGTATACTAATGTTCCTTCTTTTATAATAAATCCTTCTATTTTTGGCCTCCGTTTGTATGAAAACACGACACTGTGCGGAGTAGCTATCGCTTCTTACTGATATTAATTCTAAGAATCATATAAAGTTATCAACTTTTTCCAAAGGATTTTGTACACATCCTCAGAAAAATAAATTTAAGTTCATTCAATACGATTATCATTGTATCAAAAAATCAAAGAGCATAAAACGTGACAAATTCCCCTATAAAATATTTACTAACTTTAAATCGATATTAAACTATTATGGCATGTAACTTGATAAAACGAATGAAGCAGAACTTCTTCTTTTTGGGGCTACTTTCAGTTCTCAGAATTGAGTCCCAAATGTCAATGAGATGAAAAATGTTGTACTGTGATATATACTAAATTGCTCCACAATAGTTGCGATTCACCATCGTTTCAGTGTTTGATGTAAGGACATAGATAACATTATAAATTTGTTGTCACTAACAATTTTGGTAAGGGAGATAATGAAAACTTCATATTTTAATTTCAAAAGGCGTAATATCCATTACATACCTATAAACACAGCGCATCGACATTGTCGTCATGTCTATTTATGGCACTTGCAATTGAATTTTCATCTATGCACACTAATACTGAAGCGTTGAAACTGTATAACTTTTGCATAACATTCCCACCACTACCACAATTAAGATAACAATTACGCCACATTAAGACTTGCTATAATTTGGCATAATAACTGCACTAATTATACCCTCCTTACCCTCCATAATTAAGCTTTTCATCAAAACTTTCTCAGAGACAGAAAAATTTTAATTCCTACATTCTTACTATGTAAAGAGAAATTAAAATAAAACTGAAAAAAATAAATTGTTGCATAAATTTACATTTTATTTCAGAGTAAAAGTTTTTGTTAAACAAATACAAAACAACGGAAAACTTCCTTTGATGTATTCTGCATTTCTCTTAGTTTAATGAGTAACAAGAGATGAACGATACAAAGTTAAAATGTTACCAACAAAGTTTTATAAATGCCAAGAACATTTTATTGAATTTACTTTTAATTTCAACTTCTACAACAACTTACAAGATAGTATCAATAATATTTAAGGTTTGTGTTAAGTTTTCGCTAAGTGAAGCTTACGTTAACTAATTTCATGATATGTTAAGAAAAACTACGTGTTTTAGGTATTGAATGTGACTTAAGGTATTGAAATTGTTTATTTTATTTTAGAATTTTTTTAATGACCTTCTAAATTTCCCTTGAAATCTATGAATGGTTTTTAAAAATATTAGACGTTTTTCTCAACATTTATTGTTTTTCCATAGAAATATACATATACACGATAGATTTGCGCGTATATGTAAAAATAATGTATTAGCCGAGAAACAACCAAACATCAATTAAAATTCTCTTTACATGAGAATATTTACCTTTGACAAAGCAATAAGTTGTTAATCCAATTAGACGATACTCAGTCATGGACAGGTGCAATTAATCAACACATAAATTCAACAAATTATCACCACACCAGTTAGAATCAAGCTATGTATAAGTATACTAAGAGGATACCACAAAACAGTCACTAACGTGCAACACGATATTACGACAACATACTTACACAAACAAGGTTCGTGCAACCATCTTGTATAAATACATAATTTATTAATCTCTTTATAGATCACAAAGTTTATTGAACGGCGGCAGCCACAGGCCGCAAGTATCAATTTTCCAATAAATTTCATATGGCAACACAACAACTGCGCTTGGGGACAAATTCACGCTATGGCTATAATCGATAATATATCAAGGGGCCATTGATGCTGATACTGAGAATGTGAGTGCTATTGTTTTTCTTATAACGTATACATTAACAGATGGTTGGTTGGTTGGTGATACCTATAAAACATTATGTTGTCAATAAAAGTAATTCATTATGTCACTTGTTGTTCATTTTTTGTTTCTTTTTATTTCTATCCCGTCTCCCCATGTGTCTTATTATGGATAGCCAGCAGGGTACCATTGGAAATTCGTGAAATAAAAAAAATACGCTCCACAGGTTACTGTACGTATACTTAATATTCACATTAATGTTTAACAACTGTTGATGTCCAATGAGACCATGGACGACGTTATAGCAGACATGCGATTTTGTCATTTTATTCGCCGTAGATTTTATTGCCCAAATTTATAGATGAACTGGTGCATACCGGCAATTTTCATATTTCAAATGACAATGCTGATGTTAATGGCGCATCATACACTGAACTATGTATGCATTTATTGTTCAAGTCTGTCGTATATTTAGTAAAGCGAAATGTTGTACATTAGAGTAAGTCAGTCCAATTGCGTTGTTCGCACTTTATTTTGATAGTTTAGGTATATAAGATTTCGGTTCAGAGTAATAATTTAACTTCGGATCTTATTTGGACTGTGTTGGCATTAGAAGGGCATTATATTACCTTAGGATATATCAAAATTCTCCTTGATATCATTTTCGATTTATATGTGTGTCTTTACGCATTCACTTTCATTCATTTATACTTCTGTTATTTTAAAATTTTTTTTCACAAATTCATGACATCATTTCCGTATTTTATAAAGGGTGAGAAAAGAGCTCCAATAAGCAATTGGTTTCTTCCCAATGCTGCATTTAATTGTTGTTGACTTTCATTTAGTATGTGTGGGCTCCTACTGTAAGTATGTCTTGGGTGTTATAAGACTTTAATAGATATTGAACTAAAAAATAAAATGCTCATACGCACACATACAATTATACACACGTCTAGCTGTTTACAGTCATTATGGCGTCGAAGTTGGTCACTATATCATTTGGCAAATCAATTAAATCCAATTAATCTCTATGTGCAACATCAACATCCTCACATCCATCCATCTGTTGTGCTCCTACATCATGCTGAGAGTGTTTATTCACCATGTACGCAGCGATGGCAAGTGGGATCCAATGTTAATTAATACTAATTGGACGGGTGTCAAAACGTAGTGTTGATACATTGGTGAAGTGTGGGAAAACTTTCCGAGCTCAAATGGTTGGCTCATATACATTGGTTTTATGTGTGAAGGCCTTTCCTTTAATCTCTGATTGGCTGTTAAAGACAGGAAGATGTGTCCGTTGGTCAATTATATTTGATAGCCGCTGAAGAAATCATTTCAAGAATAAGCAGTACGCTATGATCACTTGCTTACTTAGTTAGGAATTTATAATCTTTACATAGATTAGATGGGCAATTTTAAGTTGTTATTAGAGTTTCTCTTTTTCCCGGACTTTTCATTTCCCGGGAAACCGGGAAAAATGTTTGCCTTTCCCGGGATTCCCGGGAATTCCCGGGAATTTTTGCACAGTAGAAAAACCAGACAAACTATGTTAATTTTTTTCAATTTTGCAGTATGTACATATATATTTATTTGTTAATTCAAGAGATCATATAGTACAAGCTGCAAGTAAAACAAAAACATAACAAACGAAAAACATTCATTTTAATGTATATCTATTAGTTCAACAATAAAAGTTAATTTGTCAATTTGCAAATACGTTTTTAAAATAGAAAGAGCGTTAATGGTTTCATCAGACAGTCTGTTTCTAATTACAAATTGCCCTGTTGTTGAAAATATTCTCTCACTTTCAACTGATGTTGGCCTTATTCGCAGAAGAAAGTTGTAAAATTGTAATTCATTTTTATCGAGTAATTAAGAAGTCTATTACTTGATGCAACATTTGCATTTGTTATGGCATCGGTTAAAATATCCTCAAATGGTTTTTCGGTGCTAATGTCACAAATAGGAATTTCATCCGATTCCAGAACATCGCACAGTGGCATTTTGGCGGAAAAAATAGGGGTTTTCTACTTTCCAATATTAAAATATTAATGATATGGTTTTGTAAAGAAGTATTTAGATAAGAAAAATTCAACAAGGCTTTTTATGAAAAATGAAATTTTGTATTTAAAAAAATTAACAGAAGTCAACGGAAATTTATTCAATGAAATTAGATTAAAATTATTGCCCAAATAAAGTACTTTTTGTGTGTGTACGTTTATAGCTATGGCTTTTGTTTTATTTTTCAGTGAAAATATAGCACTTACTCTTTTATAAGAAAAAAAATTATTGAAATTGGAAAGGTATACTAATTATTATAATTTATCAAAAATTATACTAAAAAATATCAACTTTTCACTTTTTGATGGAAAAAAACTTTATGTGCTTTGCTTTGCTTAGCCCTCTAACTATAAAAAAATGAAAGGTCCGAGTCTGTACTTTCAATTAAGAAAAAAAAAATCACCGCCAAATACCGTCCCTTTTAGTAACATCGATTTTAATGCATGCATTTGTGCGATATTTTTGGTGTATTTTAAGGCTAATATCTTTCGCGGAGGGTTGTTGGTGATATTCTCTTCTTTTGTATGGAGACAACACGTGTCTAACTTTTGAATAAAAATTAAGATTTTTTAATTTATATGAAATTTTCATATGATTCTAGACAGAGAAGAAAAACACATTAATTCAAAAACTTTCAATGGGCGTAAAATCTAAAGTAGGCGTGGCATCTTCAATATATTAAATTTTTTTATAAGGAGAACTCAATTAAGAAGTGTCCCGAATTTCGAGTCCCTAGGTCCAAAAATACAAATTTTGGCAAGTGCAGTTATATGGGAGGTGGGTGTGGCAGTAGGCGGTTTTCCAAGATTTTTTCAAAATTTCTTAATTTAGCCCAGAGAAGTGTTTCCGCAAAATTTCATTGCTGTACGACCACTCCTTCTATTTTTTTCCAAGAAATGTATGGGGCGGTGCCACTGTGCATCGTCGATAACGTCTTCTTTAAAAACTATACATTTGTTCAGCGTACGCGATCGCATATTGTTTTGAAGCAGTTTGAAATAAGTTATTAGCATTCTTATCAAATACTGTTGGATCCTTAAGATACTTCACTAAAGTATAAGTCACTTGCCCCTTATTTCTTCAATTCGCTTCTTTAAAGCTTCTAAAATTTGCTCTGCCAAAGGTGTTTTAATTTACCGGGAATCACGGACGAATTTCCCGGGAAACCGGGAATTAAAAATAGCTGGGAATCCCGGGAAATCCCGGGAGGGAAACTCTAGTTGTTATATTTAAACATATTTTAAAGGTCTTTGATCAGAAGTACCAAATAAAGCAGTGAAGACGGACCCAACGATGAAAAAATTACGGAGTGCAAAGTAAACTATAACACAGTGCAACAATAAAAAAACACCCGAACGTGACTATATAGGTTCGATAATACAACCGGAGAATGGGACTTTGCCCAGAGGTAGAAAGTTACTGATTGTCACTCACTTGGGAGTGACCAGAATCGATTCCTTTGTGGCACTGTCCAAGCAGCTAACTACTTCCGGTCTTAGACCAAGTATTCCCTGGGCAATGACTTTAAAGCAACCGCTTTGAAGTTAGCTAGAGTTAGAAGGCGAAATGTTGAGTAACCTAATCGGCATGCTACCACCGATGCGTCTTAGGAACTAGGTAACAGAAGTTACTGAAACTCAACACAGGCTCTCTTAGTGGCTTTGGCAGCCCCAAGAAACTAAGATCGGGAGCGGTGGCCTAATAAGCCACTCTCCTTAAACAAAAATTTATTATGAAAACACGAAGAAAACGAAAAACAAGAACCCCCCCAAATGTTGACGACCCCCGCAAACGATATAAGGACCATGATTTAAGGATATGCACCTGGAATGTCCGAACTCTATACAGAGATGGTGCCTCTATACAACTGGCGGATGTCCTCGACAAATACAAGGCTGACATCACCGCCATACAGGAAATGAGATGGACGGGACAGGGATGCACACGACGGAAGAACTGTGACATCTTTTACAGCTGCCATGAAGAAAGACACGAATTTGGATGTGGTTTCATAGTCGGCAAGAGACTTCGACACCTGGTCTCGCGGTTTAACCCTGTAAATGACCGTATAGCCACCATTCGCATCCGGGCGAAATATTTAAACATTACGCTGATTTGTGTACACGCCCCGACGGAAGACAAAGACGATGACATCAAAGATGCATTCTATGAGCGCCTGGAGGATATATATGACCGCTGCCCTGCACATGACATTAAAATTGTTCTGGGAGATTTTAATGCTAAAATAGGAAGGGAAGATGATCTTGGTTCAGCAGTCGGAAAATTCAGTCTACACAACAACACCTCCGATAACGGATTCAGACTGGTAAGTTTCGCGTCGGCAAGAAACATGGTTGTGAGTGGAACCAGATTCCCGCATAAAGATATCCACAAGGCAACCTGGATATCTCCCGATCAAAATACAAGAAATCAGATTGATCACGTGGTAATTGATGGAAGGCATGTCTCAAGCGTTATGGACGTGCGTGTGATGCGCGGTGCAAATATCGACTCGGATCACCACCTAGTTGCAGCCTAGGTACGCACACGATTAAGTAGAGCTAAAAACACTCTTAATCAAACGCAAAGGAAGCTAGACATCACAAAGCTGCAGACCACTGAGATAGCCAATGCCTACTCCAACCAGCTCTCTCAATTACTCCATACAAATCCCCCTAGTTCTGATGTTCCCGACATGCAGTGGCAGCATATTGCGAATTCTATGACCACTGCCGCAACAACCGTACTGGGTTATGAAAAACCACGCTCAGACAAGCCCTGGTACGATGACGAATGTCGCGAAATGTCTGAGGAAATGGATGCTGCATACAAGGCAAAACTGCAGCCAATGGCGACGCGTGCGGTGACGGAGCGTTATAAAGAGAAAAGGAGGGAGATGAAACGCCTGTTCAGACGGAAAAAGAAAACTAGAAAACTACAGGGATAGAGGTGAGGCCCGAAAGTTCTACCAAAAGGTTAAAAGTAAAGGTTTTGGAACAGGGAGCCCCACCTGTAAGGACAGAGACGGAAACCTGGTCACGGACACTCAGAGTGTGCTGCAAATATGGAGGGAACACTTTCAATCTCTTCTCGTTCCCGAAGGCAGCATAAGTGACGGAATCGCACCAATCATCGACGATGGAGTAGATTGTCCACCACCGAGCCAAAACGAGATCAGCACGGCAATTGCCCGGCTTAAAAATAATAAAGCTGCGGGAGCCGATGGACTGCCGGCAGAGCTTTTTAAAGCCGGCGGCGATGACCTGGTAACATGCATGCACCAGCTCATAAACACGATTTGGCTCAGGGAATGCATGCCCGATGATTGGAATCTGAGTGTCCTATGTCCCGTGCTTAAGAAAGGCGATCCTAGTGTGTGTACCAACTATCGCGGGATTAGCCTTTTACCCATCGCATACAAGGTCCTGTCTAGTGTGTTGTGTGAAAGACTAAAGTGTGTGGCTTTAGACCTGGTAAATCCACCACCGACCAGATATTCACGCTACGACAAATCCTGGAGAAGACCCAAGAAATGCAGATCGATACCTACCATCTGTTCATCGATTACAAAGCTGCATTTGACAGTCCGATACGACAGAAATTGTTGGATGCTATGGCTGAGTTTGGTATCCCCGCAAAACTAATTCGACTCTGCGGGATGACACTGACTGACACGAAGTCTTCAGTGAAAATTGGCAAAAATCTGTCAGAGCCATTTTCTACCAAGCGAGGCTTTAGACAAGGCGATAGTCTGTCCTGCGATCTCTTTAACATCGTAATGGAGATGATCATGCGGAAAGCAGCAGTAAACAGGAATGGCACCATATTTAACAAAAGCCACATGTTGCTCGCGTATGCTGATGATATCGATATTATTGGACGTGGATTGCGAGATGTTACTGCGGCTTTTTCGAGCATTGAAAAGCAGTCGGCTGAAGTGGGTCTGGTGATAAACGAGGACAAAACCAAGTTATTTGTTTCAACGAACAAAGAGTCCACTCGTCTGGGACGCTGCGTGAACGTTGACAACTATAATTTTGAAGTGGTAGATGATTTTGTCTACCTTGGCTCCGCCATAAACAAAAATAATAATGTCAGCCTCGAAATCAAAAGACGAGTATTGATCGCAAACCGCTGCTACTATGCGCTAAGCAAGCGATTTAACGACAAAGCGCTCTCTCGAAAAACAAAGATCCAGCTCTACCAGACTCTGATCCTACCTGTCTTGCTCTACAGCGCAGAATCGTGGGTAATGACACAAGCGGATCAATCTATTCTGGGAGTCTTCGAGAGAAAAATACTCCGCAAAATATTTGGACCCATCATCGTGAACGGCGAGTACCGTCGTCGAATGAATCATGAGCTGTATGAGCTGTACAACGACATCGACGTGGTCAAGCGCGTTCAAATAGACCGAATGCGCTGGCTTGGACACGTTGTACGAATGGACGATAACGCTCCGGCTCGAAAAGTCTTCGGCAATAAACTCGATGGGCGGCGCAGGAGGGGGCGACCAAAACTCCGATGGATAGACCAGGTGACGGAAATGTTAAGTAAGCTTGGTATGACGAACTATCTACGGTGCGCAAAAGACCGAAGCGCTTGGAATGGTTTTCTACGTGCGGCTACTGATAGATGAATGTCTGTTGTTGCTGCCAGTAAAGAAGAAGAAGAAGAATACAACCGGAGCTGAGTAAAACCCCAGCTCAGTTTGGCTAGATTGGCTACCAACATTTTTTTTTGACCCTCGGAAATTTTTGAAATCCCTTGGATCCTTTGAAAAAAGGTGACATCAGTTTTTGGACAATCTGGCCTCTTTTTTAAGCAAAGTTGTAGCTAATAGTCCGCTTAAGAAATTGATATAATAAAATTTTGTCAAAAAAATTTGACTTGCCTCGTTTTTTTTTCAAAAATCTTCGAAAACAATTCTAATTTTTTCACTATTTTGAACATATAAAAAATAGTAAAAAAATTAGAATTTTTATCGGTTTTTTGAAAATAAAGCGGTGCAAATATCGACTCGGATCACCACCTAGTTGCAGCCAAGGTACGCACACGATTAAGTAGAGCTAAAAACACTCGAAATCAAACGCAAAGGAAGCTAGACATCACAAAGCTGCATACCACTGATATAGCCAATGCCTACTCCAACCAACTCTCTCAATTACTCCATACAAATCCCCCTAGTTCTGATGTTTCCGACATGCAGTGGCAGCATATTGCGAATTCTATGACCACTGCCGCAACAACCGTACTGGGTTATGAAAAACCACGCTCAGACAAGCCCTGGTACGATACTGAATGTCGCGAAATGTCTGAGGAAATGGATGCTGCATACAAGGCAAAACTGCAGCCAATGGTGACGGAGCGTTAGAAAGAGAAAAGGAGGGAGATGAAACGCCTGTTCAGACGGAAAAAGTGTCTGTGCAAGAAAAGAGAGAGCCAGGATATCGAAAACTACAGGGATAGAGGTGAGGCCCGAAAGTTCTACCAAAAGGTAAAAAGTAAAGGTTTTGGAACAGGGATCCCCACCTGTAAGGACAGAGACGGAAATCTGGTCACGGACACTCAGAGTGTGCTGCAAATATGGAGGGAACACTTTCAATCTCTTCTCGTTCCCGAAGCCAGCATAAGTGACGAAATCGCACCAATCATCGACGATGGAGTAGACTGTCAACCACCGAGCCAAAACGAGATCAGCACGGCAATTGCGCGGCTTAAAAATAATAAAGCTGCGGGAGCCGATGGACTGCCGGCAGAGCTTTTTAAAGCCGTCGGCGATGACCTGGTAACATGCATGCACCAGCTCATAAACACGATTTGGCTCAGGGAGTGCATGCTCGATGATTGGAATCTGAGTGTCCTATGTCCCGTGCTTAAGAAAGGCGATCCTAGTGTGTGTACCAACTATCGCGGGATTAGCCTTTTACCCATCGCATACATGGTCCTGTCTAGTGTGTTATGTGAAAGACTAAAGCCCCTTCTGGCGAACCTGATTGGACCTTATCAGTGTGGCTTTAGACCTGGTAAATCCACCACCGACCTGATATTCACGCTACGACAAATCCTGGAGAAGACCCAAGAAATGCAGATCGATACCTACCATTTGTTAATCGATTGCAAAGCTGCATTTGACAGTCCGATACGACAGAAATTGTTGGATGCTATGGCTGAGTTTGGTATCCCCGCAAAACTAATTCGACTCTGCGGGATGACACTGACTGACACGAAGTCTTCATTAAAAATTGGTAAAAATCTGTCAGAGCCATTTTCTACCAAGCAGGGCTTTAGACAAGGCGATAGTCTG
Organism: Muscina levida; assembly: GCA_964034835.1. Taxonomy (NCBI): domain Eukaryota; kingdom Metazoa; phylum Arthropoda; class Insecta; order Diptera; family Muscidae; genus Muscina; species Muscina levida. The sequence goes on along the minus strand of OZ035881.1, from coordinate 48,410,652 downwards.
TCCTGCGATCTCTTTAACATCGTAATGGAGATGATCATGCGGAAAGCAGCAGTAAACAGGAATGGCACGATATTTAACAAAAGCCACATGTTGCTCGCGTATGCTGATGATATTGATATTAGTGGACGTGGATTGCGAGATGTTACTGCGGCTTTTTCGAGCATTGAAAAGCAGGGCTGAAGTGGGTCTGGTGATAAACGAGGACAAAGCCAAGTTATTTGTTTCAACGAACAAAGAGTCCACTCGTCTGGGACGCTACGTGAACGTTGACAACTATTATTTTGAAGTGGTAGATGATTTTGTCTACCTTGGCTCCGCCATAAACAAAAAAAATAATGTCAGCCTCGAAATCAAAAGACAAGTATTGATCGCAAACCGCTGCTACTATGCGCTAAGCAAGCGATTTAACGACAAAGCGCTCTCTCGAAGAACAAAGATCCAGCTCTACCAGACTCTGATCCTACCTGTCTTGCTCTACAGCGCAGAATCGTGGGTAATGACTAGGGCGACTAATTTTCAGCATATGCTGAATATTGCTGAAGCTGCTTAATTTAACGATTTTAAGCGATCTTGCTTATTCAAAAGGTTTGTGCTTTTTTATGCTGTTTTTGCCCTTATTTAAATTTTTGATACATTTTGTTAAAATATGTTTCTATCAATTGAAAATTTTTACATATCAGAAGCCCTTGCGGTTCTTAAAAATATGACAGGTAGTATTAAATTTTCAAACTATCCTCTTATTTTACACACAGCCTGTGTTCAAGATTTTGTAATAGCCCTGTTTTTATCGATAGCTTAGATCGTTCGATTCGTTATATTCCTATAGTTTTCAGTCGCCTTATCGAAAACAAAAATTTAAACTAATGAAACCTAATGTGTCTCTATAACCTAAACCAATAACCACACGACGGGGAACGTGGTTGGAAGCAGCGGAGTATTATACTAATTATTTAGAAGACATAAGGGAAGTCATTCAAGAGTTTAACGAAAATGATTCTGAAGCATTGCGATAAAGCAAAGGGGTTCTTTCTAATGAAAATTTGTAATCCGACTTTTCCTTTATAAAAACTAACTTTAAGTGCATCCGGCATGCCATCACAAAAATTGAGTCAAGCGGATTGCCAAAGCTTGGAAACAATACAATCAATTCAACATCCTATAGAAAAACATCTGATAAAAATTATTTCAAAAAATTATATATTATTTTTAAAAATTCCAAAACAACAAGTGCGTTTATCGGAAAATATTCGCCTGCCGAATCAACACTTTTTAAATACTCTCCCCTTTCATCGTGTGACGTGGAAGGTGTTTTTCTATATAGACATTTTTTTACAAACCATCGTAAAAGTTTCACCTTAAGAAATTTAAGAATTTTTTTTTTAGTTTGAAAATTACTTTCTTTGTACGACTGAATAATTTTGTTAATTTACTTATTGTTTTTTATTACTTCTTAAATAGATGTGAAATTGTTTTTTGTTTGTTTTTCAATAAATAAAAAAAATAATAAATGCTGAAAATAAAATTAATCGTGCTATTTTATTGATAATGCTATTTTAAGTACTGAAAACCGTTTTTTTCGTGCTAAAAAATGGTTGCCCTAGTAATGCCACAAGGGGATCAATCTATTCTGGGAGTCTTCGAAAGAAAAGTACTCCGCAAAATATTTGGACCCATCATCGTGAACGGCGAGTACCGTCGTCGAATGAATCATGAGCTGTACAATGACAACGACGTGGTCAAGCGCGTTCAAATAGACCGAATGCGCTGGCTTGGACACGTTGTACGAATGGACGAAAACGCTCCGGCTCGAAAAGTCTTCGGCAATAAACTGGATGGGCGGCGCAGGAGGGGGCGACCAAAACTCCGTTGGATGGACCAGGTGACGGAAATGTTAAGTAAGCTTGGTATGACGAACTATCTACGGAGCGCAAAAGACTGAAGCGCTTGGAATGGTTTTCTACGTGCGGCTACTGATAGATGAATTTCTGTTGTTGCTGCCAGTAAAGAAGAAGAAGAATTAAATAAAAATAAAAGGCAGCTGGTCTACGTTGGTGGAATGATCGTCAGCTGGTGGAATGACTGTAGCACAATGAAAATATTGGAAAAATCACGGTAATAATGTCACAACTGTTAAGATATTGTTCTGATCATTTTGAAATGTTCTAGATATTTGTAGAGGAGGAGTCAGTCTTTCAGAATTTTGCATTCGAAGGCACCCTGTGTTGCCACAGTTTAAAATACAGGGTGTCAAAATTGACCACTTAGGTGCTGATGAAACTTGATACTTTTACAATTATAGGCCGATTACAAAGATGTTTAACTTTTAAGAATCTTCTATGTAAGGCAAACAAAAAACACTTTTTGTGTTGCTGAGTATCTGTTACCGTTATTAAGATATTCTCTATCAAAGTTTAAAATTGTAAATATTTCATCAACTTTCTTCAGTGTTTTATTATTAACTCTGGCATAATCGGCCTATAATTGTAAAAGTATCAGGCTTTGAAAGTTTCATCAGCACCAATGTGGTCAGCTTTGACACCCTGTATTGTAAACTGTGGCGACACAGGGTGCCTCCGAATGCAAAATTCTGAAAGCCTGACTTTCCCTCTACAAATGTCTAGAACATTTCAAAATGATCAAAACAATATCTTAACAGTTGTGACATTATTACCGTGATTTTTCCAACATTTTCATTGTGCTACAGTATACCCTTTAGGTCACCAGCTGACGATCATTTCACCAACGTAGACCAGCTGACTTTTATTTTTATTTAATAATAACGTATAAACTATCATCTGACAAAGTTTCAGCCGGGAAAAAATGACTGAATTTTTTATTTTTTTTTTACATGTTTGACAAGGTCCCACTGTTCAACCCACCAAGGAAGTGCCAGCTGACTGTCACTAATCTTCATTATACAACTTCAATAAGCATTTAACGAGTTTTCGCCCGGGAGGCGATTGGTTACGGAAATCTGTTTTGGCTCGCGGACTACTATTGTGATACTGCATAAAAATTTAAGAATATTTACATTGCGCTAATATTTTTAGACTCTCTCTCTCTCTCTCTCTCTGATATTGGGGGTGCGCCGCCCACTACAAAGTTGCGTCATCTTCGCTATCTCCAATATCCAGACATCTTCCACAGTACAGCCACTCTCTGTTGTAAAGAAATGCTTAACTTATTTTAAATGTCCTGTAAACCTATCTTGTTTTCTACTTAAAACAAATCTGAGGACAATAATTCATAATATTTTTATTGTGGGCCACTTATTATGCACTTCCTGTTAAAATGAAAAGTTTAACACCTTCAGTCTTCCTTTCCTAATAAACATATGGCAGCCGATGTGCGAAGAGTTGCTATTGTTTATGAATAAATAATTGTTATCGCCACTAAAGCTAAATACTTTCAGCTGATTTCTTAAGGGAATCCGCAAACATTGCATGGGGTGAAGTGGACATGTAAAAACCGACGAATGTGTGTAACATAACAAATGATGACGGCACCATGACCCAGTACAAAAATGGGTTTATAATAATGATAAAGCAATGTCGTTACTTTTTTCTCGCAATGGGCGATGACAATTGGGTGATATAAAATGTTGAAAATTCCCTTAACAAAAGTGATACACCTACGTAATACCTTTAAAATGGTTGTACTATACTAATTACTTACTGCTGACCAGCTGTAAATACATACTCATAAAATGGTGGTGAAGATACGAAATAAAACAAGTTAAAATATATGATGATATAACAATACTCAAACCTAGTAATAGGTATAACATTTAAATAATTATCATTAATACTTCGTACATTTTAAATTAGTGCTTAGACACATATTAACCGTACAATACACGTTTGTAAGAAAAGAAATAAAGTACGAAGTCCGAAATATTCATTTATATAATTTTTTTTGAAAACTTAACATTTTAGGAGATTTCTAAAAAGTTTTAATAAAAATTAATGATTTTCAGCAAAAATCTCCAAAACGATTTTAAACATTTATAAAAAATCAAAAATGACAAAAGTAAATGGTCATGAAATCAGATCTGATGTGAATAAAGTTTTGAAATTTTGTATGAGAGCGTTTCTATTTCAAGTGATCACAGCAAATTCGGCTCATGCTTAAATTTAAACATATAAAAAAAATTCCACTGGGTGTTTAATAACGCGAGTGTTACGGTAGAAATCGAGTTCCCTAACTTAATAATCGTTAGATCATTAACCTCCCTAGGTTTCAGTCCATAGTACAACAGAATGGAATCTAAGCCAGTACAGACATTTCAGTCACAACATAAACTTGCTTAAAAATTCCATCACCTAATATAAGATATTGTGAAGGTATTGAGGTATTGAAATTTGCCTGCTTGTGAAGTTTAATTGGTTTTAGATAGGGCTTTCGGTCATAATACTAGCGGTCTAGAGACAAGTAGCAAAATAAGTATAATTAATGGCATAAATTGTTAATAAAATTTGTGCCCAAAACTCCCAGCTACATTATTGCCGAATATAGTTTAGCGCTATCTCAAAGTAAAAGTTAGCTGTTGGACAAATACTGGTGACTCCTTTTTTCAAAAGGCTCGCTGATTTTGAGAATCCATAAAAAAAATGGTCACCAATCTGTCCAAACTGAGTATAGGGTTTTATAACTTTTAGAAGGTAGAATAGAACCTATACTGTCAAGTTCTTGTATTTGACAAAAAGTCTTCATTTGTTGCATCAATACTTAAGTGGTCCATTACAACTTACGAACCTGGTTTATAAATTTGAGGCCTGAAGTATTAAGAAATTCCATACGCTTCGGTCTTCTGCGTGCGTTCTCCAGTTGGTCCTACCAGATGGTGGCACGTCGCCAACCACTTGGTCCTTCCAACGAAGTTTGGTCTCCCTGCTCTGCGCCGTCTTTCAGGTTCGCCTTCAAACACCATTCTCGCTGGAGCATTTACATCCATCCTGGCAACATGACCCAGCCATCGTAGTCGTTCGATTCTGACTCTTTTACGTCGATGTTGTGGTAATGCTCATACAGTTCATGGTTAATCCGATGGCGAACCTCGCCTTCTCCATAACTATATTTAATAGTGTACAGGACAAGCTATCGCCTTGCCTGAGACCTCTTTCTGTGTTGAATAGTTCAGAGTGATCCTTACCAATCTTAACCGAGGATTTGGTGTTTTCCAAGGTAAATCTGCAAAGTCGAATCAGCTTTGCAGGAATACCAAACTCAGACATGGGCTCATATAGCCAATTCCTTATTGGAAATTCGAAGGCCGCTTTGTAGTCGACAAAGTGGTGATAGGTGTTGATCTGCTTTTCATGAAATTTTTCCAATTCCTTATTGGAAATTCGAAGGCCGCTTTGTAGTCGACAAAGTGGTGATAGGTGTTGATCTGCTTTTCATGAAATTTTTCCAGGATTTGTCGTAAGGTGAATATTTGATCCGTCGTAGATTTGCCAGGTCTAAAGCCGCACTGATATGGTCCAATTAGTTTTTCTACAATTGGCTTTAGACGTTCACACAATATGCTTGAAAGGACCTTGTACGCAATTGGTAATAGGCTTATTCCACGGTGGTTCTTACATTCACTAAGGTCTCCTTTCTTGTATATGTGACATAACAGACTGAGACTTGAATCCCCGGACATGCTCCCCTCTAGCCTGATTTTCTCCATGCTCCGAGTCAGCTCCTCCCCGACTGCCTTAAACAATTCAGCAGGGAGGTCCGTCACTGGTCGTCGCTGGTCATCGCTGTCCTTGCAGGAGGGCAATCCTACCCCACGCATTCTCGCCTTAACTCATCCTGCCTCTTCTTCAGAAAAAGACAGGTTGCCGCTAGTCACTTCTCCCTGTGCCGGCTCGCGTTGCCATTGGCTGCAGTTTCGCCCTGTATGCAATGCCTCTTGCGGCATTGCGACATTCATCATCGTCCCAGGCATCTTCTTGAGACGGCTTATAGTACCCAAGTACGCTTCTCGCAGTCTGTATTTATCCACTGCGAGATAGTATTATCAGTTGGGTTGGAGCATACCGTAGCAGTTGTGTTAGGTGGTTTGAGTAGGCGTCCGCTACCTCTGTGGTCCGCAGTTTACCGATATCCAGCTCTCGTTGCACCTGGTTATGTACATTTTACGCATGCTTAGCCTTGTGCGCATCTTAACTGCGGTAAGGTAGTGATCGGAATCAGTGTTCGCACCCCTGATCACTCGTACGTCCAGAACACTTGATGCGTGCCTTTCATCCACTACCACGTAGTCTATCTGATTCGTCGTCAATTGTTCTGGATATTACCATGTTGCTTTATAAATATTTTTATAGTGAAATCTAGTGCTGTTGACTGGCATATTTCTTGCTGCAGAGAAATCAATCAGGCTGATGCCATTGTTCGACGTTTCGGTGTGCAGACTTAATTTTTCGATAGTAGGCGGTCTCCCAGCTAATTTTAGCATTAAATTCGCCTAGTACAATTTTGATATCATGGCTCGGGCTACGGTCATATACATTTTTTAGGCTCTCGTAGAACTCGTCTTTGTCCTCATCGCTTTTCTCTGCTGTCAGAGCATGGCACATATAAGTGTTATGTGGAAAAACTTTGTTTTGACTCTTATGGTGGCTATACGTTCACACACCGGGTTGAACCGTGGGACTAGGTGTCGCAATCTCTTGCCAACCACAAATCTACATCCAAACTCGTGCTTGTCCGCATTGCCACTATAGGAGATGTCTTAAGTCTTTATGTGCGAGCAACCGTGACCCGTCCCGTGAGCCTTGTATTCTTCGCGGACTTTGAGGCCAGTTGGATGGAGACTCCTGGTCTATACAGTGTTCTAACATTCCAGGTGCATATCCTTAAATCGTGGTCCTTAATTCGTTTGCGGTGGTCGTCAAAATTTGGGTAGGTCCGTTTTATTTGTTTGTTACTTCTTTTCATTACAATAGTTCAAACGTCAGTGGCGGGTTGCAAGACCAGCGCACCACGTCGCAGTTTTCTCCTCCTGCCAGGATTTTATTACAGGCGCCCATTCTGGGGCAGACGCTGATTAGGGTACCGATCAGGGAATGACAAAATGTATAAAAGGAGTACTGTTGAAATATTAATGTCCAAACATGTAAATGTGTAAAGTGTAAACGATCAAACCATGCCCATACCCGCACACACTTGTGCATTAGTACACCCAAGTACACGAGAACCCAGCACATGTTGTTACAAGTGTTGGTTGTATTGGGTGCTAGTTATACATATGTACATATGTATATATACATATATACATATGTCATGTTCCGTAGAGTATGGGAATGTACATGAGTACACATGAGTACTCATGTCACCCGTAGTGCATAGAAGAGTTGACGAATGAAAGAACGATCAAACACGATGATCTATGATGATCATTATCGTAGCTAAAAAACTTCATAATAAAGTTGAGTCTGCTTCGGCTTCTGACCTCGTGTGCGTCGAGTGTATTTTGTGTATACTTGTGTATGAGAAACAAAAGTAAGGGTAGGCAGAAGTAACGATCGTTATAAATGGTGTGCAGACATGTCTTTTTCAACGCAAGTAAGAGTTTGTAAGTATTCTCTGTGTGTTAGGTATAGTTCCACAGAAGTATACAAATTATGGGTATGTACTTAAGTATACATTAATTCCGAGTACTTATTGTCATTCTCTGGTACCGATCACTCTGAGCCCACGTGCCTGGGTTTTAGGTTTCGCCCCTCATAGTACACACTGCATTGCTATTTGTGAAGTTTTACGTTTTCTAGGCTTGTTTCTATTTTTATGACTATATTTGGATCATGTATTAATTCTTTTATAAAAAGTAACTATTTCATGTTGGGTTTCTTTAAAAATATATACATACTAGTGGGCCCGGCAATGCTTCGCTATTGCATATTAACTTGTAATATATTTCACATTTAGGTCTACAAAGTACTTTGAAAACGGTACAGCTCGACAATAATATGTTGAGTTTATTAACTAATATAACTAATTTGAAGTAACTCCCTAACATGGAATTTAACCAATTACATTTTATTGCTGTAAATGCTAATAAAAAGTTCATCAGCAAAGTCATATCTATAGTGCCGAGATGTAGATTAAGTTTTTTCTGTATGTAGGGCGAAAACCCGCTTCTTCCACAAATCGGAAACAGATATTCCGCTAAGGATCAAAATTTAATTTTTATTTTGATCTGTAGAAGCAGATACTAACTATCTCTTTGGGCATAAAAAACACTTTTGTTATGCCTTCTCCGCCTATTGACCGCAAATGATAATTCAGTTTGAAGCTTCATGCCTTTAGCCATAAAAACTTCTTTTGTCATGTCTTCTTTTCACACGGATCAAGAATATTCCGGAATACTATTATTGTATTGAACTCATATTACCATTTTTTGAGATAATTCGGTCACCAACGTTTGGCTTAACAAAGTGATGATCTCACGCGCTGTATGGCATATTACACCGTCGTGTTGGAACCATTTCTCCTTCAAATAATGTGCAATGACATGATAAATAAAAAAAATCAATTGATCGTCCACTGGCTCAAATTCTTCCACCAGTTAGATCTTATATGGATGTAGGCCAAGATCTTTCTTCAGCATTTGCAGAGACCGAGTTGCTGATAAAGGCGTCGGTTCGATAAATTCGAGCCCCCTGTCACACTTACGTCTACAGCGTCGATGGCTTCTATAAGCTGCTCAGATGGATTATTATATGCACCCTCAACTTCACAAAGGGGTACATAAGTATAGCGAACAGAACGTGCATTTTGAAAATAAATTTGCAAGATTTATAAACGTTGTTCTTGTGTAGTTTTTACATGGTGATTTTTCAAAGTATACTAAAAGAAAGTCTATCACACTTCATTAGTATGACAGCTAGATTTAAACTTATAACTATCAGAAGTTCTATACGTAAAAAAAAAATTACCCCATACATAGGTTATTTACAAAAGTTTGCTAATGTTACCTCTGACATACTATACAAATTTTAATTGTGCCCCAATAAAACAAAAGGTGTTTTCCAGTATAACTACATTGAATATTGCTTTATTTTTCTATATGTATTATTTATTACCGATTCGCTCTGCTGAAAAGTAAATGAAAAGTAACTGGTGTACGGACCATTATTTGATACAGTTTATAAATTCAACTATTGAAGTGCGTGGGCAGCGCCTCGGCACTTTTTACTTATTAAGTTCCAATTAGCCTGTTGATTAGGGCGGAACAATTTGTTCGCGTCTAAAAAAATGTGGTAATCGTATACCAGTATCGAAATGTACAATAAATTCTTAGAATATTCACTTAGAAACTATATGTCTACAATCAATTCCTAGTTCGCGCTGAGAAGCAAGAAGATTTCAGGTTGAGATATACATATTTCTAGCAATTTTTCAGTTACGTCAGACCTACCATTCCGATGTTTGGAGACCAAGACGATGAGAATAGCATATTTTTGACATTGTTTTGGATCCCGCCCAATATTCTGAAAAATGATTTTTAAAAACTTAATTTCCGTATGCCAACTCTCAGAGGCCATAACTTTTTAACCAATACATAGGTTTGGTTCTGTAATATCTCATTTAGTTTGCTGGGAAGTTAGTTTCACGCAGAAGGTCTCGAAAAATAAATATCTGCAGTTTTCGGATTGTCCTCATTTAAAAACAAAAAAAAAAATCTCTAACAGAAATCTTTATGCTTTCCAGCGCGAGCTAGGAATTGATTTTAGACACAAAGTTTTTGGGTGAAATTTTCTTACAATTCATCGTAGATTCCAATTTTGGTTACGATTTTTGCGAATAAAAAAACTGGCCAACCTTACTGTTCATATCTCTAGGCGAACAGCAATGTTCTGTGGAATTTTTACAGTTATTACTGTTTGTTTTAAAAGGGGTGTGGAACAGCCCACTTCCACCATTACTCTAATTCATACTGCAACAACATATGTCGCATTATAGTCTTTTGTACTTTAAAGTTGTATGGGCGGTGCCACGCTCCTTTATCCAATCACAACTAAGTACAACCAGTGACTAACAACACGTCATCAGTACCACTTTTTAAAATTATCTTATAAATCAGTCTATTAGAAAAGCCGTCAGAACGATTTTGAAAAAGTGGTGTGGCACCGCCTTCTTCCTCCCTGGCAGTATTTAATACTGCTCCAATAACATATATTCCAAATCTCATCTTCATACCTCTGATAGTTCATGAGATATAGCTCTTTTAATTTTCAAGTTATATCCAAGTTTATCCAATCACAACCAAATATAGCCACGGACTATCAACAGGTCAACAGTACCACTTCGTAAAATTTTCGTATCAATCGATCTATTAGAAAAGCGATTTTTGAAAAGGGGGCGTGGCACCGCGCACTTCCATCCTGGCTGTAATTAATACTGCTCCAACAACATATATACCAAATCTCATCTTCATACCTCTGATAGTTCATGAAATATAGCCTTTTTAATTTTCAAGTTGTATGGGAGGTGCCACGCCCCTTTATCCAATTACAACCAAATGTAGTCATGAAATATCTACAGGCCAACAGTACCTCATGGTAAAATTTTTGTATCAATCGATCTATTAGAAAAGCCGTTAGAGAGGTTTTTGAAAAGGGGGCGTGGCACCGCCCACTTCCATCCTGGCTGTAATTAATACTGCTCCAACAACATATATACCAAATCTCTACTTCATACCTCTGCTAGTTCATGAAATATAGCCTTTTTAATTTTCAAGTTGTATGGGCGGTGCCACGCCCCTTTATCCAATTACAACCAAATGTAGTCAGGAACTATCTACAGGTTAACAGTACCTCATGGTTAAATTTTTGTATCAATCGGTCTATTAGAAAAGCCGTCTGAGCGATATTTGAAAAAAGGGGCGTGGCGCCGCCCACTTTTTGAAAAAATAAAACCTTTTAAACCATCCGGAAGCTATAGCGAACAAAACAAAAAAAAATTTTGAAAATCGGTCCAGCCGTTTTTGAGTTTTAGCGAGACAACTGCACAGCAATTCATTTTTATATATAAGACTAGTGGGCCCGGCAATGCTTCGCTATTGCATATTAACTTGTAATATATTTCACATTTAGGTCTACAAAGTACTTTGAAAACGGTACTTAAGCTCGACAATAATATGTTGAGTTTATTTACTTATGTAACTTATTTAAAGTAACTCCTTAACATTAAAGTTAACCAATTAAGTTTTATTGTTGTAAATGCTAATAAAAAGTTCATCAGCAAAGTCATACCTTTAGTGCCGGCATGTAGATTAAGTTTTTTTCTTTATGTAGGGCGAAAAACCACTTCTTCCACAAATCGGAAACAGACATTCCTCTAAAGATCAAAATTATTTATTTTGATCCGTAGTAGCGGGAACCATCTGTATACTAACTATCTCTTTGTTCATAAAAAAACATTTTTGTTATGCCTGCTCCTATTGACCGCAAATGAAAATTCCGTTTGAAGCTTCATGCCTTTAGCCATAAAAACTTCTTTTGTCATGTCTTTTTCTCACACCGGTTAAGAATAATCCGGAATATTATTTTTGTATTGAACTCGTATTACCATTTTTGGAGATAATTCGGTCACCAACGTTTGGCTTAACAAAGTGATGGTCTCACGCGCTGTATGGCATGTACACCGTCGTGTTGGAACCATTTCTCCATCAAATAATGTGCAATGACATGATAAATAAAAAATCAATTGATCGCCCACTGGCTCTACTTCTTCTATCAGTTGGATTTTATATAATGTGGGCCAAGGTCTTTCCTCAGCATTTGCAGAGACCGAGTTGCTAAGAAAGACGTCGGTTCGATAAATTCGAGTCCCCTGTCACACTAACGTCTACAGCGTCGTCGATGGCTTCTATTAGCTGCTCAGATGGATCTTTATATGCACCCTCAACTTCACAAAGGGCTCCATAAGTTTGGCGAACAGAACGCGCATTTTGAAAATAAATTTGCAAGATTTGTAAACGATGTTCTTGCTTAGTTTTTGCATGGGGAATTTGCAAAGTATACTAAAAGAGTGTATTTCACACTTCATTAGTATGACAGCTAGATTGACATTTATACCTATCAGAAGTTCTATATGTCAAGAAAAATACGCCATGCATAGGTTATTTACAATTGTTTGCTAATGTTACCTCTGATATACTATAAAAATTTAACCATTGTAGTATAACTACAATGAATATTGCTTAATTTTTCTATCTATATGATTTATTACCCATTCGCTCTCCTGAAAAGTAATTGAAAAATACAAACCTGTAAAGTAAATTAAAAAAAAAATCACTATTTTAGTCTGCGCATCCTCAACTACCTGGTGTACGGACCATTATTTGATTCAGTTAAAAAGTTAACTATTGAAGTGCGTGGGCAGCGCCTCGGCACTTTTAACTTATTTAGTTCGAAATAGCCTGATCATTAGGGCGAATCAATTAGTTCGCGTCAAAAAAAAAACGTGTTCGTATATCAGTATTGGAATGTACGAAGAATTCTTAGAAAATTTTACTAAGAAACTATATGTAAAAAATCAATTCATAGTTCACGCTGAGAAGCATGAAGATTTCAGGTAGAGATATTTTTTTAGCAATGAGCAATTATTCAGTTACTTCAGACCTATGGGCCCGGCTCTAATTTTTACCTACCATTCCAATGTTTGGAGACCAAGACGAAAATAATATTATATTTTTGATTTTTTTATTGGGATCCCGCCCAATATTCTGAAAAATTATTTTTAAAAATTAAATTTCTGTATGCCAACTCACAGAGGCCATAACTTTTTAACCAATACATAGATTTGCTTCTGCAATACCTCATTTAGTTTGTTGGGAAGTCAGTTTTACGCAGAAGGTCTCAAAAAATATATATCTGAAGTTTTCGGTTTGCGCTCATTTAAAAACAAAAAAAAATCTTTATTTGAAATCTTATTGCTTTCCAACGCGAGCTAGGAATTGATTTTAGACACAAAGTTTTTTGGTGAAATTTTCTTAAAATTCATCGTAGATTCCGATTTTGGTTACGATTTTTGCGAATAAAAAAATTGGCCCACCACACACACCACAGCCACAGTTTTAACCGTTTGTTTTAAAAAGGGTGTGGAACAGCCCATTTCCACCCTTACTGTAATTCATACTGCAACAACAACATATGTAACAAATCTCATCTTCATACCTCTGAGAGTTCATGAGATATAGCCCTTTTAATTTTCAAGTTGAATGGGCGGTGCCACGCCCCTTTATCCAATCACAACCAAATATAGCCTGGGACTATCAACAGGTCAACAGCACCACTTGGTAAATTTTTCGTATCAATCGATCTATTAGAAAAGCCGTTAGAGCGATATTTGAATAGAGGGTGTGGAGCGCCCACTTCCTCCCTGGATGTAATTAATACTGTTCCAACAAAATATATACCAAATCTCATCTTCATACCTCTGATAGTTCATAAGATATATCACTATCGGTTTTAAAGTTGTATGGGCGGTGCCACGCCCCTTTATCCAATTACAACCAAATGTAGTCAGGAACTATCTACAGGTCAACAGTACCTCATGGTAAAATTTTTGTATCAATCGATCTATTAGAAAAGCCGTTAGATAGATTTTTGAAAAGGGGGCGTGGCACCGCCCACTTCCATCCTGGCTGTAATTAATACTGCTCCAACAACATATATACCAAATCTCATCTTCATACCTCTGATAGTTCATGAAATATAGCCTTTATAATTTTCAAGTTGTATGGGCGGTGCCACGCCCCTTTATCCAATAACAACCAAATGTAGTCAGGAACTATCTAGAGGTCAACAGTACCTCATGGTAAAATTTTTGTATCAATCGGTCTATTAGAAAAGCCGTCTAAGCGATATTTGAAAAAAGGGGCGTGGCGCCGCCCACTTTTTGAAAAAATAAAACCTTTTAAACCATCCGGAAGCTATAGCGAACAAAACAAAAAAACAGTTTTGAAAATCGGTCAAGCCGTTTTTGAGTTTTAGCGAGACAACTGCACATCAATTCATTTTTATATATAAGAAGATGTACTAAATAATGAAAATATTGTGGGAGTAGTTTAAATCCGATCTTGCATATCATAGGACTTAATCTCTGCTTCTGCACAGAAGCTTACATACCAAATTTCAGCCCGAAAGCTCATAAGCTAAAGGGACATACAGACGGACACTCCCAAAAAGGGGGAGTATGCATGGAAGGTGGGAGAAGTATTCGTCCGATATTGCTCATCTTACAACGTAAGCTTCTATTATAGTACGAGTATTAAAGCTTGCATATCAAATTTCAGCTCGATATTTCCTAACCTACGGTTGTAATCTCGGGGGCAGTTAGGCGGACACCCCAAAAAGGTAGTTTGAATGTTAGGTGGGAGTATTTTTTGACCGACATTGCTTATCTAAGAAAGTAGCCTCCGCTTAGAGATTAAATCTTGCGTACAAAATGTCAGCTTATTCCTCTTAAAATACGGCTGCAATCGCAGGGACAGACCCCAAAAAGGGACAGTTAGTATGGGAGGTGAGAGTAGTTTTTGACCGATCGGTCTCTTCTTAATACTCAACCTCCGCTTTGAGTAGGGAAGCTTGCATACAATATTTCAGCTTGATTGCTCTTACATTACTACTGTTATCGCGTGGACTGACGGTAGGCTTGCCAGATTTAAAATTGTAAAATTCTTGACATTTACCAAAAATTTTCTTGATTGTGAAAAAAAATCTTGACATATAAAAACACTCATACGTTAAATGTTTTACTTACTTCAGTTTTATTTATTTTTTATAAAAGTATAGTTTCATATAAAAAGTATACAAAACATTAAAAAAACAATTACAGATATTTCAGTTAGTTAACTGACTGATAAATACCCTTACCTTATGTATGATATTACTTAAATCTCGAGTTATTGAAACTAAACGATTTTTAAATGAAATTACTTATGTATTAAAATTTTTCAGCTTGTGTAGCGTAAACGTTTGGAGATGGGACTCTCGGTCGTATGACCAGACTTTTACTGACATGTTGTTACACCGTTTCAATAGTTACAGTGCAAAAAGTGTTAATGAAATTGCCAACAAATGTAGAATTTGTATTCTATATTTCTGTACATATTGTAATTTTGTATGAGGTTACCGAAAGAGTCTTCTACGCACAAAAATTTCTAAAGAATTCATAGTTTCTAATGGACACAAACTAGAAAACATGGTTTTTAGGTCATTCAGCAAGAGGAAACTGTTATAATGAGCCAACGTTGGATGAAACACTTAAGTTTCTCAAGTTTCACCTATAAATGCAAAATATTAAAAGTTAAATTTTGTAACGTCTTGAGGAGTTTATATTTGAATTTGTTAAAAATATATCAATTTTCAGGTAATTGCCATATTTGTATACGAGATACCTGCAGGGGCAGTACAAGGAGTCAGATTTTTATTTGCAGGATAACGTGGAATAAAATTTTTATGTGGGTGTTTTTGGTCAAATGTTATGAGTGATAATACAGAGAGAGAGTGAGAAACGTTTAAATTTCCCAAGGTATTTTTTAAACTGCCCAAATTTAAGCATTCTCCAATTGTCGGTTTGGATTTAATGTAAGAAATATCAGTTTTCCAAAAAATAGGCCATTGGGAGTAATCAGGGGTCGGCCGATATAGTCCATATTCATTCCGGGGTCGAATTTTTATTACATGTTTAAATTCAATGTACTAACAAAATGATATGTATAGGAGGTACCAAAAGGAATGTGACAAAACGTTTCGATATTCTGAGGGTTTGTCTACTATTACCCCTTACCTAAGGTTGAGGGTATAAAAAATATAGTGGGAATACTGATGTTGATCTTTTTATTTTACGACTTAGTGTTATTGGTAAATTTAATACTCCGAAGCATAAAAAGGGTCTGAAGATGAACTCGTCATGGAGTTCGAAACGCGTCATCCTAGTGCGTGACAATAAATCTTTTCTGATCGTTTAGCCAAAGTGTCGAATGATACACTAACACAAATTGAGAAAAAATACGATTTTAAATTACGTCGCTGACCTGACATTGGTTCACTACGGCTTTCTAAAACCATTAAGAATTTTCTCTAAAATTTTGGTTTATACGACCGGAGCTTCTGCTTCTTATTGGCTGTTAAATGTTGTCAAATTAATTAGAGCAACACTGAAAAAAATACAAGAACTTGACAGTATAGGTTCGATTCTACCATCGACGAATAATAACACAGTGCAACAGTGAAAAAAATACAAAAACGGGATAGTATAGGTTCGATTCTACTATCGAAGGGTAATAAAACCCTATACTCAGTTTGGCGAGATTGGTGACCAATTTTTTTTTATGGGCCCCTAAAGATTCTCAAAATCAGTGAGCCCCATGAAAAAAGGTGTGATCAGTTTTTGTCCAACAGCTAACTCACACTTCGTGATAGCGCTAAACTGTATTAGGCAATAATGTAGCTGGGAGTTTTGCGCACTAACTTTATTAACAAATTATGTCAAAAAGGTTGGTTATTCCTGCCCTTTTTCAAAAAAAATTTAAGAAGAATTTATTATTTTTTCACTTTTTTGAGCATTACTTTGAGGGAGTCCAAATTTTTCTCTAACACTGTTCGCCAAAATTGTAGCCCTGGTAAAGATAAACAACTTTCGTGAACATATCAATCCAATCTGAACGTGTCTAGGCAGCCTAAATAGCTCATAAAGTCCACGATGATACCGGCTTTTCAAACCTTTACGCACTTATAAGCCAGTAACGTGGTTGAATATCAACCGATTTTAAATTTCTCAGTGGATTTAGGAAGAAGAGACTGCGGCCTTTCCAACCATATATATAGTTATATTGGTACCTTGTCATATCTGCTTGTTTTTTGCCTCGAAATTTCAAACTTTTGTAATTTTTTCACTATTTTTAAGTTTGATGAAGTTTGTAGCCCCTATTTTATAAGGACACCCTAATGTTTACTATTTTATTCAGAAAGTGAACGCTTTCACCAGTTAAAGGCATACTTGTTTGTAAAAATCGGTTAACAAATAGTTACGTTATTAATGTTTTCCTAGGGACGCAACTATGCTAAAATCAAAGTTGAAGTAATTAACAACAACACCAAAACAATGCTTCTTCTTCAACTCTTTGATTTTAGTATAGGATATGAAAGTTGCGTCCCTAGGAAAACATTAATAACTTAACTATTTGTTAACCGATTTTTACAAACAAGTATGCCTTTAACTGGTGAAAGCGTTCACTTTCTGAATAAAATAGTAAACATTAGGGTGTCCTTATAAAATAGGGGCTACAAACTTCATCCAACTTAAAAATAGTGAAAAAATTACAAAAGTTTGAAATTTCGAGGCAAAAAACAAGCAGATATGACAAGTTACCAATATAACTATATATATGGTTGGAAAGGCCGCAGTCTCTTCTTCCTAAATCCACTGAGAAATTTAAAATCGGTTGATATTCAACCACGTTACTGGCTTATAAGTGCGTAAAGGTTTGAAAAGCCGGTATCATCGTGGACTTTATGAGCTATTTAGGCTGCCTAGACACGTTCAGATTGGATTGATATGTTCACGAAAGTTGTTTATCTTTACCAGGGCTACAATTTTGGCGAACAGTGTTAGAGAAAAATTTGGACTCCCTCAAAGTAATGCTCAAAAAAGTGAAAAAATAATAAATTCTTCTTCAATTTTTTTTGAAAAAGGGCAGGAATAACCAACCTTTTTGACATAATTTGTTAATAAAGTTAGTGCGCAAAACTCCCAGCTACATTATTGCCTAATACAGTTTAGCGCTATCACGAAGTGTGAGTTAGCTGTTGGACAAAAACTGATCACACCTTTTTTCATGGGGCTCACTGATTTTGAGAATCTTTAGGGGCCCATAAAAAAAAATTGGTCACCAATCTCGCCAAACTGAGTATAGGGTTTTATTACCCGTCGATAGTAGAATCGAACCTATACTATCCCGTTTTTGTATTTTTCAAAAAGTCGTCATTTGTTGCATAGTGTAATAAAACCCTATACTCAGTTTGGCGAGATAGGTGACAAATTTTTTATTATGGACCCCAACAGATTCTCAATATCAGTGAGTCCCTCGAGTCCCTCACACTTCGTGACAGAGCTAAACTATATTCGGCAATAATGTAGCTGTTAGTTATGCGCACTAACTTTATTAACTATTTATGTCACAAATGTTGGTAATTCCTGCCCTTTGCAAAAAAAAAAATTAAGAAGAAATTATTATTTTTTCACTTTTTTGAACATTACTTTGGGGGGGTCCAAATTTAGTTATATAGTTATATTGATTACATGTCATATATGTCTGTTTTTGGCATCGAAATTTCAAACTTTTGTGATTTATTTACTACTTTTTAAGTTTGAAGAAGTTTCTAGCCACTATTGCACGCTTTCGCGAGTTAAACGCATACTTGTTTGTAAAGATCGGTTAACAAATAGTTAAGTTATTCATGCTTTCCGAAGGATGCCTATATTGTCAACTTCCTGTATTTTACAAAAAAATTTTATTTGTTGCATAGTGTTATTAGTGTTCAATAGGGAGGCGAAAATAAATCATGATGGATTTTTTGAATGAATACACTAACGAAAACTTTTCACTATAATATTCCTATGAACTGTTCATTTCATTTAAAAAAAAAATTGCGTTATTTTTCGGTTGGTCTGTAAAAATCTTGACAAAACTAATTTTTTCTTGATTCTTGACGAGCATTAAAAATTCTTGTAAATCAAGAAAAATCAAGATCGTCTGGCAACCCTTACTGACGGTCACCCCCCAAAAAAGTGGGATTTTGCATGGGAGGTGGGAGTAGTTTTTGACCGATCGGTCTCTTCTTAATACTCAACCTCCGATTTGAGTAGGGAAGCTTGCATACAATATTTCATCTTGATTGCTCTTAAATTAATGCTGTAATCGCGGGGACAGACAGACGGACGGACAGACGGTCACCTTTAAATCGATTTCGATGCTGATCATTTATATATATATATATATATTGGTATATATTATATATATATATACCACGCCTCCTTATGGGCGTTACATATGAAAGAACAAAATGAATATACCATTCACTCTGTTCATGTGCGTGGTGAAGGGTAACAAAATAAAAAAGAGAAAAACCCAACAAAAAGTGGTCCCAGATAAAATAACCAGTACAGAAATTCCCGTCAGATAATCTAACTGGTAAATACCATCATCCACTATATAATTAAAACCAGTTACAAAGTTTCAGCCGGGCAACCCGACACATATATCCTTACCCTCAGTAAAACAAATTATTTTCTATTATATTGATAATATTTCTCGATTTCTAAAGTGGGCGGAGTGGTACATTTGTATGGGACTTACGAGAAGGGGTGTGTCTAGGCTTCCAGCTTTATTCTCCATAACTTTATCCTGTTATAGCTTTACTAAATACAGAATTTGGGCATGATTGTGTTGGGTTTATTAATAAAGTGGGCGGAAAGGTACATTTGTATGGGAGGTACCATAAGGGGCGTGTCTAGACATCCAAATTTCTCTCCAAAACTTTATCCTGTTATAACTCAATAAAATACAGAATTGCGGCACGATCGTGTCGAGAATATTGATATTATTACTCCATCTCTAAAGTGGCGTGTCTAGACATCCAGATATTTTCTCCAAATCTTTATCCTGTTATAGCTTTAGTAAATACAGAATTTGGGCACGATCGTGTCAAGTGTATTGATATTATTATTCCATCTCTAAAGTGGGCGGAAAGGTACATTTGTATGGGAGGTACCAGAATGGGCGTGTCTAGACTTTCAGATTTTTTCTCCAAAACTTCATCCTGCTTGAACTTTACTAAATACAGAATTTGGGCACGATCGCGGTAGTTCTAATAATAATATTAATCGATTTCTAAAGTGGGCGGTATCAGATGTGTGTGGGAGGTACCAGATGGGGCGTTGGTAGACTTCAGTTTTTTTTTCAAAAACTGTATCCTGCTCATACCTTTACTAAATTAAGAATTAGGGTACGAGCGCGATGGATTTATTAATATTATTACTCCATATCTAAAGTGGGCGGAAAGGTGAATTTGTATGGGAGGTACCAGAAGGGGCGTTGCTAGACTTCCAATTTTTTTTGCAAAACTTTATCCTGTAATAGCTTTACTAAGGACAGAGTTTGGGTACGATCCCGTTGGGTGTATTGATATTATAACTCGATTTCTAAAGTGGGCGGAATGATGTATTTGTATGGGAGGTATCAGAAGGGGCGGAGCCATGTAGCCCATTTGCAATACCGTAAGTAGTTTTGGGGAAATATTAACTCGTTCAAAATTTCAAGACATTTGGTTGCGTCTTTCGAAAGTTATCGTGCGAACCAGCCGGACAGCCACCAGACAGACAGACGGACATGGCTCAAATGACTTCAAAAGTCATGAATCGAATTTGGTTCTAAGAAACCTAGGGTCTGAAGTGACTCCTTCTATGTGTTACACTTTTGGGTCGTATCAAATGATATATACCCTCATCCCTAAGGGTGATGGTATAAAAATGGTTCTGGATTATTTAGAGGAGGCGGAAAACATTGAGGTTAGTATTTAAAAGAAGTCCAAACCAAATTCCAAACCGTTGCAACCAAAAGCGCACCAAACACTAAATACCGCTATTATGTAACGAGCCATACTGGACTAACAGTTCAACGAAAATTCTCAGTGTCCGATTTTTGAAAAGCGTTTTTCAGACATACATATATCTATTGATTGTCTGAACGGCTAACTACTTACAGTGCTATCGCACACAGCGAGTAGAAAAATTAATATTATTGTAATAAATACAAAAAATTATATTGGTTTTAGATTTTCAAATTCACTTGTTCACTCAAACAGCACAAAGACAACACAAACTAAAAATGTACCAAATTTTTTAATATGTTTCTTAAAAAACCATAAAAATAATTGTTATTAATTGTTATCATAAGTTAAACTATAAAAGCAACACACTCACCACCAACGATGAGTGTTCCGATGTATTGGGGTGTTAGTCAAAGGTCAGTCAGCGGCAAAACACACAAGTGAATATAAATTAGGAAGTAAACGCCTTAAATCGTCCCTCCAACCAAACACGAACCACCCTCTATCGGATTGTACTCTGATGAAACGTATAAAATTAATTGACAACAATTATCAGCGAAATAGCAGCGGTCTTCATTCATACATATGTATATATATTGGAAACATTTAAGTTGTTGGTGCGATTTCATAAAATTAATTGGAGCAGATTCACTAAGAATCAAAAACAAAAGAGCCGCCTTTTATGTCAAAACTGAAAAGCAAGTAGTCAGCCAGCCCCAAAATTTAAAATTGTATTAATAAACAACAGAAAAAAAAAATATCTTAAACGATGAGTGGTTTCCATAGCTTTGATATGTATCATACACAAAAATTAATGATCAGTACAAAAAAACCAAAAGCCCTTTTTAGACCTTGAAGTGAAATATAGTATTAAAGATGAAAAAAAACAGTATCAATTGTGCAGACTTAAATTTCTAGCTTCCATACTCATTGAAGTACATACATACATATTTGTTTGATATTACAAACTATATCAAATGCTAGGAGGATCATCAATTTCCCAATTTATTGCAATTTTTAATGATGTGCCTATGGCGATCAATTAGTTCCAGCTGATCATATCAATTTAAGATTAATAAAATAATTTTTTCGAGAAACTATAAAATCCAAGTAAAATATACAGACTTGTAGTCTACAACTTTTATTATAAAGCTTTTTATCTATTTGATTGTGTAAATCACTTGACTTCTTCCTACATTTTAGAAACGGAATCGTTTTTATTTAATTGAGATTATTTCATTCAACAAAGCGATAGGGTCTGACTGACAGCTTCGATCTAAAATTGAATAACAACAAAATAACACAAAATAGAAATTCATTGAAGCCAATGACAGAATTGAACGAAAAAAGTTTCGACAGAACATGATATTAATTTGTTTTTATATTTGACTGAGAATTCGTCAGCAAATGACACCAAGACACGCAATATACCTTATTCATTGTTCGCCCAATAGCGATGACTTGAAAATAAATTTGACGAGTTTCAACATTCATCAAAATTATATTCCTTTAGAAATCTTTACGGATTTAGATCGATTGATCTTATTTTAATTGATACAAATTACATTCTATTTTGTTGTATGGCAAATATCCCACCAATTGAACCCCTCCATTAACACCCACATTGCAGCATATGTTATGAAAAAACTTTAAAAATTATTACGAAAGAAGAGTGGGTTCTGTAATGGTTCTTTAGGTAAGGGGCATTCTATAAAACCCGTATTTTTTCTAACAGCAGGTTTGAAAGTTAGAGTTAGGGAACAGAGAGGAATTAAAAATAAACAACCAAATTAAAATCGCAAATAACTCAATGCGTTATACAGTATTATGTTTCAAATGTATGTTTCGCAGCAGTGTTTGACCACAAAAATTAAAAGAGAATTTGTAAATTATTATTTGTAAACACTATTCGTTGTCCCAAAGTGTTATAATCCGTAAAAAAAAACATAATTTGTTGACAATTCTCTCAGCCCTGATGGAATCTCACTCCCTTATACTCTTAGCTTTAGAGTGTTATAATGTTATAATCCGTAAAAAAAACATAATTTGTTGACAATTCTCTCAGCCCTGATGGAATCTCACTCCCTTATACTCTTAGCTTTAGATCACACAATTTTTTGGTATTTCACTAAAATGCTTATGACAAGAGGCAAAGAAATTTGTTTTTCAAATAAAACACAAAAAATTCGATTGTAGGACAAAATTGTGGCTTTATTAGCTCATGGCATGTAATGTTTAATCCTGTCGGTCCAATTTAGCACCACTTTTTGGAGCTAACCCTCTCATATTTCGTCAATAGCGCGCCGAATGCTGGATTCTGGTTTATCAGCGAAATCCAGAGATTTGACGTACCCCCAAAAAAAGTACTCCAAAGGTGTTAAATCTCACGAAGGAGCAAATACATAGATACATTTCTTGGTCACTAAACACTTGGCTCTTCAAAGTGATGGTTGCACGCGTTTTATGCATATTTCGCCGTCTTGTTGAAACCATTGCTTTTCCTATTGATGTGCAATGACATAAGTTATAAAAAATTTAAGGAGGCAACACATAAGACTGGGCGGACCACGTCCAGTTTTTGCAATATCATACTTGCCTATAGACTATATGTGCGAAATTTTAATGCTAGAAAATCATTTGTATGGAAGTTATACATTTTTACATTCCAAAAGTTAAAACAGTACAAAAATTTCAGTGTGGTAAACTGACTAACAAATATCATCACCCAATAAAAAATATTGTCTTTGAGTTATTAAAATTAATAGTTTTTTAATGAAAATAAAATAACTTATGTATTATTTTTGCCTACTTGTGGAGCAAAACCGTAAGTCAACGTTCAGTTAACGCTTACCTTGGCAAAATTTGCCTGTATTCAGTGTACATACAAATATAATATATAAATAAAAGGGAAATATCGGTTATTTATATGGGAGGTACCAGAAGGGGTGTGCCAAATAGTTAGTGTTGCTGAGACTTTTCCTCCTATTACTAGATAAATTAAACTTAAAACTTAATTTCCCTTTGCACCCCATGAATGAGGTATGGGATAGCTTCTCGCGTTATTGTGAATTAACACGCTTTCTATTTTTAGATTCACAACTAACGGCACCTACTTGTTTATCGACGAATGAGAACGTCACTGTTTGAGAAGCTCTTATTAGACACGCCGATTGACTCGACACTTAATACTGCGAAGTTGGTGTCAACAACATTCGAGGGGAGCCGACAATGAAAGAAACAATTTTTTTAAGATGACTGGAGCCAGGTTTGAACCTGCGATCTCCCGCATGGAAGTCGCGTGTTCTAACCACTATGCCACGGCCGGTCCCAAGATAAATTAACTGACCAAATTTGATTATCCCCCAGGTGCCGGTTGAGAAGTTATGGGAGAAATATTAATTTTTCGAAAATAGGTTATTTTGTATGGGAGGTACAAGAAGAGGTGATCCGATATAGTCCATATTCATTCCTAATTCAAATCTTCATAACCATACAACTTACGCAAACTTTTTCTGAATTCAGTGTACTTACAAAACAGATATGTAGGTGTGACTTTGGGGGTGGGTTAGATCATTTGTATGGGAGGTACCAGAAGGGGTGTGTCAAATAGTTAGGTTTTCTGAGGGTTTGCCTCCTATCACAAGATAAATTAATCGACCAATTTCCATTACCCCCTGGTGTCCGTTTGGAAGTTATGGGAGAAATATTAATTTTCCAAAAATGGGTAATTTTGTATGGGAGATACCAAAAGGCGTGAACCGATATAGTCCATGTTCATTCCTGGGTCCAATTTTCATAAGCGAACATCATACGCAAAATTTTAGTAAATTCAGCTTACTTACAAAAAAGATATGTATTTAAGGTTATAGGGATGAGTTCGGTCATTTGTATGGGAGGTACCAGAAGGGGTGTGTCAAGTAGTTAGGCTCTCTGAGGTTTGCATCCTATCACAACATAAATGTATCGACCTGTTTTCATTACCCCCAAGTGTCCGTTTGGTAGTTATTGGAGAAATGTTAATTTTCAAAAAATAGGTAATTTTGTATTGGAGGTACCAGAAGGCGTTAACCGATATAGTCCATGTTCATTCCTGAGTCCAACTTTTATAAGCGAACATCGTACGCAAAATTTGAGTGAATTCAGTTTACTAAAAAAAATTGGAGTAAATTCAGTTTACTAACAAAAAGGATATCTACATATGTAAAACTATTTGGGTCAATTCGGTCATTTGTATGGGAGGTACCTGAAGCGGTGTGGCAAAGGTTTCGGTTTTCTTAGGGTTTGTCTACTTTTGCAAGATAAATAAACTGATCACATTTAAATATCCTCCGGCCATCTGTTTGGAAGTTATGAAAGGAATTTTAATTACCCAAAAATATGTAATTTTGTATGTGAGGTACCAGAATCCCATTTACAATCCCATTAGTTCGTTTCGAAAAATATGAATACTGGTAAATTTTCATACCGATTCGTTAAGGTTTACTCGGTGACCAGCCATCCAGCCAGACAGACGGACATAGCTCAATCGTCTTAAAAGGTCCTGAAACGAATTTGGTTTTAAGATACTTGGGGTCTAACTCGTCTCCTTTAATGCGTTACACTTTTTTTCGTATCAAATTATATATACCCTCATCAATAAGGGTGATGGTATAAAAAGTGTAACGCAGAAGCCGAGTTAGACCCCAAGTGTGTTAAGAATAAATTTGTATCAGGACTTTTGAAGACGATTTAGCCATGTCCATACAAGTTTTATTTTAAAAGTGCAATAAAATTAACAAAGAAGTGCCATAAGTGTGGTTCACAGCACTAACTTTGAAATTTTCCAATATTTCCCAACGATGTTCAAGCGTCAAACGACTCATTTCATTTGCGAGTGATACTGATTTTCTGTATTATTAAGATTATATTAGATTAGTAATCCGGTAAAAACCAGATAACACTACACACCGAGATCTGCTGATCCATTGCGATTGTCAGTTAGAAAGGAATGAGAGCAGAAAGAAATAAAAGGGAAAGGAAGAGGAAATCGTGGGAATCCCCCCAAAAATAGCGGAAACTGTCTTAGTCTCCTACGGGCTAGTGCGGGGCAGCTACAAAGAAGATATTTCATCGTCTTGGACTCCTCCTGGTCCTCACACACACGGCAGTAGACTGGTATGGATCTATTCCATTTGCCTATCAGGTGCCTGATATTGCAATAGCCTGTTAGAATTACACAGTCCAAAGTCAGGTCACTCCTGTACAGGCCAACCTGTTATGCAGTCGGTTCTGGAGATCCAAAAAAAAACGTCTGCTGTTTTCCGCATCCAATCGTTCACTAAGCCAAAAAGGTAAAAATTTGGCTAGTAGGTCTGCCAATTTTTTACCAGGAATCTCGCAATGTCCTGGAACCCACTAGAAGCTGACATCCAGAGGCTTTAGACCATGCATCTTCTCCTTAGAGTTCCTCACCAAATTTGATTTCCGCAATGAAGAACCGATCGTTTTTATAGTAGCCTAGCCATCTAACACATATGTATCAATAGTATCAATTCCACATCCCATAATAGCATCCTCAGATTTTTCAATGGCCAGTCCCTTAGCCTGAAAAACTTTGCGTTCATAATGTAGCCAGAAAGAGAGGTTTATCTGCAGGTATTCGCTTCAGACACCAGCTTCTGTGCTCTGTTCCATTTTAGAACCTTAAGTAAATACAGAAATGGAGTCACCATAGGCAGTCCCGCGTTTACCATGCGGGAGATCCGTAGTTCGATGTCCTGGCTCCAGTCATCTACATATTTCTTTCATTGCCGGCCCCATCGATGTTGTCGTCAGCAACTTCGCAGTATAGTGTCCAGTCAATCGACATGTCTAGTAAAAACTTCTCAAGCAATGACGTTCGCATTCGTTGATCTCCGCATGACCATGTATCGATAGCCCTTCGGTCTGCAATAGCCTTGACGTACAAGTCCAGGGGCGGTAGGCCCAGGAACATCTCTAAAATAACTTGCGGCTTGCTCCTTCTAGCGCCAGTAATCCCCATTAAAGCCATTCTTTGGACCTTCCCGAGCTTTTTTAACAAATTACTCTTATCTAACCCTCCCACCAAACCAGACATACATAGGTGATATTTTTCCGAACTACCGTGACTTTTGGTTTGAGTCCCCAACTTTTACCTTTAGAGTTCCAGCACGTAAAAAAGGCATTGACGCTCCTCCTTAATCTTTCTTCGATATTCCTTGACCAATTTAGTTTCTGATCAAGGACAACACCTAGGTGCTTGACCTCCGTTGAGGGCTACAGTTCCACCTATTTAGTCTCGGTTCCCTGAAGTCCATTATGTTATATCTACGAGTATAAATAACTAATTGCGTTTTCTGAGATTTTATCTCTAAACCATATGTAGTATTAGTTCCTGTAGTAGCTATCTTTTTCACTCAACTTCAAGTTCTTTGTAGATGACTTGGTTTACTAGCATCCAGTCCACTCAAAAATTAAAATTAATTTTTATACTGGATATGGGCTATATCGTTCGACCTCATCTGGAACACCCACACAAAATTACATATTTTTGAAAAATGTATATTTCTTTTAAAACTTCCAAACAGACAACTGTAGGATATTAAAATTGGGTCAGTTTAATTATTTCATAATGGCACCCCCTTTCTGGTGCCTCCCATACAAATGACCGAATTCACCCTTATACTTTTACAAAAATATTTTGCGGTAAATAGACTGAAATCAGAATGAAAATAGACCGAATTCACCATCATAGTTTTACATACATTTTTTTGTATAACCTTATTGAAATTTCGGGACATCAGAATTCGTTTCAAAGTTTCTTATTTTGATCCCTAGAATTCGATTTTCCTTGATACTAGAGCGATTTTTTTTCCTACCTACAAATTGACCCACCCTAATATACAGCGTGAGCCAAATAAGATCTATCAATATAAAATACGTACTACTCTTGTAATA
Source organism: Muscina levida (assembly GCA_964034835.1). NCBI lineage: Eukaryota > Metazoa > Arthropoda > Insecta > Diptera > Muscidae > Muscina > Muscina levida. The sequence goes on along the minus strand of OZ035881.1, from coordinate 48,383,080 downwards.
ACGTATTTTTTTTTAATTTTTTTTTATATATTGAATACATTTCATGGATATATAGTGGAACAATGTATGAAATATGACCTCAGACAAATGTCCACCATTTTGCGCGATACAAACATTGGCTATTTTAAGCGCGTTTTACATAACACGCGGTTCTGGTTGCAGGCTAAGTATTTCGTCTCGAATATTCTGTTTTAGCTGTCTAATTGTCTCTGGCTTATTGAAATACACTTTGTTTTTTAAATATCCCCATAAAAAAAGTCGGCGCAGTTAAATATGGTGAACAAGGTGGCCAAGTGAAATCAGAATTTTTTGAAATCAAACGAATAGAGTATTGCTGTCGTTGTTGGTGGTACTGCGGAAGAAGAGCTTGCATAATTTGAATTTTGTTCGGGAAATGCCAATGTTATTCGGGAAATGCCAAACAGGCTGGCACGACGACAGATGGATCATTTGCAACCCTTTGCTGCATAGTTTCCACATTGTCTTCAGTAAGAATTTATTGATTTCGAAGTCTTCCAGGACAGTTGGCCACTGGACCCTGTTCCTCCAAACGGCTGAACAAATTTCTTACCATGAGAGCTGTTGGAGCTAATCTTGAATTAAAAAGTTGACGATATCTCCGCTGCGTTATAACTATCGCGAACTCGAGTCTCTGGCAACAAACGTTGCCGTGTGTGGATTGGGACTTACTTTTATATAAATAAAGTAAATGAAACGGTCTAAGGGGTAGAAACTACCACAGCCATATCTCGGCACCCAACAGAGATATCATACATTTTTTTTAATTTTTCTTGATTAGGCCATGATGAGGTAGTGCCCCAAAAATTTTCTGAAAATTCCGACTGTAACGGGTAGCGGGACAAAATGTGTTAAATTGGTAAATCCATTCAAATTTTCGATACAAATCCACCCTAACACCAGCAAGCGGTATGAAAACTTTGTTAAAATTATTATTATACCTACAAAATATACCTACATCCAAAATTTCATAAAAATCGGGCGATCCGTTTCGGAGGATTGCTATTACTCGTACAAACACTGTGACACGAAATTTTTATAGGTATATCAGATTTATTTGTACATTTTTTTCTAACAACCAAAAAGGGAACCACATTATAAAATACATAAATATTTTCATAGGTTATCAATATGAAATAGATAATACCAATAAGAAATTTATTACAAACACAAGATGATGTTATTTGCAAACCATATGCATTTATTTACCTAACATGTAGCAGAAAATTTTGATTTAATCATCTTGTTCTCCTTTTTACTCCTATTATAATTAAACCTCTTACTCTACAGTAGTGAAACCAAACATGATGATGTCTACCTCCAATGCTCCAATAGCCATCTGGCTGGGGCACCTCTCGCCCAGTTCAGTGTTTGTTTAGCTAAAAACAAATACAAGTAAATCGGTGAAACCAACACTAGCATCACTTGCATGGACTTAAACGTGTACACAAAATCTTGTTTATCATATAATGGACCAAGGCAGTGTAGTATTCGTAGTAGTAGTTAAGACTCCTCCCCTTCTAAGCGCAAATTAATTACAATTTATTTTTCTCAAAATATTTACCAATCACAGCTTTTGCTTTTGTGCGCATGAGAGGGAATCATATGTACAGTCATGGCGTTCGCGTGCTCATTTATTGTAGTTATTGTTACTGCTTGTGTTGTTTTATAAATTGATAACAAATCATTATCAAATACTCGTATGTACCTATAAAACTGTTTAGCTTATCAAACATTGGGAATTAAGGCAAGATATGACGGTAATGGCGATAGTTGCAGTGTTTAGGCGCTGATATTTTAGAAACTTAGGGGTTTTGTATGTGATATGTCTCTAGCGGTCATTTAATTAAGTCTGTTGTTAGAATTTGTTATGAAATGGTTTGCTTTGAAAATGCATTTTAGTTTTTATTTTGTTACACGCAAAGAAAAAAAACGTCTATACCTAGTTCGTTTGCATCCAAACGTTTTTTGGTTCATATTCTATTCTTTATTTGCGGCAACTTATTAAATTGAAGACTTAGTTTATCCCAACTAGATTATATTTATTGCAACGAGCACTTGTTCAAAAATTACAGTTCCTGCCTATTTTTGGAAAATGAATATTTCTTACTAAATAAATATAATTAAATCGTAGGTAGGTAGGTACTATCTACATATTTTTGGAAAATAAATATTTCTCCTATCAATTCTAAACCGGAGAGAATAAAACAAGATTTAATTTCCCTTTACAACCCATGAATGAGGTATGGGATAGATCTCGCGTTGTTGGGAATTAACACGCTTTATATTTTAGATTCACAACAAACGGCACCTACTTTATACTGCAAAGTTTCTGTCGACAACATCGAAGGGACCGGCAATTAAAGAAAAATAAAGATGACTAGAGGCGGGAATCGAACCCAGTATCTCCTATATGTTAGTCGCGTGTTCTTACTACTATGCCACAGCCGGTCCCTTTTAGTATCTCCCATATAAATAGCCGATAATGCCCCTTTTGCATACATATCTTTTATCTATGTACACTGAATTCAGAAAAATGTTGCCAAGGTAAACGTTTATTAAACATTGATTTACGAAAAAAATCAGACATGTTGTGCTGCCTGCCATTGTACCTCCTATTCAAATAAGTCAATTTTTTTACGGTTTTGCTCCACAAGCAGGCAAAATATAATACACTAGCTGTATTAGACTTCAGACTTTCATCCTGCCTGCAAAGTTATTGATAAAGTTAAGATTAAGATTGTTAAGTACTCTATTAACGATTGGTCCATTACATAGGTCACACTTTTCGCTAAGCAAATATTTAATTCTGAATAATATAATTTCTTTTTCAGAACCAGTAGTTTGATCAGAATGATCGATAGTCTGATTTAGTACCTCGCATATTTCTTCATCTCTTTACAAACATATTAAATAATGCCTTATTAGCTGAAGTCTCCTTCACTAGGGGAAAACCACCCCAAATTGCAAAATCCTTACTTAAATCGTTTAATAAGGGGGCTAATTAGTTTTATTGAATGTCACGACCCTGATTCTACCGCCTCTGGATGAAGTTTCGAAAAATCCGAAATTTTTGCTTTAGTGGCACACCCATGTCTATTGCCCCCAATTGGAGTTTACAAAAATGTCTTTGTATCGTACTTCTACTCTACAAACTAAACATGCACGTCAATATTCGCGTTTCTATCTTTACACGTTTGGTATGGCTTATGGTACTAATTGTATCTCTTTCTTTGCCTTGTGCCCCCAAAAGTACAAATTTCAAAAAATGCTTTAAAAACGAACAACAACCCCATAAAATAAGCATTAAGTTTTCGCGATTCTACGTTGCACAAATTGGTCTAGTATTATGCCATTTTTTCCCCTAAAAGTTCGAAATTCCTTCTATTCTACCTAGTGCAGTTTGTCCTTAGTGATGATACTAGTTTTACTGCTTTTTGGTTCTTTTTTAACCCTAAAAGTACGATTTTCGGAAAAACCCTTTCGTGTCTCTCTCTAGTTCTATATGGAGCATCTGAATGATTATTCAAATTTTCGTGATTATAGCTATACCCGTTTGGTCTGGTTGATGGTACAAGTTATATCCCTTTGTGGATTTCTTTTGAATCTAAAAGTTTTACTTTCTGAAACTCCATTTATCTAGCTCACTTATTCTATTGGACACAAGCCCATACCGATTTTCGCGATTATACCTATAGCCGTCCGGCGTGAGTGATGGTGCCAGTTTTATTCCTTTTTGGGACTTTTTAGTCTTAAAATCACGAATTTTAAAAATCCCTTGGTGGTACTCTGCTGTTCTATAGAGAGCGTGATTATAGCTTTATCCGTTGGGTACGGGTGAAGGTACCAGATTTTTTCCTTTTTTTACCTTTCGAAAACTCGAAATTCCAAAAATCCCTTCATTTAGCTCCGTACCACTTTTATCCCTTTTTTGGGCCTTTTGTGATGATACCAGTCTTATCCCCTTTTCACGCTTTTTACCCCTAAAACTACATTGAAATAGCTTATAGCACTCAGGGATAACGTAGCAATCCACTGGTGAAAGAAAATTGGATGAGTAATTTAGGAGATTACCCCCTACATACGAGTACAAACTAACTAACTAACTCACAAACAGCTTCTCTTTATTATATTAGTATAGATAACTAATTTAATTTTGATTAAAAATCTATTAATTTCATTAAGTCAAGACTTGGGTATGCTGACTGAAATTTCTGTACTGGTTTTTAATAACATATCAATCCAATGCAACTGAAAATAATTGAAAAGTATTTCTGGTGTCACATAAAAATGCCAAAAATTTTGCTTATAACATTGTTTAGGTTGTTGCAACAATGAATAAATTTAATGACATACTTTTTTCTACAATTTACTTATGACACTCTAAGAACAAACTTATATTTATGCTATTTATAGCTACAAAAATGCACATAAGCATAAAGTTAAAAGTCATATTTGTTTACAAAGTACAGGCAATAAATTAGTTGGACAACAACAAGAAATTGCCGAGACCTAAAAGCAAACAAATATTATTATTTCAATTGGTCGATTACGGTGGCGGTGTGACTACAAACGAAGCGAAACCCCATAAAACTCACCTATCCAATGTAATAAGTTATGACGTTGTTTTAGGTCCTACCCGTAGCCAGGGCAGACGGACATGCATTATCAGATGCATACGAGTACGAGATAGACCCCCATAATCAAGAGTCAATACATACTAACAACCAGCGCGACGGTCAACTAATTTATAGCTTTGCGACAGCAACTGTGGTAATTGAAAGTACTAAAATCCCGATCAACCAGAAGTAATAAAAAGCAATAACACCCAAAGTTATCTCATCGTTGTGTTACTTCTTCCATGCCGGAGATAGTAAAAACTACAGAGGCCTGTCGGTGGGTGAAGTACGACGATGGCAGATCTATACAAGAAATTACTTTGAACAACTCAATCAAATATTGATTGTAAGGAAATGATTATGGGCTATGATAAGTGAGCCGCTGGTCGCAGTACTATCATAAATGTGCCAAAACAAACATAACAATATCCATAAATGGGGGGTCGTATGATAACTAGATAGGCTGGAGAATATATTGAAGTGAATCTATTACGCGAAATTTGGTTTACAACAAAAACTCTTAGTTTATAGTTATTCCTACACTCTATCGCTTATATGGTAATTGAGTGTTTAACACGAGTAAAACAAGTATTACACCAGGTTTGTTTGTTGCTGTAAATGTCAACATACCTACACTGTACTCAAACTATAATTTCAGTACGGTACCACGAAAAGCTATTTCAACAAATCTCCTATATAAACACTAGGTAAGAAGGTTCTTCTTATTCAAGCATTAAAAGTTCTGAAGCATTTTTTCCCCCAAAAATTTCGTCATTTAAGATGCCCTTGAAAAGTCTCTACATACTAACTACATACATACATTCAGGATAATAAAATAATTATTACAAAAAAGAACAGTTTCCTATATTCCTTTCTTTTTTAATAAAAATGCTATTGTTGTTGTCATGTAAACAAGTATGTATAAAAATTGTTTTAAACGATAAATGGTAGTTAATGAAGTTACTGCGGTGTATCCTCTTTCCAAGGTGTTTTGGGTGCCGACTGACCAAGCATTTGTAATCTGAGTAAGTCCATTGTATATTTGATAGGAGTGTAAAAGATGGAATAAGCGAAAAAAAGTCGCTTGACAAAGAATAATTCTCGTTTACAATTTAGTTTGAGGTGACTGATAAAGGATTTTGATTTCGGTGATGGGTTTAGTTAGTAAAGGTACGGTCAGATTAGTCAAATATATGACCAAAACATGTTTTCTCGTATTTGCTCAAAATATTGTCAAAGCAATACAGAGTTGATTTTGTGTCCACACTAGGCGCATTTGTTTGCCTCCTTTTGTTTGATCAAACACGTGTCAAACTGTGTCAGATGGACATTAGGGAAAACATATTTGCCCTGCGGTCACACTTGAACGAATATTTGCAACAAATAGTTGTTTGCCGGCAAATAAATTTTGTTTTCTCAGAAACCTTTAGCAAGCCAACAGAAAATATTTATCATTTTCTGAAAATTTTTGAACAATTTGATACAAAATGCAAATATTTTGGTTAACTGTAATGCGTATTTTCTTTTATCCTCACATTTTCTTCAACTTCAACATAATTGGCGACGGTTTGTTTGTGATTTCAATGTATTTATTCGTTGTTTTGTCTTTCGAACAGAAGTTCTTGCTATAAGTGTTGTCAACACAACCTTTTTTTAGACGACATATTATTTTACTATTTTAATATTCGTTGCTTTTGGGACTTTTAGGTAAAATTAACAAAAAATAAGCAATGCAATGCATAGTTTTTGTCAAACTCACAATATCTATGACATGTTTTACTGAAATTGTGTGGATTGACAACAATAGGCATATTTTTTGTGGCTGCACTCAAAGCATAAAATAAGGATCTTAAACCGTTCCCTGATTAGGACCTGTATGTTCTTGAATTACTACTGGATTAGTCTCAAAAATTTGTTTCATTTGAATACACCCACATAGAGGACCTTCATAGAACCCCTTTTTGACACACATGGCACCGGAGCGGGGGGTTGTGATTTTTTGACTCCCATATTCTACACGGGCTTTCGAAATTGTAAACAGCCTGACAACCGATATTTCTTGGATTTGCTTGTAAAGGTACGGTCAGATTAGTCAAATATTTGAGGAAAAGCGTCAAATATTTCGTTGCCGCAGTCTGACCATAAAATATTTGTGTACGGCAAACAACAAAACAGCTGATTTTGATCAAACAAAATTATTTGCCTTCAAATAAAAATTTGCTCAATCTGACCAAAGTGTGACCACTAAAGAGCAAATATTTTCCCCTTTTTTGGGCAAACATTTATTTGATCTTACAAAAGTTTTGTAAGAGCAAACAAGGGTAAATAACAGCTGGTATAAGCAGTGTTGTCAGCTTATACGATTCAAATGAAGAAAATGGAAAATAAGTCGCCTATATATAACTAAAAAGTAGAAATGGTAAATATTTATGAAAATGCTATGTATAAATAGCATATTTAACTAATATTTTGTCAACTCCAGAGCTACAAAATATTCGAATAAAGGTATTATATACATTCCAAGATGCATACATAAATGGAAAAACTAAAGATGTGCCCATTAGTAAATTAATTTGTTATTAATATTCTCATATTCTATAAAAATGCTTAAAATTGACTCATATTTCATATATTGGATACAAGGGGAAAAATCTTTTTAAGGAAATGTATTTCTACCCCTAAATGATTTCTTAAATTTTACATTTTCTCTTAAATACTTTTGTTTTTCACCTCAAGATGCCTTGTTTCATTTGTATAGTTATGACTTATTATAACACAAATATATTTCTTGCGTATAGTTACATATTCAGTTTTTGAATCAGTTGATTTACTACACAAAAAAAAGCATTTTGATGTACCAAAAAGTAAATTTATATAGGGAATGGTTGGGAGCGACAATGTGTATCGCCACATTGTCTAATAAACTTTTCTTAGTTCGTAAATAATCAGTGTGCATCTTCCAACAATAAGAATATGTAGATACGACAGATCAACATGAACGCACATTAATGAGTTCGTAAACAAACAAGTTGCATCGTCGAAGAACATCACGCAGACGTAACACATCATCATGAATGCACATTCATCAGTTCGTAAACAATCACGTTGCATCGTCCAAGAACAACACGCAGGCGCAACAGAACAGATGAACGCACATTCTTGAGTTTGTAAACAAGTACTTTGCAGTTCGTAAACAAAACTCCATACACACCCACAAGAATGTAACTTGTGAGAAACAACACGCACATGAACTTTGACATTGCAGAGAAAAAGACGAACGAGACGAGGTTAGTTGAGGAATAAAATGAGTTCAAAAGGTCAGTCTCTTTAAAATTGTTCAAATGACAAGACGTCTTGTGAAAATTCGGTCCGAGTAAACATCGCGAATATTGTTAAAATTTAATGTTGTTTAAAACAAACGTTGACAACACTTATATAAGAAACAGCTGTGAGAATAAACAAATAAACGAAAAAAATCTTCGGCAGATATTTTAAAAGAAAATAAAAAGGTAATTTAATCTGGAGAACAAAATTCAAACCTGTTAAAAAATACTTTTTCTTTACAGAAAATGGAAGGCGATTACCAGGTTCCGGCGAAAAAGAGCAGAAGCAAACCAAAAGTCTTAAAGGAGTGGGAGGAAGAAGACGTATATAAACTGATTGCTTTGGTTGAGGTAGAGACGTCCTTGTGGAATGCTGGTGATGAGGGCTACCATAACAAGATCATACGCGATAACGCCTGGCGGAATATTTGTGAAAGTTTCCACAGTAAGTACGGCGTAGCAGATTTGAACGCCAAGTGGACAAATCTGCGAATCCAGTTCAGGGGCTATGCTGGCAGAGCCAAAACTAAATCGGGCCAGGCAGCAATGGAACTTCCAAAATGGAAGTATTACAGTGCGATGAGCTTCATAGGGCGAGCTGAGGAACTGCAAACTGAGGCGACGGTTTCCAATTTGGTTTTGGAAATAGAATCTGATAGCAATTGTAAGTATTTATATATAAATCCTATTGCAAATATTACAATTAAAATGTTTTATGTTTACCCTTTCAGCTCTGGATAATTCAGCGACGTGTTTATCAACTCCCCCATTGTCAACACAATGGCGGACAAATGTGGGAAATGTAGCAGCATCGACACAAATTGCAGAAACAATGCGTGAGGTCGTAGCAACCATAAAGGAGCGAAACCAAAACTCTATCGATCCCAACACATCATTCGCCAACTACTTAATAAGCGAGTTGAGAACTGTGGACAACGAAACAGCTGCATCGATTCGGAGGAAGGTGACAGTGTTTTTTATGCAGTGCTTGGAAGAAGGAAGATAGAGTTCTGACCAAAGTGTGAAAAGTTAAGGAGATGATCGAAGATCTGTTTTTTTATTGACCTCATTAATGTTAAGTTTGAAAATGAATTTATGAAGTTTTATTTATTTTAGATTTTAATTTAGCATAATTTTTAACTACTTTTATATTGACTGAATTTTCTTAAATTTTTTTTAAATAAAATTTATTTTTTATAAACCTATCAATGTTATAAATGTTATTGTTTCTCTTTGTTTGTTTTTGACTCAATCGTCTAAACAGCTAAACATAAAATGCGGTACACAGAAAGAATTTGGCAACACATATAAGAACATACAAACGAAATTTTTATTTTAATTCAATGGCTTAGGGGCCTGTAGTAAAAATACATATAATTTTTAGCAATTTTTATATTTGTTTGTATTCAAAGGGAACTTCGCCTTCTTCTACAAAGTATTGAGAAAATTCTTCTCTTATTGCTGAAGTATTTTCGGCAATGTAAGAACGGTGAGGTAGAAGATTGTGGAGATTTTGACCGATCTCTTCACTGCGCCATTCACCAGATATAAGGTTGCCGTCTTCTGAATAATGATCTACAACCTTTGAGTTAAAATAAATAGAACTTTTGCGGCTCATTAAAAAGTTGTGCAACGCGCAACATGCAAGAGTTACTCGTCTTGTTTTTGATGGTTCGAGCCTTATTGGGCAACGTAGTACTCGAAACCGCGCTGACATAATACCGAATGCATTTTCTATTACTCGCCTTGCTCTTGACAAACGATAATTAAAAATTCTTTGTATGGCATTCATATTACGCACACTAAACGGTTTCAACACATTTGGTGTCAATGCGAATGCATCGTCAGCAACGATGACATAAGGAACTGGTACATTTCTCTGTGGCAGTGGCTCAGGTGGGGGCAAATTAAGTTTATTCTTTTTTAATGCTTCATTAAATGAACTTTTGCGAAAAACTCCCCCATCAGATATTCGTCCATTTGACCCAACATCAATATATAAAAATTTATAGGCAGCATCGCAAATAGCCATCAGGACAATACTATGTGATCCTATAAAGAAAAAAATACTGAGTTATAGCAAAACGAATTAAGCCAATAGAGATACCTTTATAGTTATAGTAAATGCTTCCAGAATGAGAGGGTGCGGTCATTACTACATGTTTCCCATCTAACGATCCGACACAATTGGGAAAATTCCATTTGTCTAGGAATTCTTGCGATACTATTTTCCATTCTTCTTCAGTTGATGGTATCTTAATTTAAATAATTAAATAAAAAACATACATACTTTCTAAATTATTGTACCTTTAGATAGTCCGGCTCTAAAACTTTATAGAGGGCATCGCAAACTTCAGGAACAATCGTTGAAATTGTATTATGAGGAATACGAAATATATATTGGAGAGATCTGAAGCTCTCTCCAGTCGCCAAGTACCGGAGTGTAACCGCTAAACGTTCTGATGCAGCAATTGGGGCACGAAGTTTTGTTGTCTGCTTCGTTATAAGTGGTGAAACTAATTTCAACTAAAGAGAAATTGAAAAAAATTATGTATATCACTTGCCTGAATCAGAAATTACTTACCAAATGGTCAAAATCATTTGCGCTCATGCGCACAAAGTTTTTATAGAGAGCCGGTGTTTCTGATCGCAGTTCCTTCAACAATTTTGCGCAACACCCTTCTTCATTTCGACGACGAACCCACTCACGGGCCCATTGTCTCTTCTTCTTTTGTTTTTTAAATTTTTCCTCCTCTTCCAAAATTAACACTGTTGCTGCTCCACAACATAAAAGAAGATAACATTCATTTTCGTCCAACATAGTTATTTAAAATATTTTTTTAATTTTTATTACTTGTTTCACTCTTTAAAAAACAACTTTATGTTCTTTAACAGCTCGCTTATAATTTGTGGGAAAACAAATTTCCTTTTTTGAAAGTTTGATCAAACAATTATTAGTTGTAAATATTTGTGCAAGTGTGACCATAGGGCAAATATGTTTTCCCTTCTGTGTGTTTGACACTATTTGACACCTGTTTGACCAAACAAAAAGAGGCAAATAAATGTGCGTAGTGTGAACACAAGATCAACTCTGTATTGCTTTGACAATATTTTGAGCAAATATGATGAAACATATTCTAGTCAAATATTTGCCTTATCTGACCGTACCTTAACCGGTTAAACTATGGCCAATTTATCTTTATTATACCATAATTAGTCGCAGCTTACCCGGTTTACAGTCGATTTGAGATAATTAACAAAGCTAGAATTTTTCCCTTTTAATTATGCATAAAATTTTATAACAGTTTTACAATACTAACAAAATATATTTTATATTTACCATTTCTTCCTTTTATTTTATTTATTATTATTAAAATTGGCGATTTTTTCGTCATTTTGTTAATTTCTGTCGGTTATCTGTAGGGTGTTCAAAACCGAAACCGAAAAACCGTAAACCGGTTTTTTTTATTTATAACCGTATGCCGGTTTTTGCAAAAGTGCCATTTTCGAATAACCGGTTTAACCGAGTTTTTTTCTTCGGGTACTCGGTTTTTTTAAATTGCTTTGTTACAACTCAAAAAGGAGTTATTGAAAAAATAAAAATTTTAAAATTGAATTTGAAATTATTTAGAAAAAACCTTTTACATTTTGTAAACGAGAATGTTTTTAAAAGCTTTGTAAAGTTTTAAAATAAAATTTCAAATTAATTACTTCTTCTTTAATGGCAGCAACAACAGAAACACGTAGAAAGTATTCCAAGCGCTTCGGTCTTTTGCCTTTCGTAGATAGTTCGTCACACCAAGATTACGAGTAGTTAACAGCTCTTTCACCTGGTCCATCCATCGGAGGTCGCCTCCTCCTGCGCCGCACATCGATTTTATTGCCGAGGATTTTTCGAGCCGGAGCATTATCGTCCATTGGTACAACGTGTCCAAGCCAGCGCATTCGGTCTATTTGAATGCGCTTGACTACGTCGATGTCGTTGTACAGCTCATGATTCATTCGACGACGGTACTCGCCGTTAACGATGATGGGACTAAATGTTTTGCGGAGTATTTTTCTCTCGGAGGCTCCCAGAATAGATTGATCTGCTTGTGTCATTACCCAGGATTCTGCGCTGTAGAGCAAGACAGGTAGGACAGAGTCTGGTAGAGCTGTATCTTTGTTCCTCGAGAGAGCGCTTTGACGTTAAATCGCTTGCTTAGCGCATAGTAGCAGCGGTTTGCGATCAATACTCGTGTTTTAATATCCAGGCTGACATTATTATTATTGTTTATGGCGGAGCCAAGGTAGACAAAATCATCTACCACTTCAAAGTTATAGTTGTCAACGTTCACGCAGCGTCCCGACGAGTGGACTCTTTGTTCGTTGAAACAAAAAACTTGGTTTTGTCCTCGTTTATCACCAGACCCACTTCAGCCGACTGCTTTTTAATGCTCGAAAAGCCGCAGTAACATCTCGCAATCCACTTCCAATAATATCTATATCATCAGCATACGCGAGCAACATGTGACTTTTGTTGAAGATGGCACCATTTCTGTTTACTGCAGCTTCCCCATGATCATCTCCATTACGATGTTAAAGTGATCGCAGGACAGACTATCGCCTTGTCTAAAGCCTCGCTTGGTGGAAAATGGCTCTGACAGATTTTTGCCAATTTTCACTAAAAAATTCGTGTCAGTCAGTATCATCCCGCAAAGTCGAATTAGCTTCGCGGGGATACCAAACTCAGCCATAGCATCCAACAATTTCTGTCGTATCGGACTGTCGAATGCAGCTTTCGAACTAATTTAGTGGATCAACAAATCGAAGTGAATCTCGCCGAAGATGATAGTGACGATGATGAATGCGGTGAAATAGTGAAAGTCAAAAAATCAAGCAAGCTCATCAAAAACGTGTCTTACATTTTCGCAAAATTGTGGAAGCATGTTAATTCATTTAACAAGTCGAGCGAAAAACAAAGAAAATTGCAGAGCTATGTTTTCCAGGAGCACAATAAAGAATTAAGGCCCATTGTCGATGTGAAACACCGGTGGATCTCCTTATCTGCAATGATTGAACAGTTTCAAGAATTAACCCATGTGTCAACTATGCGTTTACAAGAAATAACAATTTTGAGAGATTTAAGCTTAGAGCTTCAGCCTTTAGCGCTCGCAATTAAAAGATTATCAAATGATTCAGCCACTCTAATCGACGCTGAAGGAGTATATGTGTATATACTGTAACAGCTCAAAAATATGGATTCCGCATATGCTCGGGAGCTGCGAGACAAAATTAAATGCATCTTTAATCTCATCGTCTTTATCTTCCGTCGGGGCGTGTACACAAATCAGCGTGAAGTAAAAATATTTCGGACGGATGCGAATGGTGGCTATTCGGTCACTTTTTATACCATCACCCTTAGGGATGAAGGTATATAGGTATCATTTGATACGAGCCAAAAGTGTAACACATAGAAGGAGTGACTTTAGACAATAGGTTTCTTTGAACCAAATTCGATTCATGACTTTTTAAGTCGTTTGAGCCATGTCCGTCTGTCTGTCTGTCTGTCCGGTGGCTGTCCGGCTGGTTCGCACGATAACTTTCGAAAGACGCAACCAAATGTTTTGAAATTTTTCACGAGTTATTATTTTCTCAAAACTACTTACGGTATTGCAAATGGGCTACATGGCCCCGCCCCTTCTGGTACCTCCCATACAAATACATCATTCCGCCCACTTTAGAAATCGAGTAATAATATCAATACACCCTACGGGATCGTCCCCAAATTCTGTATTTAGTAAAGCTATAACAGGATAAAGTTTTGGAAAAAATTTAGAAAGCCTAGCCACGCCCATTCTGGTACCTCCCATACAAATCTACCTTTCCGCCCACTATAGAGATGGTGAAAAAATATCAATAAATTAAACGTGATCGGAACCAAATTCTCTTTTTAGTAAAGCTATAACAGGATAAAGTTTTGGGGAAAAAATTGGAAGTCTGTCAACGCCCCATCTGGTACCTCCCATACACATCTGGTACCGCCCACTTTAGAAATCGATTAATATTATTAAAATACCTAACGCGATCGTGCCCAAATTCTGCATTTGGTAAAGTTTAAGCAGGATAAAGTTTTGAAGAAAAAATCTGGAAGTCTAGACACGCCCCTTCTGGTACCTCCCATACAAATGTTCCACTGCGCCCACTTTAGAAATAAGGTAATAATATCAATACACTCGACACGATCGTGCTCAAATTCTGTATTTTGTTATGTTATAACAGGACAAAGTTTTGGAGAAAAAATTGGAAGTCTAGCGACGCCCCTTATAGTACCTCCCATACAAATGGACCTTTCCGCCCACTTTAGGGATGTAGTAATAATATCAGTACAGCCAACGCAATCGTGCTCAAATTCTGTAATTAGTAAAGCTATAACAGGATAAAGTTATGGAGAATAAATCTGGAAGCCTAACCACACCCCTTCTCGTACCTCCCATACAAATGTACCACTCCGCCCACTTTCGAAATCGAGTAATAATATCAATATAATAGAAAATTATTTATTTTACTGAGGGTAAGGGTAAATGTAAGTCGGGCTGCCGGACTGAAACTTTCTAACTGATTTTAATTACAAATCGGTTAATTTCAATAACACAAGACTTAAACAATATCTTATATTGGGTGATGGTATTTATCAGTCAGTTTAACTGACTGAAATTTCTGTACTGGTTTATTTTATAGCATAGCATTCATTTTTTAAAATTCATAACAATATTTTTGCCTCTGCGCCTTAAAGGCATTATAGAGGCGAGTTGGCAGTAAAATGTACATATACTGAAAAAAAAAAGATAGTTGTTTAATCAACAAAAATAAATAATAATAAAAAAAAAGAAAAAATTAATAAGTATAATTTTAAAAATTTAGCTTTAAAAATTTAACTATGAGATCAATAGTATTAGAGTAAAAGTTCTTCTACGTTTTGGGATAAATAGCTTTTTAAATTCGTTTTATATGTTTATTACGATTTATATTTTTTAAATATTGTGGTAAGATATTAAACTCACGACTACCCATATACTCTATTCGCTGTTTCGTTGTTTCCAACCTGCACCACGCTACGGATAAATTTCGGTTGTTCCTTGTATTAAATGAATTGTAGTTCCTTGCAAAGTTTATGGTATGATGACCTATGTTGTTTAAGCACTTGAAGACAAACATTAAAAGCTGAATTTTGTAGATACCATAAACAGGTAAAACTTTAGGAAAACATCTTTATACAATGAAATAGTTGGATGTTCCACTACCCTGTGGAACACCATACTGAACAGCACCAAACGAACTTCTTTGACTATTAATTTGTACAAATTGTTTACGATTAGTTAAATAACTTTTTACAAGAGCCAGTTCACGTCCACAAAATCCATGGAAACTGAGTTTCTGTAGCAGGATATCATGATCAATAAGATCAAAAGCTTTGGTAAAATCATAAAATATACCTGCTACACCACTGTGCCCTGCGTCAAGACCTTTACAAATAAAGTTTACTACGTTGACAACCGCTTCTTCAATCCCGCATCCTTCCCTAAATCCATATTGGAAATCGTTTAATAAGTTATTCGACTTCATATAGGCGGATATTTGATTATGTAAAAGTCACTCAAAAACCTTATCAATTATGGATAAAACAGCAATAGGTCTATACATATTGGCGGTAGACGCCTTTTTTTCTTTTGGAATCGGTGTAACCTTATGTATTTTTAAAATATCCGGATACATGCCTACATCCAACATGTTATTAAAAATTATTTCCAAGAATGGGAGAAGACACTTTATCATGACCTGCACTTTTATTTGGACTAAGGTTTCTTAAGACATTTAATACTTCATTATAGGTAGTATAATCAAATCGAAACGACCTGTGATGGTGAGCAAGTGTTCTCAAGGAGTTCCATGGATCTATAGAATCTTGTTCAATTTTTAATTTCAAATCTATTATTGATTGTAAAAAATAATTGTTCAAAGCCTCCGCTTTTTGTAAATCGTCAGAAATTATTACACCGTTAGCATCTTTAATTGTTACAGACCTTTCTGAAGTTCTTCCAAGCATGTCATTTAAAAATCTCCAGCATTTTCTTGGATCTTGCTGTATATTATTTAAATTTTCTCTATAGAAATTGTTCATGGATTCTCTACAGGCCTTCTTAATAACCATGCTTACTCTTTTTAATCTTTCCCTTAAATCAGAATTTCCAGGTGTGCTATCCCATTTCACAATTCTATAGTTATAAGTACCAATTACACGAGAAGCAATAAAAATGTAATAATTGTACTTATCTTACATTGTGCCATCCCTTATAAGTTACTTCCTAAGATTGTCGGGAGATCGTTTGATATTTCTTTGTATTCTTCTCTTTTGTTTTTTTGTTTGTTTTGTTAGTAACTAATCCGGGCTTACACCGCTTACACTGCCTTTGCGCAGATATATACAACATTTTTAAAACCAAAGCTTACAAGGTAGTAAATAGGCTAGTTGGTAACACATCCGGCTAGCATATCCGAGGACCCAGGTTCAAACCCCGCTTGGGGTAAAGTTTTTATTTTAATTTTTTAAGCTATTTTGTTTCTCACTCTCTTTCTTTTATTGGCGAATGAAATTCATTTAAAGAGTATGTGAGTAGTAAGCGGTAAAAACGTAAATTCGGAAGCTGCACTGGAAGTAATTGCTTGAGATGTTGTTGTAACATGTTTGTCATAAATGCAGATGTAGCGTGGTGAATATGACAAGCTGAGATTGTCGCTTTAGACGGCGAGGTTTAATAGTTTTTGAAAACCGCATGCACAGTCTTTTGTTTTTGACAATCATATAGTGCTGACGAAAATCGTAATTAATAGTGGAAGCTAATATTGAGTTGTTTTACTCAGAGTGAATATTCAAACCCCACGTCGCGAGGAAATATTTTAAACCCAAATTGGATAATTGTGTATGGGCAATTTTATCACTGATTCTAGACGGGAAGTGCAAGTTCCCTGTGTCCAGATTTGCGTAAATGCTGAATTATTCATGGTCAGCAAGTTAATTCGCACAACCTTGGAATGATATTTCAACAAAAAAATCTGGAATTCAAATTGCACTTCGGATCACAAAAAAGGTTAATAGGGAAGCCCTTTTTAGAGGTCCCATTATCAATAGCCAAAAGCCAATAAAGACAGTCAGCTACCTACATCTCTGGTGACCTCCCGTGAAACTTTTCCCCGCGAAATTCATAGCTCGAGTTACCGTCACTTATCTGTGAGACATAAACGAGGAGCCACCTTCCTAACGAATTAAAACTTATCTTCTGGTCACGAACAACACCCAAGGAACGTTTTATTTAAAACAAAAACCTGCCATCAACCACTTCCAATGATCCACCATCATTTTATCATGTAAAGTGGAAATTGCAGCAGCTACGAGTACATCAGTAAAGCCGGTTTTATACGTCGCAGCAATAATTTAGAGGAAAAAAAACATCGTGTCAGCTAAGATTTGAATTTTTTTTATATATAGCCTAAGCAAAATTCTAAAGTTTTTTGAATTCCACCAGCAGCAATAATCAACCATTTCAACGGACGAAAATTAGTCATCATCGAGGCCTCGGAGTCGACAATATAGAATCCGGAAAATGGTGAGTCACATTTTAATATAATAATTGTACAATTTTAGAACTTTGCTTATGAAATCAAAAAAACCGAACATAAGGTTGCAAAGAAAATTCGAATCATAAAATAAACCCTAACATTTGATTGAAAAGAAAACAAAAGAATTCAAATCTTAAAAAAACAATAATTTCTTTGCGGAACAATTAGAATTTTGAGGTTATAAAGAACCATCTTGGAATTGTAAAACCGTTGTTTTAAAGAACCATTTTTTATTCCATGTTAGCTTTGCTTAAAATAATTTAATCATGAATTAAATCAATTACATATTTCAGAATTTAAATTAACTAGCATTAAATAAAAAAAAAATACAATTGTTAATATTTTGATGCCACTGTTAAAACTACTTTAGTATACCCAACCTATGTTAAGTACATATTCATAAAAATGTTAAGTAAATGATATCTTTTATAATAACTAAAATTAGGATGAGTTATGAGATCAATTTTAAATATTCAAGGAAATATACAAAATGAATTGCTGAAATAATCTTATAAGTTTTCTTACGAATTGGTAGGGTAAGGTGAAGTAAGGGCATCAATAATGGGATCTTAGCACAATATGTACGCCACTAAGATCACGGCTGGGATGGGTAAAGAGGCGATTTCTCCAACGATATCTGGAGATCTATGATAATAATTGGAACATTGACGGTGTTGTTATTAAACTAATACACCTAGACTATCATAGGGGTTTGTGGTTGGGTTCAATACATTCCCTCCACAATTTTATTAAATACTTCATCGGGAGTCTATAACATTATTTGTTTACGTCTTGGATTGTAATCATCCACTTCAGTTCATAATGAACCCGAACCCCCCTCCCGACTGCCTTGCTAGCATGTAAATGGCTCCCAAGTTCATTAGTTCTGGAAGTTTATTCCATCTTCTTTGACAATCCAAGTTCATGCTATGAAACCAGATTTATTTTAAAAACGGGTAGTAGTACTTTCTTTGTTTAGAGTATTTTATTTGCATTTCGTAGTTTTGATCATTACACAGGTTTCTTCCTTCGTTGTTTCAAAAGACGCTTCTTATAAATTATTAATTTTTGCAAGTTCGCATTAATCCACGGCGTAATTTCATGTTTAATAATTCTTCTTTGTCTTTTCTCAAAGGTAGAGTTGCTAATAGCATCACCAACACATGATATTAACATGGATGTATCATAAGACGGTTTACCCGTTTGGCGTAAATTGGTGCGAATATAATCTTTTACACGATTAAAGTCACAGCATACTTTAACATTCTCAGTAAAGATTGGGTTTTGTACCTCAATTCCAATTCGAACCGAAATAAGGTTGTGGTCTGATAATTTGCATTCAACGGAATCAATGGACAAACAATTTCGCATATTGCTGTATATGTGATCAATTGATGTCTTACTTTGTGGGCGTGTTATTAACGTGTGACAGTTTTCAAAGTCATAATAAGAAAGTAAATTTTCTAAACCTTCACAAGTACGTTCATCAAGGGTATCAATATTTGAATCACCAGCAAATACACATGGATTACGACCAAAACGTTCAAGCAATCTTTCCAAACGCAACAGAAAACGATTTGCATCACATTTTGGCGATCTATAAAAGGATACATATCGGATGGATTTGCCATTAAACTTCTTACTCAACGATAAAACTACAACATCCGTAAACGATTTACTTTCACATACTTCTATATTATACTCCAAATCACTTTGTATAAAAACGGAAGTACCACCAAAACCATCCGGTCTGCAACAGTGTACACTATTATAACCAGGAATGTTATATAGCTGTACTAAATCTTTACTAATCCACGTCTCTTGAACAGAACTAATATTGGGTAGCCGCGGTAACCTAGCAATTAAAGCTTTAAATTTATTAAATTTATCAATAGAAGAAAAACTTCTTATATTAAAGGAAATTATAGTAAAATATTCGTTTATAACATTTCTAACATAATTTTCAAAAGATTTCAGATTTAAAAAATAATGATTATTCATCATAACTAAATAATTATGTACATATATATATATAAATAAAAAAGTATTAACAAAATTTATAAATACTGCTCTTAAGGCGACAAATAAACATCATCTTCATCAGCTGGATCACGATCATTACCACCAGTGCGTGATCTGCGTAATCTCGATCGGCTCGACGTTGCTTCCAATAGGAGTTTATCTACTTCTTCTTCATTAGGAATGAATTTTGATCTTGAAAGTTCACTTTTTTTCACAAAAACTTTGTCTCCAGCTGCATAAACTGAACGGTATCCAATGGTTTTTAACGTTTTAGCATGATTTAACAAGCTTAGGGTTTCTCTGCTTAGGGAATCGCTAACAAAAACAGAAGATTCATCTTTCTTTAGCTTAGGTTTGACCGACATCAGCTTATCTTCAGATTTTTTTGTGTTAAATTTAACAACAACAGTCTTCTTCTCATTTTTCTTTTCATTATTATTATGTTCATTCCTTTTTCTCATAAAATAGGCATCCTCAATACTATCAGGATTTAATTCCACACCAGCATCACTTGTTAATTTCAAAATAACATCGGTTGCAGATGAATTATCTGCTACTTCAACACCACTTACTAAACAACAAATTTAACTCTTTGATCATTTAGGAATTTCATCGAGTTTTTTAGATTTTTTACTTCATCCTAAAGTTGTTTGTTCTCCTTCTGTACAAGTTCAATTTTCTTCCTATTATCCTATTATTACAGGGTTAAACCGCGAGACCAGGTGTAGAAGTCTCTGGCCGACTATGAAACCACATCCAAATTCGTGTCTTTCTGCATGGCAGCTGTAAAAAATGTCACAGTTCTTTCGTCGTGTGCATCCCTGTCCCGTCCATCTCATTTCCTGTATGGCGGTGATGTCAGCCTTGTATTTGTCGAGGACATCAGCCAGTTGGATAGAGGCACCATCTCTGTAAAGAGTTCGGACATTCCAGGTGCATGGAGCACTAAAAACCAAAAATTGGAACAAATAGCTGACATAGACTCGTATATTTATATCGTCCCCTTAATATAACAATAGTGTATGTGCTCATACACCATTATTTTTTTTATTGCATATTTAGAATCTCCACCATTGATTCTATGCCTGGTCAAAATTTCGTCAAATCTACTTCCACAAAGTGCGTCAAAAGGTCATTGGAAAAAATAGTGTTTAATTTCTTCTTCGAAAATTTCATAGTCATCCGAATTGACGAAAACTTTAAACTCGATTTTCTCAAAACACCAAAAAAATTATACAGTATTGTTTTTTTAAGGGGACGATATGAACTTGGGTCCGACGAGTTCATTTATTGATATCAATGATATCCGCAGATGATATCAATACATATACATTGCATTATTTTATCTCGTTAATGTTTTATATAAATATCTGTTAACGGTGACACATTGATATAGAATTATATAAAGAATTATATGAAGGATAAGTAGTAAAGTAATAAGTCATAAGTATCATATTATAATTATTCAAGGGAAATACGCAAATGTTGTATACCAATTTATCTTAAGTTTAACGAAAGAAATATAAAGAGTATTTCTCTTTGCTAGTTATTTTTTATTTGATTGACATTAGTTATTGCAGATAATATTACATTTTTCCATTTCATGATATAAATAATCCGATAAATTATTTAAAGTTGAGAATTGAAATATACAGAAGACATATATTGCGGCGTTATATCTTTCTCATTTTTATTGTTGCATTCATAATGAACTTATCTTAATATTTTTGAAGTCCGATGTCCACATTTAGGGTTGATATTTAATTATTTATTGACAGCAAGCTAATATCTTAACATTACGACCTACCCTCTGTTTTTCCCCACCATGGTGGGATGTTATCTCTATACATTTACCGGGTGGCTAATGTGTGAATTTGTACTTTGAAATCATAAATAAATTCTACTGGGGAAATTTCTTACTGCTTCTGGCGCATTTTATAAACACTGCTTTTTCCGCTTGTAATCTTTATAATAGCGGTAGATTTTTTATTAAGAATATAATCAAAAAAAAAATGGTCATAACTATATACAGAATTGTTGATTGCTGGATTTTCCTTTTAAAGGCACCCCCATGTTAATAACAATTATTCAGTTTGTTGTTGTGTTTAAAGTCTAATGGGGCATAGTAAAAGCATGATCAATAAAAGGTAAACAAATTTAAGGGGGTAAACAAAAATATTATGTTCATAATTTAAAATTAATACCAATTTTTTTAGTTTTTCAAGCAAATAAAATATTTATACCCTCACCCATAGGGATAAGGATATGGGTTCCTACACTTTTCGAAATTGAACTTAATGAATTGTATCAAAAATAGCTAATTTTGTATGGGAGGTACCAGACGGAGTAAGACTATTCTGCCCAATTACAATATCATTACTTAATTTTTATGAATATTAATACTATTAAATTGTCATCAGGACAAGTTAAAATTTACTCGAGTTATCCCGCCTACCATTAAGCCAGCCAGCAGGACGGACATAGCTCATTCATCTTAAAATGTCCAGAAACGAATTTGGTCTTTAGATACTTGACGTGTAACCCGTCTCCTTTTATGCCTTAGACATTTACTCATATCTAATGACATATACCCTCAACCCTAAAGGTGAGGTTATAAAAAGTGTTTGCAGCGTATTTCAAATTCAATGAGATCAAAACCAAAATCTGTTACCATATATATCATATACATATTCTCTTATCTTTGACTTCATCTCTGCGTAATTCTTAACATACATGCTGCAAGTGTTTATTGCGACATATGTGTCACACTCCGCCAGCTTGATCCAGCATCGTATCTTCAGTACGATGACTCTCCGTCATCATCATCACCCCATAAAAACCACAATGTTTTGTTAGTCATTTTTAAGTTTATCATAATTATGTTGCGCTTTCATTCAAATTTTTGACTTTTTTTTAAGAAGGTCATTCAATTTTAAATATGTAGATGTTTCTCATTATTTCGAAAACTGTTTTAAACTAATATTTATTTTGTAATTATCCAAAATTTTTTATGATCATTTTAAATTGGCTTTGTCAAACAAACACGTCTGAATAGTATCTTAATGTGTTACTCGTTCTATCGAATGATTCAGTCATAATAAGCCATCATGTTATTCATATATTCTGATATTACTATGAGAGTAGAATGCGCATTTGAAGTAATATCAATTATATTATTTGGGTTACTGGTTGATCTTTGGTGCTTAACCACTACGTATGATTAATAAATTGAGTCGTTAACTATCTGAGTTATATTTTTTGTTTTTGTATATTTTATGAATGAGTAAATACGTATATACCTACAGTCCATACGTATCATTGAAGCTTAGGAAAAATGTGTGTTCTTAAACAATTTTAATGAATATTTATCTTAATTATATGAATTATTATTATTAGCCTACCAGGTCAACATTTTAATCCAAAATTATGCAAATTTGTTTCAAGTCTTATAAAAATACGATGCGACAAGGCCGTAGTTTTCGGAAACTTAAAATTCGTTGCATTTATAGATTATATAAAAACGTTTAAATCAATAATATTTTAAATTAATTTTCGTATTGCAATGTTTACAGTTCAGATACAAATAATGTACAATAATTTGAATTACTACATATAATCAAAATAATGATAAAAGTGAAAATGGGGAACAAATTGTACAAAATTTTATTTATCCGATTTTTAAGGCACTGGATGGATATAGAAAAAAAATGCGGATCAAACGTACCCGAAGATCCGCATTTTTTCCCCCTATTCAACTTTGCTTCAGACACAAAAGAGATATCCCGTACGGTATACCGAGATATTACCGAATTAAAATATAGAAAATCCATAATTTTGAGCAAATCATAAGTATGGTCATTAAATTACACTATGCAACAAATGAAGACCTTTTGTAAAATAAAAGATCTTGACAGTACAGGTTCGATTCTACTGTCGAAGGGTAATAAAACCCTTTACACAGTTTGGTGAGATTGGAGACCAATTTTTTTTATGGACCTCAAAAGGCATACTCGGCATACTTAGTGATAGCGATATTTAAAATTCAACCACGGTACGAAAAATCCTAGACCCTAGACACGTTCAGATTGTATTGATATGTTCACGAAAGTTGTTCAACGTTACCGTGGCTACAACTACGAACATTGTTAGTGAAAAATTTGGACCCCCACAAAGAAATTTTTTTTTGGAAGAAAGGCAGGAGCAAGTTATATTTTTGGTATACATTGTTAATAACATTTGTAAACAAAACTCCCAGCTACATTATTGCCGAATACAGTTTAGCGTTATTACTAAGTATGAGTTAGCTGTTGGACAAAAACAGGACACCTTTTTTCTAGGGGCTCGCAATTTTTGAAAATCTTTTGATGTCTTTAAAAAGAAATTGGTCACCAAACTGAGTATAGGGGTTTATTACCCTTTGATAGTAGAATCAGTCCTATGCTGTCAAGCTCTTGTATTTTTGTTCACTGTTGCACTGTGTTATTAATGCAGCCAACTTGACAAAACGAATGATACAGAAGTTCTTATTGTTGGGGCTACTTTCGCGTGCTATTCTCAGAATTGAGTCCCAAAATCATGTGTTGTACTGTGTATGTACTTAATTTCCCTTTACTCCCCATGAATGAGGTATGGGATAGCTTCTTGCGTTGTTGTGAATTAACTGGTTGATACTAAAACTGCGATGATGCTGTCGACAACATCGAGGGCACCGGCAATGAAAGAAAAATTTAGATGACTGGGGGCCGGAATCTCGAATAAAACGTTATACAACCCGAAAATGTGCCAAATGTTGCGACAGGAGTAATTCAAAACTAGTACCGAAATTTGAGTCAGTTGAACTGACTTACACATACCATTACCCCACGCTCTTTCATTGATATTTAAATGCAAAACTATGGAAGTTATAGTCTTATCAATTACTTTATTTATTTTAAACCGGTTAGGCCCCACACGCACACTAAATAAACAATACCAATGTTTGATACATTAAATATTGAATTGAAAAAATAAAAAAATAAAAATTTTTAAAAACGCTTTTCTTTACCTTAATATATTGATCAGTTGTGAACACAAAATGAATATGAATACTAAAAAAATCGACTAAAAGTCAAAAAATAAGAACAACATAAACTTTTAAATCAAAGTGGCAAAAATCTCACACATCCTTTAAAGAAAATCGTGGGGCGCCCATACCAACTTGAACTTAAACGCTTTTCTCTAAGGAATGTGTGAGATTTTTACCACTTTGATTTAATTGATTTATATAAAAGTTTATTATTTGAAATGTTCTTATTTTTTTACTTTTAGTCGATTTTTTTAGTATTCATATTCATTTTGTGTACACAACTGATTAATATATTAAGGTAAAGAAAAGCGTTTTTAAATTTTTTTTTATATTAGTTTTTACTTTTTAGTAACGAAGAGCTTTAATTAATACATTACAATTTCCATGCTAAATAAGAAAAAATTTTTACGTGTTTTGTATTTTATATGCATTTTACAAAAAAAAAATCTTGCCTTAACTTTTCAATGTTACTGAAATAAAATTTTTTGCATATATTTCTTCTGAAAAGTCAAAACAAAACAATATTATAAAATGCCGAGATTGTCCTTTTTTATTTGATATCCATATCACCATTGTACCACAGAGAAATACAGAAATAAATTGCATGTCCTTTAAAAAGGAAACGAAACCTGCGAATGAAAAAGGCAGTACGCAGTTTTACTATACACGGTCGCTACTATCACTTGTATATAGTTTCGTGATCATAAATAGTGTCACACGGTATTTTGTAAAATATTGCAAATACGAAAATTACATTTTACTGGTTTTCTAAATCAAAACTGGTTTTGGAGATAAGGTTTGTTCCCAAAAGTTCAGGGCCAAAACGTTTCGAACAACTTCATTAAATAAAGTTTAACGGTATCACCAACCGAAAAGAAGTTTGTGACTGTTAAACTTCCGGTATGAAGCATTAGGTATGAAACCGTCATTGTAACTCAAAAACTAATGATGCAGTTCGATTCCTCGTGTTCGAAATAGGGTAAATCCGCAAATCCTCGGAACATTTTAACCCTCTATCTGCCACTCATATTGAACATTTTGAGAAACTTGACCCATACGGGTGGAAGCTAGAGGGATGAAATGTTCTGATAAAACATACCCCTGAATATTTTAATATACCTATATTTCGAAAAACATGAACTATCCCAAATGTTTATTTGTACATGATTATTCATATACTTTGATTCGACTCTTTACAAAAACAAAATCAAACTTCAAATTATTGTTAAAAAAAAATTGTGATGTACTGGAGCAAAAAAGGATTTAGTGTTTTGCTACTGAGTTCAAATGCTATCCAAGGGCGTACCCAGGATCTTATGTAGAGGGGGGGGGGCGAGGGCAGTTTACAAAAAAATAAAACTAAGAACCTAACGAAAAATCAATACTCATGATTTTGACAATATTCTATCATACAAAAGTAGCCTATAATTTTTTTTTTTTGTTAAATTTAAGTCATCGAGTTCATGTAGTACCAAAAAATTGTTTTTAAACATCTTAGTTGTTTTGCTTTTGTACATTTCTTGAGCGAGTTTAAAAATGTTTTATCTTGTCTTATTTGAAACAAAATTGTGCACAGAATGAACGTATTTTCATTCTGATTTCCTCATCATTATTTATTTTTTAAAATGTGTTTAAGTCCATTAAAAAATTATTTTTGACTTTAATTAAAAATTTTTTGGATTACGACCAAAAAATTTTGAACTTCCACAATTATTGTGAGCATGTGTTACAATTCAATTTTAAACTATAAATTAAATAATAATATTTTGTGTTTACAAGTAGGTTAAGTAGTGTGCTTTCCATTTAAAAAGACCAATACGATAACATGTTACATATTCTGTCAAAATAAAGAAATTTCATCGAATTTGACAATTTTTAAAAAAATAATGATAAGGAATTTAGAATAACAAATCTTTCTGTGCACAACTTTGTTATAATACAATAAAAGATTTTGAAAATCGGTCAAGAATTGGGGCCTAAAATTTCATATGTCCTAAAAAATCTTTTTTCCACTGTGGAAGGTAGGCTCAAAACAGTTTTAGGTTGCATGAAAATAACTATGAAAAGTGTAAATGCTACTGTATTCTGGGTTGATCATACATCAAAAAATGCTTGAATTAAAATCCTAGCTGATCCTTTTTTGAAAATATCGATATTTTTCAGTTCTTCAGACTGGACCAAAAATCTTTGTAATTTTTAATCAACGACAGTACAAAAACTGGACAAATGAGATAAAATCTTTTTGTGTTAGTGTATCATTCCATACTTTGGCTAAACGATCAGAAAAGATTTTTCATTGTTGATATTAATGGTCAATTCATTGTCACGCACTAGGATGACGCGTTTCGAACTCCATGACGAGTTTATCTTCAGACCCATTTGTGACGAATTGATGCAATCTGCTACATCAGTAAATCTAAATCTGGTAAATCTGTTAAGTTATTATAAAAGTACACAAACAGGGATTAAATTATTATTCTCATTTGTCTTCGATATTTTGACATTGCTACAACCTGGAGGCTTAGCATGCATTACAATTTTACATTTAAGGTTAAAAAAACCTAGTTTGATAGATAAAAAGAAGAAATTTAGCATGCCATAGACTCCAACTAGGAGAAATACAGAAATAAATTGTTCAAACTTCTATATCCTTTAAAACATTTAAGTCCTTCACAAATTAACCAAACCGTGGATGAAAATGTAAGTATGCAGTTTCCTATACATAGTCACTACTATCACTTGTATATAGTTTCGATCATTGGTCAATATTGGTGTCGCTTGGTGTCATATACTTGGTATTGGGTATAGGATTTCAATTACGAAAATTAATTTTTACTGGTTTTCTGAATCAAACGTGGTTTTAGAGTTCAATTTGAAACAATTTTCTTAAAAAAAAATTTATCGAGACAACCAAACGAATAGAAGAAAGAAAGAATCTACCATTTTAGTAAAATCAAAAATTGTGAAAAAGTCATAGAAACTCAAAAACTAATAAGCAGTTCGATTCCTTGTGTCTGAATTAAAGTAGCTCAATCTGTCACACCAATTTTCCAAAGACCTTGTTAATGCTTTCGGGCTGTAGATCACGTATTGCTTTAATGATATGATTTTAAAATTAACTTGTATTTGGTCCACCCTCTATATTATTTGACACGTGAAAATGTATAACGTATTAACATGTTGGCCCTTAAGTATCTGAAGAGCGAATTCAATTCTGGAGCCATGTCCGCCTGTCTGGGCAACTGGCTGGTGTGCAGGGTAACTCGAGTACACTTTATTGATCCTTTTAAAGATTTAACACTTTTATTATTTTCCAAAATTTATTTTGAACTTCCTAATGAAAAACATAACTTCCTAATGAAAAACTAGACGATATTTGAATTTGGTCTGTTTAATTATCTTACAACAATAGGTAAAATCTCAGAAAACCGAAATATTTTCTACAATTTTGGTACCTTCAATACAAATTGCAACTACTACTTCTAATACAAGGTAGTCTAAATTTTCCCTATAATTTCGAGGAACTCTTTGTTAAAATATTCACTAGAATTTTGGAGAATGAACATAGGGTGAAAGTTCTTATCAGTTAGTGAAATATCTGTACTGTTTTATTTTTTTTTTATTTTCATATATTACGGAATTTTGACAGATTTTCCCAGCTGTAGGGGAGGGCAGCTTTAATTGTTGCATGTGCACTGACTACAGTCAGATTTCGCACAACCTAATCGCTTATTGAGGTTTGACTTACGAATATACAAGGGCCTTGTTGTGCTTCGCCTATTGGTACCTCCTATACAAGTTACCCTATTTCCGAATAGGTTATGCCAAGAGTTGGACATCAGCTACTGCTGCAAATCCAATTTTTGAGAACAAATAGACCGCTTTTAACTGCGAACATGAAATTTATGACCAAACTCATGTGTGTAATCTTGAGGCAGTTATCCATACAAAAGAGTAGTATTCCATAAATCTATACCAAATAATAAACAGTCAAAGCTCCATATAGCCTAATGTTGGAACACTTTATAACGCTCAAGTATTTTTATGACAACGGCCTTGCTAATCACAAAAGAAGCCGACAAAAAACTTTTGCTAATCACCCACCCCAGTGATTATGACCAATAAATCAATCTAATCTTTTGATACAAAATCTAGCGTAAACGTAGTAAAATTGAACTCAATCAAAACGTTCTGTCGACTTGAGGGGGATTACCAAAAAATAACAAAATCAAAAAGATCGCAAGTGGGCAGATAATTTTACTTTAATTGTACGTGTCTGTAGATAGATATTCAGCCTTTACCAGTAGAAAGGGCAATAGGCCCTCCTCAATCAGTTTATAAATTGTAGACATTCAAATAACGCGATATGAAAATATTTTTATTTTTAATTATAAAAGTTACACCAAACGCAACAGTATTTGATGATAAACTGTTAGTGGGCGGAGTTGAGTAAGAGAGCAACAAGTATACCGCTGTGACAACATGTATGTAGAAAAGAGATACCTCGATTCGGTTATATGAGAGAAAGAGATATATGTTATTCAAAATGGTGGTTGTTAGCAAAAGATAATTTTCAAAGTGTTTCACATCCATATTGTTCCCCCTTCCAGTTGGTCTACGCTTAGTGGAATTCTCACAGTTTCGTTTTCCAGTCCTCACTAACTTACGATTGCTGTGCGACAGAATCGAATTGGAATGGTGGCAAAGACCACCATATTGCCCGCATTTCCTGTAACTGTTTATTGTGGTGTGTGAGCGACTGTATCAGAGTTTTCGACTCTTCTGATTTAACTCGTTATATGCCATCTCTTTCGTTCTTTCGATGGCTGTTGGGGGGCGCGACCCTATCGTTGTGGGTGCGAGTATGACTCCGTGCGTGTGCCGTCGTCATGGTATGAGTTGAAGTTGACTGTGTTTGGTTAAATCATATAAATCCGGGTTTCTTTGGTGGTTGTTATCGCACCACAATTATCCGCGATTGAATTTCTGCTTGGAAATGAAACATGTCGTCGCTGCACACACACAGTGTATGTGTGGTTTAGTCGCAGTTAAGACGTTGTCGGACCAACGAAACCAGTGTCAGTGCCACAAGAAGCGTTGCGTTGCATTGCGAATAAACCTCGTCAAGTAGAAAACTGAGATAACAGTAGTCGTGTTTTTTTTTTTTTTTTTTTGCAATGAGATAATTGTGGAAGCAGCGGATACATTCCAACATCGCTACTCGTGCGCCATAATCGTGTAATGTCGTCACGGCAACTCTCTTCCGCCAGTGCTTAACTTGATTTGAGTAACAATCTGAGTACCAAGTCTCGGAGAAATCCCAAAAATTGGAATTTAGGGATTGGAAATTACTTGGGTGGGTTCTGCACACCAAACTCACTCATACACATGCACTCATCTCAACCATCTGTGCTCTCACACTTCCTGCTCCAAGAGCAACAGTAGCAGTGGCAGATTTTGCTCAGATTGTAACGGTTATATCAATCTGGAAATATACTGAAAGCTGGCAGAGCTTCAATACGGCAAACAAAATATAAAACACAGAAAAAAAACAACAACAGAAAAACAAAACGAAATTGAGTCTGGTTAGTCAAGTGCTTGTTGGACTCAGTCGAGAAATCAGATTCATTGTGGCAGTGTTGCAGATGGTGGCCACTAGAGCAGTGATTAATTTTACAGTTAGTCCGCAACAAGATGCCAAAGCAACAATAACCAAAATCAAAACAGCTCTCCCTTAATAAAAAAAAAACAAGAAGAATAAAAAAAATAATCATAAATTTACACCGACGCGAGTGCAAAGAAAAAATTCAAAAAAAAAACAAAAGAATTTTTAACCCAAATACAACTTAAGTTTGTTAGCAACTCCCTACTAGTGATCATGAAAATAAACCAAAAATATTCGTAAAATTGTGCAAACCAAAATAAAATTATTCTACTTTCCCAAAGAAAAAAGCCTTAATTTTCCTCAAATATCCCACAACGACATGGATATTAAGCCCATTATTATAGCTTCAGCGGCCATACCCCCCACAACGACAACAACACACACGACCGCCTCTCATTCACCTCACGCCCCAACGGCATCTACAAACGCCGCCTCTTCTACCGCTTCCTCACATTTACCTCTCGATTATAGTCTGGGTAATTTTAAACCCGCGATAGCCTCAGATTTTCCAGGTGCATTTGTTAGTACCGCCGCAGCTGCGGCTGTTTCCCAGTCATCTCTGCAATTACGCGATATTAATGTGTTAACCACAATGGCGGCGACAATACCCTCACCAACACAATTGTTGCAACATCGAGTGCAGCAGCAGCAGCAACTGCATAGTCCATCACTAGCGGATTCACAACAAGTGGCAGCAGGGCAACAACAACAGCAGCAACAGGATTATCAACCTGTGTCGGCATTTAAAGCGGTACTGCCGAAAAAGAAAACTACCGACGGTAAGTTTCCAATTGGATTGTCTGTGTGTTTAATACTGTGTGTTAAATATTGGCATTAATATAAATGAGAAAGTCGTTTTAAACAAAACTGTTCGGTAGCATTTTTTTTAAGGAACGTTTGACATCGTGATTTCTTCTCAGATTACAAAGTTGTTTTAAATAGTACGAGCTTATCCGAAAACCCAACTATAGCTTGTCGATAATCAATTTGACATGTTAAAACACTACCCATGAGTACAAATATTTAAAAAATGTGTATAAACTACTGGCTCATGATAGGTATAGCTCATTGAAATTCTTGACGACGGAATGGATCCTTAGTATAAACACAAATATAATATTTCGATTAGTTAGTACCGGAAACATATACTATAAAAAATTCAGCATTTCTAGAAATCCATGTAACGTTCAATCTATCCATTAATATTAATTCTTTAATAAAAGAATAAAAGAATTTGCGAAAAATTATAAAAATTATCTTCCTATCTTAAAAAAAATAAACAGGTGTTGTCTATATTGCGAAAAATATATACGAAAAAAAAATAATAAAAAACACATAAAGACCCCAAATATGCTTTTATATGCATAAACCCCCACAACATGCCAGTAAAACTCTAAAATGAATTTGCATATGCAAGTATGCATTGCATACTTTTGTTGGCACTGATAATAACATATTCTAAAGCTTATGTGATATTGCTAAAATACCTACATGTTATTATTTATTCGCCCTCAATCAGTAAGAAAGGGAAAGCATTTTGCCAACCAAATTAGCATACGTTACAATGTGGAAGTCGAGAAAGTAGACAAGGCCACGTAGGACGATTTAACCCATCAGTAGAATCGAACAGCATCACTAAAATTTTGAGCTACAATTAGAAAAAAAATCTACCTGAAAATTTTCATTTATTTTGTATTTGAATTAGTACGGAAGAAAGAAATTTTGCCAACAAAAATTTCATTGCAACTGAATTTTTTTTTTGTTAAAAATACGAATTCTTTCGCAAAAAAACGGAGTTTTTCTTTATACACCATAACTTTTTCGTTTGAATCTCATGAATGATATATGGAAGAGCTTTTCGCATTTGATTGAGTTAACGCACTTTTTATTTTCAGAATCATTTAAGACGGGGAACTGTAGTTTAACGTCGAAGGGTAGCTTATTAGGATGCTTCAACTAGAAAAGTGAATCGAATCCTGATCTTCCGCACTTAGGTCGGTCTTGGAATTTGTACACCTTCACCCTTAGGCATGGGGGTATATATCATTTGATAAAAGAAAAAGTGTAACGCATTGTAGAAGACTTTTTATACCCCAAGTACCTTAAAACCAAATTCATTTTAGAAATTTTTTTCACTATAACTCGATTAATCCTTCACTGATCCTGATAAAAATTAACCAGTATTAATATTTTTCAAAATTAAATTATGGCATTGTAAATAGGCAGAATAGCCCCGACCCTTTTGGTACTTCTTATACAAAATTACCTACTTTTAAGAAATTTATAATTCTCCTATAATTTCCAAACGGACAACAGGAGGATGTTTAAATTTGGCTAGCTTAATTATCTTGTAATAGTAATTAAGTCCTCAGAAAACCAAAAGCTTTGACAAACCATTTCTGGTATCTCTCATCCTTATAGTTTACATATATATCTCTTTAAAGTACATTAAATTCGGTCAAAGTTTTTACAAGGTAAACTTTTATTGATTGTTGAATTACGAATAAAAATTTTTTTATAAAAGAAACTTAAGAAATCAGAAGAGTTACCTCACTTATTAAAAATTATATTTTCATTTAAAATTTCGTGTGAATTAATTTGATACTTTTTTCTTAGGTCTCATTAGGTACCGTAAAATACGCTTTCGGGAACCCCATACAAAATTACCATATGCCAGAGATATTGAACTAAACTTCTTTATATTTGTTTGCTGGAACCTTTTCTACAGTTTTTATATATGTTTGTTAACCTGTGGCTAAGTCCTATCTCCAAACTTTTACACTCCACAAGCAGGCAAATAATATTAAATTTTAAAAACTCGAGATTTATATAATCTTACACATAGGGTGAGGGTACTAACTGGTTATTTTTTTATTTTAATTTTAAAGAAGATTAAAATTTCAAGGATGACTGTGTTTTCATCGTTCGGTTCAAGATCTATTCTATTATTGCTAATATAATTTGTTGACGTGTGGTCTTCGTTGATATCATTTTCGCGACGGTGTGTTTGGGCTTCACGATAATTTCTTGAAGCTTTTAACACTTAAGGTTGTGATAATAAGTGGAGAAGGCACAGCTAAGGGTGCTGATGAGATGGTTTAGAAACCATCGAAATAGCTATCCGCCCTGCCAGCTGTCATCATAATCCATTTCACACAACTCTTGTAAACAAATTCTATTAGCAATAATAGAATAGATCTTGAACCGAACGATGAAAACACATTCATTATTAACATATATAGATCAACAACACAAAACAAGATAATTTCAAGGATATCTAAATATTTTGTCCTAATCTGTTTGTATGTATGCGGATAAATAATTTTTTTTAGATTTTCGTTCTTTTTATTAAGTAGAACGGTATATACCAGCGAAATCGGAAAAAGTTAAGACATGGTTAGTCCGCTTGTTACTAACACATTTTACGATTCGAAAACAGTGCTATCAAAGTTTCGCCTCTTTCATTTGCAATACACATCGATTTTTCAAAAATACAGTTAGATTTGTGTCAGGTTAGGTGAGGAAAAAATTGGCAAATTATGAGCTCGATCGGTTGAAAATTTACGTGCCGCTTGCGAGTTGAACTTTGTAAAAAAAAATTAATGTTTTCTCAATTTTAAAAATTTAATTTTTTTTTAAATGTAATGGTTGTCGAAAAGATGTCATCCGATGTTGATGAAAACTTTGATTCTGTTTATTGATTATGTTAATTTGAATTACGTCTCGTTGGGAAATGGGAGGTACCACACCCCTTTTTTAAAAGTCGTTCTCATTTTTTTCTAAATGAAAAACTTCGATTCTATTTTTTGATTATGTTTATTTGAATCTTTATAATTTTATTGGTTAAGTCGAGAAGATGATATCTACCAAGTAAGCGCCGTCACAATTGATTGCCAAACGAGCTCGTTTTATGGTATTTTCATCACTTTGGCTAGAACTTCGGGCGACAGATTCTCGCACTCGTGTCGAATGTTGTCTTTTAGGGCTTCTAGGGTCTCGGGATTGTTCACGTAAACACAGAACTTCAAAAAACCCCACAAAAAAAGTCTGGAACGGTCAAAAGTAAGACCATCTTCTAACAATATGACTTCTTTTGGCCCACCTTGTAGAAGCAACCCTCATTATTTCGAATTCAAAAATTTTAACACTTTTAAATCAATTTTCAATCGAATAAGGTCATATTTTGGTAAATTTTTTCTTAAGTAACCCTTCACAAAACAATACCAATTTTTTTATTTTAAAAAATCGAAAAAAAATCTTTTTACCCTTGGGTTCATAAACTTCAAACCACAAGCGGCACGTTAATTTTCAACCGACTGACCTCATATTTTTGTAAATTTTTTAACCTTACCCCACACAAAACCAACTGGTTTTTTTGGAACAGATGAGTTTTCAGTTCTCCCATACACTGATGGTCGTCCTTAATCAATATAGGCTTCAAAAATAAGTAGGTTTTTTAATGTTATTATAACATAAGATAAATTAAGAATAAAAAAAAGTTTTTCTTAACAAAAAAATTAACTATGGTCAAATCAAAAAGAGTTACACAACTTAATTTCCCCTTAACGCCATGAATGAGCTATGGCATAGTTTCTTGCGTTTTTGTGAATGAATGCGATTCTATTTTTAAGACTCATACAACGGGACCTACATTTTATATACTTATCCCAACGTCAGCAACGTCGACAACATAGTGGAGGTCGCTGATGAAAGAAATTTAGATGACTGCGACAGGAATCGTATCCTGATCTCCCTCATGAAAGACACATTAAAAAGTGTTGCTTAACACAAACTTTCTGACCTCTTTATCCAGAAACATTGTATTGCAATCAACCAATCGTCACGCGTTAATAAATGAAATGAGAAAATACAGGGCAAATCAAAAAGTGTTACACAACTTAGTTACCACCTCAACGCCAGGAATAAGATATGGGATAGCGAAATATGTTTATACTTCCTTGAAAAACTGTGAATTAACATAAATCCTTCAAATTTAGTACTTGAATCAAGTATTTTGTACTTGGTTTAAGAAAAACCATACTTACCATACTTTTGACACCGCTTTGGCTTGATTCAAGTAAAGTTTTCTCTATTTTTTGGTTCAGTGTACTATAGGTTGCCAAAAGTTTCATTTGTGTACACTTTTGTTATCAGTCAAGGAATAAAAGTTGAGTTTTGTATCACGATGTGAGTCTACAACAAAGTTTACATTTATCACTCAATCAAACTTAACTCATATTTTTTCAAAAAAATTTTTTATTGATTCATATTGATGAAGTCCTTATACACCTTGTATTAAAATCTCTTGCTGATTAGATGAAAAATAGAGCTAAGGTTTTGAAAAAATAAACTGCTTTAAAAAATCTTTATTTTAATAGTTTGTCTAATTTTATTAAGTTTTTTCCTCTTCCTGTATACTTAGCTTTTTATGAGTTCAGTCTTTTTAAATGCTTTTATTTATTTATATTAATTTATCGATATAAAGGTATTTCTGGTGGAGAGTATTTCCTATAAAGATAAAACGATGTAAACATCACATGCAAAAATTATCACATCCGCAAATAAATTTCGTGATTTATCAAATAAAGCACTGTGTTACCCACACTGCGCCTCTATATATTTAAATACACACTAAAATATAACGAAACCTAACCAAGTGCTGATTACTAACATATTTTAACTTAATTTCATTACAAAACTCTATTCCACTTTAAATAACATTGAAATGTACATTCCAGTTTTTACGATCACAACAAATCCCAGCGAAATTTCATTTCTATTATGTTAATGCCGTGAATACTAAATTTCATTAAAAATATTTCAAATATTTACTTTGATTTCTAACGCAAATGTTTCTTTTTTATCACATCACAATTTGTGTTTGCCATTTTGTTTTGCTTAATAAAATTTCCATAATCAAACATTTACGAAATATAATTAAAATTAAACATTTTTTTTAGCGCTGTCGCTGCTTCTTGCCATTTTTGTTATGGCAGTAAATATAGCACCAAGGGACAAAAGTTTCTATACAAACAAAAAATGTAATCAAAAATGAACGAAGCTTCAGCCATCATACATATGTGTATCCCCAACCTGGTGATGAATTTCATACATTTATTTAACACAGACATGGAGTCTGAAATAAAGTGGCAAAACGCTATCGCTGTAGTATGTATGTTTGTAGTCGGTCTCATGTACGGATCCAAATTTGTGCACAATTGCAAAACCAATGTCAGTTAATTAAAAAAAGAGATATTCCTGACATGTCAGACATGTGCCACACATGTACACAGCTGCATATACCTACATAGTATCAAATGAACGCGTTATTCCACCAGTTTCACGACCACGACCACCACATTATATGTGAGAGAACTGCGCGAAAAGATATGAAACTGGTAGAGGTGGCGAACAAAAACCTGTTAAACAAATTTACATAATGCTTGTGATTTTTGTTACAATTTTTCTTCTTTTTCGTTATATTACATTCGTATTTTTGTGTCAGCAGCGGAAAAAGTAATAACACAAAAATGTAGATTTCTCTGGGAGAACTTTTCACGAGTTTTTATCGAAGTACACGCCAACAGTGTTTTTCTAATGCAATTAATTAATGTGCAAAAGTAGTGATGGAAGAAGTGACAATAGATTAATAATTGTTTTTCATAATTCTATGTGGCAAATAAAACTTCCTAAGAAAAAAATTGAAACAATTCAAAAAGGTTTGATTGTACTATATACAAATGTTCGGCAGGATCAATGCATTTTTTTGAACCATTCAAGTAAAGTCTAGCTGACCTTTAACTGTAGAGTAATGGGCAAATTCAAGTATTGGTGTTGCACATTTTCGGCTGATATCTACGGCGGATGTACATGTTTGACATAATGTAGATATATATACAGCTGATGATGTACCAGAGGGCAGCAATTCGTCACAAATTGTACTAAAGTTCGGAGTTCGAAACGCGTCATCCTAGTGGGTGACACTGTATTGACCATTAATATCAACAATTAAAACTTGTCTGATCGTTAGCCAATTTAGTGCATCATTAGGTACATTGACACAAATTGGTAAATTGCTTTTGCCTGACAATTTGAATATAAGAAATCGATGCCAAATATGGCGCAATAGCGTGATGACTTTGCACCTTCGTTTGTTGTAAGTTGTTGGTAATAGGATATGTAACAGCCGCGATTGCTAGCGCTCGACCATAAGTCCAACCATTTTCTAGATCAAGGAATAATCAAAGATTGACTCATTGAAACGTTTAACAAGTTCTTATGTGACAATTTAGTTTACTTTGCTGAATTTAAGTATATCTGTTTGCAAATTGCAAAATATTGCACGATTACACAGTACAACACATGATTTTGGGACTCAATTCTGAGAAGTGCACGTGAAAGTAGCCCCAAAAAGAAGAAGTTTTGCATCATTCGTTTTGTCAAGTTACATGCCATAATAATTTAATATTGATTTAAAGTTAGTAAGTATCGTATAGAGGAATTTGTCACGTTTTAGGCTCTTTTGTTTTATTGTTATATGGTGGCGTATGAATATCATAAGTAATATTCCACGTTAATCATACGCCACGGAGTACAACAGTTTTATTATAACTACTACAAAATAAAATCAGTTTAAAATCATTTGATGAATGGAAAAGTGAAACTGTTGCTTATGTCGCGAAACTTTATATGAACAGATTAAAGGAATTCTTAATTTCTTTAAACTTGCTCCAGCTTAATCGGACTAGTGGTTCTCGAGTTATGTCAAACAAAAGAGCCTAAACCGTGACAAATTTCCCTATACCATACTTACTAACTACAAATCGATATTAAATTGTTATGGCATGTAACTTGACAAAACCAATGATGCAGAACTTCTTCTTTTTTGGGCTACTTTCACGTGCAGTTCTCAGAATTGAGTCCCAAATCAATGAGCTGAAAAATTGTGTACTGTACTACTTAATGAAAATTTTCGCAGTTAGAAGTATTGAAGATATATACGATCTTGGTTAATTTATGTCCTTCATTATACAAAATTTTAATGATCCTTGAAAGGTTACATAAATTTGCCCATTTTTTTAACAAAAAGAAGTGAGTACTGACTTTTCTCAAGAGAGTTTATTTCTGGTTCAACATGTAACTCCATTTTTATAAAAGTGGATATATCGTATTTTGGAACCGGATGTGGCATGATGGTTAGAACACGTGACTAACATGTGGGAGATCCATGTTTTGATTTCTGTCTCCAGTTATTTTTATTTATCATTCATTGCCGGTCCCCTCGATGTTGTCAACAGCAACTTCGCAGTATATTGTCGAGTCAATCGGCATGTCTGGTAAATGCTTCTCAAACAATGGCGTCGATAAACAAGTAGGTGCCGTTAGTTGTGAATCTAAAAATAGAAAGGTTGTTAATACACAACATTCATGGAGTGTAAATGGAAATTAGGTTTTTATACCATCACCCTTAGGGATGAGGATATATATCATTTGATACGACCCAAAAGTGTAACACATAGAAGGAGTAACTTCAGAACCCAGGTTTCTTTGAACAAAATTCGTTTCATGACTTTTTAAGTCGTTTGAGCCATATCCGTCTGTCTGTCTGGCTGTCCGGCTCGTACGCACGATAACTTTCGAAAGACGCAACCAAATGTTTTGAACGTTTGCAAGAGTTAATATTACCCCAAAACTACTTACGGTTTTGAAAATGGGCTACATGGCCTCGCCCCATCTGCTACCTCCCATACAAATACGTCATTCCGCCCACTTTAGAAATCGAGTAATAATATCAATACACCCAACGGGATCATACCCAAATTCTGTACTTAGAAAAAAAACAATAACAGGACAAAGTTTTGGGAAAAAAAATAGGAAGTCTATCCACGACCCTTATGGTACCTCCCATACAAATGTACCTTTCCGCCCACTTTAGAGATGGAGTAATAATATCAATACACCCAACGCGATCGTGGCCATTTTCTGTATTTAGTAAAGCTATAGCAGGATAAAGTTTTGGAGAAAAAATCTGGAAGTGTAGACACGCCCAATCTGGTAGCTCCCATACAAATGTACCACTCCGCCCACTTTAGAAATCGAGTTATAATATCAATATAATAGAAAATTTTATGTTTTACTGAGGGTGAGGGTATATGTAAGTCGGTTGCCCGACTGAAACTTTCTCACTGATTTTTTAAGGTATGTTGAATTTTCTTAAAGCTGATTTAAAGTTTTAAAATCTTATTCAGACATAAGAAGAACATATCAAAAAGTTTTAAGGACATATCAAGTAAAAAAAACACATTTTTCAAATAAATGGACATACAGTTATGTTAACAATCGGTTCCCTAGAAAAAGTTTGCCTGAAATACCACTGTGCCACTGTCCAACATGTAGTTACTCTGAAAAAAATCAAATAAAATCCCTTCAAAATTAAAAAAATATATATAAGAAGAATATTCATATATTCTGTTTGAGTAAAATGAACACAAATCTCCCATGTGGACGTAAAAAGGACATACGAATGGATTTTGTCGGGATTGAAAATATCCCCAATGTTGTAAGTACATACACAGTCATATAAACACACATATGTATTTATGTCCATATATATGTACATATGTGTATGTCAAAAAGATTTATATTTTTTCTGCGAACGCGTATATTTGAGTACTGGAGTATGTAAATGTGGTATAAAACTGTTGGCTATATACAGAAAAGTTCAGCAAAAAAAACACACTGGTGTTCAGATACTCATTTATATATGCATGTGTATACATATAACTTTATCTGCTGTGTCGGCCCATAGCGACAGACGAACAGACACGCCATGAAACTCAGATGAAAAAAACAAATTTACTCCATATGTAATTGTGTATCGTAGCTACATGCTACATTTCATTACAAAAGATATAGACACCTACCCATACCTACATGTAAACCTATATCGCCAATATACCTATTTATTCAGCACACACAACACACACACACACCATTTTGCCAGAGAAGTTATGGATTTCTTTTTGGACGCTTTTGCATTTGGTGTTTACTATTTTTGTGATTTCGCCTCCCCCCCCACTTCTGACACTTCTCATGTGATATATATACGCTGACAGTATAGAACAAAGTTTGCAATTTGGGATTTTCTGATATGGATATGGTAAGCAGGAAAAATCTTTTTGGCTTAAATTTGATATGTGATTACTTTTGTAGTATTTTTTTTCACTATGATGTGTGGAATAGCTAGGATTACATACAGCGAGGAAAAAAAATAACATTGTTTGATTCGTCAGATTTGTTGAGTGAGAAGAATGATGGATGAACAGGCAAATAAATGAAAGCATGCGGGGCCACACAAGGTAAAAAAAAAATTGTGGAAAACATAACGTAATAAGCTAAAACAAATGCAGTTGATGGATAAACTAGCATGTGTAATAAAAGTTGGAGATACGCAAATTACCTAAATAGACATAAGGTAACATTAAATCTGAAACAAATTTCATTTATTTACTTAGTCTGCTGGAATTTCAGTCAGGTGATCTGGCTGATAAATACATAGGGTGACAAACAAAGACAAGGTACAAATATTCCAGCATCCATTTTACCTTCTATCATTCGTAATATGTTAGCATTATTATATTTTAGAATTATTTTCTTTTGGCATAGGAAATTACCGTTTGCAGTACGAAATAACTTATAAACAATTATTCAAAAGTAGTTTCTGTGATTTTTAATACAAATATAGTTTCGAACCCTCAATGTAATATCTAATATGACATCATATAAACTATAACAATTGTTTAAATAGTCATAAAATTATTTATTTTACTGTTTTCGTAATAAATTTCAAGTAAAACATAATGATAATATCTGTTGAAAAAAGATTGTGTAAGAAACGAAATATTTCTATTGTTATACCTACAAATGCAATAAATCAATCAATAATCTCCACTTTTGGTTTCGCACCTCTAATGAGTACTCCAGATATGAGAAATAGTAGACCACAGATAACCAAAGGGTAATAGAGTTGAGTTTAATATCTGCTTAGGTATATGGTATGTAATATTACAGAAAAATGTGTGAATTTCTTAAATAAACATCACTTTTTATTGTAATCGTACATGCAGAGTGACAAAATAAAACAGATGGGTGGTGATAAGAACAGTTTTTTCAGGGACTACAATTATTAAATCTTTAATGTGGGGGCATGAGAAAAATCGTACCAAATGGGAAAAATACTACATAAAGTCGGTATAATTGT
Source organism: Muscina levida (assembly GCA_964034835.1). Taxonomy (NCBI): domain Eukaryota; kingdom Metazoa; phylum Arthropoda; class Insecta; order Diptera; family Muscidae; genus Muscina; species Muscina levida. The sequence goes on along the minus strand of OZ035881.1, from coordinate 48,341,451 downwards.
TAATACATTACATTTGTGGAGTTTTAATACATCAGAATGTTGCTTATATCTTGTGAATTTTAACCATATTCCTATTTCCAATCTCTACATATATAAAAATTACGTATATGTTCGTGATCGCTAAACTCAAAAACTACTTGACTGATTTTGACCAAATTTTATATGCATGCTATATAACTATTTCTGTGTAGTTCGTCCGACAGATGGCACAATATTTAATTTTTTTGTGTTTTTGCACTGTAACTCAAGAAGGCAAAACAACGTTTGCCCGGGTCAGCTAGTAGTAATATAAATCTGTATGTAAAAGATGATGCTAAGTATATGTTCAATGCACATTGTACATACACTTAGACCTCAAATAACCGCCTAGCGTTGAAAAGACGGCCCTAGAAGCCCGTACAGAACGCCTTCAAGAGCAGCCTTCTAGACCTTACCTCTGCATTTCCTCTCCCTTTTCAAATAACATAGGTTGTCGTTGAAAGGCAGGGCCTTCCGCCGATAAACAAACCATGTTATCCTTTCATTTTAGTTATGGATGTGTTAAACAGTTTTCTATTAAATACTACGAGGAATATTTAGGTGAAGCATTTTAACCCTGAACAACCTCAATGTATGGGTTTTTTTGCCCCTTTTACCCAAAGGGGTAAGAAGCACACACAAAATGAGTGAGTAATTTTTCTACCGGCTTATTATCGATCTAAAGCAGTGATAGGCATCCTATAACAACTCGAGGTCGGCGATTGGCAACTCACATGTACTTAAAAGTATTGTGTGATTCGAAACAGTCAGTCTCTGCTTGAGTGTTATGAAATCAACACCACACAAGCTTGTTTCGCATTTAACACAAAAATAGATACAAGTACAGACAGAGAACCATGTTCAACGACTGTTTGGAGAAGATGAGAGCACGATTGTTGGGTGACCATAACATTTTCACCGTGTACATTTCGACATCGCTTACGCTTCTTGTGCCTCCGCACTCAATCACACCATATTGTTGTGTGCGTGCGTTCGGTTATGCCTATCACCGATCTAAAGGCGTCTGGAGATGAGCCGATTCGTGAAAATGAACCCTTCACAAAGTGAAGTGGATTCACATAATGAACCATATGTACCGTTTTTGGTCACGATCACTTTCGGTGTCAACTTACTGTTGATACACGTACCAATATTTATCGCTGTACCTTAAATAGTATTAATTTTATTGATTATTCACTGAAGTGGCTCCGAAAACCGATTCTACAAATTCAGTTGTGCAACCTAAAAAACTTAATTTTTCTTTTCACCCCATGAATGAGGTATGGTGGGATGCTTCTCGCGTTGTTGTGAATTAACTCGACAACATTGAGTTGTCCGGCAATGAAAGAAAAAATGTAGATGACTGGAGGCGTTAATCGAACGTATATTCCTTTTATGACGTAGGCGGGTACCAAGAACCGATTTTTGGAATTCAGAATTCAAGTGGGTAAAAAGGGCGTGGCACCAACCCATATAGTTCGAAATTTTTAAATTTTTTATTGGCACAATGAGGATAACATCTCGCTGGGATATGGTCGGTGCCACGCCTCATGTAAAAGGTTCGTGAACTAATTTGAAACATAACTAAAAAAAGGGCGTGGCACCGCCCACAAATCAAAATTTCAATCGGTCATATCTCACGTGCCATGAAAGGTATGAAGATGGGATGTGGGCGGTACCAAGCCCCTTTTAAAAAATAGTTATATCGGTCATATTAATGGACGATTGCAATGAAATGTTCACATGTGTGGTACTGTCCGTAGGGACAGCACCATGGCACCTACCACACACCAAAATATCAATCAGTCATATCTTACGAGCCATTTAAGGTGTGAATACATATGTTAATGGTACATGGTGAATTTCGTCCCGCTGGGAAATGGGCGGTGCCACACCGCTTTTGAAAACAAAAACGTTATTTCGGTCTTATGACTCACATTTGGGTGATTGTTCCACTTTCCGAGTAAACGTCTGCAAGAATGGAAATTTGGAAATTCGTATCTTTAGGGGAAAAAATTACCAATAAGAGATAAAACTGGTACCATCAACCGTAAAAATGTATATGGGCATGCTCACTATAAAATTAGATAAAGGGTTTTTTCGAACTCCACACTTTATGGAGGAAAAACATTTAAAAAATGGATAAAACTGGAACCATCAACCAGACCAAATGGGTAAAGATTTAATCGTACATTGGACATGGTCCCTATAGAATTAGAGGTCTTGCCAATCCATCTAAAGTTGTTCGATACGAATGAATTTTTTGAAATTCGAACTTTATTGAAGCGCTACAATCACCCAGACCAATGGGACAAAGCAACAATCACATCAATCGGGGTATCGTTCGTCTTATGAACCATTTGCCTTTTACCTGTATTGCCCAACTATTTAAGAAGATTCATTGTAAGTACGGGTGGAGCAACTCGAGCCGGGAAAGCTAGTATTTCATACAGACGTTATGTGGATGTATAGTGGATTTATGAATAGATTCTTGAGTCTTTCTGTGGTATTTTCCTGATATACTTTATTTAGAGTTCTCCCTATTGTAGGACCTTATGAGAGCAGGTTATTGTATTGAGAGTTGGTTATTGTTTTGCTCTCTTATTTGTATCTATGTATACTTCTATACTAATATTATAAATAAATGTTTTTGAGTTTGTATGTAGGGGACAATCTTCTAAGCTTCTTATTCGATTTTAAAATCATCAGTGGATATAGGCTATTCACTGAGTGATATAGGCTATGTTTTAGTTTAAAAAACAATAGGCATTCCTAATAAAATTTAAATAAGCTAGAAGGGAAAGCTAGTCATTTTTAAAGCAAAGATATTGCTAGTGGTATTTTTTGTTTTGTTGTATAAGCGATACAATTTTTGTTTCAGAGAGTTCTTATTAAGCTGCTTTATATAAGAAATCACCCGAGATTCTAAGTTAAAAAAATTTTAATATTTTACATATCTTAACCACTGTGCACGCTGCTCTAAAACTTCATACGAATAAAATGATACGCTACACTATTTTGAACTGATTGTGCTTTTTTCATCATATGAAAGCAATAAATTGAATCGATATTTAGTTTTGTATGAACATTGGTTTATTTTATTATTTTTTTAACTTGTTTACATACAATTCCCCGACCCCGACCCCGGCTGAGGTGCAAACAATCGAGAAACCCCTTGCTTTATTAACACACAATATATTTATGATGGCAGCAGTGCAATCAACAACGTTATTAACCAAACAAGCGAAGAATATTAACAACAAATATTGAAAATATTGAAAAAGGTGTTCAATAAATTATTGACAACGTTGTTGTTTAACGTCGTCCGTAAAGTTTTTGGTTTTGTTTTATGAATATGTGAATTACAACTGCACGATGGTGATTCGATCGATTATTATATTGATATTAGTTGAATTGCTTAACGAATTGGCTGGTGTGATTTAAAATCACTTTCAGCAATACATAACCCTAAGGTGGTTGATTGCTTCGTTCGAGACACCATAAACTCGTCTGAAGGCAGTCGGTTAGTATATAAATACTGAGACAGAGCAACATTTTTGATGGTTATTACTTTTAGGTAATATTTATTAAATTTAATATGTAGTTCTTATAACCCATACAAGTTGTTGCGGATTTAGTTGCTATGATTATTTAAATAATATATTTATTTATTTATTTATTAATTTGATATTCACATACAACAAGAATAAATTCTTATAAATTAAAGTATGTGACGACATAGATTCAAGACAGAATACGTAATATTTGGATTTCTAATAATATTATCTAATAATATTATTATTGTAATTCTATCATAATTGTTAATAAATAAATAACAAACAAAATTACTAAAGGTTTGTTTTAAATCAGAAAGGGGAAGTATGAGAGACTGTCTGAAAATAGAAAACCCATGTTGTAGTTACTTGGACCGTAGCTCTTCTTATTATGTCTCATATGTTCTACCAGCATAGATTTTAATATTTTTAATTGATGTCGCCCTGGAATTGGCAAATTTTTTTCAAATGTTAAAACATTAATATCATTTGTATTAAATGGACTTTCAAAAAAGCTTACTCGCCCTGGAATTGGCAAATTTTTTTCAAATGTTAAAACATTAATATCATTTGTATTAAATGGACTTTCAAAAAAGCTTACTTATGCACAGAAACCAAAACATATAAGTGATGTATTAGAAGAAAAATCGAAACGAAATTAGAATACCTCCTCCTCTCCTCCATAAATATAAAACCTTACAAAATTTTCTGCACCGTAGTGTAACAAAAATATTGTTTATCAATGCGTCTTTCACCACTTTTGATGTAATACGTACAAATGTTAGATTTAACATACACTCATATGTTATTAATAGTAAATGTGTTGTGAGTCTGATTCTATGATGGATGTCCAGTGATTACGACATATACGATCTCTCAAATTTCTTGTCGGTCCATTTTTATGTTTATACTATTAATAACTAGCTGCGTTACCAGTATTTAAAAGTAATGGTCATAGCTGTCTATAAAATAGTCATGTTTGTTATACTCTTGTTTTAATTAATTTGAATCGCTTTACCAATTTGGACTTATTTAATCTGATTTCTCTGTAGTCTAGTAGTGGCGTCTTATATCTTGATGTACTGTCACTGAACAAACGACAGATTTATTATTGTGAAATTTCAATTAAAAAGAGCTTTTCTACATTCCGGAGATTTTAATGATTAGATATTGTATGGAGCAAACAAAGTAGACTATATCGATGTATACATAACTTGGCGGGTTATAAATACAAAATGAAAAATATTACTTAGAAAAATATTAAACATTTTTGGACAACTTTTACGGATATTCTTTAGACAAATTGATGTACATGTACAAGTTGGTTGGTCCGCAGGCATCCTTTCCATAGACGATAGGATAACTCATGTCCCTATGGACCCATTGTGTTGCCATTGGGAGTTTGCGGCATCGCTTTAACCGGGGTTTGGTTGATTCCATTTACAGTTCGTTGTTCAGTTCTACAGTTCCGTTCAGTGTGAAGTTGTGATCCAATGCGTCCAGCTAGTGAGCAAAGATGCTAGTTTCTCCAGGTCACTTAAAAAGGGTTTCCCAGGATTTCCAGCATCTTTATGCATAGGACTGGGCAGCCACGATTTCCGTTGTGGATCCCATTTTGTTCCCGTGTCTACCTATGGGTCCGTATCCCATTAGGAAGGTAATAATTTTTATAATCTGGTCTCTCGTACGTGTCGGATTGTATTCAGGCCATATAAACAATCTATGTACAAATAAACTTCAGAATTTAAGTGGCCTCAGCGCCTTAACGGCATTTTTGAGGCAAGTTGGCAAAAAACATGTACAAAACATATATACATTATAGATTATATAAGTATCATTATATTATATAACAAAAAAAGATAATAAAACGTATATAAGTTTAAGTAACAATTGTTTAGTTTAAGATTATGTGACTTACGTAAGAAGCGTTTCAAGATTTTGTGAAAGTTGTGCTTTTAGCTCGGTTTTGAAAAGAGATATTCTGCGTATATTTTTCAAATTACCAGTTAAATTGTTATACTCAAGACTACCCATGTATTCAATGCGTTGTTTTGTAGTTTCAAGTCTGCACCTAGGAGTTCGCAGATTTTGCTGGTGCCTCGTATTAAAAGTTGATTGATTTTGTGTAAAATTTACGGTACGATAACCTAGACTATTCAAACTCTTAAAAACATATATAAGTAATTGATATTTATATAGTGCATGAATAGGAATTATCGATTTGCAGACATCACCGTATAAAGACAAAGTTGAATAAAATATTGGTAAATTGTATATCGTTTTCAAAGCTTTATTCTGCATGACTTGTAGCGATTTCAATATATTTGTCTTTCTATATCCATATATTATTGCCATGTAGTTCAAGTGACTTTGGACTAGGGCTTGATATATCAGCAATTTGTTTTCCACATTCAATTTATGCTTCATTTTATATAAAATACCAATGGCCGGCGCAATCTTTGATTTGACTTCGCATATATGAGAATCCCATGCAAGATTACTTTGCAAAGTAATACCAAGGTATTTTACTTTATGGGTTTCAGTAATTATATTACCATCAACGAAAATACTAAAATTATTGTTTAAAGCACAAGCATGTGGCCTAAATCTTATCAATTTAGTTTTATTCGCATTAAGGACTAATTTATTCAGCCTGGAATAACTATTAGGGAAACATCCCGTTCCATGTTAGTCTTTAAAGCCAAATCATATTTGTAGGGATAGAATAGGCAAACATCACCTGCAAACATATATAAACGACCGGTAAGATTTAATTTATGTATATCATTCATAAAAATTGAAAATAATAGTGGTCCCAAACAGCTACCCTGCGGTACACCACATTCAACATTTAACATTTCACCTCTGCAACTAGAGACTTGCACAAACTGCTTCCTATTTAGCAAGTAATCCTCAAATAATTTCAACTCCTTTCCCATAACTCCATAACATTTTAACTTCTGCATCATGATTTCATGATCCACTAAATCAAAAGCCTTCGTAAAATCAAGATCTTCCATCTTATGTTTGCTGTTCTCAAAGTTAGACTTCCAATAGTGCTTTTACAGGGCGAAGCGTTTCGTTGTCCATGTCGCTTTCCTGTCGGCCCTCTTTATCCGCTCTTCCTAATTCTTCTTCTTAATTGGCAGCAGCAACAGAAATTTATTTATCATTAGCCGCACATAGAAAATAATTCCAAGCGCTTCGGTCTTTTGCGCTTCGTAGATAGTTAGTCACATCAAGCGTATATAACAGCTCTTTGACCTGGTCCATCCAACGAAGTTGTGGTCGCCCCCTCCTACGCCGCCCATCGAGTTTATTGACGAAAACCTTTCGAGCTGGAACATTTTCATCCATTCGTACAACATATCTAAGCCAGCACATTCTGTTCATTTCAACGCGCCTGACTACATCGATGTCGTTGTACAGCTCATGCAGCCCATGATTCATTTGACGAAGGTGCTCGCCGTTAACGATGATGGGCCCAAATATTTTGCGGAGCATTTTTCTCTCGCAGACTCCCAGAATAAATTGATCCGCTTGTGTCATTATCCAGGATTCTGCGCTGTAGAGCAAGTTTGATCAAAGTCTGATAGAGTTGGATCTTTATTCTTCGAGAGAGCGTTTTGTCATTTAATCGCTTGCTTAGCGCATAGTAGCACGGTTTGCGATCAATACTCGTCTTTTGATTTCCAGGCTGACATTATAATTTTTTGTTTTCACGCAGCGTCCCAGACGAGTAGACACTTTGTGCGTTGAAACAAATAACTTGGTATTGTCCTCATTTATCACCAGACCCACTTCCGCCGACTGCCTTTCAATGCTCTAAAACGTCGCAGTCACATCCCGCAATCCGCGGCCAATGATATCTATATCAGTAGCATACGCGAGCAACATGTGACTTTTGTTGAAGATGGTACCATTCCTGTTTACTGCAGCCTTCCGCATGATCATCTCCCTTACGATGTTAAAGAGATGGCAGGACAGACTATTGCCTTGTCTAAAGCCTCGCTTGGTAGAAAATGGCTCTGTCAGATATTTGTCAATTTTCACTGAAGACTTCGTGTCAGTCAGTGTCATCTCGCAAAGTCGTATTGGCTTCGCAGGGATACCAAACTCAGCAATAGCATCCAACAATTTCTGTCGTATCGGACTGTCGAATGTAGCTTTGCTTTGTCAATAAAAGAAGGTAGGTGTCGATCTGCATTTCTTGGGTCTTCTCCAGAATTTGTCGTAGTGTCAATATCTGGTCGGTAGAGGATTTACCAGGTCTAAAGCCACACTGATAAGGTCCAATCAGGTTCACCAAAATGGGCTTGAGTCTGCCACATAACACAATAGACAGAACCTTGTATGCGATTGGTAAAAGGGTAATCCCGCGATAGTTAGTACATAAGCATCTTAAGCACGGCACATAGGAGAATCAGATTCTAATTTAAGGGCATGAATTCCTTGAGCCAAACCAAGTTTATGAGCTGTTGCATACATGCCTTCTTTATTTACTCTAACCTTGCCCTTAACTCCGCTGTGTCCAGGTATCCACGTGATTATAACTCTATTATTCTATGTTATCTCTTTGAGATATTCCAACAGGTCTTGACCACTTTCGATTTGGTGTTTTGGGACATCAGTTAGTTTACCGCCTTTAGATTGTCCGTGTACAGGAGAATTCCTTTCTGTGATACTTTCCTAAATTATTTCGGCTTGGAAAACGCTGCAGGAGTCTGGATTCATTGATCTTATGTTCAGGCTTAAATCCGCGAATTCAGTGTTTGATAATTCTGTTTTATCGGGGTTTTCATTGAGTCTAAACTGCTGGGATATTGATATTGGTATTTTTGGGATACAGTAATACATGGAGTGCAGTTTCTGTCGATTTTTCTTCCGTGTATGCCTGTTGACAAATCGATAGGGGATTCGGGTTGATTGAGATCTTATTGCCATCGTTGATTGAGATCTTATTGTTTAGCGCATTGATTTGGGACTCAATTCTGAGAACTGCACTTAAAAGTTGCCCCAAAAAGATGAAGTTCTGCATCATTCGTCTTGTCAAGTTACATGCCATAATAATTTTATATCGATTTGAAATTAGTAAGTATCGTATACGGGAATTTGTTACGTTTAAGGCTATATTGCTTGACATAAATCAAGAACACTAGTCCGATTTAGCTGAAGCAAATTTAAATTAAGAATTACAATTCCTTTAATCTGTTCATATAACGTTTCCCTACATAATAAACAGTTTCACTTTTTCATTCATCAAATGATTTTTGAACTGGGTTTATTTTGTAGTAGTTACAATAAAACTGTTGTACTCATACGCCACAATATAACAAAAGAGCCTAAAACGTGACAAATTGCTCTATACGATACTTACTAACTTCAAATCGATATAAAATTATTATGGCAGTTCTCAGAATTGAGTCCCAAAATCATGTGTTGTACTGTGTAATTGGACTATAGTCCTACACTTTCGTGTGTGATGGTACTGATTTTAATGAATAAAATAAATAAGAGTTATCATCACGCCATCATAATGTATATGAACATATGTGCCAGCTTTCCTCAACTCTGGTATCTATATATATTTTTTTTGTTAGCAAGTTCTTATTTGTTATTAAATATCGAACATTGTATACCATAGGTGTCCTAGCATCTCACATAATTACAACTAGAATTATCTTCTTAATATGTAAAAAAACAAAACAGGAAAGCAAAATCTATCAACAATTTGCCACATCTCTTAAAACACACATATTGTGAATATATTTAAGAAAATTGAATCGTAGACAGTAGATTGGGAAAGGGGGTGAGTTTGCGACAAGTGTCTGCCTTTAACCTTCACCCCAGACAAAATAGCCCTAAGACGAATTTAAATAAATGAGTGTTGTCGCTACCGCTAGACAGCAAAGCATTATTGAGTCCTTTCCACTTTTTATCCTTACATATATATATGTATATGCAAAGATAAAACCGTCTACGTGTTCGACCCTCTGCCTCATCCACTATTGTGTTACTTGTTAGAGTTGAACACATTTGAGGAGTTTTCGTGTTTTTAGAACAAAAAGCGATTTGTTGATGTTATTTTTACAGTTGTCTACTGCGTGCTTTGTGTTTGTGTTAAGAGCTCAACTGAGCTGATATAGTAAACCTGTGTGCTACGACTGTCAGTCAACCCCACCCAGCATAGCAGTGGGTGAACTCATTAATAATATTATTTAAAATCTATTTAGTAGTTTATGTTTTATAAAACGCACGACAATTCAGTCACGCTTTGATTTGTTGTCCATTTTGTATATATTTGTTCTCTATTGTATTGCTGTGTTTTCGGTTGACTTGATATTGTTAACTTTAGAACTCAGCGGTGCAGATCATCTACATATTACATATACGTTGGGTATCGTTGTATAGAAGGGTGTTTTTTTTGTTTCCTGTTACAATTTCAAGTTGAGTTGATTGTGAAAAACGACCTAGTGGCTTTTGTTTGCGATGCTGCAGGTGATGAAGATGACGGTGGTGGTGGTTAACACTTGCGTTAAATTGTTCAAGCAGGAAGGGTTAACACAAGCAATTGATTTTAAACCAATTAAGTAGCCCCAAAAAGAAGATGTTTTGCATCATTGGTTTTGTCAAGTTACATGCCATAAAATTTTAAAATCGATTTGAAGTTAGTAAGTATCGTATAGGTGAATTTGTCTGTTTTAGACTCTTTTGTTATATGGTGGCGTATGATTATCTTAAGTAATAATCAACGTAAATCATACGCCACGGAGTACAACAGTTTTATTGTAACTGCTACAAAATAAATCCAGTTCAAAATCATTTGATGAATGGAAAAGTGAAACTGTTGCTAATATAGGGAAACGTTATATGAACTGATTATAGGAATTGTAATTCTTATTTTTTTAAATTTGTTTCAGCTGAATCGGACTAGTGGTTCTTGAGTTGTGTCTAACAAAAGAGCCTTAAAGTGACAAATTCCCCTATACGATACTTACTAACTTCAAATCGATATAAAATTATTTTGGCATGTAACTTGACAAAACGAATGATGCAGAACTTCTTCTTTTTGAGCCTACTTTCACGTGCTCTTCTCAGAATTGAGTCCCAAATCAATGAGCTAAAAATTTTGTACTTGGGTATATTAGAAATATAAAAAACATTCAATACTATTTTACAAATGAATTTATTACAATAAAACTATAATCTCTAAGGGTACAATGAATATACGATATGTGAAATATACATAAATAGTTTCCATACATGTGACACAAGACAAATCCCCATAAAACTTAAAACATTGCCATACCTCTTCTGGTATCTCCCACAAATTTACCTTCATAGTTTTACATACATATGTATGTATCTTTTTTGTAGGTACATACACTGAATTCAGTCATATTTTGCGAAAGATGTTCTCTTATGAAAGTTTGACTCTGGAATGAATATGGACTATATTGGCCGACCTGTCCAGTTACCTCCCATACAAAATTACCTATTTTTGCAAAATTTATTTTACTCCCATTACTTCCAAACGGATCATTTTAATTTAATAAAATAATTCAAAAGGAACCAAATATTAATGAACTGTTTTCTATAATTTATCAACATATACAAAAAGGGGCCATCAACTTTCCACCCACATTCTCTCCTTGTGTAATCCTCCTGTCAGAATAAAGGCCATGAACTTCAAGACATATTGCGAAGCACGTACATATGTATGTATGTTTGATACCAGTTTGATACTCCCCAAGGACAGAAGCATTAACTGTTCCGTATCATTGGATATGAGACCGCCCTAATAATTATATGGATTGTCTCGTATGAATGTGTACGAAATTACTGAAAATTATACGAGACTTAACGGGGTGGTTTCTGCCTATACATATTTCTATTCACACTCACACATTCGTAATAGACATCAACAACGTTTAGCGAATCTTTACGCATAATTTGATGACAATCTGTTCGATTTTGTCTCCCTTCCGATGATGCTTGATTACGATTATTTAATGAAGATGATTATGTGCTAATGTTGGCAACGGGGACAAAAGGGCAATTGATACCTTAATATAATTTGAATAAAATCTCAAGTTGACATTTGGCGGAATTGGAATTATTTCTGGTTTTGCACAAAACAGGAGAAAATTTTTATCTTGTCATGGATTTAAAGAAATTTTTTATTTTCATATAAGTTGAGAATATTGAGTAGTGGAGACATTTTACATGATTTGATTGGAAGAGAATTGTAAAAACTTACAAATTCACCCCTGCCAATGTTTTAATGTAAACTGCGGTACGCTAATCTTCAAACAGTATTCCATTTCATAAAGCATTTCCTATAAAAATGAAACCGATTTTAAATTCTTTGCGGGAAAATTCTAAAATTATCATTTGCAATAAGGTATGTACACAATCAGAAAGTTTTTAAATTATTAAACAAAAACGCGGTTCTAAAGAAATTATAACCATGATTTGGCACTTGAGGTTCACATGAAGATTAGACAGCTATGCACTCCAACTGAAATATTATTAACAGTTAGAGATTAAGATTTAATGAATTCGAACAAAACAGATTTTTAACGATTAACGGCAAGATTATGTAGAAAATATATGATTAAGGTAGAATAAAATGAAATCATACAGAGATAAGCAGTGTAATGTATAAATGATAAGATTGTGCTGGCTAATAGAGTAGAATTAAGAAACATATAGTATGATATTGTCCATAAAACAAAATTTTGCTGAAAACGTTTGTTTATTGAACGGATATTAATAAAGATTTTAGGTGTTTTAATGGAATCGAAACCTAATGATAATATATATTAACACAGAACAACATTTTTCAGCTCATTGATTCTCATTTAATCATCTAATTTAACTTAACATAGGCTTTATTTTGGTATCTTTCAAGCAATTCGATTATAGCTTAATGACATTTATTACCAGGCATTTGTTGTCATTATATTACACAGTACAACACATGATTTTGGGACTCAATGCTAAGAACTGCACGTGAAAGTAGCCCTAAAAGGAAGACGTTCTGCATCATTCGTTTTGTCATGTTACATGCCATAATAATTTAATATCGATTAGAAGTTAGAAATTATCGTATATGAGAATTTGTCACGTTTTAGGCTCTTTTATTTGACATAACTTGAGAACCACTAGTCCGATTTAGCTGAAACAAATTTAAACAAATTAAGACTGTTGTACTCCGTGGCGTTTGATTTACGTTGAACATTAGTTATAACAATATAGGAAAAGAGCCTAAAACGTGACCAATTCCCCTATACGATACTTACTAACTTTAAATCGATATTAAATTATTATGGCATGTAACTTGACAAAACGAATGATGCAGAATTTCTTCTTTTTGCGGTTACTTTCACGTGCAGTCTTCAGAATTGAGTCCCAAAATCATGTGTTGCGCTGTGTAATATAATGGCAACAAATGCCTGGTAATAAATATCACTAAGCTAGAATCAAATTGCTTGAAAGATACCAAAATAAAGCCTAAAAATGGAAACAGTCGCCAAAGTTAGTTAATTTAAATAAGATGATTAAATGTCAACTCAACTATTTGACAATGATAATAATACCCCGTAGGCTAAAATAAAATTCGCTTAAGGTTACATACACAAAGTAATTTCTCTCGTCGACACCATGTTATTATGGTGCAATTTATTCGCCCACTAGCTATTTAGCTATCTAGCCAAATTTGAACTTTGTAACTTCTTGTTCTCTGTTGTTCACAATCAAACGATAAAAATTACTCAACCGACATCATAAAACTTATTACTATTTCCACCTTTTTTGTTCAGGTGTTAAGTTCTTCTTCTTACTAGCCAATAAACAATTTTATCATACACAAATCACTTAACAAATAAAGGAAGCAAACATTTTATTTGCTACAAAAAGAAAAGCGTATCGACTGGACAATATCAATAATTGTAAAAGCTACAGCCAACAGTCAGTCGGCTTTCTTTAGATGCAAAGAAAGTTAAATTTATTTAAGATTCCCATAACAACAACAACAGCAGCAATCATTTCTAACGAACCCATTGCCATTTATCGATATCCATAATTGCCTCCCCAAGCGAGTAAGTGGAAGGCATACAAGAGAAAAAAAAACGTGCGGCTGATTTATTATTCGCTATGAAAACTCTAAATTTAGATGTTATCACACTTTGCACAGAAACTAAAACGAATCGAGTCTAAAGTTTAGATAGTCTTCTGATTTATGACCAAAGATAACGTTGTGAAAGGGTATTGCTTATATTCATTGCTCATTGATTGTTCAGGCAATACCAATCGCATCAGAACTTTTCTACACTCTCCTTCCTCTACGAGTGCTAGTATATATTTGCTTGTTTGTATTTATATTCTTTTTAATTTATTGATTTTGATTTTTGTTGCTGATTTTTTTTCTCCTACTATAAAATTACTTATTATTTTATATCGAGACGACGAGAAAAGTAAATGGATTAGAGGGTCTGCACACAAAGAAAAGAATTGCTTATGACGTTCAAATGTCAAGAGGAAAGTAATATTTGTATAGTGCTTTTATATGGCGGATACAACAAAGACGAGACCGCTTTCACTAGTTTACTTAAATGATAAGTGAGTTGTTGATAAATATTTGCCACAGCTTAGGTAATCTTTGCAAAGGTGTTCAATAGATTTGAAATTACAATTTCTACATTTGTTATTATAGTTCTTATGCCGCTCCTATATTACTGTAAATTTCGAAAATGTATTTTCCTTCAATATATGTGCTGCTCTCAGTTGTGTAGTTGTAACATTATGGACCAATTGTGCGTGAATTTGCATATACTACTCTTGTCGGTTGCACATTGTGTTATTTTTTGGAATTGAATTTGTTTTCGGTATGAGATTATTTCTAGTATTGCTAATAGAGTTTGTTTTACAAGAGTTGTGTGAAATGGATTACATAGTAAAACATTTTTAAGCTCATTGATTACGTGACAAATTCCCCTTCACGATACTTTCTAACTTCAAACCGATATTAAATTATTATGGCATGTAACTTGACAAAACGAATGATGCTGAACTTCTTCTTTTTGGGGCTACTTTCACGTACAGGTCTCAGAATTGAGTCCCAAAGTCATGTGTTGTTCTATGTGACAACGGAACTATTACCGAGCTTTACCCTATATCTCATGAGATATATGTAATAAAATTGATGACAGAGCTGTAAACAGTAATTCTGTCACATTTGCCTCCTACTCCTAGACAAAGGATTTGAACATTAAAATAAGATTTTTCTTTTCCCTATTTTCAATTTCTGCCGTATATTGCTTATAGAAAAACGACAAAAGGTAAAAATATTCACAAAATATTAAGAAAGGGCTGAGTGTATTTAGTCCCAATATACATACACAGAATTAAACCGAATTGACCTATACCTCAATTTAGTTGAGCCTACCAAGTTAACAGTTGTACCAACTGACAATAACAAGGAAATTTGGATGACACAACCAAATATTCGGTTGTTAGAACTAAGAACTGGTTGCCGCAACCGAATTATATTTGTGGTAACCGACATTGATTTGTGGTAACCAAACATTTTGCCTCAACGTATTCTAAAAAAAAATATTATTGTTTAAGCTTAGGTTATGAACACATATAATCTGGTAAAAAACAGATCACACTACTCACTTAAATCTGCAGATCCATTGCAATTGCCCATTAGAAAAGTAGAAAGAGAAGCGAAGGAGAAACAAGGAGAGAGGGGGATAGAACAAGAAGATAAAATCGTGGTAACCCCAATCCTCGGGCAAATTAGCCATGGAAGGCACTGCATGAAACATATTGAATTGCCCACAGCGATTAAGAGAGCTTCAAGGTCTTCTATGTAATCTTTCCCTAAGTATCTTAGCCACCTATGCTCTCGGACTGTTCCCCGTCCTCACATACACGGTAGTAGCACGGTATAAATCTATCTCATTTGCCTGTCAGGAACTTAATATTGCAATAGCCAGACGGTATTCCAGAGGCCAGTCTCAGACCACTCCTGCACAGGCCAACCATGTACGCCGATCGGCATCTGTTGTATTCGGGCCTCAGCGATATAGCAGTTATACCGTTCTGGAGATCCGACGTCTGTTGTAGGTTTTCCACATCCAAGGCTCCACTAAGCCAAATAGGTAAGGGTCACAGCGATCGAGTAGTTAAACAGTTCTGAAGATTCGACATCTGTTATCGGTTTTCCACATCAAATCCTCCACTAAGTCAAATAGGTAACAAATGGGCGAGTGAACATCTTCCAGAGAGCTTTGATCAGGCATAGTGCAGCCTCCTCTTACCAATAGGACTGCTGATTCATTACCAGGGATCTCGCAATTTCCTGAGACATCAAGAGGCTTTAATCCATATACGTCCAATATTGAATCAATTGTCATTATTGAAAAAAGCGAGCGACTGCATTAACAAAAATGTTGTGCGAATTGCAACATAGTACGATCTTATAAGTGAGAAAACAATACGTGTGAATTAAGCGAGTACAGTTGTGCCACTTTTGAATGTCTATGCTTCAGTCCAAACAACTACTCCTTACAGTTCCTCACCAACTATGATTTACACAATGTAGAATTGATCGCTTTTATTGCAGCCTTGCTATCAACACACATTCCACATACCAAAATGGCCTTTGCGGCCTTCTGAGTAGTCAGTACCTTAGTCTGCATTCATTACACAGTACAACACATGATTTTGGGACTCAGTTCTGAGAACTGTACGTGAAAGTAGCCTCAAAAAGAAGAAGTTCTGCATTATTCGTTTTGTCAAATTACATGCCATAATAATTTAATGTCGATTTGAAGTCAATAAGTAACGCATAGGAGGACGTTTTAGTCTCTTTTGTTTGACATAACATAAAATTAGCCAAATCAATGAGCTGAAAAATGTTGTACTGTGTTATGTTACCTGTTAGAGGGCTTAGCTAAAGGTCTTCGCTGTAAACACCATATCCTGTTCCCTGTTCCTATCAGAACAGAAGTAAAGTAATTCCGTTCTGATCTTTCCGGAGTTTCGACGTTTACTTTACGGAAATACACACGTTTCTCTAAAAAAAACAGTAAGAGGTGGTAGATGAATACCATTACCCAAAAGCCAAAAAATATTCTCATGACCATGTATGGATTGATGCCAATCACTAGCTACCCTCAGTCTGACAGCCCTTTGGGCTGCAATACCCTTGAGGCGGAAGGCCTAGGAACACATTCTAAGCCGCTTGCGATGTACTCCTTCTAGCCCCACTAATCCCTATTGCAGACTTTTTTTCTAGACCCTTCCACTAAACCGGACAAACATATGTTATAATTGTCTGAACACCCGCAGTTACCTTTGGGCTGCGTCCCTAACTTTTACCTTTAGAGTTCCAGCACGTATAAAGGACATTTACAGCCCCCTTAAACCTTTTGATCGATGTTCCTGGACCGATTAAGCTTCATTTCAGGAACAACACCTAGGTACTTGGCCTCTGTTGAGTGTTTCAGTTTCGCGGCCTTGAAGTCCTTGACCTTATATCTACGGGAAAAGAGAACCAATTCCATTTTCTGATGGTTTACCACTAGTCCACGAGTCATGGTCGATCTTAGCAGCTTTCCAAGAGCAGTTTGCATAAGGTCAGACATCGTTAGTAGATATTCCCCACCTATCATGATGACCACATAGTCCGCATATGCTACAATTTTCGTATAATCTTCATTGAACGATTTAAGTAAGAGAGAGCAAGACTCCTATCAAGTAACGTAGATCATACAAGAAAAAAACCTTCCAATTCCTTTTTGATTGTTGTTCGACAAATTTGTTCGTATACTTTATATATTTTATCCTCTCATTTCCAAAGAATTCAATTTCCATATTGTTATCAAAATCAAAAATGTGTAAGTTGAAACCTTAAACACAAATCTTACAAATACTCGTATCAAAAGATATTTTTGGGACAAAGACATATCAATATTTGATATCTGCCTCTATTAACTATGTTCAATATTCGTTCGTGTAAATTTCATTATCAAAACTGTACCACCCCCAAAAATCTTGCACGAGTTCGTCATGGATTGTCATGCACGACAATTTAACCCCTTTCCTTGCCATGACTTTGTCATACAATAACGATTTGCCTCCTGTAATAGAGTATAATACGATGGCAGTGTGAAAAGAGGTGTTATATGTTTTACTTTTTTGTCACGCTCCATTTCACCAGGCGTGGACACGAACAGATGTTCCCTTGCAACGCATATTATATGATTAGCGACTACTGCTGCAGAGGAAGGAAGAAGTTGGGTAAACATTTTGTCTGACACAACAGCAGCATTATCACACACACACACACACACACACATCATCCACATCTTGTACTCGCACCACACAGAAGTGGCAACCACTGGATGGATGTTGATTATGATGCCGATTTGTTGAGGTCTTGCTCAACCAGTGTTATTTGATTATTTTGACGGGGGAGGGGTGAATGAATGGGTGGTATTAATGTGCATGTAAGGTGGATTAGCGTTTCGTTGTGTAGATTCAATGTAAAAATAATTGTTTTCTGAAATTTGATATGGTATATCACACAAGATTTTGTGTCATTCATTGTTTTACAATGATTCATAGGGCTGTGAATACAAACCCTTGTGTGGAAGGTTGGATAGTAGTATCACATATGTTAAAGGGGAGACGGAACAGAGCAGGTGGATTTGGTAACAGCCAATGCAACTTTTTTGACATGAATTGAATAGACTGATTAATGTTCGCATGGTCAGTTATTTGTAATGGAATTTTAATTTAGTAATAGGGGAGAGAGAGGAGAAGAAATTAATTAATCTACAAAAAGCTGAACTATGAACTCCTGTAAAACAAACTCTATTGACAATAATAAATAACTGCCAATAGTATGATTTTAAACTGACCAAAGGAACAATAGTCGTAATTCAAACAGTTCTACCAAAAAAACTAAAAGCATTATCCCCAAATTCAGAAATTAACAACATAAAAATTTGTGTTTGCAAACCGACCGATGATGCTGGGATTCTTGTTGATTTTCTTAATTCATATTCAGCCTTCAAAGTTTATGCTTCCCGTGGCATAATGGTTAGAACACGCGGTTTGAAGACAGCAAATCTCGAGTTGTATAGTCAATCGGCATTCGTCCAGTAAAAGGCTGCTGTAGACGCTACAAAATTACATTAAACTGTAGGTCCCGTTAGTGTGAGTCGTACATAGAAAAGTTTTAGCTCAGTCAAGTGCAAGAGCTCCTCATTCATTGGATGCAAAGCATACACAGAAAAAAATACGACAAACTAGTTGTCATATTGAATACCATTTCGTCAATACAATTAAATATTTAATTAAAAAGGCGCCAACAACCAAAATTGTAAATACAATAAACAGTTTTGTTATAGTTACAATTTGTGTATTTTAGTTAAATTTGAAAAGTGGTTGAAAATTTGTCAATATGACCATTTACAAACATGTTCAATTGGAAAAGTTGTTATAAATCAAAACTGAATGCTAACAATAATATTTAATTACTTAACAACAGTTGTGTTTTTTTCTGTGTACTACTGAATTTTTACTGACAATGAATCCCCGTGCAGCTGATTGACCATCTTTAATAGTCATAAACGAATTATTTCAAACAGTAACTCAAAATTTCATATTTCACACAATTTCAACATTTCAGCAGACACAGCACAATTGACCACAGCATATTTCCCCCCTCATTATTTATTACCTCACATAGTTATACTGGTTCATCTGTACTTATTAAAGACTCCGTTATCCTTACAGATGAACTTGCCTTCAGCATCAATCGCTTGGTTAAGACTGAACACCTGCAGGCCCATACCGCTGCCGTTGCAGCTGCTGCTGCCGCAGCGGCAGCGGCTGTTACGTCCCATCACACTCCCGTGGGTGCCAATAAACTGATCAAAGAAGAAAACAACAACAATAACCTAACGATGTTAAGTAAAAATCACATTTTGCAGTGGAAACTAGAAAACAGCCACCACAATGGAGCGGGATTGCATCATCCTTTGGCTAGTGTCGAAGCTGAACGTTTATATGAACGTGCCTCCCGATCAAGATCCAGAAGTTTATCCCGCTCTTCTTCCTCACACATCGATTTAGATGACGATAGCACTGACAGACGTTCGCTACATTCCAGATCGAGGTCAAGATCCAGTTCTGTGGAATTAGAAGTCGATTCACCGCCCGCCTCGCCTTTACCACCCCGTCATTCATCAAGACCCTCAAGTGCCCACAACAACACAGAGTTGGTTGATAGCAATGGCACCTGTCGTACTAGTCCCAAAAAGTCTGAAATGTTCTCAGTCTCAGCTTTATTAAGAAAAGATGATAGCCATCAGAAAACGACAGCATTGCATACACATCCAACTTGTGATCCTTTTGAGGCTTTCCGTCAAGCATATCCCGGCAATTATGAGCAAGCCATGTTTCAACGGCCTTTCCTGTCACCTGCCTTTCCATTCTTTGCCGCGTTCGCCTTTCACCAGGGTCAGCAACAATCCGGTTTAAGTTCTAGGTAAGATATTTAATTAGTTAGAGATTTTTTGCCTTATTAATACAACTACAAAGAATACATATTTTAATTATATTTGTTGCATCTTCCTTTCACTCTGCTTAGCTATCACCCCGCCTCCCAAGAAGATCTCTTTAGATTACGTAATTTAATGGTGCCCTTGCAATCCGCCCAAAATGTTGCCAACCCAAATGGTGCGGCGCCTGGTGCACCCGGCACAAATGGTCTACCGCCAAATTCTCATTTGGGTCTGCCCCATCCCTCGCATTTGCACTTCCATCACATGGCAGCCAAATGGCCGGGTCTACCGCAATTTAGTGACCTCTACTCCTGCATGAAATGTGAGAAAATGTTTTCCACACCACATGGACTGGAAGTACATTCCCGGAGGACACATCATGGCAAAAAGCCCTATGCATGTGAGCTGTGCAACAAGACCTTTGGTCATGAAGTTAGTTTAAGTCAACACAGGTTAGTAGAACACAGTAAACGTAATTTTTCAAGTCGGAGTCAGAGGCAGTAGTGGCAAATGTTTGCCTTTTTATTTGTGTCTAACTAATTATAATTGTGTTGCTGTGTCTTCTTATTTCTTTGTAGGGCTGTTCACAATGTTGAAAAAGTTTTTGAATGCAAACAATGCGGTAAACGTTTTAAACGCTCCAGCACATTGTCCACTCATCTGCTGATCCACAGTGATACTCGTCCTTTTCCCTGCAGTTATTGTGGCAAACGTTTTCATCAGAAGAGTGATATGAAGAAACATACGTACATTCATACAGGTAAGGATTAAGCGTAATGTTTTAATTAGAATAATAACAGAGTTACAATAATGAAGTGGTATTTAAAGTCCTGGACAATTAGTATTATGCATGAATTTGTGGTTTTATAAGTATAGGGGATGGGATTACTTTTAACTCATTTTAATTGTGCTCCTATTGGAGGAGGGATAATGCAATGACTAGCGTAACTTATTCCTTTTATGTTTGCCTACTTGCACTCTATGTACTCTTGAATTGTTGGCGAAATGCTGATGATTAGTAAAATGTATGCACTATAGATGGCGTGCACACATATGATTTAAAGCGATGTATATGTATGTTCTCTACTTTAAACCCAATCCGTGATATTGTATAGGAACTGTATAGAGTTAGTACGTAATCGAGCTAAAGAAAATACGCCAATTTTTTCGATTAAAGCTGTGTTCTTAAGGTTGGGCCACGATTGGTTTGGAGGACCCTATCGAACGATAGTCATATCAAACTATCGAACAATTTCGCCTGTTTTAAGCAAGGAGGTGTTATTGGACTAAAAAAATATAGTATTTTTTTTCTTCACACTAATTTGTAATTGCGTTCGAACTATAATTGTAATAACACATAGAAATCAGACAGGCAGATAATATGAGAAATACAAACATAATTTAAATATATAAAGGGTGGGCCAAATACAAATTTCTTTTTAATAGTCCAATTAAATGAATTAAATTAACTTTCTTTCATGTATTGTCTTTACTAGTATAGACAAATAAACTCGGCAGGCTTCTCAGTAGCGCATTCTGTCACTCCAATTTCCCTATATTGCCTATATTGTTAGAATCGTTTCTGGATTGTTGGCATAATAAAGGGTAACGCAGCACTGAGGCGGCCAATTGACATCGCCGAGACGGCTGAAAACACGAAATGGTCGATTGTGGGCATGGGTTGTGTGACATGGCGCGCTATCCTTTATGAACTAATTTCAGCAACATGGGTCTTCATATTTCGGTCCAAAACTTTCAGTAACATATAAAGTACTCTATATATATTACCCAGTAGGCGTTGACCGAAACTTTGATCTCAGCCTAATTTTCGAAGAAAAATGGTTCAATGATGCTACCACTTCACAATTCGCACCATACTCTTTGTAGATGCATTGGCTTCTCGACAATATCGTGCGGGTTTTCAGGGCCCCAGATGCGGCAACTTTGTTCGTTAACGTGAATATGCACCTCGCCAGAAAAGATGATTGTCCAATCATGCTGCTCTAAGGCCCAAACTGTGGTCCTGCGCCTTCGATTGCTGAGTCAATTCGATCTTGTAAGCGAACAATTCGATATCTTTATGCAGAATTCTCCTCAGGGTAGTTCGTGAAATCTTGAGATCTTGAGATTGACGGCCAGTCAATGTTCGTGGATTAAGTCTCACACTATATGCTACAGCAGCCACTTTCTTGTCTGTGCGCACTCTACAACGACGGGGGCCATGGGTGCTATACACTAGCATGCCAGTCCCACGAACTGTTTCCAGAAACTTGCGTACAGCAGTTGCGTTGGGTACTTCAGTACGGCCAGAACTTCTTTTCAAAAATCAGAACTCACTTTGGAAATAAGTTTTCAATATTTCCCAAGGTTGTTCAGTCTTGACTTCATTTCAAGATTTAGATCGGGAAATCGCTGTCAGTGTCAATATAACCTATGATTTAAAAAGAAACTTGTATTTGGGCCACCTTGTACTCAGCACAACAGTCTTGAGTTTGCAGATGAAATTTTTCTTTTGAAGTCGTACGCGGGTAATGAATGTGCAGACAACATTTTTATTTTCGATCGGTGGACGAAGTGATTTTGGTAAACCTGTATCTTTGTCAAAGAAAAATGGAATCCGATGCACGGATAGTACCCGGCACTACAAATATGAATATACTTAGTGCGGTGTGTGCCATTCAGATCCGTTTCATACCCGTTTCTATCCGGCTCAGATTCGAAACTTTTTCGAATCCGAAACGTGTCTGTATCGGATGAGTAAAATACAGAATTCACTGAATACTGTTTTAAGAATTTTTCGGATCTGAAACGGGTCCGTATTCTATCAGTAAAATCCCGATTTCAAAGATTCCGTCTTGTAAGTCTTTTTCGGATCCGAAACGGGTCGTAACTGATTCGCGTCCGTTTGTGAGCGCATTGGGTGAAAATTTAATAACTCTTGTTTTGTATTGTTGATCTATCTGTTTATGTAAAGAATGAGTTTGATTTCATTGTTCGGTTCAAGATCTATTATATTATGGGATTATCCATTTCACACAACTCTTGTAAAACAAATTCTATTAGCAATAATAGAATAGTTCTTGAACCGAACATTGAAACCAAACTCATACTTTAATAACTTTTATTAACAATTTAAGAATTTGGCCACGGTGAGACTTACCACCTCTATGATCACGGACCCACCGACCTATGTGCCTTCTACTACATTCTGTAACCACATTAACATAGAACATATTTCATACGTTCATACGGCTTCTACTACGTTCTTTAACCACATTCACATAGAACATATTTCAGAAGTTTCTGAAACACTTGCCACATCTAGTACTTATGTCTTCAAATCAGTGGTCGGCACACATAACCACCGGGGTCTAGAATAATTACACAGTACATCATTTTTCAGCTCATTGATGATTTGGGACTCAATTCTGAGAACTGCACGTGAAAGTAACCCCAAAAAGAAGAACTTCTACATCATTCTTTTTGTCAAGTTACATGCCATAATTATTTAATATCTATTTGAAGTTAGTAAGTATCGTATAGGGTAATTTGTCACGTTTTAGGCTCCTTTGTGTGACATAACTCGAGAACCACTAGTACAATTTAGCTGAAACAAATTTAAAAAAATTAAGAATTACAATTCCTTTAATCAACAGTTTTACTTTTCCATTCATCAAATTATTTTGAACTGCGTTTATTTTGTAGCAGTTACAATAAAACGGTTGTACTCCGTGGCGTATGATTTACGTGAGTATTACTTATGATAATCATACGCCACCATATAGAATTTATGTTATATCAAACAAAAGAACCTTAAACGTGACAGATTCTCCTAAACGATACTTACTAACTTCAAATCGATATTAAATTATTATGGCATGTAACTTGACACAACAAATGATGCACAACATCTTCTTGTTGGGGCTACTTTCACGTACAGTTCTTAGAATTGAGTCCCAAAATCATGTGTTGTACTGTGTAATTATGATAATTTAAAGTTTATTTTATAATAAGGTATGGATAATATACAACTAGCACTGCGATTTTTTTGGAGATCTAAAAGTTAAAGTTTAACTTTCTGTAACAACAGAACATTGTAGAATAGTAAGTATAGTAATAGTAACTAATTCAAAGACAGGGCAAAGATTTCATTTTATAATATATGTAGATAAATTATATTTTCGGTTTTAATTTCAATTCATTTAAAAGTTAATGAAGTATACTATAATGATATAAAGTCGATTCATGTTATGTACAAAACACATGCGGCCATAAATTTTAAATCATCAATAACTCAGAAACACAAAAAGTGTACCTGAATATATTAAAATTCTACTCTCATGCTCTCCCAAAATGATAAACAATTTCGAAACGCAGTACAATTTATTCATATTAAAGTTTTTTTTTCTTTAAACTTCTAATGTAAAGCAAACGAAATTTCGTATTTAAAATTCGTTTGTGTGTAGTTGTTACGGACACCCGTAAGCAAAATCAAAGACTAAGGCTGTAAAATTGTGTAGAAGACATTAAGACGCTGATTTCCAGCGCACGCAGGAACAAAGAAAGCACATTCATACAAACAAAAGAAGAAAAATAAAGTTTGTAAAGAAGGCAAATGAAGACAAAAACCATATGACCATAAAAATCTTAGTATTTTTCTTAAACATGAAATTTAATTGAAATTCCAACAAAACGTACAATACAAAAACATCGACAAACGCCAAGAAATTGGATAGTACAGTATATCTATATGCGTATACGTCCTTCAACGCCAAGACGTCCCTACATATGCACCTACACACTAACGTACATATACACCATTTACATCCTTGCTTCTATGTACAGGGACCAGGGACCGTTATCAGTATTGTGTTTTACAGTTTGCCAGTCAACGAAGTACACAGATTCCTTTTTTATATTTCCACTGATTTCTGTAACATCTCATAACCTCCCCAGCCGCCCTCAAATCGCCCCAATCTAATGGGTTTGATGCCATTTTGGAAAATGTTAAGAAATTCGTGATGCCTTCCAAAGAGATGGCGGTGGGGCTTCATTTGTCATGGGGTGGTGTTTTATAAGAAGGAGGTAGTTTTATTACATTGCTACCGTGACAACAAACATTTGTTTGTAGTAGTGTCTACTTAGTTGGGAGGGGGAAAGAAGGTATTTTGTCAGGGAGTGTGCGTATGCAATGGTGTTAGTGGTGTATGCAAGTTTACATCTGCCACTGTATAAGAGTAAAGCTTATAAAATCAGGTTGCCTTGACTACATTTTTCATTGGTTGTCTGTGATTTTCTGTCTGGCCCTTTCTGTTTCCCTTTCCGCTCTTATTATACCATGGCATAGTCAGGTATACATTACTTTCACTTGAGCTTTTTTTCTCTTCTATTGGATTTAAGAGAGTTTTCGTTTGGAAATCTCCGTCTGTTTAATTATTGCAATCTTATCTATTGAAATCTCAAACGAATTCTCTTGGTTGACAATAAAGCATTTGGCAAAATAAATCGAGTGAATTGAGTGTAAAGTGTGTGCAGTGATTCAATTCCATGAACAATTTTCATGCGCTAAGAATTGTTCTCCTAAAGAGAATTTAGTAAAGCTTTATTTGCGTTGACGTTGGTGGTAAATGTGTTGGTGAGCACTATTCGCACATCGTGTAATCTTGGCATATGCATCTCTCATCTTTCATGGATTTTTATTGTGATTTTTTTTAAACGACAAAGAGTAATCGATTTTTTGCGGGCGTCAAATGATATTTTTGTTGTGATTTTTCCTTCCCAGTCGGAATCTTTTCTTTATAGGTGGAAGTTTGGCTTTCTTTCCTACGGCATAAAAAAAAATAATACTTCCAGATTTTTTTATCGCCGTCCTTTTTTGGTTAGTTTTTGGCAGTGGCAGTGTTGGCCTCCATCGTTCCTGCATTGTGTGGGTGTCTCTTTCAAAAAGTGCAAATGGCGTTGTGAGCAAATCTGGTCAAATGTTTGGGAGAATGTCGCTGTGAGATTTTTCTACTTGTGCGAATTTGTATGCGTGTGTGTGTGTGCCGTTGTGAATGTATTTGTGAATTCTTTTCTCTCTGTCTCTATCTCTCTTTCCATCGCATGGACTTTCATGCCATTATAAATTATATGTGGGGATTTTGCTTTTTATTAAATTTATGTATGTTCGGGATTTTATGGCGCGCTTTAGTTTTACCGTCTCCCATTGAATGGCAGCAGCGAATGTTGATTTAACATTTCAGGGATTTAATGTGTTTCCAAATTGAATTTAGCTTAGATTTTATACTCCTGTGGATAGACAATGTGGAATATTTTATCATTGGTATACGAGTATTTTATGAAAAATAGTGAAATGTAGGTATTTAATTATATTTTTAAATATTTAACAATTCGCAATGTAAAGTTTAGAATCCAATGTAATTTTTTTATGAAATTTGTAATTGGGTTTGGTTCGGTGACTAGCATTTTTTGTATTGTCAAACACATATTGGTGGAAAATATGTATATTTTTCATATTATCTTAGGTGTGATATGATTTTTTGTGCATAATGCGATTCTACAGTTAATGTAGGATATTTGGAATTTAAATACGCAATATTTTCATTTGTGGGCATCTCCCAAAATCAACACGGAATGATTCCTTTATGAAATTAAAGCCTTAGGTGAGTATATTTAAATTCCGGGATTACAGATCCGCCGTAGGTTGATTTTTTTTCTATGGCTCTATGAAGTTTTTAGCTTACCCTAAAAAAGTGTCCGAAATATGCCCCAAACATAAATAAAAAAGGTATTCTCATAGTTTTGGAGCATTTTTCAAATCAGATGTCTTAAACGAAATTTAACGAGGATTTTTTAACATTTGAATGTTGTTAAGTCCTAATTAAAGGTCCTTTTGTGACGATTCTCGTAAAAAGGACGAAAAGGAAATTTTTCAAACTATAAAAACTTAATAATTTAAATTCCCTTTACACCCAATGAAAGAGGTATGGGATAGCTTTTCGCGTTGTTGTGAATTAACACGATATCTATTTTTAGATTCACAACTAACGACACCTACTTGTTTATTAACGAATGCGAACGACACTGTTTGAGAAGCTTTTACTAGACATGCCGATTGACTCGACACTTATAATGCAAAGATGTTGACGAAAACATCTAGGGAAAATTGAATTTTTTTATTTTTTAGATGCCTGGAGCCAGGAGTTGAACCTGGGATCACCCGCCTGGTAGTCGCGAGTTCTTACCATCATGCCATGGCCGGTCCCAAACTATATTATAAGTTTAAGAAAAAAAAAATAGTTATTCTTCTTCTTCTTCTGCTGCTAATGCAACAGAAATTCATCTATCAGTAGCCGCACGAAGAAAAGAATTCCAAGCGCTTCAGTCTTTTGCGCTCCGTAGATAGTTCGTCACACCAAGCTTAGATAACAGCTCTTTCACATTGTCCATCCAATAATATTTCGCCCCCTCATGCGACGCACAGTGGCTCCGCCCCATACATTTCTTGGAAAAAAATAGAAGGAGTGGTCGTACAGCAAAGAAATTTTGCAGAAACACTTCTCTGGGCTAAATTAAGAAATTTTGACAGATCTAGAAAAACCGCCTACTGCCACACCCACCTCCCATATAACTGCACTTGCCATAATTTTTATTTTCGGACCTAGGGACTCGAAATTCGGGACACTTCTTAATTGAGTTCTCCATATGAAAAAAAATGAAACATATTGGGGATGCCACGCCTACTTTATATTTAACGCCCATTGAATGTTGTAGATTTTAGGTGTTTTTCTTCCCTGTCTAGAATCATATGAAAATTTCAAATAAATTAAAAAATATTAATTTTTATTCAAACGTTAAACATGTGTTGCCATACAAAAGAAGAGAATATCCCCAACAACCCTCCGCGAAAGATATTAGCCTTCAAATACACCGAAAACATTGCACAAATGCATACATTAAAATCGATGTTACTAAATGGGACGAATAACCGCCAAATATTATTTTTTTTTTTCTTAATAGAAAGTACAGACTCGGACCTTTAATTTTTCCATCAAAAGTGATATTTTTTAGTATAATTTTTGATTAATTATAATAATTAGTTTACTTTCCCAATTTCAATATTTTTTTTTTTAAAGAGTAAGTGCTATATTTTCACTAAAAAATAAAACAAAGGACAATAATTTTAATCTTATTTCATTGAATGAATTTCCGTTGACTTCATTAGTTTTTTTAACTACAAAATTTCACTTTTCATAAAAAACCTTGTTGAATTTTTCTAATCCAAATATTTCTTTACAAAACCAAATCATTAAAATTGTAAAGATGGGTTTCCGCCGAAATGCCACTGTGTGACGCCCATCGAGTTTATTGTCAAAAACCTTTGGAGCTGGAACTTTTTCATCCATTTGTTCAACGTATCCAAGCCAGCTCATTCTGTTCATTTCAACGCGCCTGACTACGTCGATGTCGTTGTACAGCTTATATAGTTCGTGGTTCATTCGACGGCGATACTCGGCGTTAACGAGGATGGGTCCAAATATATTGCATAGTATTTTTCTCTCGAAGACTCTTAGAATAGATTGATTCACTTGTGTCATTACTCAGTATTCTGTGCTGTAGAGCAAGGCAGGTAGGATCAAAGTCTGATAGAGTTGGATATTTGTCCTTTAAGACAGCGCTTTGTGATTAAATCACCTGTTTAGCGCATAGTAGCAGCATTTTGCGATCAATACTCATCTTTTGATTTCCAGGCTGACATTATTATTTTTTGTCTATGACGGAATCAATGTAGACAATATCATCTACCACTTCAAAGCTAGACTCTTTGTTCGTTGAAATAAATAACTTAATGTTATCCTTATTAATCACCAGATCCACTTCCGCCGACAGCTTTTCAATGCTCGAAAAAGCCGCAGTAAGATCCCGCAATCCACGGCCAATAATATCTATATCATCGGCATACGCGAGCAACATGTGACTTTTGTTGAAGATGGTACCATTCCTGTTTACTGCAGCCTTTGGCATGGTCATCTCCATTACGATGTTAAAGAGATCGCAGGAAAGACTATCGCCTTGTCTGAAACCTCGCTTGGTAGATAATGGTTCTGTCAGATTTTTGTAAATTTTCTCTGAAGACTTCGTGCTAGTCAGTGTCATCCCGCAAAGTCGTATTAGCTTCGCTGTCGAATTCAGCTTTGTCGTCAATGAACAGATGGTAGGTGTCGATCTGCATTTCTTGGGTCTTCTCCAGGATTTGTCGTAGTGTGAATATCAGGTCGGTCGTGGATTTGTCAGGTCTAAAGCCACACTGGTAAGGTCCAATCAGGTTCGCCAGAATGGCCTTAAGTCTTTCACATAACACACTAGACAGGACCTTGCATGCGATGGGTAAAAGGCTAATCCCGCGATAGTTGGTGCACACACTTTCTTAAGCACGGAACATAGGACACTCAGATTTCAATTATCGGGCATGCAAACTGAAAACTTCACCAGGCCATAAAAAATAAATTTCACCATGGCGAGTATGTCCTTTCCCCCCAAGAAATTGAATATACTCACCTACGGCCTTCATTCCCTAGATGAATTATTCCGCCTCCAAAAATTTGTTGCGCAGTGTAATAAAGCTTTATATTTGGTAAATATAAAAGAATTTTTAATTTCTAAAATTTTTGTCCGAAATATA
Source organism: Muscina levida (assembly GCA_964034835.1). Classification (NCBI taxonomy): domain Eukaryota; kingdom Metazoa; phylum Arthropoda; class Insecta; order Diptera; family Muscidae; genus Muscina; species Muscina levida. The sequence goes on along the minus strand of OZ035881.1, from coordinate 48,311,611 downwards.
TCACAGTAAATTAAATGTTTTTTTCTGGGCCTTTTGACGAATTACACCCAAATTTATTTTTATGGTTTAAGCTTATTTCAAGTAATATTATATTTTTGCTGTAATATAAAAATTGTCTACCAGTAAAAATGCAATAAATTTGAAGAGAGAGAATGGAGTTCGAATTACGGAAATTTTTGAGTGTTCTTCTTCCTACATCCTATAGCCGCGTCAGTGTCCAAAAACTATTATTGATTTTTAGTTTACAAATATTTTAAATGCAGGTGGCTCATATTTCATAAGTCTAAGAACAAAAATTTTCTTTTGACCTTCATAGGAAAAAAAGTTTCCAAAAATTTCTCATCCTTGTGCATTTCTATTAGATTTTCAAAAGAACTTCTATTTTTTGTCGCGTCCGTTTCATTTATAATTTCGTACAGTTTTGTACTAAACTCTGCAAATATTTTTTAAAATTAAGTACTTTTTCAACGTTTTAGAACACCAAAAATATAAATCGCCACTTTTTATCTCTTTCCTGTTTTTGGCGTAGTGAAAAGCATGAGAAAGTCACGTCCGTGCCACTAGGATATGCACATGAGTGTTGTACTTCGTTATTCGGCGTTAGGTTTTTTTTATTTTATTAATTCGTTAGCATTGCTAAAAGAACTTGTGATTGATTGGTTAAACGTGTAATTCTTAAACAAACTATCGTCGGCATATTTTTAAATTTAATTTGTTTAACCTTTCCCGAACTATGTAAGTTGAAAAAAATAATATCAAAGTCAAAATCGGTGGATAGGTAATTCACAACAAATTCATATGAAATATATACCCTAGAATACTACAAATACTTCAATTGTAATTTCCATTGCCTCGTTCTAACTACAATCCTTTTGCTATCAGTCCTTTTTTCATCCCGCCAACTTTAAATCAACATTAATACGAAATCTTTAATTTTCAAAGAAATCATGCTCGCTCAAAATAAAGAAATCAGAAAAACAATAACAAAAAAAATAAAATCCATCTACAAAACAAATATGCACCATAGCATCCTTGCTACTTTCCTATTATCCAGAACATAGCAACTAGCACCCTTTACATCTTTAGTGTTTGCTTTGAAGAGAAAACAAGCGTTAAAAGGAAACAACATTTTACATAAATAAACTGTTGTAAAAAATCATTGCCAGAACCATTTCAAAATATTACACAAAGAAAATGGAATGATATTAAATGTAACCTACTTGGGAAATTGTTCAGAATTGATTGGCAAGGAATGTTCAGTATACGCCAAGCTTGGCACTGACACGGCATTGTGAATTGAAATGAAATTTTAAGTGGAAAATATTTGCTTGTTCATTTATATCATCTAACAGATTGTAATAAATAATAAAAAAAAGGGAAAACTTTGCTTTGAGTTTAAGCACAGAAAATGTTAAAAACAACATAAAAAGCGTAAGAAATAGAGGAGATTTCGTTTGATGCCAGTCCGACTCCCTTTATATAATCAGTGCTGCCGTACGTGATGTTATCTGGGCCGTTAGCCTCGAAACGTGCTTAGGAAACACAGACGAAGCAAAAAGAAAAAAAATACACTGAATCCATAAAACTACAGATCAGGCATTACACCACAGCAAGGATGTTCTAGATTAAAACGAATACACACACACACATCGTCTGTGTCTGTATGTGTATGCGATAGATAGTGTGTTTGTACTCGAGACCAGCTCCTCTATATAGTGCGTTTTATTACATTTTTTTTTCTTCTGTACTGTGTGTCTCCTTCTAACTACATCCTTATCTCTGTATGTGTGAGATTGAAATCTGCACTTTGTATATCCTTACACACACACACACAGCGTCCCAACATTGTGTAATTACGACAGAACGAGTGATGAAAACCGAACCGAGCCACCCATGGGTCATTTGCAAATGACTACGAAAACACACATACTTACACACAGCATTGGGAGGGCTCCAAAACGGATATGATGCGAAGGTTTTAGTATCTGGAATCTGTTTCTCATTTACGATGGAACTGGAAAATCTGTTGAAGGAATCAAAGCATATCCCAATGGTTGAATGTTTTAACAATCACGTCCCTGCAATATCATTATGTACTCAATTCAACATAGTTCCGGCTGGAGTAACTCAGTCAGTGTGTGTGTGTGTGTGCAACAAACAGTACATACGTTGGGATTTGGGGCGGGGAGGAAGGGGCTTGTTTGTAATCAGTTTGGTTGGGCCATGGAGGTTCCACATAGAAGTAGTAGTTAACATTCCAAACCCATGATTTCAGTTTTTGCGCACATTTTCTTTTCATTTTTATTCTGAAACTGATTTTTCCCTTCTTTGAGTATATTATGTACTTGATATATATGTATGTATATAGACGGTGACATGTATACATGAAGACTATATACTACTTCAACACAAATGTTATGCTTATAATGTGCTACATATGTATATGTATTCGCACATACATGTATGTATGATGTTAAAATCGTTGTAGCCATCAGAGAGGATGAAGAAAATCTGTATCATGGCAAAAACACATCATTGAAATCTGTTTAGTTTAAAGCATGGATTCACATTTTCCAGGATTTTCTTGGGTTATACGATGTAGGTACGAGAATCTCAACAACGGTGGTAATCGAAAGGGGGTAATGCTGCTAAAAAGCTTAAGGCAAATATTCATGACTTGTGTTAGCATCAGTTTGAGAGATAGAGAGAGAGAGTGAGTTGGTATGATGGGGTATTATCCTTAAATCCGTAAAGTCCATTTGTGCCACCAGAATCGTCATAGTGTGAGTATACATTAGGAATTTGGATATCGTCATGTTGTTCAAGAGGTTTTGTGGCTTTCTGTCTAATACGATGGGAGAAAAATCGATTGTTTTCTGCTGTTTTAAAGACTTGTATGATTGGAGATATGATATGGAGATTTAGAAGAAATTTAAATAATGGAATTATACATCAAATTAATGGTTTTGGAATACATGAAATTTGCTTACTTATTCTAATGCATGTGCTAAATTTGATAAGCTTTTTTTATAAAAATCTTAAAAATTTGAAGTCAACTGCAAACATTTTCCAGCTTTTTCTTAATTTTCAACTATTTTCAAGTTCATTGAGTAGATAATTGTTAAAGTTTTACCTAAAAATGCGTTAAGCATATTTGAACCAAGTTGCCTTAACAACATCCATGTCACCGTTGACAATTAATATTTCCTTTTTAAAGCACTCTTAGACATCGTCATATTTCATTGATAATCAAATGTAATACAAGTAAATTCTGAATATAATAACACTAGCATTCGGAAAATGTTTCAAATCAAACAATAACATTTCGAACAAATTTAAATCTTTCCTAACACAAAACTGTTCAGGATGATTCATATTACGTTCTATTACAATCTCTTTATGGTATTACATTTTAAGTAGAACAAATCCGATAATTATTACAGAACAAAATAATTTTTATGAGCATCTTAAAACCAAAATCATAACAAAAAACGTTAAAAGAAGAAGAACGAAAAAGGCGAAGGCCAACAACATCCTACGCCATGGCAATATAACGAAATCAAAGAAAATGGATATAAAATTTTTTATTTAAATCTCTTAAAATCGAAAAAAACTTCACACACAACAACTGATGTCAGGCAATGACGATGAACAGCAGAATGCTAAGGAAATTTAGTAGAAATTTAACCACAGTAACCACAAAAATTTTCTAAAACACAGAACAGAAAAACTTTAAGTGCAATAAAGTTTGAGCGAAATACAATTTTTAAAGCGTTTGCTGAAAATGAGGAAACGTTTAAGGGTAGTTAACATAAACCGAATGGTGTATGAGGGGGGGTGGGGATGTCTAGTGCTGCTAAGGGAAATGTTAAAAATGGGGTCGGTTTGGCATTGGGGGTTGATTTGCCAACAATATACGAGTGTATTTATGGAGGCCATGTGTTTTGTTCTTTTTCTATTTGGGTGAACGTGAGAGGAAATGGAGACGACACAGACAAAATGATTTTAGATTTTTAGCAAGGACAAATAAATATAAAAGCAGAGACGTACGTTGTTGAGATGGCAGGAAAAATAACACTATGCTACAAACTAATAAAAAATCAGTATTTTTTGATACATTATGGACTTTCGATTGCAAAAGTAGTAGAAATTATAAGTTCTACTGTAAATTCTTTATTAAAAAAATTTCCCATTTTTTGAAAATTTAAAAAAATAAAAAAAGTTTTTAGTTTTTCATTTTGGTCGTATAGTCAGATCTGTTATGAATAAAATAAGTCCTTTTCCAAAAAGTTTGATGACAAAATTTTCATGTTATTCGCAATTAAATGATATGACACATTTTGACAAAAATTTCAAATTTTTTTTAAGAGCACTGAAGTTTAGCTGCATTAATATTTTTTTTAATAAAATACGCTGCTAGTATTTAACTTTAAAGTTTTGGCGTTTGTGGCATCCTTTTAATTGGAGCATTCAGCGTGTATGGTATCTGATGATTGCGTGACTAGTTCTAAACAGGGAGTTTAGAGTTACGATCCAATCTGTTCAGTTGATGGTCTTACAAAAGTTTGAGATTCTGTGGTGGGTGGTTAAATTTCAAGGGCCGATGTTGATTTTGAATTAAACACAAATTATTTAGGATATTATCGTCATTTCTTCTTATTATGATAATATTGGTGTGGTTCATTTATGTATGGAACAATATATCGGCCATATGGCCGCCGCGACCTCGGCGGCTCGGCGGCACACCTCCATCCGATGGTCCAAATTTTCGATAACGTTGAGACATAATTGAGGTTCTATGCAATTAATGTGCCGAATTATCTTATCCTTTAGCTCTTGAATTGTTGCTGGCTTATCGACGTACACCTTTCCTTTCAAATAACCCCAAAGAAAGAAGTCCAACGATGTCAAATCAACTGAACTTGGAGGCCAATTCACATCGCCACCACGTGAGATAACATGGCCATTGAATTTGTCGCGCAAAATAGCCATTGTTTCGGTAGCTGTGTGGCAAGTGGCACCGTCCTGTTGAAACTACATATCGTCCACATCCATATCTTCCAACTCGGGCCATTGGCGACGTTTGGATTGGTCTTAGTTCTTGAGTCAATTGTAACTTGTAAGCGTGTATATGCAAGTATTTATGCATAATGTTCATCAACGACGAGCGTGAGAGGTGCAATTGTTGGGCACGACGACGAGTTGAGGTGGACGGCTCTTCAGCCACACTATCGCGAACAGCAGCAATATTTTCTGCAGTACGAGCTGTACTCGCTGTGCTCTAACTTTTGCACGATTTTTCCGATTGTACGCACATTGGACGATTAACTTGACCGAAAAAATCAGGAAGTGTACGATATGCATTTTGATTTCAACGCCCACTTTCTTAATAAGCCTCAAAAACTTTAACACGTTGCTCGATTGTGTCTCTTTCCATGGTTCAAATTGAGTTAGTCTGAAATTGAGAAATGTCAAAGAAATGCTGAAAAGAACTTGGCCCATATAATTTAACCACCCTTTAGTTCTTCTAAGCCACCTAGGGTTTCCAGTCTCTATCTACATAGGGTTTGGCCGTCACATATAAAATGATCGCTAAATGGTTCACTGCTGCTATTCCCGCTTTTCGTTGTGAATCCCTTCCTTTTCCCATTGATCCGTGTCCTGTAGGGATATAACTGTTTGCAATTTTCGCAAATATCAAAAATCCCATGCAGTAGCCGAGTAGGGCATGAAAAAGTATTAAGAATTGTTGTGTCACTTTCTCGCTATCGCTAAAAACATTTAATTTTTTTTTTCTATTTCAACAGCTAAGATACTCTTGTCTCAAATAAGTTCTTTTTGTTTAAATTCTTATATTATCTTCAATACCAAAACATTTGATCAAATTTGATCAATAGCAGAAAAAGTAACTTTCTTTAACTTGTTTTTATTTTTTTTCTACGGAAAATCACTTTGATAATCTCTATCGGTGCAAAAACTTTTTAAACCGAATCAACCTAATAACCGGTTTTTTATTATCACAACCATATTCCCCATATGGTACTAGAGTGGGATTTTGAACAAAAAATAAATGTATCTCTAGAGTCCTGTTAGGAAGGTAATATTCTTTCTAATCTAGTCTCTTTCGAGATTTATTATGATCGATGTACGTTTCGGGTTGTATTCAGGCCATGACTTTCTGGATTTTCTACAGGTTTCCTTATACTTCCATCTGCCGTTTGCTATTCTCAACGTTAGACTTCCGACAGTGCTTTTACAAGTGGACATAGGCCAAAGTGCTTCTGGTTCCATGTCGCTTTCGTGCATGACTGGGCTAAGCCTTGTCGGTCCTCTTCATTCACTCTACAGTTCCAAGTGATCAGAATTCTGTTAGTTTAGGATATCTCGTTAAGAGATGTCCGGCAGTCACTGACCTCTTTCGATTTGGTGTTGTGTGACTTCAGTGGCTTTACCGCCGCCAGACTACCATCGAACAGTAGGATATCCTCCTGGATAATTTCCTCACATTAATGTCGTCAGCAGATTGTTTAATAGCAAGTATTTCCACTTGGAAAACGCTGCAGAAGTATGTAATCTTTGATCTTATATTCAGGCTTAGATCCGCGAAGTAGATGCCGTAGCCGTCCATGTCATCCAGTTTGGATCCATTAGTAAAGATGTTTAGTGGTCCATACATAGCGTTTTCGTTCTCTGCCTTCTATTTTTACAAAACAAAAGTATTGTCTTTACTTTTATATCTTCACCCTACGAGTATGAGGGTATATATCATTTGATACGACCCAAAATATAGAAGGAGTCACTTTAGACCCTAATGTTCCTTGAACCAAATTCGATTCATGACTTTTTAAGTCGTTTGAGCTGTGTCTCTCTGTCTGTCTGGCTGTCCAACTGGTTCGCACGATAATTTTCGAAAGAAACTTCAAACTTTGCACGAGTTAATATTTCCCCAAAACTACTTATGGTATTGCAAATGGGCTACATGGACACGCCCCTTCTGGTACCTCCCATACAAATATATCATTCCGCTGACTTTAGAAATCGAGTAAAACAAAGCGAACGTGCCCAAATTCTGTATTTAGTGTTTCTCTTTGGAGAAAAAACTTGTAATCTAGCCACGCTCCTTTTGGTACCTTCCACACAAATATAACAATCCGTCCACTTTAGAAATCGTCCAACTGGTTCGCACGATAATTTTCGAAAGAAACTTCAAACTTTGCACGAGTTAATATTTCCCCAAAACTACTTATGGTATTGCAAATGGGCTACATGGACACGCCCCTTCTGGTACCTCCCATACAAATATATCATTCCGCTGACTTTAGAAATCGAGTAAAACAAAGCGAACGTGCCCAAATTCTGTATTTAGTGTTTCTCTTTGGAGAAAAAACTTGTAATCTAGCCACGCCCCTTTTGGTACCTTCCACACAAATATAACAATCCGTCCACTTTAGAAATCGTCCAACTGGTTCGCACGATAATTTTCGAAAGAAACTTCAAACTTTGCACGAGTTAATATTTCCCCAAAACTACTTATGGTATTGCAAATGGGCTACATGGACACGCCCCTTCTGGTACCTCCCATACAAATATATCATTCCGCTGACTTTAGAAATCGAGTAAAACAAAGCGAACGTGCCCAAATTCTGTATTTAGTGTTTCTCTTTGGAGAAAAAACTTGTAATCTAGCCACGCCCCTTTTGGTACCTTCCACACAAATATAACAATCCGTCCACTTTAGAAATCGTCCAACTGGTTCGCACGATAATTTTCGAAAGAAACTTCAAACTTTGCACGAGTTAATATTTCCCCAAAACTACTTATGGTATTGCAAATGGGCTACATGGACACGCCCCTTCTGGTACCTCCCATACAAATATATCATTCCGCTGACTTTAGAAATCGAGTAAAACAAAGCGAACGTGCCCAAATTCTGTATTTAGTGTTTCTCTTTGGAGAAAAAACTTGTAATCTAGCCACGAACCTTCTGGTACCACCCATACAAATGTACCAATATCAATATAGTTGTAAATTTTATGTTTTACTGAGGGTGAGGGTATATGTAAGTCGGTTTTCCCCACTGAAACTTTCTGTAAGTAAGAAACTGAAATATTTTAGAAAACTCCGAGTTATGCTAAATTTTGTGAAATATGGACATAAGTATACATTTTTTTCCAAAAAGAAAAAATGGTAAAATGTAACATTTTAGGCGTATAAATTTGTCCGTTCTTACTCTGAAATCCCCTAAGGCTACATATAGTTTTAATAAAATTTAATAAATTAAATTAATTATTTTTTTTTAACTGAGATTTTATAACTTATGTTGGATTCTTAATTATGAACTTAACTACGGCTTTGTTCCTATATACATATACATCTCGGGCCATGGAAATCTTAATGTATTTCTCATCTTCATGCAAATCTCTTCAGACGACCCTGAGATTTGTGTTGATGTTTGCTTTCCTGCTACCATTAAAAAGATTTCGCTGTAAAAATTTGTATGACTATTTAAATAATAAATGAAATTATACTTATTCTTATGTTTCTCCGTTTCTTTTGTTTTGCAGGTGAAAAACCTCACAAGTGCCAGGTATGTGGCAAAGCATTCAGTCAAAGTTCCAATCTAATCACCCACTCACGTAAACATACCGGCTACAAGCCATTCTCCTGCAAATTGTGCCACAAAGCATTTCAACGTAAAGTGGATTTGCGACGCCACAAAGAGACCCAACACACGAATTTGGGACCGTTACTCGAAAGAAATATGGGCAAAGTGGAATTTTTGGCCGCAGCATCAGCGGCAGCAGCAGCGGCTGCTGCTCAGGGTGGACATAATGAAAATGGTTTGCTGCCGTCTAATGGTGGGCCAGGTAATAATTCAGGAACGATTTCTGCGACGTCGCCTATGGGCGCACCCCATCATGGTTCCACGGCAAATGCGGCCTTGAATGCTCAACTTACCGCGATGAATTGCCAAAAGGTGTCATTGCTCGTATAACATCAACAACACCAGCAGCAACAGCAGAATCCACACAATCCCGTGATGTTAATGCATTCTCAGCAAACGTCAGTAAATCCTCAGCAGCACCATAGCGCCTCACAAAGTCATCATCATCCGCAGCAGGCGCAGCAGTTACAAAGTCATCCACATTCACACCAGCAGCAGCAACAGCAGCAGCAAACGAATTCCCATTTGCAACCTACTCATCATACTCAATTAACATTAGGCAGGCCAGAACAACGAACATGTGCAATATTGAACACCCCAGCTATAGAAAAATCCCAACATTTTAATTTATTTATTTCATAAATTTAGAAAACAATTATAATTTTGAAAATGATAATACATACCACAAAGTCGTTAGAACAGTGTTGACAGATTTCCGCTAACAATGTCATATATTCCATGACAATATGTTGATGCTAACATACTATCCTCACTTTGACATATACCACATACAAATCAAACCAATACTCGTTAAGAAATAATAATTGTTAACATATCCTACAACCGTAGAAATCTTGATAATGTGCGGTAAAAACTTTATGTTACAGAATAACTTCTTAATCAAAACATTTTAATTATTTTTTGTTAGATGAAATAAAAACTCCCACGTTGCCAAATATTTAGAAAAAATTAAATTCCGAAACAATTCAAACAACTGTAAAAAAGAAAAAATTAATTATGGAACACAAATTACATTTAATACCATTAAAAGCTACTAAAATTCCTTGTAAATTTTAATCAAAGAAACGTTCAGTTTCCTAAAATGTAAATTCATATTTTTAAAATTTACTATATCATTGTAATATGTATTATTAATTAAATGTTGTAAATTTTTGAGATTGTATTACATTTAACATAATTATAAGAAGAAAACACTATTAACATCTGTAAAAAAAACATTTTCGATTTCACATTAATCGCTTTTAATTCCAAAACCAAAATCCTTAGCTAATAATATAATATGTACATGAAGAATATATGCATATATATGTATGTATTTGAGTAATTAATTAATAATTGTAGTTAGTTGTGTGCATTATTATAAATTTTATTCCGCTAATATTTGTTTTTAATCTTAAGTTATAATTTTTTTGATATTAACTGTGAAGAAGTCAAGCGCAGAGTAACCAACAATCATTCCAAAGAACTTTTTTTTTAATAGATGTAATAAACAAATTTTTTTGTCTTTTTTTTATTAATGTTAATGTAATATTTGAAACAAACAAATTCATGGTGTAATATTTAATATTTGAATGTTACTTCAGTTATGTTAAGTAAATAATTTTTATGTTGAACAAAAATATCAAAACTAAAAATGATAAATAAAAAATAAATTAAATTTATTGATATTTAAAAACACTAGACTTTTATTCAGGCATTAATATTCTTCCTTAAAGGATTCAAACAAAAAGCGAGCTCGTACTCTTAATAACATTTCATTGAACACACGACGCGATAAAAACATTGTAATTTCCAAACAAATTACTTTAAACATTTCTATCTCTTAACATTCAGCATCCTAAAGACTTAAAAATAAAGGCAAACTCATAGTTGAATATAAGTGCATTAGACACTACGCATTAAAAAATTTCAAGAAAGTATCGTGATATCAACAAATTATTTCGCTATTCATTATATTGTGATGGTATTGCCTGTAGTGACTAAATTATTTATACAACAAAACAATTGAAAACAAGAAAAATAAGCATAATAATCATAAGATATATGCAGGAAACAATTACAATTATGAGATAAATTCACAGTTTTTTTTATTAAAAAAAGGTAATATTTATATATATTTAATTCCTATAGCTCCAGGTTGGAGCAAAGGGCCGTAAATAAATTCTTCCATCTGGATCTATCTTGCGCCATCAGTTTTAATCCAGACCAAGTCATTTAAATTCCGGATTAGTGTTTAGCCAGTTCTTTGCCAGAGATCTTGATTAGAAATTACATTTGGCCAAAAAAAGTATGCAATATCTTTCGGCTGCAACGATTAAAAAACCTTGCAGTGATTGTATATCATCTGCTGTACAATTCCATGACTCATAGCCGCTTAGGAGTGTAGATTTCACATTCGAAAAGAAAAGGCGGAGTTAAGTTTTAAGGTAGATTGAGGGAGATTTTCATACTTTTTTTCAGTGCTCGAAAGGACTTATTTGCCTTTTGTATGCGATTTGCAGTATCCTCACGTAAGCCACCGGTGGTGGATAAAATGCTCCTCAGATAGCTGAACAACTTCGAGTTCCACATTGTTGACAGATAACTTACTTATAGGGATTACACATGGAAAATTCAAATACGTAATCAGTTTTTTTTCCATTAAAAATTTGTATGAAGGCGAATGATGAACATTTTTATAAAAACAGGTGGCAACATTAGCAACATGCCTTTTTGGCTGCAATTATCGTCTTATTGTATTTGTTAATCACCTTATTCTTTTTTAATATTCTACGTAATCATGTCCATGAATGTGAATTTTTTACCTCTTATTTGGATTTCTTTTTTGAACGCTGCAGCGACGTGTCTAATGAATATGGCGAAAGGTTCCACAAAGACATTTTAACTTCAGAATAGCATTACGAAGGAAAAAATATGTCTACTATATTCGCTGACTGCTCCTGGAATAATTTACTAGACTACAAGGATATTCAGCATAATATAAATAAATAACTCTGTTAACTAATAGAAAGTACATATTTGTTCTTCTTATTTTTCATGTCAATTAGTATCGGTTATTGTATTCAGAAAATTTAATAATCTACGTAACTTGTCCTTGAAAGTAAATATTTTGCCTTCTCATTTGGATTTCTTTCATGAATGCTGCAGCGACGTGTCCGATGAATATGGTGAAAGGTTCCGCAAAGACATGTTAACTATTATTATTATTAGCCTTTAAAACAACTTGACACATATATATATTTATATCTTCGTGCCTAAGTCAGACGCCGAAATGATCAAAGATTTCCATTCGCTTCGATCTTGTGCGCACCGTCTCCAGTCAGTCCTACCAAGCAGCGTCAGTGATTCCTCCACCTGGTCCTTCCAACGTAGTCGCGGTCTCCCTCTTTTGCGCCGTCCTTCGAGGTCTTGATAGAATACCATTCGCGCTGGAGTTTCCTCATCCATTCTCACGACATGGCCTAGCCAGCGTAATCGTTGCACTTTGATCCGCTTGACGACATCAATGTCGTGGTATAACTCGTACAGCTAATGGTTCATCCGAATCCTAAACTCGCCGTTTACGCAAATGGGTCCATATATTTTGCGGAGTATTTTTCTCTCAAACACCGCCAGATGAGCTGCATCTGCCTGTGTAAGCACCCAAGATTCGGAGGCGTACAATAGGACAGGTAAAATTAGTACCTGGTACAGCTGGACTTTGGTAGTTCGAGATAGGGTGGTGTTTATAAAGTGCTCGCGTAGTCCAAAGAAACACCTGTTGGCGAGCACTATTCTCCGTTTTATTTCGAGGCTGACACTGTTGTTCTTCTTCATGGCGGATCCAAGGTAGATAAATTCATCCACTACCTCAAAGCAATAGTTTTCAACGTTCACGCTGCGTCCCCAACGGGTGGACACTTTGTTCGATGATACCATTAACTTCGTCTTGTCCTCATTCACTGCCAAACCCATTTTCGCTGACTCCCTTTCGACTGATGTGAAAACAGCTGTTACCTCTCGCATCGTTCTACCGATAATGTCGATATCATCGGCATATGCGAGCAGCATGTGGCTCTTATTAAATATGGTGCCAGACATGTTAACCGCTGCTTTCCTTAACACCTTCTCCATCACTATGTTGAACAGCATACATGACAAACCGTCACCCTGTCTAAGACCTCTCGTCGTATCGAATGGTGCAGATAGATCCTTGCCAATCCGAACAGAGGATTTGGTATTCGTAAGGGTACACCGGCAGAGACGAATTATCTTCGCAGGAATACCGAACTCAGACATGGCTTCGTATAGTCGATGCCTGATGGGACTATCGAAGGCAGCTTTGTAATCGACAAAGAGGTGGTAAGTGTCGATTTGCTTCTCATGGGTTTTCTCAAGAATCTGCCGTAGTGTAAATATCTGATCCGTCGTGGATTTGCCTGGTCTAAAGCCGCACTGATAAGGTCCAATCAGGTTTTCCACAATTGGCTTTAGACGTTCACACAGTATGCTACACAGGACCTTATACGCAATGGGTAAGAGGCTAATTCCACGATAGTTTTTACACTCACTACGGTCACCTTTTTTGTAGATTGGACATAGCACACTGAGATTCCAATCCTCTGGCATGCTCTCCTGAAGCCAAATGTTCTCTATGAGCTGTTGCATGCTTAAAACAAGCTCATCTCCATCCGCCTTAAACAACTCAGCTGGAAGACCATCAGCCCCAGCGGCCTTGTTGTTCTTTAGGCGGGATATGGCAGTTGTTATCTCAGCTTGGCTCGGAGGTGGACACTCGATGTTATCATCTCGGATTGGTGCACAGTCTTCATCAGCCGAGTTTTCACACATCAATAGGCTGCAGAAGTGATCTTTATATATTCTCAGTACGCTCTCGGAGTCAGTAACGAGATGACCATCCTTGTCTTTACAGGAGGGAAGACCTGTTCCATGTACCTTTCCTTTTATCTTCTGATAGAATTTTCGGGCTTCACCTCTGTTCCTGTAATCTTCAATACACACATTTTTCCGCTCCTTAAGCTCTCGTTTTTTTCGCCTATGAGTCGAGTCGCCTCCCGCCTCTTCTCCCTATACTTTTCATGAACAGCTCGCGTTGCCATTGGCTGCAGTTTGCCCCTGTATGCAGCATCTTGTTCCCGGGTGGCATCGCGGCATTGGTCATCGTACCAGGCATTATCGTTAAAGGGCTTCACATACCCTAGTACGGACCGCGCAGTCCTTTCCATCGAGTGGGCAATATGTTGCCATTGCGCGCTATTATTTTCGGGTATTGGAGCATCAAGAAGTAGTTGAGTGAGTTGTTCAGAATAGGCGTTGGCTATCTCCGCGGTCTGCAGTTTAGCGATGTCCAGCATTCTCTGTACCTGGTTACGCAGGGTTTTCGCTCTGCTTAGCCTAGTACGCACCTTCACTGCAGTGAGGTGGTGATCCGAGTTGATGTTCGCGTCTCTGATCACTCGTACGTCTAAGATACTTGACGCGTGCCTTCCATCGATTACCACGTGATCAATTTGGTTTCTCGTTACTTGATCAGGAGATATCCACGTTGCTTTGTGAATGTTTTTGTGGTCAAATCGTGTGCTGCTAATTACCATGTTCCTTGCTGCAGAGAAATCAATCAGTCTGATTCCGTTTGGCGATGTGTCAGTATGCAGACTAAATTTTCCGACTGTTGGGCTAAAGACATTCTCCCGGCCTATTTTGGCATTAAAATCTCCCAGCACGATTTTAACATCATGGCCCGGGCTACGGTCATATGTTTCTTCAAGTTGGGCGTAGAATTCGTCTTTGACCTCGTCACTTTTCTCCTCCGTCGGAGCATGAGCACATATCAGCGTGATGTAGAAAAATTTTGCCTTTAGTCTTATGGTGGCGATTCGTTCACTGACAGGAGTAAACCTAGAGACCAGGTGTTGTAGTCTCTTGCCAACCACAAATCCACATCCAAACTCATGCTTTTCCGCGTGGCAGCTGTAGTACACGTCACACATCCTCATCCGCGAGCATCCATATCCAGTCCACCGAATTTCCTGTATAGCAGTAATGTCAGCCTTATACTCTTCGAGGACATCCGCCAGTTGAATAGAGGCACCTGGTGGGTAAAGAGTTCTAACATTCCAAGTGCATATTCTCAAATCATTGTCCTTAAAACATTTGCGGTGGTCGTCACCATTTTGGGGGTTTCTTTTTCTCTTATTTCTCATTTTATTCAATGCCATTATACTGGTGGCGGTAGGCAAGCCCAGCCCACCAGGTTCTGCATTTTATTCCTACTGCCAGGAAACATTTCAGCCGCTCATTCTGAGGCAGACGCTGACCAGGAAGCCGCCCAATATGGAACAGACGCTATGGATTTTCGCAATTTAGTTTTCGGAAGATGTGGGTTGCTAACCCTCGTCTCCTAGATTGGTAATACGGCTGCTATCTGCACGTCCAATCCCACGATGCAACCATGCTTCAGCGGTTCAAGCCTATTTTCCTGAGACGTCTCTTTTACCATTCAGGATACATGGTTGTAATGCCTTCTAACTTTAGCTAACTTCTAAGCGGTTGCTTTGAACTCATTGCCCAGGGAATACTTGGTCTAAGACCGGAAGTAGTTAGCTGCTTGGACAGTGCCACAAAGGAATCGATTCTGGTCACTCCCAAGGGAGTAACAAGTAACTTTCCACCTCTGAGCAAAGTCCACAGACACGCAGCACAGTCTGCGTGTCTGTAATTAGATTTCCATCTTTGTCCTTACACGAAAGTATCTAATCTTTAACTTTTACTTTCTGGTAAAATTTTCGACCTTCACCTATATTCCTGTAACTCTCTATATCCTAGTTCTCCCGATATTTGATCTGAATGTTTTTTTCTAAATGCGGCATTCTTCATCGTATCAGTATTTGTCTAAGCGCCGTTTTTCATATCCAAGCACGGTTAATGCAGCTATTTCCATAGAATGCGCAATATACATGACATTTTAATGTTCACTAATACTATTTTACTGCCGTTACACAGAACGCCGGCCTGGTGAATATCGATGGCAATTTTTTAGACTACCCTCTCTGGAGGATGAGGAAAATGGATCGATAATCTTACCGGTCTATTCTAAAGTGGTTACGTTTGTCACCACGGTTACAAAAGAATTTGTGTAAATATCTAAAAAGTAAAAATATATTTACTTTTCTCTGTGTTGCTTTTAAATTTTTTTTTGTTAAATTCAATAATCAGCTGTGAATTATCAATATTTTACATTTCACCACAAGTTGGACTTTTCCCTGCTACGAAATTGCCAGAATACCGGTAACAAGAATTGGTTACAAATTTGTAAGAAATTTATGGTAAAAAATTGTTGTAACTAAATTATTAGAATAGGGTCGTTAATTGAAAGATACCCTTTACCGCCGCATTGTAGTTTAGTTCTAGTTGCGTGGAACCCAACGTGGAGTATATCCATCATGACAGGTGTTCACGTTAAACAAACACAGGATTTAGCTTAAGCTTAAAAGAAAAGAAAAGTCATTGTACCAAATCAACTGCAATGATCTATTAGCATATCGATCTAGAATCTCGTAAGACTACGCTATATCAAATGAACATTATCACCAATTAAACTTTTCTTACTGTATTTAAAAACGTCGACTCGCACTCTTCCCTCTACATCAAATCAATTCAACGTTCAATGACCTCTTATGTAGGAGTTGGTGGTGATCGATCTAAAGTTCAATACTAAATTGATTTCATACGTTTTTTTTTCTTAATATTTTCATTACTAAATACCCCCATCATCGATGTCGTCATATGTTGGAGTGAACTCCTCCACAACTACCGGATGTTGCTGATTTCTTGGTAATGTATGTCCCAGATGTATTTTTTGTTATGGATTGATCAATTTCTCATAAGATTGATTTCTCTGAGGGCAGCTCAGACAAAACCATGAATTGGGATTGTTTTAAAAGCGCTTTATTTGATTGTTGGTGATTGTTTGTCTTGGGCGGCACTCTTTTGTCAATTTAAAAATTACAGGATATTATCGATCATTTAGTAAATTAATTTTTCGTAGCCCCCTTGAAGTGGGGGAAGAATGGTAAAGTACTGATATTATTAAAAATGACTGCCCACTCCATAGTAGTATATGAGGTCGAAAACATTCATAAATGGCAAACAATTACATTTCACGGTTTATGAGGGGAGTACAACTGATAGATCATGATTATTGGTTAAAGTTCAAGTAGTTGTATAAGATTAAAGAGGAAACTATAAAGCTAGGGAATATGAGGTAAAGGAAACAGTCATAAACTGGATGTTGTAAAATAAAGTAAAGTAACAATATATTTAAATTCATCTGCTACTGAAAAGCCTAATGCTGCTACCAGATATTTCTTTAATGCTAAATTTTATTCAAAAGTTTATCGTAAGGAAAGAGTTAATAGGTTAGGTTAAATCGGCAGCCGCCTTTATCATAGGTCACTTGGGTGTAGAGTGTTTCAATACCTCCTTTTTTTATAAACCCGGTTTCCGAGTTATTCGAAAAATTAATTTTTGAGAAAAATCGGATTGCGAGTACAACATTTAAAAGAAAACCGGTTTAACCGTTTTTTTTCGGTTTTTGTTTGAAATAAACTAAAATAATTTGGTTAAAAAAATGCATTTATTAACAAATAATAAGAATTTTTGGAATCTCTTTCATTTTATTTTTTAAAGTAGTATTTTTAAAAAAGAATACATTTTTGGAATATTTTTTTACTTTTGTTTTTATACCATCACCCGTAGGGATGAAGGTATATATCATTTGATACGACCCAAAAGTGTAACACATAGAAGGAGTCACTTTAGACCCTAGGTTTCTTTGAACCAAATTCGATTCATGACTTTTTAAGTCGTTTGAGCCATGTCCGTCTGTTTGTCTGTCTGTCTGTCTGTCGGGTGGCTGTCCGGCTGGTTCGCACGATAACTTTCGAAAGACGCAACCAAATGTTTCGAAATTTTGCATGAGTTATTATTTTCTCAAAACTACTTACGGTATTGCAAATGGGCTACATGGCCCCGCCCCTTCTGGTACCTCCCATACAAATACATCATTCCGCCCACTTTAGAAATCGAGTAATAATATCAATACACCCTACGGAATCGTCCCCAAATTCTGTATTTAGTAAAGCTATAACAGGATAAAGTTTTGGAAACAATTTTGAAAGCCTAGCCACGCCCCTTCTGGTACCTCCCATACAAATCTACGTTTCCGCCCACTATAGAGATGGTGAAATAATATCAATAAATTAAACGTGATCGTACCCAAATTCTATTTTGAGTAAAGCTATAACAAGATAAAGTTTTAGAGAAAAAAATTGGAAGTCTATCCACGCCCCATCTGGTACCTCCCATACACATCTGGTACCGCCCACTTTAGAAATCGATTAATATTATTAAAAGACCTAACGCGATCGTTCCCAAATTCTGTATTTGGTAAAGTTCAAGCAGGATAAAAATTTGGAGAAAAATCTGGAAGTCTAAACACGCCCCTTCTGGTACCTCCCATACAAATGTACCACTCCGCCCACTTTAGAAATAGGGTAATAATATCAATACACTAGACACAATCGTGCCGAAATTCTGTATTATGTTATATTATAACAGGACAAAGTTTTGGAAATTGGAAGTCTAGACACGCCCCTTATGGTACCTCCCATACAAATGTACCTTTCCGCCCACTTTAGGGATGTAGTAATTATATCTGTACACCCAACGCAATCGTGCCCAAATTCTTTATTTAGTAAAGCTATAACAGGATAAAGTTATGGAGAATAAATCTGGAAGCCTAAACACACCCCTTCTCGTACCTCCCATACAAATGTACCACTCCGCCCACTTTCGAAATCGAGTAATAATATGAATATAATAGAAAATTATTTGTTTAATTGAGGGTAAGCGTATATGTAAGTCGGGTTGCCCTTTCTAACTGGTTTTAATAACAAATCGGTTAATTTCAATAACTCAAGACTTAAACAATATCTTATATTGGGTGATGGTATTTATCAGTCAGTTTAACTGACTGAAATTTCTGTACTGGTTTAAAATAGTATTTAAGTGTTCAATTTTAAGTCTATTCTTCTGTTTTGTTTTTATAAAGCTTGATACAGAAAACAAGCACTCACTAATTGTGGAATTAGGATTTATTGACAAAAGCGCGTTTAGTAAAGACGTTGAGCTTTCCTGTCCTTTTATTAAATCTATCGAAATAGTTGAAATTATCACTGGTGGATGGACGTTATTTATTGTCCTGTTTAAATCGTTGCAAAGACTACTATTAGAGGATTTCTCCATTTCGTAATCTGAACTGTTATTAGACTCTGCCGTTGTTGAGGAAATTGGAGGATAAAGTCTTTTAAAAAGTTCGTTGGCATAGTCCATCGTTTCCTCCTTTTTAGAATACTTTACACAGGATGAACTTGTAGGATATTTTCCGAAGCTAAGATACATAATTAGGGGTTTCAATGTTTGTCTTCTTCGTTTCTTAAATCTTGTTATAATGTTGTCTCGCAGCTCCCGCGCATATGCGGAGTCCATATTTTTGAGATGTTTCGGTATAAACTCATATACTCCTTCAGCGTCGATTAGAGTCGCTAAATCTTTTAACTGCGAGCGCTAAAGGCTGAGCTTAAATCTCTCAAAATTGTTATTTCTTCTGAGCTGAATGGAGTTTCCCCTATTTTGTTTGGTCAAATTCAGTGTGTCACGCACTATGATGACGCGTTTCGAACTCCATGACGAGTTCATCTTCAGACCCCTTTGTGACGAACTGATGCACAATGGTCCATCATCAACTGTATATATATCTTCATTTATGTCAAACATGTACATGCGAAGTAGATATCAGCCGAAAATGTCCAGCACCAATTATAGTTCCAATTTGCCGTTAATATCATACTATAAAACCAGTACAGAAATTTCAGTCAGTTGAACTGACTGATAAATACCATCACCCAATATAAGATATTGTTTAAGTCTTGAGATATTGAAATTAACCGATTTGTAATTAAAACCAGTTAGAAAGTTTCAGTAGGGCAACCCAACTTACATTTACCCTTACCATCAGTAAAACAAATAATTTTCTATTATATTGATATTATTACTCGATTTCTAAAGTGGGCGGAGTGGTACATTTGTATGGGAAGTATGAGAAGGTGTGTGGTTAGGCTTCCAGATTTGTTCTCCATTACTTTATCCTGTTATAGCTTTACTAATTACAAAATTTGGGCACGATTGCCTTGGGTGTACTGATATTATTAGTACATCCCTAAAGTGGGCGGAAAGGTACATTAGACTGGCCATAGCGTTATATAGAAAAAATTAAAAATGTGAAATCCAAAAGTTTTCGCACTGAAAAATATGAGGTTGGGGATAAAAATAATTATGCATTTTTTTTTTTTTTGATTCCGAGTACCTCCGGGTTGAGCCCAAACTTTTATTTCATTACCCATTTAGGCTGAAGTGCAGAATATGGGGCGGGAGCCCGATTAAAAACCAAAAATATGCCATTGACTTCATCTTGGACCCCAAACATCGGAATGGTAGGTCAAAGTTGGCGCTCAGGCCCATGGGGCCCGTGGGGTCAAAAAAGGGGCCCCTTTCGGTTCTATGATGACCCCCCAGGTGCGGGTACTGTAGCCCATTTGCAATACCGTAAGTAGTTTTGAGAAAATAATAACTCGTGCAAAATTTAAAAACATTTGGTTGCGTCTTTCGAAAGTTATCGTGCGAACCAGCCGGACAGCCACCGGACAGACAGACAGACAGACAGACAGACAGACAGACAGACAGACAGACGGACATGGCTCAAACGACTTAAAAAGTCATGAATCGAATTTGGTTCAAAGAAACCTAGGGTCTAAAGTCACTCCTTCTATCTGTTACACTTTTGGCTCGTATCAAATGATATATACCTTCATCCCTAAGGGTGATGGTATAAACAGCTACCCTAAGTGCAGATAACCAGTTTTATCGTAATATTTTCAAATGGTAAAAGATATCTGAACTTCGGCATAGCCGATGATATTACCTTATTATATGTTTTGATTTTTCGAATTTGACTCAGTTGTAACTGCCACTAACTTCTATTCGGTTAGTAGTACCGATAAACTTTTTTCAACAAAGTTGTTCCAAACGCGTTAGGCCTCAACTTTTAGGAACAAACCTTAACTTTAAAACTAGGTTTGATTCAGGAAACCAGTAAAAAGTAATTTTCTTAATTGAAATTTTGTACACAATATCAAGTATATGACAGTGGTTCCTTTTCGGATTTTTAATTCTGTACCTTTGAACGGATAATGGTATCTCGATGAAATTTAAAATAGTTATAGCTGAGGTGTTTTCGCATAACAATATGTTGCCATATCTTACAACAAAATATCTGAATTCCCAAAACAGGGAAAATATGTTGCAAAATTACGAACTTTTTACTAAAATGGCTACACTGTCTTTGTTTACGGCAGGGATGTTGAAATACGTTACGGTTGACTAGTCCACATATGTGGTCAAAAAAATATATAATAATCTTTCTCGTTGGCGCTTTGCGAATTTTTAAAAACAAAAATTTTTTATTTTGTAACATAATTTATTTTTTCTTTTTGCAGATTATAACTGAACTCTTGGAAATTTAAAAACGAATACGTACAGTCCACAACAATGCATTAACATTATCGATTTTTATACCATCACCCTTAGGGATGAAGGTATATATCATTTGATACGACCCAAAAGTGTAACACATAGAAGGAGTCACTTCAGACCCTAGGTTTCTTTGAACCAAATTCGATTCATGACTTTTTAAGTCGTTTGAGCCATGTCCGTCTGTCTGTCTGTCTGGTGGCTGTCCGGCTGGTTCGCACGATAACTTTCGAAAGACGCAACCAAATGTTTTGAAATTTTGCACGAGTTATTATTTTCTCAAAACTACTTACGGTATTGCAAATGGGCTACGTGGCCCCGCCCCTTCTGGTACCTCCCATACAAATACATCATTCCGCCCACTTTAGAAATCGAGTAATAATATCAATACACCATACGGGATCGTCCCCAAATTCTGTATTTAGTAAAGCTATAACAGGATAAAGTTTTGGAAAAAAATTTGAAAGCCTAGCCACGCCCCTTCTGGTACCTCCCATACAAACCTACCTTTCCGCCCACTATGGATATGGAAAAATAATATCAATAAATCAAACGTGATCGTACCCAAATTCTATTTTTAGTAAAGCAATAACGGGATAAAGTTTTAGAGAAAAAAATTGGAAGTCTATCCACGCCCCATCTGGTACCTCCCATACACATCTGGTACCGCCCACTTTAGAAATCGATTAATATTATTAAAAGACCTAACGCGATCGTGCCCAAATTCTGTATTTGGTAAAGTTCAAGCAGGAAAAAGTTTTGGCGAAAAAATTTAGAAGTCTTGACACGCCCCTTCTGGTACCTCCCATACAAATGCACCACTCCGCCCACTTTAGAAATTGGGTAATAATATCAATACACTAGACATCAATACACTAGAAAATTTCTAAGAGGTTTGAATTACAAATCGGTTAATTTCAATAACTTAAGACTAAAACAATATTTTATAGTGGGTGATGGTATTTATCAGTCAGTTTATCTGACTGAAATTTCTGTACTGGTTATTATTCTTTTCAACGATCAATTGTTCTGACGCAGCGAAATTATCGTCGTTTTTATACCCTTCACCATGCGCATGAACAGAGTGAAGGGTATATTAATGCCCAAATTCTGTATTTTGTTATATTATAACAGGACAAAGTTTTGGAGAAAAAATTGGAAGTCTAGACACGCTCCTTATGGTACCTCCCATACAAATGTACCTTTCCGCCCAGTTTTGGAATGTAGTAATAATATCAGTACACCCAACGCAATCGTGCCCAAATTCTGTATTTAGTAAAGCTATAACAGGATAAAGTTTTTGAGAAAAAATCTGGAAGTCTAGACACGCCCCTTCTGGTACCTCCCATACAAATGTACCACTCCGCCCACTTTAGAAATAGGGTAATAATATCAATTCACTAGACACGATCGTGCCCAAAGTTTTGGAGAAAACTTTGGAAGTCTAGACACGCCCCTTATGGTACCTCCCATACAAATGTACCTTTTCACCCACTTTAGGGATGTAGTAATAATATCAATACACCCAACGCAATCGTGCCCAAATTCTGTATTTAGTAAAGCTATAACAGGATAAAGTTATGCAGAATAAATCTGGAAGCCTAGACACTCCCCTTCTCGTACCTCCCATACAAATGTACCACTGTGTAAGTCGGGTTGCCCGACTGAAAATTTCTAAGAGGTTTGAATTACAAATCGGTTAATTTCAATAACTTAAGACTAAAACAATATTTTATAGTGGGTGATGGTATTTATCAGTCAGTTTATCTGACTGAAATATCTGTACTGGTTATTATTCTTTTCAACGATCAATTGTTCTGACGCAGCGAAATTATCGTCGTTTTTATACCCTTCACCATGCGCATGAACAGAGTGAAGGGTATATTAATTTTGTTCTTCCATTGTAACGCCAATGGAAGGAGTAATGGAAGGTATGACAATATATATATATATATATAAATGATCAGCATCGAAATCTGAGTCGATTTAAAAGTGACCGTCTATCAAGCTTCCCTACACTAAGTGGAGGCTGAGTAGTAAGATGAGACCGATCGGTCGAAAACTACTCCCACCTCCAATACAAAGTCCCTATTTTTTGGGGGTGTCCGTATGTCAGTCCCCGCGATTACAGCCGTAGGTTAGGAAATATCGAGCTAAAATTTGATATTCAAGCTTTGATCCTATAGTAGGAGCTTACGTTGTAATATGAGCAATATCGGACGAATACTTCTCCCACCTTCCATACAAACTCCCCCATTTTCGGGGTGTCCGTCTGTATGTCCCTATAGTTTAAGAGTTTTCAGACTGAAATTTGGTATGTAAGCTTCTGTCCAGAAGCAGAGGTCAAATTCTAAGATAAGCAAGATCGGATTTAAACTGACCCCACATCCCACACAAATTCCCATTTTTGGGAAATTACAAGAATATGATCCAAATCACCAACTCATAAACATATCGGTAAATCGAATAAAATCGATAAAAATTATTGACAAAAAATGGATGTGTGAAGCTAAAAGTAACGTCCACTTCTCATCAACTCCCCTGTTTTATATTACAAAGTTTAATAAAATATAGTTGTAGTGCAAATAACAAGTGTTTGCAAATTGTAAAGGGTATCTGAGCTTCGGCATAGCCGAAGATAACGGCATTACTAGTTTTAACGTAAGATCAGCGCCCACATCTTCCATGATTACAAGTTTAGTTCGCCGTTTTGAGGAACTGGGTTCAGTTGCCGACCGTCCAGGAAAAGGTGCTCATCGAAATATTCGTACTGAAGCCAACGTGGAAGCTGTGCAGCAGAGTGTTGTAAATGATCCATCTGCCTCAACTTGTCGCCGTTCCGGCCAATTGGGTATACCCAGAAGAACATTACAGAGAATTTTAAAGTTGGATCTTTAGATGTATCCATACAAAGTTCAAATTGTGCAACAGATTCTACCGCAAGACCCCCAACAACGACTACAATACGCTATTCGCTTTACACAATTAGCCACACAAAATGATTCTTTAAATAACACAGTGCAACACACTTTTTCGGGGGTGAACCAAACCAGTATAAAACGTTAGCATTTGACCTTAGTAACAAATCCCTAAACTCCATTTTGCTCCACTACGTCACAATTTTTTTTTACAGTGGTTTAAAGTTTGATTTTTTGGTCAAAAGTCGAATCAAAGAATATGAAAAATCATCTGTAAAAATACGTTTGGGGTATTTCATGTCTTCAGAGACCTATATTAAAACAATCAGGGGAATATTTTCTCGGAACATTTTAACCCTCTAGCTCATACCCGAATGGGACATTTCTGGCCCAATTTTGAAAAACTGTTTAAAAGTCAACTTTGGACGGAGGTGAAGGATTAGAATCTTCGATAGAAATGTTCTCCGGAAAATTTCACTAAGAGTCACCGAAGGCAAATAACCTCTACGAGTCAACGGTTCCAACATAAAATCAAAAGATATGTTACTAAAATGTTAAATAGTCTATTTTTGAGCAAACAGTGCAACGCACTTTTTCGGGAGTGAACTAAACCAATATCAAACGATAGCATTTGACCTGTGTAATAAAACCCGAAACTTCAATTTTCTCCACTCCGTCACAATTTTTGTATACAGTGGGTTAAAGTTGGATTTTTTTAGACAAAGGTCAAATAAAAGAAAATGAAAAATCATGTGTAAAAATAGATTTGGGATAGTTCATGTCATCGGAGACCTACATTAAAATTTTCCGGGGAATATTTCCTCAAAACATTTTAACCCTCTATCTGCCACCCATTTTGAACATTTTGAGGAATTTGACTTTTAAGCTGTTTTTCAAAATTTATCCTAAGGGTAGGAGCTGAAGGGTTCAAATGTTCTAATGAAATGTTCCTCTGAAAATTTTACTATCCCAAACCTATTTTTAAACATGATTTTTCATTTTCTTTTATTTGACTTTTGTCTAAAAAAATCCAACTTTAACCCACTGTATACAAAAATTGCGACGTAGTGGATCAGAATGGAGTTTAGGGTTTTATTACTGAGGTCAAATGCTATCGTTTTGGTTCATATTGATTCGATATTGGTTCAGTTCACTCCGAAAAAAGTGCATTGCACTGTTTGCTCAAAAATACTTTTTAACATTTCACTATCATTTCATTTTTATTTTATTTTTGAACCGTTGACTCGTAGAGGTTGTTTGTCTTCGGTGACTCTTAGTGAAATTTTCCGGAGAACATTTCTATCGAAGATTCTAATCCTTCACCTCCGTCCAAAGTTGACTTTTAAACAGTTTTTCAAAATTGGGCCAAAAATGTCCCATTCGGGAGGGAGCTAGAGGGTTAAAATGTTCCGAGAAAATATTCCCCTGATTGTTTTAATATAGGTCTCCGAAGACATGAAATACCCCAAACGTACTTTTACAGATGATTTTTTATATTCATTGATTCAACTTTTGACCAAAAAAATCAAACTTCAAACCACTGTAAAAAAAATTTGTGACGTAGTGGGGCAAAATGGAGTTTAGGGTTTTGTTACTGAGGTCAAATGCTATCGTTTGATATTGGTTTGGTTCACCCCCGAGACAATGACTATCAAATTGTGTCATAGTGTAATCTCTTGATGACGTTTGAAGCGCATTTCCATTTAAGTGGTTATGTGAATAAGCAAAACTGTAGGTTGTGGGGCACCGAAAATCCAAGGGCAATACATCAGCATCAGTCACACTAAATCAATTGCTTTGTTTGGCCCGGTGTTATGGCCACAAAAATCATCGGCCCATATTTCTTTGAGAATGAGGATGAAACGCCAGAAGCGGTATCCGGGGCTTCTTACAGAACAAAGATCGACAACTTTTTGCGGCCAATGGTGGAGCAACATCCTAATTTGTGGTTTCAACAAGATGGAGCCACTGCGCATACTGCTAGGCAAAATATGGACATGCTGCGTGAAATTTTTGGTGAACGCATATTTTCAAAAAATGCTGATTTCCCTTGGCCTCCTCGTTCACCAGATTTAACTGCGCCCCATGTTTTTTTATTTAAAAGACAAAGTGTATGTTAACAAACCACAGACACTTGGACAGCTCAAGCAAAATATTCGAGACGAAATACGGCGCCTGCAACCACAAACATTACGCCGTGTAATGCGAAATGCGCTAAAAAACAGCCAATTCCTGTATCGAGTAAAATGGTGGTCATTTGTCTGATGTCATATTTCACACATAGTCACGTTAAATTTCCATAAAATGTATTTAACATATAAAAATAAATCATTTAAAAAACCGTTATTACAAGAGTTATACGTGTTTAACATCACTAGGTCTCATTTGGGCCACCCTGCACATGTAAATATGTTTTTGGAGGTTTTTCCAAGCACTATCTAAATGCAAAAAATCTTTTGAAATGGTTCATAAATTCACTTTCCTCAAACATTTGAAATTTTGAAACACCTAAGGTGACGAACTTTGTAGGACCACGCAGTGGCCCCCACACCCAGTATGGAGCCGAATATTTCCAAATCATCTTGAACACACCTCAGCTTTAACTATATTAAATTTCATCGAGATACCATTATCCGTTCAAAAGTTACAGAATTAATTTAAAAAAACACGAAAAGGAACCACTGTTTAAAGGCGTAAAGGCAAATGTGTAAATATGTAAACAACGCAATGTTTTAGTTAGTTATACTTCTACTAATTGTCGATTATATCAAATTACTTAAAACATACCGCTAAAATACGTTTCAACTATGTATAAATAAAGTTTTTGTTCTAAGGAACCTACGGGGAAATTACACATTGATAACAAATTCATCTCCGACCAGTCATCTGTCATGATGCTGGTCGTCATGTAGTTTCGAAACTAATTACACGAGGTAGAAGATACATAAAAACATCCCTACCCTACTAATTTAAACATTAATTTTTTTCTTCCACCAAGATAAATGCAAAGAAGATTTACATCATGAGCCCAAACCATACTATACAGCAACCAGTGTTAACAGACATATGTGGCAATAATGGCTGTCATTTCATTCTTTCAAGTACTTCATCCTTGCGTGTTTTAATGTAATAAAGTCAAAATTTTGTTCATTCAGTATATGAAATCGTTTTTAAATGCCGTTTAAAATATTTTTAAATGCGAATTTATTACCCCCATCTTATGTGAAATGTAACTTACCCTCACATGGGGAGTTCATTGTTATTAGAATGGAATTACGTTCGTGTGAAGATGACTCTTCACAAAATGAAGATAATATTGTATTTTAATGATTTGATACGTTACCCTTTTCTTTAAGACAATGAAAGTGTTAATTTAAGAAAATGTGATAATTTGGGGAGAAATTGTGAGAAAAAAAACACTAAATTGTAATCAGCTAATTTGAAGATTGTGTTAACAAACCGCAGAATTTTTAATAGTTGTCATTATGGCTTCATTAAGTTTCTTTTATTAAATTCATTCGTACTAAAATTTCTAAATCAACATTGTATGGTTTTTTATGCTGGCATCGTATTGAGAGTGGAAACATCAAAAAAATTGCAAAAAAGAACTGATTAATTTTAAAAAAATTCTGACTCAGTTTTTCAATATGTGTTTACCTTACGGGAAATTTGGCTGAAATCGGTGAACTAACAAATCGATATGTATGTCAATGTTTATGGGGAAATTCGGTAATTTCTTCGGGAGGTGCTAGAAGGGGTTCTGCAAATGTTAGATTTTCTTTGTTTTTGTCTGTGAGATAGTGGGAGGTAGCAAAAGGGGTGGGGCTATTATATCCATTTGCAATCCCATAACTTCGTTTTGGATAATTTTAATATTGGTAAACTTTCATACTGTGAATATTTACTCGAGTTATCCTGCCCACCAGTTATCCCTATGGGTAAGGAAATAAAAACAAATTTCCCTTTGCATTAAACCTTCGGGAGACATATTCTTTTTAAAAAGTCAAGTTTGTCAAAAACCACACCACGTAATGTCTTCTCCGCAATTCATCCAATTCAATTACACAATGCGTAGTATACAATGTCCATGCATTCATTTCATATTCAATTAATGAAGATATATAACAAAAAACATTAAGAATGACAAACGCAGCGCCAACCTACGGTATTCCCTGAAGAAGCCGTTAAAAAGGAAACATTTAAGATAAAATACCAAATATCGCATTAAATTACAACTGTAAAGACAGACGCCAATAACAGATCTGACAACAAAAAAGGGTTGGTAAAATATTGAATTCGATATCTATTGAAATGTCTCTTTAGATATTGATACCATACCAGAAAATGTGTCTCATGTCATGCCAATAAAATGTCCAATGGATAAGCATGGGAGTGAAAGACAACAGTAAAAACATGGATAATAACAAATGCAAAGGAAAAGGTAATTCCCTCAGTGGCAATTCCCAGTATTTTTGTAAAGGACAAACAGACATGATAAAATATGAAGGAAATAGAAGAATTATATGTTGCAAAATACACTTGTATAATAAAGGTTTTTAAAATAAGATGGAAAGGGTAAATATATTTGTATACAAGAGTTAAACAAAGTATGCAAAATATGCACCCTACAGCCTGAAATATGACAATATAAAACTAATTTGTTTAATTACCTAGTAATAAGAGAAAAATGTTCAGAAAACCTAAGCCTTTGCCATATCTCTTCTGGGACGTAGACAATGGTAAACTGAAAATACAGAACAAGAGAAAAAGTGTAACTCAGTAAAGGAGACGGGTTAAGCCCCATGTATCTTAAAATTTGATTAATTACTTTTTAAGACGATTGACAGTCTGGCTGGCTGGTTGACTGGTAGGCAGGATAATTCGAGTAAACCTTAACTGATCTTTATAACAATTTACTGTATTATACTATTTCAAAATGAAGTAATGGGATTGTAAATAGGCCACCCATTTGCTGGTACTTTTCTTGGTACCTCCCATACAAAATGACCATTTTTGTAAAAATAATATAGAAGGTATCTAATGTATGACCATAATATAACACTTCTAACCATAGACGTAGTAGGTCACAGAAACAAACCGTTCAGAAATCCACGTAAAACAAACTAGTCAGAATCGACGTCTTGTAACGCCGGAACTGCTGCGGACTCTCAACAGTTGCCAGGCGATTACTGACATAGAAAAGCTGGTTCAGGAAATGACGAGGATACTGCATGCCGGTTGTGAGAAGTCTTGTCATATTACTTACCCAGGGGGAAATCTCAGCTAGTGTGGTGGATTGAAGAGCTGAGCGATAAACGGAAGAGCACGAAGAAGTTGTTCAACAGTACCAAGCGGTCTAGAGAACAAACGGATTGGGAGGCATATCGCAAAAGCTTCAATGAATACAAAAGGGAGCTTTAGCGGGCTAAGTAGTCTTCATGGGTTCTTTTTTGTGAAGCCAATGCGGCCGCGCGTTTTTTGGCTATTACTCAACGGATATCGTATTTTTCCATTTCATTGAGGGAAGTAAAGGAGTTGTCATACCCAAAGCGGGTAACTCAAAACATTCACTACCAAAGGACTGTAGACATACCAGACTATCATCGTTTCTTTTAATGACATTGGAATGGCTAATTGATTTGCACCTGAGACGGAACCTTGACCATAGTGGACAGCGCTCTACACGAAGTGGTTGTACATGTGGAGCACACTTTAGTAAATCGTTTATACATATTAATTCCTGGACATCGAAGGGTCCTTCAATAATGTGACATCCACAGCCTTAATGGAAGCATTAAGGACGACTGAAACACCTTTTTTGCTTAGGAACTTTATTGATTCTATACTGTCAAGTCGTGTAATCAACTCCACGCTTGGCACGAGTACTACGAGGAAGCTAGCAACTAAGGGTACACCACAAGATGGAGTGCTATCCCTATTGCTTGTGGCTACTAGTGGTAAACGGCGTTCTCAAGACGATTGCCGGTAATTGATGGTGTCGAACTAAAGCTCTCGTCTGTGGCGAAATATCTAGGCGGAAAGGAATAGGACACTAAACTGGAGACGCAATACGGAGGAGAGGACGAAGAAAAGATTAAATGCCCTATACGCCTGCCGGAACTCTGTAGGGAAAAGCTGGGGACTACAACCTGCAATGGTATATTGGATATACACAATGGTAGTGTGTCACATAGTAACTTACGGATGCCATGTTTGGTGGGGTCTCTGGATATGGAAAGTAAGCTACTGATACGGAAGTGTCCAGCGAATGGCATTACTTTGTATAACAGGTGCTAGACGAAGCACACCACAAGCGGCACTGGGCGTGATATTAAACCTCAAGAACCTGCGGTACCATGCACTGTCTTTTGTGGCTAAAAGTGAAATAAGCTTACGAGAAGCAGGCCTTTGGCGGCAATCGGAGTTGGGTCACGCATCAATACTGTAATATTTCAGCAAACATGGATGCAACGAAGGACTCAATAAAGGAACGGACTATATGGAAAGATTCCTTGCCTTTTTTGGGGCTGTTGATCTTCACTGATGGTTGTAAAATGGAAATTGGAATAGGATCAGCTATCTATAGCGATGATTTAAATTTCAGGCAACTCTTCCGATTGGATGACGATTCCAGGCGGAGATCTTTGCTATTAGGAAATCTGTGAAGGAAATACTGGCAAGGAATTTGATGGAGATCGCCACAATCTATGTAGACAGTCAAGCGGCCTTAAAGGCTTTGGTATCAAAGGTTATAAATTCTCAAAACTGCCGGAGAATAGTGTTCGACTCACTGGAAACGACACATCAAACGGCTGAAAAATACATCCTGGGAACATCGCAACGACTGTGTGGTATCACGAGATATTTGGGCAGGACTGGATGGAAGACGAACCAGATCACTATTGGAACTGGATAGGAGGTCGGTTAGACGATTAATTGCAGTAACACTGCAACGTCAGAGCATTTACATCCAACTGGGTGACGATACAGAAGAATTATTGCAGGCTATGCGACGATAATTACAAACGAAAGCAATTGTATTGAAGTTAATGACCGACAGTTTTTGGTACCTCCCAACAAAATAACCTTTAGAAACTAAAATTTTTTGAAAATGAGCGAATTCACTCAATTGGGAATAAATTCTAAAAAAATCAATCGATTTTTAAGATCGATATATCGTTTTGTTGCTATTACATGTGGTTTTACGATAAAGCAATAAATTTGAAAAATATATTTTTTGCTTCAATTTTTTATTATAACTCCGAAACTACTGAGCCGATTCAAACGCAATATGCAAACCTTTTTGAATCATAATTTACTATGTGGAGAAACATCTAAAAAAATTATAGCTTTCTTTTAATGGAATTTAAATATTGACATTCTAGTACTACTGGAACCACAATACATCAAAATTGTAAAACGGTTTTCAAACCTTTACAATTTTTTCGATTCTGATGCCTTCTGTAATACAAAAATAATTCAAATTAAAAATCGATTTATTCCAATAACTTAAGACATTAACAATATCATACATAGGGTGAGAGTATTTTTCAATATCTGTACTGGTTTCTTTATATTTTACTTATAATATCCTTAAAAAATTCTACAAAACTTATTTTGCCTTGCTTTTAACTGATCGAACTAGTATAAGTATTAACAAAAGTGACAGTGTAACTACTTGCATTTCTAAACACATAACAACTAATTTTACAACAAAAAATGTAGTTTCACATTCTTCACTTCTGTAGTGTAGGGTATCAAAAATAACATCAATATGCAAAATATCATTTGAATGAAGTTTTTTATCTATTTCCATCAAATGGCATATTGACTTTTGTGTAGAAGTCAGAGAAGAAACATTTCGATATGGAAACAACCAACGAACTGAATCTTAAATGAAGTATAGGGTGGATTCACACGTCTAACATATAATATGACAATGGTTTCTTTTGTTGGCATTTGAAGATTGGTTCATACCTTTAAATATTCATATGTGTGTGTATGAGTATATATTCATGCAAAAGCATTTAGCAAACAAATTGATATGGAATTTGGAAGCCACACAAAATATGGCTATAATCTTATCGTCAGTATTGACTTCAGGTAAGAACATGTCATGTTTTGACAATTATTATATTGTAAATAATATCAAATATCTGTTTTTTGTTTACTCCATTTCCTTTAGGCGATGGACATCATTGTTACAGAAAAATTTCATCTATTGCCACAATACAAAAAATGGATAGAAATTTGTATCCTTTGGGTTGTGGTGTACAAATTGAAAAGATTCATGTATGTATGCAAGTGTTTTGATCGGAAACGTGGGTGAAGTGAGTCTGTTTAAGGAAGTGACGTAAGGGTGGGTTTGTGACTTTTTAAACACAAAAGGCGCATGTATACAGGTGATTATGATTAAGTTTATACTTGTATGTATGTTTTTTTCAAACGCTTTTACTCCAGTAAGTCACAACTAGTTTTGAAAAGAATTCAATAATCTTTCGGCCGCTAATATACATACATGCCATACATAGGCTAGCATCAAACAATCATGAAACATATCGTCGGTATCTTGCAAAAAGTCCACTTTTTGTGTTTCTGAGTTATTGAAGATATAATATAAAGTTTATGACCGCTTCTGATTTGTACATAAAATGAACAATACAAAATTACAATACAACATGTACAAACTACTTTAATTTCTATTCAATTCAATTTATTAATAATCTTAAAGCCAAAGGAGGCTTTAATTGTTGTTTATATAATATTGTTATATAATATGGAAATAATTATAAAAAGATTTAAGGCAAAAAAAAAGGTAAAAAAATAATATTTTAATACCATCATGGATATGGATAGTTCCCCAATAAAATTTGGAAAAGACACAAATATTAACAGCGAGATCAATAAAAAAAATTTACAGAAATGATATTAATTTATTTTTAAATTCAGAAACCGTATGCCCAAAATACCTATCTGTATACGGCAAAACTGAGTTCCAATTACGACAAACTCTTACTACGAAGGAACGTTGCATTATAAGGGTATTTAACCACGGACAGATTAATGTGTGTGCTCTCGTTGAACTTCCAAAAGTGTAGTGGGAAGTTAAATATGATGGAGATTAAAATTTTAAAGCTTTATAGAACATGGTTATAATTCTAACCATTACAAAATCGATTAGAGAGCAACCCAAAAAACTACTCACGTAAGCCGTATACATATCGTACTATACGATTAAAATACATCTTTAAACGATCCATATTAGAGTAAGTTGTGCCAGAATATACTTCAAGTCCATATAAAATTAAAGACATTCAAAACGAATGTGCTACAGCATACGTAACCTAAAAGACAGTTTCGCTGCAACTGCATTAATATGGCAATCAAAGCTTAAATTGGAATCTACATAAAATCCAATTGTCTTAATTTGATAAACAATCAATAACCTCACTCCCAACCGAAATATTTGGAACAATTATTCCATCTGCATTAAAAGCAATAGCGCGAGATTTAGAAAAATTTTGTATTATATAATTATCCGAGCACTAATTCTCAATTCCAAATAAATTTGAATTGAGACCTGTTATCAGTCTATTTACATAATCCGTCTCTGAAGAAACTGGTATTTGTAGATCATCAGCATATATGTGACAGCAGCTTCTAGATATTCGCTCAAAGATATCGTTTATGTACATTGTGAAAAATAACACTGTTCGACAAGAGTTTATTTTTCTTGTGTTTCATAATGTGTTTCTAAGAGTTTTTGACAAGGGAAATTCAAATACGTATTCAAAATTTTGCTATAAGGCATAGTTTTTTGGCTATTTGCAAAAAAGTTTTGTTTTCCATTAAACAGTATGGAGGCGATTATTTAAAAAATTTAGTAGAAACAGGTGGCAACATCAGCAACGTGCCTTTTCGGCAGCAATTACCGCCCTATTCTATTTTATAATCACCTTATTCTCTTTTTAGTATTCTACGTAAAGTTGTGACGCAACATGTCCTTGAAAGTGTATTTTTGCCCTCTTATTTGGATTTTTTTTATAAATGCTGCAGCGACGTGT